>CAWUFW010000455.1:2584719-3784719 GCA_963921515.1 Calotriton arnoldi | reverse complement strand
TTTTTTTATTGTAAATAAGCATTATCAATGATAAATGAATGCATTTTAATTATATAAAGAAAATGTTCACAAAAACTATACACCAATATTTATACACAATAAATGAATTAATATCAACAATCTTGGCCATAGACCCAAACAGGTTGATGGAGACTGTATTGTCGTTAATTTTGACAGTGTGGACATAGCGGGCAGTTATTTAGGGATGGCCCCAAGGAGGGTCTGGGGGGCATTAGGGCCCTGCCTTTGGGCTTTTTCTATCCACCACCCAAAGGGGTACAGCCATTGGGTAGTTCCACCAGGGGGCCTAGGCTCTTAGCGATCAGATGGGGTAGCTCCACTCTCCGTCCAAGTCCTATGGAGGAGATTGGCGCTGACACGTCTAACTGGAGCTTAGCATGTGCCCCGAAAGTACCAATCCTGTCTACTGGGAAAGTTGAAGAAGGAAATAGTCTAGCCTGTCAAAATAGATTCCTCCCCCTGTCCTTACTAGATGAAAATGATTGACTGGAGCAGCCTTGCTGCCAACAGAGCTCCACCAGCGAATCCACTAAAGGGCAGGGGACAGAAGAGAATAAAATTCTTAATTGCAAGATTATCAGCTGGAACATTGCAGGCTTGAGAAGCAAAAAAGATGACCCCGGGTGGATTAACTTCCTAAAAGATTATGATATAGTTATTCTACAGGAGACTTGGGATATGGAAAATAATTTCTGGGTGGATGGGTTTAAATCATACAGTGTCCCTGCCCGACCTTCTCGGTCAGGTAGAGCAAAAGGGGGCCTCCTAATGTTATTTTAACTTAAATTATCAGGTACACATAGGAGGGTAGACGTGGGGTCCCATAATTGTCTGGCAATTGAATTTACTACTCCCAATTCAGGCAAATTATTGTTTGTGAATTTTTATAATTCAGGAGAGAATAGCTTTTTAAATGAACATCTATGTAAATTGAAATGTTTTTTAGAGGAGTATAGATCAAAGCAAACCACTTACTATGCAATTATAATTATGGGCGATTTTAATATTCATGTTTGTGAGTTGAACTGCCAGGTAGACAATTTTTTAGGGCCAGAAAACTCCTCCACTCCCCATTTTGAGCATACTCGGCATGGGGAATGTCTAGAGGAGCTTTTGGCCACAGTTGACCTCTTCGAGCCGAGTTTTATTGATCCAGACGAGAGGATTCCCACCTTTAAAGCACAAGGGCGTGATACTATTATAGATTTTATATTTATCTCCCCTATTTTATTATCTCAAGTAATTTTTTATAATGCCAGGTGGACCACCTGGCATTATAAAAATTCTGATTCAAAGGCTGTAATTCTTGTGTTGGACAGGGGTTGTGGTCTAAAAGGGAAATTAGAAAAGCTAGGTGGTGACACCGGTCTGAAAACCTCTAATCATAACATCAGGGACGGAGGCTAAAATGGGCCAAAGTAATCCCGGAACATTTTCTTTCAGGACCTCTGTGTGAAGGTTGATGTAAATTTTGTAACTTGCCTTGATAATTCTACACGGGGCGAAGGTAATTACAGCCTTCAAAGGTATTTGTGCACAGGTAGCGTCAGACCTTTCCTTACCAACCAGATTTAGGCATAATAATGGCGAGAGTTGGTTTGATAGCAATTGTTCAGAAGCACACCGAAAACTGATAGTAGCTCTGAAACTGGTCCCACGTGATAAGGCCCACATAGCTATGTTAAGAAAGCAGTATAAGCTTTCTTTAATTACGCGTATAAAGGAAATAAGGGAGGACGCATGGAATGCCTTATTAGCGGTGGAGGTCCTAAAGGACATCTCTAGATTCTGGGCTATTGTGAATAAACCCTTTTTCCCTGGAAAAGAGAATGTCCCCCTAGAATGTAACATCACAGAAGCTCAATGGCTTTCTCATTTCAAAGTCATATACGAGGCTACTACTACCTTGGATGTTCCTGAGAGTTTAGAATATAGAAGGGAATCACCCAAAATTACTTTTAATGAGGGTGAAGTAGAACTAGCAATAATGCAAATGTCCTGTAATAAGGCCCCTGGTCCAGACGGTGTCCCGGCCGACTTATATAAACAAAACCCAACCTTCTGGGCAAAAATCTTGACAAATGTCTATAATGCGTCAAGTCAGCAGGGTTTTCCGTCATCATGGTCGCTGTCTACTATTATTCCAGTTTTTAAAAAAGGTCAGAGAGGAGACCCACGCTGCTATAGGCCGATATCCTTAATTGATTCGGCGGTAAAAGTCTTAGGGAGAGTGATTTTATCTAAGTTAATGGACTGGCTGAATGATAATGAGGTTTTAACGAACCTCCAATATGGTTTTAGACGCGGGAGGGGCACTCTGGACCAGTGCCTAAATTTACTTTTAATAGCAGGAAAATATACATTAGCCAAAGCGGGGACAATACAGCTGGCTTTCATGGATCTCTCCTCAGCTTTCGATCTGGTAAACAGATCTAAACTCTGGCTTATCCTGCTTGACATGGGCATAGATTCAAGTTTAGTTTACTTCTTGGCGGACTTACATAGGGATCTCTCCGCAAGGGTGACGGTCAACCAAGAAGGTATTTGCACACGGCACTTTAAATCTGGTAGAGGTGTGCGCCAAGGATGTATTTTAGCCCCATTGCTTTTTACTCTATATATAAATAACTTAGGAAAGTTTTTAAACTCAGCAAGCTTAGATATACTGCGAGTAGGAGACAGGGTTATCCCTGTGCTCCTATAAGCGGATGATGCTGTGCTATTAGCACGTACAGCTGTAGGGCTCCAGAAGCTTTTGGATTCCTTTGGGGCCTATATGAAATCACTGGACCTAGTGGTCAATATAGCTAAATCACATACTATGACTATGGGCCAGAAATATAAAAGAACTAAATCATTTTACTGTGAAGGTGTAGAGCTGACCAGGGTGACCTCTTTTACCTATTTGGGGGTATTATTTGATGAGAGGGGCTCTTGGGTTCCCCAACAGAAAGCAAAAACAAATGCGATGGCAAGGTCAACGGCTGCAGTGCATGCTTTTGCACAGCGACTGGGGGCCAGGCCAATCGAAGCCATGCTTAACATCTACAGGTCTAAATGCTTAGCCATCGCACTGTATGGATCGTCCATTTGGGGTTACAAGCCGTCAGAGGGGGTACAGACAGTCGAAAACAAGTTTTTACGTACCCTCTTGTCGGTCCCTCAATCTACCTCAACTTTTTTAATACATCAAGAGACAGGCGTTAGCTACGTATCAGACTTGTTGAGGTTGGCCCCGGTGGTATGTTGGCTTAAGATATGGCTTAACCCAGAGCTAACCCTGAATCATGAGATTATTAGGGACTGTGTCGCCCTGGAGCGAGTCAACCGTATCCCGAGGCTATATTATGTTAAGCACATTTTAAATAAACTAGGGTGCCCAGACCTATATGATTTTCCGGATAAAATAAAAAAAGAAGATTTGGCCTGGGTAAAAACACATTTTCTGAGCCTAATGACGGCTGAGAGAGAGGTGACTGAGTTAATGAAACCCTCAGTAAAAGCTTATGTTTTGTTAAAAACCTCCCCTCAGATTGAACCTTACCTAAGAATTGTCACAAAGCCCTTCCATCGCCTGCTTTTAACTAGGTTTCGTTTTAATTTAATCCACCTTTTCTTAGGCAATCAGGAAGGCTGGAGTAGGGTGTGCGATTTAGGTCCCTGCACTTGTGACAACTTCTCGAATCAAGACACTATGCACTTTATAATGTTCTATGAGCATTACAATGCTATTCGTAGGAGGTTTTTAATTCCTATTTTAAGGGGAAAAGGCTTTATACAGGTAAAACCCGCCTTACTCTATCTTCAGCTGCTGAATGATCCATGGGAGATTTTTAATATTGCAAGTTTTTTAGTCGCAGCTGTTAGAATTAGGAAAAAACGGCATCCCATGATAAATATTTAAAGTGGATCGATTGTGCCTACATGATTATTGTTTTTATGCTGGCGTTTTTAATCCTGATCTGTTTTTATTGGAGTGATTTATTGCTATATATGTATTAATGGCAGCCAGGGCTTTTAGGTGATTTAATGAATTCTGGCTTTGTAAAATTGTTTTTTTGTTTTTTAAGTCGCCCATATTTATTGATGATTTGTATTTTAGATGTTTTTACTATGTAGTGTATTTTGATATATGTGCTGTACTTTTATGCTTATTATTAACCGAATAAAGTGGTTTGACTGACATAATGAAAAGTACACTTGCATGATTTTATCAAAAATCGAATAAAGTTTAATGAACTGGACTAGTGATAACCATGCCTCGGCAGAGACAATTGAGATGAAATCAGACCTTTGTATAAAAATCGGTGATTTGCTTATGTGTTTTGAAAGGTGCTGGCTTTTATCATGGAGCCTCAGCAGTTCTCACAAGTTATCACTAGTTCCACTTTTTCAAGAAAGTTAAAAAGTGTTCTAAGGCTTTTACAGAAGGTATGGACTGGCTTCTTTGTTTCAGACAGTGCTATAACTAGGAGGAGAAAATGTCTTCAAAAGCACAGCTGTTGCAGACGTAGGGCCTGATTTAGAGTATGGCAGAGAAGGTACTCCAGGGCAACAGTGAAGGAGTACCCGCCCAGCCAAGCTGAAGTTCCGCCCGCCTCATTTAGAGACGGACGAAGCTTAAGTATCTCAGTGACGGAGGCTACTCGGTATCTTGAACTGAAATACTCCTCTCACAACCCAATGTAGTATTGCCGTTGGACGTTTGGCCATTTGTCTGCCTGCTCTATTTAGAGTGGGTAGACAAATGAGCTCTTCTTGTAAGGCAGAATCGCTTCCCCTACACACCCCTCTCACATAAGCTCCCCGCACTGTCTCACTTGCAGAGCAGGTGGAAAATGTCTGTGTTAAACCCACTGTAAATGGGAATTACATGTGTAATTCTGCCCAGTACATCTGGGTAGGCACAGAAATTTTTCTGCTCTGTGGGCTTTATATACTAATAGGTAGATATATGTGTGGAGATGATAGGCGATAACGGAAATTCCAGCCACATGGAATCTCCACATATATATGCACCTAACTTGTGATCAGGGCCATAGTAGCTTGTATTAGGCCTTTGTCATCCATGTTTGAATTGCTGTGATGCACCCCATCAATGTTATACTTGTGTCATTCTTGCCCAGTAGTACTCCTAGTACATAATGAAGATTACTTGTGAAACAATGGAGCCGTGTGGTATCCCATAGAGTACAGTAGCGGTTTGGATTCAGACAAACTCTTGGCACAGTGGATGCCATTCATACATTATTAAAAAATGGTACGCTCAAACCCCATTCAGGAAGCCATCCGCCGGGGATAGACTTAACAGACTTGAGCCTCAGGGGATCCTGCCCAGTAACCGCTAACTATGATAGGACCCAAAACAAAAGCTTCACAAGGCCTTTGAAGCTTCCCTCTCGAGCACTGTACTCATCCTGGGGGAGGAGGTGTGACTCCTCCGCCCAGGATGGGCTTTGTTTCTGACCTCAGAGAGCAGGTGCTCACGACCCAAGGGTCCAGAAACATGTCTGGGGGTGGCAGGCTGCCTAAAGCCAATCAGAGACCAAACCAGGGTTGGTAGGTTTTCTGGGGGCTCCTCTGAGGTGCCCTCAGAGTACATGTTTTAATAAATACAACACTGGCATCAATGTGGTAGAAAACACTCCTGGGTTCAGTGAAGCCATCAGGGTGCTGGGGAACTCAAGTTTGTCACGTTTACAGCCCATGTACTCTCTATGGCTTCCCTGGCACTTACAATATTAGGAACAGACTTAGATATTGTAGGGGCATATCTACTCATGCAGATATGCCCACACCTGAGATATAGTACACCCTGCCCTAGGGTTTGTAGAGCCTACTAAAGGGGTAACTTACCATAATCTTAGGCATTGCTGCTTGGCGGGGCACACAGGCAGAGGGCCATGTCGACTTTGTCGTTTGTCTCTGCACCAAGGCATGCAGGCTGCAGTAGCAGTTTGCATGGCCTTTGTGAGGGACCCTCTTTAGTCCCAATGCCCTAGGTTCCAGGGTACCATTTACTAGGGACTTTCAGGGGGGGTCTGAAGTTGTCAATCGTGGTACAGTTTTAGGGAAGGAGCTCCGGTCCAGGGGACTTGGTTGGCAGTGATACTGTGGACTTTCAATCAAAACCACATCATTTCAAGGCTAGAAGTGGGGGGGCTAACTATGTCAAAAGAGGCCCTTCCTCACACATGTCGACCTGACAAGTGCACCCACTTGCAAGGCCCAAACCTTCACTTTTTCTACATGTAAGGCACCCCAAGGTAGGCCCAAGGTAGGCCATGCGCAGGGTGCAGTATATGTGACAGGTAGGACATGTACTGGTTTGTTTTACATGTCCTGATAAAGAAATACTGCTAATTTTATTGTTCACTATTGCAAGGACTATCTCTCCAATAGGTTATCATTGGAGCTGCCTTGTAACATCTTAAAAATGTACATTTTATTTGGAAAGAGATAAAAATTTGGAATTAGGGTTCCGTGAACTCAGAATTTAAAAACACATCTTTCTATGGAGGTGGTTTTTAAATTGTGTGTTTGAAAATGCCACTTTTACTAAATGAATTTTAATACAATAAACTTAGGACAGCAGAGTAAACACGTACAGGTGATGTCTCAGCCATCTCCATGAGACCTTAAAGGCAGTGTCTTGTGTTCGGAATTGCCAGATAAAGTTGTTACCTTAGCCAAGTCCACGTTGTCTTCAGTGTTGGCATATACAGGTGTCATCTCTGTTAAGTCAGTATGGGAACACGGAAGGAATTAATTGGCTTCAGAATTCTTGAAAAGTGTCATTTAATTAAACAGGAAGAATTCAAAGTCAACTGATGATTTAACTTAATCTTCATGAAATCAATGTTAACAGGCTAAAATAATGGATGTAAGAGACTGTCTTTCAAACCATACAAAATGTATTTGCACACCTAATGAGAACTAAAAAAAACACCTGGAATTGAGTGACATTACACCACAGTTAGAGGCATCATCTAGGGATATGTTTGTGTGCCTTTGTATTTGTGGCTGCACCTATGTTTTTTTGCTGAATGTAAGCATTTTAGGCAGTAATTGTGTATTGGAAGTTGTAAACTGGGCATTTGAATATGTCATTGGATACTTGAAACTATGTTTAGGCATGTGAGCAGTGCCTGGGCATTTGAGTTTGCTCCTGGATCTTTAAGTGGGGCCCGGGAATTTGGTCTACCTGTCGATTTGATTATGCCATATTATGCTTCAGATAGTAGTACAGTATTCTGGGCTTTGTGGGGGTATCTGTGCCTGGGGAGCACCAATTGTGCACCTGTGTCATGGTACTTTGTTCTTCAAGGCAATAGCAGAAAGGGTAAGAAGGGGGAAAGGGTGGAACAGGTTTATCTGCAGAAGACTTGTCTGCATTGGGCATTTAGACTCTTCTTGTGCCTGGGAAGGGTGGACTGTATTTTAGGTTATACCTTGACTTTGGGAGCTGCACTGCCCATTTTTAGATATACCTGAGCATGATGAAGCTATACCTTTGGATATGGTTGTTGTCGCTATCAATAAAGGCTATGCCCCTGAATGTTAGGCTGAATGTTATGCAGAGCCTGGAGATTTGAGGCTGTGCATAAGGATTTGAGGCTGTGCATTGCCCTTTGAAGCAATTCCCTCACATACAATGCTTCTTCCTGGGCATTTGCAGCTATGCCAGGACATTATGGCTGTGTCTGAGCATCATTTGAGGTTATGGCTGGGCATGTGAAGCCATGTCTCTGCATTCTGTGTGTTCGACTGTACATTTTGAGGCTTTGTCTGTTCATTTCAATTTGAGACTATGTATTTAAGCCTAGGCATAGACATGTTGGTATTTGAGACTGTAATTGGTTGTTTAGGAATTTGTGGACATTTGGGGCTATATCCTGGCATTTAAAGCACTGTCTTGGTGATTAGTGTTGTGTATGGGCATATGATGGTAGTTCCTAAGTTTTGACACTGTAAATGAGCAAATAGCATTTATATCGGACAACTTCACTAAGCCTGGCATATGGTGTTTGTAGTTGGGTAGGTGATGACAACACCCCTGTCTTATAATGGCTTTTATTTTGGAAGAACGTGGCATCACTGAAGTTAATATATAGGTGGCATTTATAATTTAATTATGGCTGCCTCTATGTTTTCTGTTGTTTTATTATTCCCATGACAGTGTTAATCCTTTGACCCTCGGTCTAGGTCCACTCTCTCCCCGCAGCTCTGCTGTGCCGTCTCTTGCCTCCAGACCCGACCTCCTCCTTGGGAGGTTCGAGGCTGCTGCCCGCTCCTGCGCCTGCTGCACGCTCCAGCTGGGACCAGACTGCCTGCAACCACCGTAACCTTTCTCAGCCGTTATTTTCTTCTTCTTAATTTTTCCCTGTTGTGCCACTGTTATTGTGCCCATCTGTATCTTGCTCTAACTCCACCACTGTTTTTATTTTCTCGTGCCTGCCTGTTCCTTTCGCCTTTCGCTGCTGCTGCCCCTGCGTCCCCTCCCCCCCCGGAATTCTCCCCCCGGAATTCCCCCGCTCCCGCCGCCCAGCCTCTCCTCCCTCCCACCTCCCCTACTTAATGGCAGCCGCTGCGGGGGAGCGCGAGTAAGACCTTCGACCCTCGGTCTAGGTCCACTCTTTCCCCGCAGCTCCGCTGTGCCGTCTCTTGCCTCCAGACCCCGACCTCCTCCTTGGGGGGTTCGAGGCTGCTGCCCGCTCCTGCGCCTGCTCCAACTGGGACCAGACTGCCTGCAACCACCGTAACCTTTCTCAGCCGCTTTTTTCTTAATTCTTCCCTGTTGTGCCACTGTTATTGTGCCCATCTGTGTCTTGCTCTAATTCCACCACTGTTTTATTTTCTCGTGCCTGCCTGTTCCTTTCGCCGCTGCTGCCCCGCCCCCCCGGAATTCCCCCGTCCCGCCTCCCAGCCTCTCCTCCCTCCCACCTCCCCTACTTAATGGCGGCCGCTGCGCGGTCGCGCCACCGACGCGCCAAAGGCAAGCCCGTCTGTGTAAGTCCGCGACCCGACCACGGCCAGCGCCAGGAACCCTGGACCTCCCACTACCCATCGCTATGACACCACCACCCTCCTCGCACCCAACCCTGGAAGACTTAGAGAATGCCAACAGGCCTCGCCGAACACGCCCCACAGGCAGTTCTCCTGCCTCCACTGCCGCCAGACCCTCACCGCCACCCCGGCCTCCAACACCGCCGACGCCAGCACCGGCGACACCCTAAAATGCATCCTCCTCAACATTCGCTCCGTACACAAACACACCATGGAAATCTGGAACCTACTCGACTCTCTCTCGCCCGACATCGCCTTCTTCACAGAGACCTGGACCAACGCATCCTGCACCGACATCAGCACCGCCATCCCAGACAGATACACGATCCAGAGGAAAGACCGCCCCAACCACCCAGGAGGGGGCCTCGCCATCGCCCACAAGAGCACCCTCCGCCTCACCACCTCCAGCGAAACCTTCCCCTCCGCCGAACACCTGCACTTCCAGATCCAGACCACCCCCAAAGCCACACTCCGAGGAACCCTCATCTACAGACCCCCCGGCCCCCGAACACCCTTCACCACCACCATCACCGACTTCATCGCACCCCACGCCATCACCTCAACAAACTACATACTCATTGGAGACCTGAACTTCCACCTCGACAACCCCAGCGACCCCAACTCCACTATCCTTCGTGACAACCTCGCCAGCATCGGACTTAAACAACTCGTCAACACACCGACCCACAGAGCAGGACACACCCTCGACTCCATCTTTGCGGCAGGAAACAGCGTCCAATTCAGCCACACAACGCAGCCGCCATGGACCGACCACCACTGCGTACACTTCGCCATCAACAAACCCAAGGCAGCCAAACCAGACCCACGCCCACCTCGAAGGAACTGGAGCAAGGTTACCGACGAGCAACTTAACTTCACCCTCACCCGAGACAACCACACCTGGGCACCCGACGCAAACGACGCAGCCAGAGAACTCCACACCTGGATCTCCAACTGCGCAGACAAGCTCGCCCCGCTACGCAACCCCGACAGACAACGCCCCAGGAAAGCCGCCTGGTTCACCACCGCTCTCCAAGAAGCCAGACGCACCTGCAGACGCCTGGAGAAGAACTGGAGAAACACCAAGACAACCGAAAACCACACCACCTACAAGGATGCCATGAAGGACTACCACAACCAGATCAGAGCCACCAAGAGGAACTTCATCCACAACAAAATCCTGGCCAACTCCACCAACTCCAAGGAACTTTTCAGTGTCATTCAAGAATTCACCAACCCACGCAGCGAAGCCACAGACATCACCCCATCCCAAGACCTCTGCGACAAGCTTGGAACCTATTTTCACCTCAAGATCAAAAACCTCTACGACAACTTCATCGACCATCCACCAGGCGCCACAGACGGCCCCCCGCCCCCCAGAAACACCAGCCAGCCCACCATCTCCAACTGGACACCGATCACGGCCGAAGACACCGCCTCGACCATGAAAAGCATCCACTCGGGGCCCCCCACCGACCCCTGCCCCCCTCACATCTACCACAGAGCCGCGGCCGCCATCGCACCCGAACTTCAACGCACCATCAACACCACCTTCAAAACAGGCACCTTCCCAGACGACTGGAAGCACGCAGAAGTCAGACCCCTGCTCAAGAAGCCCACAGCTGACCCCACCGACCTCAAGAACTATCGGCCCATCTCGCTCCTCCCCTTCGCAGCCAAAGTTGCAGAGAAAACAGTCAACAGGAAACTAACACGATTCATTGAAGAGAACGCCGTCCTCGACCCGTCCCAATCCGGATTCCGAAGCAACTACAGCACAGAGACCGTCCTACTTGCCGCCACAGATGACATCCGCACCCTCCTGGACCAAGGCCACTCCACAGCCCTCATCCTACTCGACCTATCAGCGGCCTTCGACACCGTCTCCCACCGCACACTAGTCGACAGATTACACGACGCAGGCATAAAAGGAACAGCCCTGGACTGGATCCGATCATTTCTCACCGGAAGAAGCCAAAGGATCAGACTCCCACCCTTCCTCTCCGACCCCACGAAAATCACCTGCGGAGTCCCACAGGGTTCATCACTGAGCCCCACCCTCTTCAACATCTACATGGCCCCCCTCGCAGCCATCGTCCGACAGCACAGCCTCAACATCGTATCATACGCCAACGACACCCAGCTCATCCTCTCCCTCACCAAAGACCCCACCACTGTCAAACTCAACTTCCAGAAAGGAATGCAAGACGTCGCAGTCTGGATGACCAACAGCTGCCTGAAGCTCAACCCCGAGAAGACAGAAGTCCTCATCCTCTGTACTACCCCTTCTGCATGGGACAGCACCTGGTGGCCGACCGCCCTCGGAAGCCCACCTACTCCCTCAGACCATGCCAAGAACCTCGGCATCGTACTCGACTCATCACTCACCATGAACCGACAGGTCAACGCCGGCACCTCCAGCTGCTTCAACACCCTCCGCAAGACCTTCAAGTGGATCCCCCCTGAGTCAAGGAAGACAGTCACCCACGCACTCATCACCAGCAGACTGGACTATGGAAACGCACTCTATGCCGGCATCAACAAGTCCCTACTCCGCAAACTCAAGACAATACAGAACACCGCCGCCAGACTCGTCCTCGGCATCCCCCGACACGAACACTTCAGCCAACACCTACGAAGCCTCCACTGGCTCCCCGTGGAGAAAAGAGTCACTTTCAAAATCCTCACTCACGCCTACAAATGCCTACACAACAACGGACCCAAATACCTCAACGACAGAATCAACTTCCACATACCCAAAAGAAACCTCCGATCTTCCAACCTCGCACTGGCCGAAACCCCGCGCATCCACAGAGCCAGAGCAGGCGGAAGATCCTTCTCTCACATTGCAGCCAAGACCTGGAACGAGCTACCGGCAGACATCAGACGCGCCCCCTCCCTGAACACCTTCAGGAATGAAATGAAATGAAATAAGGGATTTATAAAGCGCACGGATACTCACAAAGAGTGTCCCGGCGCTAATCTCCAAAAACCACCAGACAGGACCCCAACCCACCTACCGTCGTATTATTGTTGGAACAGCCATGTTTTAAGTTGTCTCCTAAAGGACAGCAAGTCCGGAGTCAGTCTGAGATGAAGGGGCAGGTTGTTCCATAGGCAGGCCGCTTGAACCTGGAAGGAACGACCTCCAATCCGAGAACGAGTGAATTTGGGAATCACCATCAGGGATTGTCCCGAGGACCTTAAGATACGTTGAGGCTGATAGTGCTGGATCCTGCTTCTCAGATAGACCGCACCCGTATCGTAGAAAGCACGATAGGCAAACACCAAAGCCTTAAACTGAATCCTCTTTCTCACCGGGAGCCAGTGTAGTGCTTTCAGGTGAGGCGACATGCGCGTTCTGGGGCTGACCATAAGAATAGCTCTGGCTGCGGCATTCTGAACAACCTGCAGCCGATTGAGCAAATATTCAGGGAGCCCCAGATACAAGATATTTACATAATCTAACCTGGATGTAATTAAGGCTTGCACTACGATCTTCCGGGATTCGACCGGGAGTAGAGGAAGAAAGTTTTTTGCCATTCTAATCAGCCCGATACAGGTACCAGCAACAGTTTGGATATGGGACTTCATTGATAGTATAGTGTCCAACTTAACTCCCAAGTTTTTTACTGTGCCGACTGGAGTAGCAGGAGGAGACATGTCGCACGGCCACCATAAGCTCCAGTCGACACATGGGGGACATCCAAAAAACATAATTTCTGACTTTTCAGGGTTACACTTAAGTTGATTAAGTTGCAACCAGGAAAAAACCTCCGTTAGGCATCTATTTATCTCCATTCCATGAAAATTCGCCCCTTTGTCACACGTGAACAGTAGTTGAGTATCATCAGCGTAAGAAATAATCTTCGTTCCGTGTGACTCAGCCAGACATGCAAGTGGGGCCATATAGATGTTAAAAAGCGTAGGGCTCAAAATAGCGCCCTGCGGGACACCCACTTGCATTGAAGGAATAGCAGCTGTAAAGGGCGGGGACCAGATTTCCTGCTGCCGCTCAGACAGGAAAGAGGCAAACCAATTGTACACCGCGCCTCCAATGCCGCACTCGGCTAACCTGCACAAAAGCCGGTCATGGGGCACGGTGTCAAAGGCCGCGGACAAGTCCAGCAGTATCAACACCGCACTGCCCCCTTTATCCACCTGAGATTTAATGGTCTCCGAAACCTCAAGAAGAGCAGTCTCAGTGCTAAGAGAAGGTCTAAAACCTGACTGACTGTCATGGAGGACATGGTTTCCTTCAATATAATCTGTTAGCACGGAGTTGACATACCTCTCAAGGACCTTGGAGAAGAAAGGCAACAGTGAAATGGGCCTATAGTTAGAAGCAACCTCAGGGTCTGCAGTGGGTTTCTTTAGGAGGGGAACAATTTTTGCCTTTTTCCAGCAGCTGGGTACTATTCCCTGGCCAAGCGAAGAATTAAGAACTGAATTAACCGCAGAATTTATAGGTTCCGCGATATTCTTCAGGATCCTAGCTGGACAGGGATCAGAAGGAGAACCCGACTTCAATGTTACCATAATGTCAAGAGACTTTTCCAAGAAATGGGAGGAAATTGGGTAAGGGAATGACTGGCCCTCGAAGACAGATCATAGGCATTCCACATGTCACCAGTTTCAGATGTGTCCCTAGGGGCAAATGACTGTTGAATCAGAGAAAGACCCTCAAGACCTGGCTCTTCGGCTAAACAGATCTCCGGACCCTCCCCCTCAGCGCCTTGAGACCCTCACGGGTGAGTAGCGCGCTTACAATTCCCTGATTGATTGATTGATTGATCTACAGTAATGGAAATTCTTGTTTCAACTGGTTCAGTTTCCATGTAATGTAACTTCTTGTGTTGTTATGTGAGGGAGGTGGAAGACAAAGGGTGAGTGATATCACATCTGCTCCCTTTGACAATTGGTGAATGCCAGCCATGTTTGGAAAAGATTCACTATCCCCTGGCCCTACGGCGTACATTATTTTTGAATTATACAAAATTAGTTTAAATACAATAAACTTAGGTTTGCAGAGTTATCACATACAGTTGATAAATCAGCAATCACTCCGAGACCTTAAAGGCAGTGTCTTGTGTTCGTAATTGCCAGATAAAGATGTTACCTTAGCCAAGTCCACTTTGTACTCAAAGTTGGCATATACAGGTGTCATCTCTGTTAAGTCAGTATGGGAACACAGAAGTAGTTCATTGGCTTCAGAATTCTGGGAAAGTGCCATTTATTAAACAGTAAGAATTCAACGCCAACGGATGGTTTATCTGGATCTTCATGAAATCAAGTTTATTTAACAGACTAAAATAATGCATCTAAGAGCCAGTCTTTCAAACCATACAAAATACAATTGCATACCTAATGAGAACTAAAAGAAAACCCTGGATTTGAGTAACATTACACCACAGTTTGAGGCAGCATCTAGGGATTCGTATTTATGCCTTTGCGTTGTTACTGTACCTGTGTTTTGTTGCTGAACGTGAGCATTTTGGGCAGTATTTAGGGATTTGCTGTTGTAAACTGGGCATTTGAATATGTCCTTGCCCTTGGGTTCTTGAAACTATGCTTAGCCGTGTAGCAGTGACTGGGCATTTCAATTTGCTCCTCGATATTTAAGAGAGGCCTGAGAATGTGGTCTACCTGTCCATTTGATTATGTCATCCTGCGCTTCAGACCACAGTATAGTATTTGGGGTTATCTGTGGGTATCTGTGCCTGGGTAGCACCAATTGTGCACCTCTGTTGTGATACTTCATTTTACAAGGCAGGAGCAGAAAGGGTAAGAAGGGGGGAAAGGGTGGAACAGATATACTTTCAGCAGAATAGGCTTCATTGGGTATTTAGACTGTTCTTGTGCCTGGGGAGGGCCCACTGTATTTTAGGTTATACCTGGACATAAGGAGGCTGCACTAACATAGGTCATCGCTCTGCAATGACCATTTTTGGATATACCCTTGCATGATGAGGCTAAACCGCTGTATATGCTTGTTGAAGCTAAATATATAAATGCTATGCCTCCGAATGTTAGGCTGTCTGGGGGCTGTACTTAGGCATTTGAGGCTGTGCATTGTCATTAGAATCAATTCTCTCACAGAATAACATTCTTCTGCCTGGGCATTTGTGCCTGATTACGGGTTTGGCGGTCCAGTGAATAGCCAAACCCGTGATTGAGGTGAGGTGGTGGTTGGGGACTGCCGCACCAGCGGTCTGACCGCTGGACGGCGAGTATGATGGTCGGAGCGCTTTGGGACTACTGCAACCGCCAGGGATCTGCAATACTTGGCAGTGGCGCGGCGGTCTGGGGAAGCAATATGCATGGCGATGCCGCCATGCATATTACGAGTTCTCCCACTGCCAGCCTTTTCATGGCTGTGAGCCTGCCCTGAAAAAGCTGGTGGTGGGGAAACAAAGGGGACCCTACCGGGCCCCCTGTTGCTCCTGTGCATTGGAATGCATGCAGGGGGCACATGGTGTGCCTCTCTGTCTGCATGCACCCCCTTTCCTGCTTGGTATGGACTGCACAGTCAACGCCGTGCAGGAACGGCCTTAGGCGCTCCAATTGTGGTGCCTTTTCAATAGGCACCGCAGTGGCACCTGCCCGCCAGAGAATGAGGTAACTCGTAATCAGGCAGGCGGCGATCGATTTTAGCGGTCTGGGAGCGGGGCGCTGGCATGGCGTGGTGGCCAGCTCCCAGACCACCAAAGTCATAATCAGGCCCTAAGTCTGTTTATGGCATCTGTACCTAGGTAGATGACAGCATCCCTGGCATATTATGGCTTCAATCGTGCCATAAAGAGGCTTCACTGTAGTTAATGTATAGGTGGCAGTTCTAATTTATTTATGACTGCCTCTATGTTTTCTATTGTTTTGTTATTCCTATATGTAGGAAAGAAGGATCTGCTTTCATGATTACCCCTACTTTTTGCCTGGTGTCAGTGTGTTTTTGACTTAGTTTGCTGGGATCCTGCTAATCAGGAGCCCAGCATCTGTGCTCTCTCCCCTAAATTGGCTCAGGTAAGTACTCACCTACCACAATAATTGGCTACTGGTGTACCCTTATAAGTCCCTAGTATATGGTACTAAGGGCATAGGAACACCAGGAGTCTCCCATGGGCTGCAGTATGTATTGTGCCCCCCATGGGAGCCCACTTAAACTGTGACTACAGGCCTACCATTGCAGCCTGTGTGAGGTGGTGTTTGCACCTCTCACGACATATGTTTCTTTATATTGGAGGTCACTATAGGTTAAAACCTATAAGTCACCCCTATGGTAGGCCCTTCAGACCTGAGGGCAGTGTGAGGGTGCCCCTGCATGAGCAGGACCCACCTACAAACCCGAAGTTGATTCTCCAGACTTTTTAAGTACGGTCAGCCATTATAAGATCCTTAGTGGACATCAGTCATTACAGTATGTCTAACTATATAATGACTGCTCCAAACTTGGTATCAAACATGTTGGAATCATACCCCAACACCGATTCCGGTGTTGGAGGTATGATTTCATGTACTGGGGCGCCCCTTACCCCCGGTAACAGCCTTTCAGGGTCTGCCAGTAAGCTAGTGCTGCTGCTGACCAGAGACACGATTCTTCTCTCCTGCTGCTGAGGTGAGCACGAAAAGTGGAAGGTAGAACAATAGGTTTCCTGTCACAGGGAGGTGTGACCACCTCCCAGACAGGACTCAGTGTGTTGGGCAGGGGTGGAGCGCTTTCCAGTGCCACTAGACTGCTTTGAAGGGCCAATTTGGTGCCCTCTCTGCCTATTCGGTTTGAGCCAGTTCAGGAACCCTTGGTTCCCGCTGTGGCGAGGAACTGGACAAAGGACAGGGGAGAATCCTCCCCTCTGTCCAGCCCTTCTTCTGAGAGGGACCCCCGAGTCGTTCCAGCCCTTTTCCTAGGGTACTTTAGGGCTCCCCTGTGGGTGGGTCCTCAGATTCATCGTGAAACAAGGTTCACCTCTGAAACCACGACACTCTTTGACCATCTGGACACTTGGACTTCGTTGCACTTTGACTGGAACCGTGACTGCATTAAGGAACACTCTTGCTACGCTTGGTCTTGCTGATCCTAAAGTCTTCTGCCTCGTCGGTGTCTGTGCTTCATCCAGGTTCTCTAGAAGACCTGTGGGCATCAAGGACATTCGGAGTAATCTCCCTTGGAGTGAAGGAGTCACTGCCCTGTATCTGC
Organism: Calotriton arnoldi; assembly: GCA_963921515.1. Taxonomy (NCBI): domain Eukaryota; kingdom Metazoa; phylum Chordata; class Amphibia; order Caudata; family Salamandridae; genus Calotriton; species Calotriton arnoldi. Next base: position 3,767,441 of record CAWUFW010000455.1, on the reverse strand, counting down.
AGGCACCTCAACAAATCTGACCGGTCTTCTTCTCCTGTCGTCCTAAGGACTTCCAGAGGCCCAGCAACACAGGAGTCTGCAGCCCCATAGAGGCCTGACCTGTCTTCTCTGCAATTCTGAGGACAGTATCCCTTGTCGGAGCCCCTGGGACCAAACCCCTGTGCTTCGCGTTGACTTGTCGTTGCCAAGGCTTGCTGGCTCTGCACTCCAGAGATATTCAGGCTACAAGAAGCCCCAGCCTCCAGCACCTCATCCTTCGAAGATCAGTGTCCTCCCTGCAGTCTTTGCATCGCGGGCCTCTATCTTTTGTGACCTGACTGAGGTCCTCTTGCAACTCCTGTACCTTTGGCCTGTGGGTCTGTTTGAGGATCTTCCTTCGCTTCAGTGTGCTCCTCTGCTTACGTGGGGCCTGCTTTGGCTCTCCTGCACTTGGTTAGTCCCTTGGATCCTGCTGGACCCAACGTTTGCATCTCTTCGCTTTCCACGCCAGTTGCAGCTACCAAGGCTTGTTGGTGCTCCCGCCGGACACCGGACACCTAGATGCTGAACACCCAGACACCGACATACGATGTGGGACAGCTCGTGCATGGCTCCTGGTCTTCGGCAGCGTTGCCTGGTCCTCACAGCTGCAGCCACAAGGTCATCGTCTTCTCTCCTGAACCTCCCGACATCGGTATGCATTGTGTGTCCATGCCTCCTGGTCACCTCCGAGTGGCACAGACTCTGTCCCTCTGGTAAGAGGTTCTCCTCTTCAAGAATCCACCCTTGGATTTCACCGGACTTCTTCAGAGACTTCCCCAGAGGCGTTTTCTTCAAAGTCTTCCACTGTCTACAGCCGGTTTCGACTTCACTTCACCCCTATGCACCCAGCTTCCCTGGCTCAGGTAACCTGGTTCCTGGCACAACCATGAGTGGGGTGGATTTCCAACCTTCTGTCCTCCAAAGGGTTTCTTCGGGGTCCTCTGGGAAGGGTCCTCCTTTAAAACTGCAACCGCGTCCTCTTCATTGACTTCCATTGGCCACGCGGCTGTGTTTCCACTCTGCACACAGCCTCCGTGGGGTTCCTGGGTACTTACCTCAGGTGGTCCCTTGTTCACCCAGCTCCTCTGAGTCTTCTGGTCCAAGTCTCCTTCTCCTTTGCAGTTAGCATTCCACTCTCTTAATATATGGTTTGGGCTCCCCATGGAAACCAGTGTATATTTGTGCTACTTACCTGATTATTTTGAAGTATTCTTGTGTGTATTGTTGATATCTCCGGGCAGGAGATATACCAATGTGTTACTGATTGTGTTGTGTAATCAATAGACTTATTTTTATAAACACTGTGTTGTTTCTTTTCATCTAATCTACACTATTGGTTAAAGTTTATAAAACAGGTTGCTTTACACTCCTCCAAGATAAGCCTGAAGGCGGCTCTCGACAGATACTACTTTGGGAGCTTTCTATGGTTATCAAAGACCACTAAAATCACCATAAGGGTTGTCTGCATTAGTACAAGGTGCATCACTCGTTTAAGTGGGCACCACATATTAAGTCAGCCTCCTACACTATGAGTGTCTTAATCTTTTGTTATCTACAGTAAAGGAAATTCATGTTTCAACTGGTTCAGTTTCCATGTGACATAACGTCCTGTGCTGTTATGTGAGGGAGGTGGAAGACAAGGGGCAAGTGATATCAGTTCAGCTACCCTTGACAATTGCTGATATGTCATCCATGTTTGGAAAGGATTCACCATCTCCTGACCTTACTGCCTGCATTATTTCTGAATTACACTAGATGAATTTTAATACAATAAACTTAGTTTTACAGAGTTAAATACATACAGTTGACTTCTCAGACTTTCACTATGGAACCTTAAAGGCATAGGGGCCGATTCTGATTCGGGCCGGAAATCTCTCCGACCGAGCCGGACCCGGAGAGATTTCCGACCGAATCGGACCCGTGCAGTCCGACCGAACGAGTACGATGCGCACGTATGCCATCGGACTCGGAGTCGGTCGGACTCCCATTGAAGTCAATGGGAGCCTGTCGTACAACGCGTACGCGGGCTCCCATTGACTCAATGGGTGCGATGCGGACTAGTGCGCCCCCTACAGCGTGTACGCGGCGAAGCGATTCGCGCTCGTACACGCACAGGTAGGGGGACCCATGGGTCCCCCTGTGTGCGACTTCGCGCGGCTACGCGTACAGGGGGTCCGACACGGACCCCCAAAGTACGGCTCCGACAGCTCTTTCGAGCCGGAGTGCGCGGCTCGGTCGGACTGCTCGCGGTGCGCATCGTACTTACCCGGCCGGGGAACGTCTCCATTGCTCAGTGCGAGTCGTGTCCGTGCGAGTCGGTCGGTGCGGTTCGAACCGGGATCGAGTCGGTCGGAGCGGTCGGGACGCCCGGACGAGTCGGTCGGCGAATACGCATCGTACTCGCTCGCCCGGACGCGCGTACGGATCGGTCGGGAAATAGGGCTCCGAATCGGATCCGGTTAAGCCGAATCCGATTCGGAGCCCTACCGGCCGAGATCGGAATCGGCCCCATAGTCTAGTGTTCGGTTCACTGACACAACATCGATGTAATAAATATTGATGTAAAAAATATCGAGTAAAAAATATAGACAACAAAAATATTGACTCCTATACTTAAACAGGTAAGTACAAAAATATCAACTAAAAAATATCGATGTAAAAAATATACATGTATAAAATATGGACTTTTATATAAATATAAAATAAAATAATATATATTAAATATATTAAATATTAAATTTACTTTTAACAAAATAAAATAAATGTAATATACATTTTAATAAAACAATAATAAACTACTATTTTTAATTTATGTTAAAAGTGTAAAGTTATATAAAAATAAAAAATATATATCAATGGTTTAAAATATAAAAAAATCAAAAATCTATAATAAATTAAAACATTAAACTATTAAAAAATATTTAAACTTAAATTTCACAATACAGTCAGTGCAACAGTAGGGAAAGTGTTGGATAGCGGAGGGGTAAAAATAACTATTCCCACTCCAATGACAACAACCGCTGGGTAAGTGTTGGACAGCGGAGTAATTACATTTACTATTCCAACGCCAAGAGTGCAACAATAGGGAAAGTGTTGGACAGCGGAGGGGTAAAAATTACTATTCCCACTCCAGTGAGAGCAACAGTAGGGAAAGTGTTGGATAGCCGAGGAGCAAAACTTACTACTCCCACTCCAAAAAGTACAACAGCAGGGAAAGTATTGGATAGCGGAGAGGTAAACATTACTATTCCCACTCCACTGAGTGCAACAGTAGGATAAGTGTTGGATAACAAAGGGGTAACATTTAATATTCCCACTCCAGTGAGTGCAATAGTAGGGAAAGTGCTGGATAGCGGAAGGGTAAAAATTACTATTCCCATTCCAGTGAGTGCAACAGTAGGGAAAATGTTGGATAGGGGAGGGGTAAAATTTACTATTCCAACTCAAGTGAGTGCAACAGTAGGGAAAGTGTTGGATAGCGGAGGGGTAAAACTTACAATTCCCACTCCAGTGAGTGCAACAGTAGGAAAAGTGTTGGATAGCAGAGGGGTAAAAATTACTATTCCCACTCCAGTGAGAGCAACAGTAGGGAAAGTGTTGGATAGCAGAGGGGCAAAACTTACTACTCCCACTTCAAAGAGTGCAACAGTAGGGAAAGTGTTGGATAGGGGAGAGGTAAAAATTACTATTCCCACGCCAGTGAGTGCAACAGTAGGGAAAATGTTGGATAGCGAAGGGGTAAAATTCACTATTCCCACTCCACTGAGTGCAACAGTAGGATAAGTGTTGGATAACGGAGGGGTAAAATTTACTATTCCCACTCCAGTGAGTGCAACAGTAGGGAAAGTGCTGGATAGCGGAGGGGTAAAAATTACTATTCCCATTCCAGTGACAGCAACAGTAAGGAAAGTGTTGGATAGCGGAGGGGCAAACTTACTACTCCCACTCCACAGAGTGCAACAGCAGTGAAAGTATTGGAGAGCGGAGAGGTAAAAATTACTATTCCCACGCCAGTGAGTGCAACAGTAGGATAAGTGTTGGATAACGAAGGGGTAAAATGTATTATTCCCACTCCAGTGAGTGCAACAGTAGGGAAAGTGCTGGATAGCGGAAGGGTAAAAATTACTATTCCCATTCCAGTGAGTGCAACAGTAGGGAAAATGTTGGATAGGGGAGGGGTAAAATTTACTATTCCAACTCAAGTGAGTGCAACAGTAGGGAAAGTGTTGGATAGCGGAGGGGTCAAAATTACAATTCCCACTCCACGTGAGAGCAACAGTAGGGAAAGTGTTGGATAGCGGAGGGGCAAAAATTACTATTCCCACTCCTTAGAGTGCAACAGTAGGGAAAGTGTTGGATTGCGGAGGGGTAAAAAAAATTATTCCCACTCCGGTGAGTGCAACAGTAGGGAAAGTGTTGGATAGCGGAGGGGTAAAAATTACTATTCCCGCTCCAGTGAGTGCAACAGTAGGAAAAGTGTTGGATAGCAGATGGGCAAAAATTACTATTCCCACTCCTTAGAGTGCAACAGTAGGGAAAGTGTTGGATTGCGGAGGGGTAAAAAAAATTATTCCCACTCCGGTGAGTGCAACAGTAGGGAAAGTGTTGGATAGCGGAGGGGTAAAAATTACTATTCCCACTCCTTAGAGTGCAACAGTAGGGAAAGTGTTGGATTGCGGAGGGGTAAAAAAAATTATTCCCACTCCGGTGAGTGCAACAGTAGGGAAAGTGTTGGATAGCGGAGGGGTAAAAATTACTATTCCCGCTCCAGTGAGTGCAACAGTAGGAAAAGTGTTGGATAGCAGATGGGTAAAAATTACTATTCCCACTCCAGTGAGAGCAACAGTAGGGAAAGTGTTGGATAGCGGAGAGGTAAACATTACTATTCCCACTCCACTGAGTGCAACAGTAGGATAAGTGTTGGATAACAAAGGGGTAAAATTTAATATTCCCACTCCAGTGAGTGCAACAGTAGGGAAAGTGCTGGATAGCGGAAGGGTAAAAATTACTATTCCCATTCCAGTGAGTGCAACAGTAGGGAAAATGTTGGATAGGGGAGGGGTAAAATTTACTATTCCAACTCAAGTGAATGCAACAGTAGGGAAAGTGTTGGATAGCGGAGGGGTAAAAATTACAATTCCCACTCCAGTGAGAGCAACAGTAGGGAAAGTGTTGGATAGCGGAGGGGTAAAAATTACTATTCCCACTCCAGTGAGTGCAACAGTAGGAAAAGTGTTGGATAGCAGAGGGGTAGAAATTACTATTCCCACTCCAGTGAGAGCAACAGTAGGGAAAGTGTTGGATAGCAGAGGGGTAAAACTTACTACTCCCACTTCAAAGAGTGCAACAGTAGGGAAAGTGTTGCATAGCGGAGAGGTAAAAATTACTATTCCCACGCCAGTGAGTGCAACAGTAGGGAAAATGTTGGATAGCGAAGGGGTAAAATTCACTATTCCCACTCCACTGAGTGCAACAGTAGGATAAGTGTTGGATAACGGAGGGGTAAAATTTACTATTCCCACTCCAGTGAGTGCAACAGTAGGGAAAGAGCTGGATAGCGGAGGTGTAAAAATTACTATTCCCATTCCAGTGAGAGCAACAGTAAGGAAAGTGTTGGATAGCGGAGGGGCAAAACTTACTACTCCCACTCCACAGAGTGCAACAGCAGGGAAAGTATTGGAGAGCGGAGAGGTAAAAATTACTATTCCCACGCCAGTGAGTGCAACAGTAGGATAAGTGTTGGATAACGAAGGGGTAAAATGTATTATTCCCACTCCAGTGAGTGCAACAGTAGGGAAAGTGCTGGATAGCGGAAGGGTAAAAATTACTATTCCCATTCCAGTGAGTGCAACAGTAGGGAAAATGTTGGATAGGGAGGGGTAAAATTTACTATTCCAACTCAAGTGAGTGCAACAGTAGGGAAAGTGTTGGATAGCGGAGGGGTCAAAATTACAATTCCCACTCACGTGAGAGCAACAGTAGGGAAAGTGTTGGATAGCGGAGGGGCAAAATTACTATTCCCACTCCTTAGAGTGCAACAGTAGGGAAAGTGTTGGATTGCGGAGGGGTAAAAAAAATTATTCCCACTCCGGTGAGTGCAACAGTAGGGAAAATGTTGGATAGCGGAGGGGTAAAAATTACTATTCCCGCTCCAGTGAGTGCAACAGTAGGAAAAGTGTTGGATAGCAGATGGGTAAAAATTACTATTCCCACTCCAGTGAGAGCAACAGTAGGGAAAGTGTTGGATAGCGGAGAGGTAAAAATTACTATTCCCACGCCAGTGAGTGCAACCGTAGGGAAAATGTTGGATAGCGGAGGGGTAAAAATTACTATTCCCACGCCAATGAGTGCAACAGTAGGGAAAAAGTTGGATAGCGGAGGGGTAAAAATAACTATTCCCACTCCAATGACTACAACCGTTGGGTAAGTGTTGGACTGCGGAGTAATTACATTTACTATTCCAACACCAATGAGTGCAACAATAGGGAAAGTGTTGGATAGCGGAGGGGTAAAAATTACTATTCCCACTCCAGTGTGTGCAACAGTAGGGAAAGTGCTGGATAGCGGAAGGGTAAAAATTACTATTCCCATTCCAGTGAGTGTAACAGTAGGGAAAATGTTGGATAGCGGAGGGGTAAAATTTACTATTCCAACTCAAGTGAGTGCAACAGTAGGGAAAGTGTTGGATAGCGGAGGGGTAAAAATTACAATTCCCACTCCACGTGAGAGCAACAGTAGGGAAAGTGTTGGATAGCGGAGGGGCAAAAATTACTATTCCCACTCCTTAGAGTGCAACAGTAGGGAAAGTGTTGGATTGCGGAGGGGTAAAAATTACTATTCCCACTCCAGTGAGAGCAACAGTAGGGAAAGTGTTGGATAGCGGAGGGGTAAAAATTACAATTCCCACTCCACGTGAGAGCAATAGTAGGGAAAGTGTTGGATAGCGGAGGGGCAAAAATTACTATTCCCACTCCTTAGAGTGCAATAGTAGGAAAAGTGTTGGATTGCGGAAGGGGTAAAAATTACTATTTCCACTCCAGTGACAGCAACAGTAGGGAAAGTGTTGGATAGCGGAGGGGTAAAAATTACTATTCCCACTACAGTGAGTGCAACAGTAGGGAAAGTGTTGGATAGCAGAGGGGTAAAAATTACTATTCCCACTCCAGTGAGAACAACAGTAGGGAAAGTGTTGGATAGCGGAGGGGCAAAACTTACTACTCCCACTCCAAAGAGTGCAACAGCAGGGAAAGTATTGGAGAGCGGAGAGGTAAAAATTACTATTCCCACGCCAGTGAGTGCAACAGTAGGGAAAGTGTTGGATAGCGGAGGGGTAAAAATTACTATTCCCACTCCAATGAGTGCAACAGTAGGATAAGTGTTGGATAGCGGAGGGGTAAAATTTACTATTCCCACTCCAGTGAGTGCAACAGTAGGGAAAGTGCTGGATAGCGTAGGGGTAAAAATTTCTATTCCCACTCCAGTGAGTGCAACAGTAGGGAAAATGTTGGATAGCGGAGGGGTAAAATGTACTATTCCAGCTCCAGTGAGTGCAACAGTACGGAAAGTGTTGGATAGTGGAGGGGTAAAAATTACAATTCCCACTCCACGTGAGAGCAACAGTAGGGAAAGTGTTGGATAGCGGACGGGCAAAAATAACTATTCCCACTCCAAAGAGTGCAACAGTAGGGAAAATGTTGGATAGCCGAGGGGTAAAATTCAATATTCTCACTCCACTGAGTGCAACAGTAGGATAAGTGTTGGATAACGGAGGGGTAAAATTTACTATTCCCACTCCAGTGAGTGCAACAGTAGGGAAAGTGCTGGATAGCGGAGGGGTAAAATTACTATTCCCATTCCAGTGAGTGCAACAGTAGGGAAAAAGTTAGATAGCGGAGGGGTCAAAATAACTATTCCCACTCCAATGACTACAACCGTTGGGTAAGTGTTGGACAGCGGAGTAATTACATTTACTATTCCAACGCCAATGAGTGCAACAATAGGGAAAGTGTTGGATAGCGGAGGGGTAAAAATTACTATTCCCACTCCAGTGAGAGCAACAGTAGGGAAAGTGTTGGATAGCGGAGGGGCAAAACTTACTACTCCCACTCCAAAGAGTGCAACAGTAGGGAAAATGTTGGATAGCGGAGGGGTAAAATTTACTATTCCAGCTCCAGTGAGTGCAACAGTACGGAAAGTGTTGGATAGTGGAGGGGTAAAAATTACAATTCCCACTCCACGTGAGAGCAACAGTAGGGAAAGTGTTGGATAGCAGAGGGGCAAAAATTACTATTCCCACTCCAAAGAGTGCAAGAGTAGGGTAAGTGTTGGATAGAGGAGGGGTAAAATTTACTATTCCCACTCCACTGATTGCAACAGTAGGATAAGTGTTGGGTAACGGAGGTGTAAAATTTACTATTCCCACTCCAGTGAGTGCAACAGTAGGGAAAGTGCTGCATAGCGTAGGGGTAAAAATTTCTATTACCACTCCAGTGAGTGCAACAGTAGGGAAAATGTTGGATAGCGGAGGGGTAAAAATTACAATTCCCACTCCACGTGAGAGCAACAGTAGGGAAAGTGTTGGATAGCGGAGGGGTAAAAATTACTATTCCCACTGCAAAGAGTGCAAGAGTAGGGAAAGTGTTGGATAGCGGAGGGGTAAAATGTACTATTCCCACACCACTGAGTGCAACAGTAGGATAAGTGTTGGGTAACGGAGGGGTAAAATTTACTATTCCCACTCCAGTAAGTGCAACAGTAGGGAAAGTGCTGGATAGCAGAGGGGTAAAAATTACTATTCCCATTCCAGTGAGTGCAACAGTAGGGAAAATGTTGGATAGCGGAGGGGTAAAAATAACTATTCCCACTCCAATGACTACAACCGTTGGGTAAGTGTTGGACAGCGGAGTAATTATATTTACTATTCCAACGCCAATGAGTGCAACAATAGGGGAATGTGTTGGATAGCGGAGGGGTAAAATTTACTATTCCCACTCCAGTGAGTGCAACAGTAGGGAAAGTGCTTGATAGCATAGGGGTAAAAATTTCTATTCCCACTCCAGTGGGTGCAACAGTACGGAAAATGTTGGATAGCGGAGGGGTAAAATGTACTATTCCAGCTCCAGTGAGTGCAACAGTACGGAAAGTGTTGGATAGTGGAGGGGTAAAAATTACAATTCCCACTCCACGTGAGAGCAACAGTAGGGAAAGTGTTGGATAGCGGAGGGGCAAAAATTACTACTCCCACTTCAAAGAGTGCAACAGTAGGGAAAGTGTTGGATAGCGAAGGGGTAAAATTCACTATTCCCACTCCACTGAGTGCAACAGTAGGATAAGTGTTGGATAACGGAGGGGTAAAATTTACTATTCCCACTCCAGTGAGTGCAACAGTAGGGAAAGTGCTGGATAGCGGAGGGGTAAAAATTACTATTCCCATTCCAGTGAGAGCAACAGTAGGGAAAGTGTTGGACAGCGGAGGGGCAAAACTTACTACTCCCACTCCACAGAGTGCAACAGCAGGGAAAGTATTGGAGAGCGGAGAGGTAAAAATTACTATTCCCATGCCAGTGAGTGCAACAGTAGGATAAGTGTTGGATAACGAAGGGGTAAAATTTATTATTCCCACTCCAGTGAGTGCAACAGTAGGGAAAGTGCTGGATAGCGGAAGGGTAAAAATTACTATTCCCATTCCAGTGAGTGCAACAGTAGGGAAAATGTTGGATAGGGGAGGGGTAAAATTTACTATTCCAACTCAAGTGAGTGCAACAGTAGGGAAAGTGTTGGATAGCGGTGGGGTAAAAATTACTATTCCCACTCCACGTGAGAGCAACAGTAGGGAAAGTGTTGGATAGCGGAGGGGCAAAAATTACTATTCCCACTCCTTAGAGTGCAACAGTAGGGAAAGTGTTGGATTGCGGAGGGGTAAAAAAAATTATTGCCCCTCTGGTGAGTGCAACAGTAGGAAAAGTGTTGGATAGCAAAGGGGTAAAAATTACTATTCCCACTCCAGTGACAGCAACAGTAGGGAAAGTGTTGGATAGCGGAGAGGTAAAAATTACTATTCCCACGCCAGTGAGTGCAACAGTAGGGAAAATGTTGGATAGCGGAGGGGTACAATTCACTATTCCCACTCCACTGAGTGCAACAGTAGGATAAGTGTTGGATAACGGAGGGGTAAAATTTACTATTCCCACTCCAGTGAGTGCAACAGTAGGGAAAGTGCTGGATAGCGGAGGGGTAAAAATTACTATTCCCATTCCAGTGAGTGCAACAGTAGGGAAAAAGTTGGATAGCGGAGGGGTAAAAATAACTATTCCCACTCCAATGACTACAACCGTTGGGTAAGTGTTGGACTGCGGAGTAATTACATTTACTATTCCAATGCCAATGAGTGCAACAATAGGGAAAGTGTTGGATTGCGGAGGGGTAAAAAAAATTATTCCCACTCCGGTGAGTGCAACAGTAGGGAAAGTGTTGGATAGCGGAGGGGTAAAAATTACTATTCCCACTCCAGTGAGTGCAACAGTAGGAAAAGTGTTGGATAGCAGAGGGGTAAAAATTACTATTCCCACTCCAGTGAGAGCAAGAGTAGGGAAAGTGTTGGATAGCGGAGAGGTAAAAATTACTACTCCCACGCCAGTGAGTGCAACAGTAGGGAAAATGTTTGGTAGCGGAGGGGTACAATTCACTATTCCCACTCCACTGAGTGCAACAGTAGGATAAGTGTTGGATAACGGAGGGGTAAAATTTACTATTCCCACTCCAGTGAGTACAACAGTAGGGAAAGTGCTGGATAGCGGAGGGGTAAAAATTACTATTCCCATTCCAGTGAGTGCAACAGTAGGGAAAAAGTTGGATAGCGGAGGGGTAAAAATAACTATTCCCACTCCAATGACTACAACCGTTGGGTAAGTGTTGGACTGCGGAGTAATTACATTTACTATTCCAACGCCAATGAGTGCAACAATAGGGAAAGTGTTGGATAGCGGAAGGGTAAAAATTACAATTCCCACTCCACATGAGAGCAACAGTAGAGAAAGTGTTGGATAGCGGCGGGGCAAAAATTACTATTCCCACTCCACAGAGTGCAAGAGTAGGGAAAGTGTTGGATAGCGGAGGGGTAAAATTTACTATTCCCACTCTACTGAGTGCAACAGTAGGATAAGTGTTGGGTAACGGAGAGGTAAAATTTACTATTCCCACTCCAGTGAGTGCAACAGTAGGGAAAGTGCTGGATAGCATAGGGGTAAAAATGTCTATTCCCACTCCAGTGAGTGCAACAGTAGGGAAAATGTTGGATAGCGGAGGGGTAAAATATACTATTCCAGCTCCAGTGAGTGCAACAGTACGGAAAGTGTTGGATAGTGGAGGGGTAAAAATTACAATTCCCACTCCACGTGAGAGCAACAGTAGGGAAAGTGTTGGATAGCGGAGGGGCAAAAATTACTATTCCCACTCCAAAGAGTGCAACATTTGGGAAAATGTTGGATAGAGGAGGGGTAAAATTCACTATTCTCACTCCACTGAGTGCAACAGTAGGATAAGTGTTGGATAACGGAGGGGTAAAATTTACTATTCCCACTCCAGTGAGTGCAACAGTAGGGAAAGTGCTGGATAGCGGAGGGGTAAAAATTACTATTCCCATTCCAGTGAGTGCAACAGTAGGGAAAAAGTTAGATAGCGGAGGGGTAAAAATAACTATTCCCACTCCAATGACTACAACCGTTGGGTAAGTGTTGGACAGCGGAGTAATTACATTTACAATTCCAACGCCAATGAGTGCAACAATAGGGAAAGTGTTGGATAGTGGAGGGGTAAAAATTACAATTCCCACTCCACATGAGAGCAACAGTAGAGAAAGTGTTGGATAGCGGCGGGGCAAAAATTACTATTCCCACTCCACAGAGTGCAAGAGTAGGGAAAGTGTTGGATAGCGGAGGGGTAAAATTTACAATTCACACTCTACTGAGTGCAACAGTAGGATAAGTGTTGGGTAACAGAGAGGTAACATTTACTATTCCCACTCCAGTGAGTGCAACAGTAGGGAAAGTGCTGGATAGCAGAGGGGTAAAAATTACTATTCCCATTCCAGTGAGTGCAACAGTAGGGAAAACATTGGATAGCGGAGGGGTAAAAATAACTATTCCCACTCCAATGACTACAAACGTTGGGTAAGTGTTGGACAGCGGAGTAATTACATTTACTATTCCAACGCCAATGAGTGCAACAATAGGGAAAGTGTTGGATAGCGAAGAGGTAAAAATTACTATTTCCACTTCACTGAGTGCAACAGTAGGATAAGTGTTGGATAGCGGAGGGGTAAAATTTACTATTCCAGCTCCAGTGAGTGCAACAGTACGGAAATTGTTGGATAGTGGAGGGGTAAATATTACAATTCCCACTCCACGTGAGAGCAACAGTAGAGAAAGTGTTGGATAGCGGTGGGGCAAAAATTACTATTCCAACGCCAATGAGTGCAACAATAGGGAAAGTGTTGGATAGCGGAGAGGTAAAATTACTATTCTCATTCCACTGAGTGCAACAGTAGGATAAGTGTTGGATAGCGGAGGGTAAAATTTACTATTCCAGCTCCAGTGAGTGCAACAGTACGGAAAGTGTTGGATAGTGGAGGGGTAAAAATTACAATTCCCACTCCACGTGAGAGTAACAGTAGGGAAAGTGTTGGATAGCGGTGGGGCAAAATGTACTATTCCCACTCCAGTGAGAGCAACAGTAGGGAAAGTGCTGGATAGCGTAGGTGTAAAAATTTCTATTCCCACTCCAGTGAGTGCAACAGTAGGGAAAATGTTGGATAGCGGAGGGGTAAAATTGACTATTCCAGCTCCATTGAGTGCAACAGTAGGGAAAGTGTTGGATAGCGGAGGGGCAAAAATTACTATTCCCACTCCAAAAAGTGCAAGAGTAGGGAAAGTGTTGGATAGCGGAGGGGTAAAACTTACTATTCCCACTCCACTGAGTGCAACAGTAGGATAAGTGTTGGGTAACGGAGGGGTAAAATTTACTATTCCCACTCCAGTGAGTGCAACAGTAGGGAAAGTGCTGGATAGCAGAGGGGTAAAAATTACTATTCCAGCTCCATTGAGTGCAACAGTAGGGAAAATGTTGGATAGCGGAGGGGTAAAAATAACTATTCCCACTCCAATGACTACAACCGTTGGGTAAGTGTTGGACAGCGGAGTAATTACATTTACTATTCCAACGCCAATGAGTGCAACAATAGGGAAAGTGTTGGATAGCGGAGGGGTAAAAATTACTATTCCCACTCCAGTGAGAGCAACAGTAGGGAAAGTGTTGGATAGCCGAGGGGCAAAACTTACTACTCCCACTGCAAAGAGTGCAAGAGCAGGGAAAGTATTGGATAGCGGAGAGGTAAACATTACTATTCCCACTCCAGTGAGTGCAACAGTAGGGAAAGTGCTGGATAGCGTACGGGTAAAAAATTCTATTCCCACTCCAGTGAGTGCAACAGTAGGGAAAATGTTGGATAGCGGAGGGGAAAAATTTACTATTCCAGCTCCAGTGAGTGCAACAGTACGGAAAGTGTTGGATAGTGGAGGGGTAAAATAATAATAATAATATTAAAAAAATTAAAAATCAAATATAGCAAATATATAAAAAGAAAACATATTATATTAATTTCATGTAACAAATACCTAAAAATATTATATAAAATAAAATAATAAATATATTTAAAAATATATATAATTTAAACTAGAAAATATTTACAAACAAAAACATTAATTAAGACATAAATGTATTTATTTTATTTCCTACCCTATAACACCACACCAATAACAACACACTTCAACATTTTAAATTAAATTTACTTCCATAATTAGCATAATAAAAAACTATTAAAAATATATTATTAATAAAAAAACTAATAAACATTAAGTAACTACACACACTTTAACACTATAATGTCCACAACACATACCTACATTAAACTATGAAATAATAAAACACAATTAAAACTATTAACATTAACAACTAATTATAAAGTAATTAAAATGTATTTAATACCCACCCTTTACCTCTTTAAATGTAAAAACAACACAAAAATAAACAATTACCCAACATAAATATCAAATAATTAAGATTAATTAACAACTATATATTCATTAATTAAACACAAATTACTTCCCATCCATTACTTGTATAAAAACCACAATACACACCTAAAAGTATTTACACAATTACCATAATTAATTAGCAATTAATTAATTAAAATTAATTAACAACCAATTATTAACTAATTACTTTACACATTTAATACTATAACATCTCAATTAAGCAAATATTAATAAATAGGAAATAATCAATTAATTTAATATAATTAAATTACTTCCCACCCTATTCCCCTATAAACCCACAACCCGCTACGGAACTAAAAACGCAAAATTCAAATAAAAAAAATTAATAACTACTAAAAATTTAACACATATATTAAAAATACAAACAATTCTTATACAAAAAACATAAATCGCATACATTTAAAACATATACTAAAATACGTAACATTAATTAAAAAAATCGATATTTTTAACAACTATATTTTTGCACACAATATTAAACACGATATTTTTAAAATCATTATTACTTACCGTAAGTCGATATTCTTGACCATGTTATTCTTGCTGTCGATGTTTCTGAACCACGATATTTCTGACTCGATATTTGTGCAACTCGATATTTTAAACTCAATATTCTGTCTGCACACCCTAGTGTTCAGAATTGCCAAATAAAGGTGTTACCTTAGACAAGTCCACATTGTCTTCAGAGTTGCCATATACAGGTGTCCTCTCTATGAAGTCAGTATGGGAACACAGGAGCAGTTCATTGGCTTCAGAATTCTGGAAAAGTGTCATTTAATTAAACATTAAGAATTCAACATCAACTAATAATTTATCTGAATCTTCATAAAATCAAGATTATTTAACAGGCTAAAATAATGCATCTAAGAGCTAGTCTTCAAACCATAAAAAATGTAATTGCATGCCTAATGGGAACTAAAAAAACATCTGGATTTGAGTAACATTACACCACAGTTCGAGGCAGCGTCTAGGCATTTTTATTTGTGCCTTTGCATTTTTGGCTGTACCTGTATTTTTTTGCTGAATGAGAGCATTTTATGTTGTAATTGTGGATTTGAGGTTGTAAACTGGGCATTTGAATATGTCCTTAGGTACTTGAAATTATGCTTAGGCATGTAAGCAGTGACAGGGCATTTGAGTTTGCTCCTGGTGGGTCTGGTAGTTTGGTCTACCTGTCTATTTGATTATGTTATTTTTTTTGTTTGAATCTCTTTATTACATTTTACATTTTGTCATTAATACACTCTGTCGACATCATATATAAACACAATGTAGAAGATTCAGGCTCATATGCTGTTCATACAGTACATGAAAATGATATTGTACAGTCAACAATTAATGCCTTCAACAAGTAACTGGTATTGAGTGAGTAATTTTGCTACGTTCAGCAGATTTAGTCAGGCCTCCATATAGGAGTCTGCAAGAGTTTCCCCAGTATGGTTCATCATTGCAATAGTAATGCAAAGAGTCCATCATGTGAAAAACTAAAACTAACGTAACAACTTGAGCTTGTGTTTACCATTTTTCTTTCCCCCTCCTTGCCGGCCCTTACTCTCTCCACCCACATACACCAGGCCCGCGATCAGCTGCAGCTGTTAATATATGGAGCCGGAGAAACAGCCCAGTGGGGTCTCAGTTAATGGAGAGGTGCCACAGTGTGAAAAAGCATCAGAGCAGGAAGATGACAATCATCTATGTCGCCGACTCAAGCCAGCTTACTGGTTAGGTCCCCTCCCATTATTGTCTTGCATAGATGCCCGGAAGACTGTTAGTATTGCATCCCAACTAGTGGTCAAACTATTTACGCAGTCCCAGGGCATCTTCTCCATGCAAAGCGACGCTCTCAGCCTGTGCCCACACAAGGATTGACTGTAACCAAGCCTCGATTGGAGAGTGTGAGAGGCTGGCTTAGTATATGGTGCTTACTTATTTAAGTGTAGCACCCTGCACTAATCCATACAATCCTTATGGTGGTTTTAGTGGTTTTAGACAACCTTAGAAAGCTCTCTAAGTGGTAGCTGTGGAGAGCAGCCTTCAGGCTAAGGGGCCGATTCCGATCTCGGCCGGTAGGGCTCCGAATCGGATTCGGCTTAACCGGATCCGATTCGGAGCCCTATTGCCCGACCGATTCGTACGCGCGTCCGGGCGAGCGAGTACGATGCGAAATCGCCGACCGACTCGTCCGGGTGTCCCGACCGCTCCGACCGACTCGTTCCTGGGTCTAACCGCACCGACGACTCGCCTCGCACCGCGCAATGGAGACGTTCCCCGGCCGGTTAAGTACGATGCGCGCCGCGAGCAGTCCGACCGAGCCGCGCCGTCCGGCTCGAAAGAGCAGTCGGAGCCGTACTTTGGGGGTCCGTGTCGGACCCCCCTGTACGCGTAGCCGCACGAGTCGCACACAGGGGGGACCCATGGGTGCCCCCTACCTGTGCGTGTACGGCGCGAGTCGCTTTGCCGCGTACACGCTGTAGGGGGCGCCCTTGTCCGCCTCGCACCTATTGAGTCAATGGGAGACCGCATACGCGTTGTACGACAGGCTCCCATTGACTTCAATGGGAGTCCGACCGACTCGAGTCCGATGGCATACGTGCGCATCGTACTCGTTCGGTCGGGCTGCACAGGTCCGATTCGGTCGGAAATCTCTCCAGGTCCGGCTCGGTCGGAGAGATTTCCGGCCCGAATCGGAATCGGCCCCTTAGTCTAGAAGGAGTGTAAAGCAGCTTGTTTCACCAGTACTTAATCTTATGGTATACGTTAAGTAAAAAAGAATCACCCAGTGCAGTTATAAAAATAGGTATTTTATTACAAACACTCACTAACACATTGTATTATCTCCTACCCGGAGATATAAACACAATACTTAGGAAATAGAGCACGTAAGTAGAACAAATAGACAGTGTCTACAGGGGGAAACCAAACCATATACTAAAATAGTGGAATGCGAACCATGCCTCAAGACAAGAGTGGACCTAGAAGACGTAGAAGAGCCGGGGACCCAAGGAAACACCCAAGGTGAGTATCTAGGAGCCCCACGGAGGTCGTGTGCAGAGTGGCAACACGACTGCGTGCTCAATAGAAGTCTATGGGTAAGTCGCGGTTGCAGTTCTAAAGAAAAAGGACCCTTCCCAGCAGACCCTGAAGAAACCCCATGGATACCCCATGAGGCAGGATACCTACACCAGGGAAGACGGTTGCATAGGTGTCAAGTGACGTCGGAAACCGCAGTAGACCACAATGGAGGACTTCAGGAAAGTTGCTGCTGGCGAAGAAGACGAAGGAGTCCGATGGAACCCAAAGGTGGATTCAAGGTGAGAAGAGCCTGCCAGCAGAGGGGACAGAGTCTATGCCACTCAGGAGTGACCAGGAGGCACCGAAGATGAATGTTCACCGATGACGGAGATGCAGGAGAGTTTGACGGTGCCCTTCAAGTTCCAGCTGCATGGACCAGGCGATGCTGAGGAAGACCAGGAGCCGTTTACGAGCTGCCCCAAGTCGGATATCGAGAGCTAAGGGGACAATATCCGGCGGGGGCACCAACAAGCCTTCGCAGCAGCAAGCAACGTAGGCGATGAAAAAGGAGCAGTGTCGGGACAAGCAAGGTCTAAGTGACTCACCACGAGCAGGTAAGTTGGAGCAGGCCCTGAGCAAGCCAGGGGAGTCCACTGGATGGGTCCAGAGGCACAAGAGTCGCAAGAGGACCTCGAGCAGCTCACCAAAGGATGAAGGCCCACGGTGCAAGGGATGCGATGCCGGCAAATATCTTGGTTACAGGAGATGCTTGAGGTTGGAGCTTCTTGGAGCCCAAAGATCTCTGGAGGAGAGAGTCAACAAGCCTCGGCAACGGCAAGTCGACGCTGTGCACAGGGGTTCTGTTCCGGTGGTTCCGGCGAGGGATACTGGCCTCAAACTGGGTGAGAAGACAGTGCAGGACTCTAAGGAGTTAAAGAACCACCACCTGTGTTGCTGAGCCTTTCGGAGTCTGTGGGAGCCCAGAATCAGCAGACTTTTCAGCTGCGTTGTGGTGCCTGCGGATGCAGGGGAGTGACTCCTTCACTCCGACGGAGATTCCTTCAGGTGTCTTAATTGTCCACGGGCCTTGTGAAGAACCTGTATGGAGAACGGGCACAGATGTTGCAGAAGACCAGCAGGACGACGAGACCAGGAGCAGCAGGAATCTTCCCCGTTGCAGTCTCGGTTCCCAAAGCGAAATCCATGGAAGTCCAGAGAGTCCAGATGGTCGAAGTTGAGGTGGTATGTGATCTGAATCTTGTCCCACAATGAATCTAGGGACCCACCCACAGGTAAGCCCTCAAGTACCTTTTCAAAAGGGTTGGGGCGATTCAAGGGTCCCTCCCAGAGGAGGGGCTGGACAGTGGGGAGAATACTCCCATGTCCTTTGTTCAGTTTTTCACCAGAGTGGGAGACAACGGCTCCCTGAACTCCTTTGAACTGGAGTATGCAAGGAGGGCACCAAATGTGCCCTTCCAGCAGTCTCAGTGGCACTGTCAAGGGCCACCACCCTGCCCCAATACACTAAACCCTGTCTGGGAGGTAGTCACACCTCCCTGTGACAAGATATCTTTTGTTCTGCCTTCCCTTGCTCGAGCTTGGTCCTGCAGCAGGAGGGCAGAAACATGTCCCTGGTCGGCAGCAGCCCTAGCTTGCTGTACGGGTTGGAAGACTGGGACCGGAAGCACTGAGGGCCTCCCGTAGGAGATTTACAGTGCATGAAACCATACCTCCCACACTTTATGGTGTGGGGATATGATTCCAACATGTTTGATAGCAAACATGACAGGGTTCGTTACAGCCAGTTTAGAGATGGTCATCGCGTAATGACGCATGGACACTATGTATCATAATGGCTGATGGACTTTCAACCCGGGAGAATGGACTCCGAATGTTGTAGGGGTGTCCTTCTCAGGGGGGAACCCTCACACTTAGAACCGAGTACCCTGCCTTCAGGATTGAAAGGCCTGCCTTAGGGGTGACTTATAGGTTTTAAGTGCAGTGACCTCAGCTATAAGGAAACTTATATATGTTGCAAGTGGTGCTAGCACCAGCTTGCACAGGCTGCAATGACAGGTCTGTAGTCACAATTTGAGTGGTCTCTCATGCGTGGCATAATGCATGCTTCAGCCCATGAGAGACCCCTTGTGTACCTATGCCCAGGGTACCTTAGTATTGAACAAACACAAAGGAACCTCATCTGATTCCTAATCAAGCTGCACAGCCACTTCCGTAACTGAATGAATCAAACAAATCGAGTTTGTATATTTTAGTCTTCAATATTCTCCGCTTTTTACTCCATTTCTTTTCAACTTTTACCACATTTCATCAATTCATTTTAATCATCCCCATGCTTCTGCGACAATTTTCATAAAAACACGGGAGACATCGACGTTTCCTCATGTCACGACTTTATTTAAAATTCACCTAATGCATTTCGGGATACTTCCCTTCGTCAGGGGCGTCTTTATTTTCGCGAAACAGGTCTGAAATTTCCAGAAGACAAGCTTCTCATGCGGATGCACCAAGGCTGTGGAAAAACACCCAACCTCAGATCACACCAGCCTCACTCCTTTACTCCTCCGCTCCAAAAAGCAGGAGTAAACTGGTCTTGTCCAGGCGCAGCTCCTCAGACGCTGAGCTCAGCGCTGCTGGCCCTCGGGCCCGGCCCAGAGGCCGCATGGGGGCGAGCCCTCCCTCATTTCCACGGCGGTACAAGTTGCAAAGCCCGAGGGCTCGCAGCTTCTCAAAGTTTTCAGAAATAGTTCCTCCAATCTACGCCACGCTCGCAGGTTTGGTTCTGAAAGAACACAGTCAGTGCCCTGCGCGGCAATGGAAAATGACACCGCAGCAATTTGGCAGCTCGAGAACGGACTCAAAGGGCGCCCTGGGCGACTTCAGTCCCAGGGCTGCGATGCTGCGGAGCCTGCACTCCTGGGGGCCTCATTTCCTGCCCTCACCCCCTCCACCGTCCTCGGAGCTCCCATCACATCTCTCCATCCTCTTCCTCACCACAACTCCATTCACCTGAACCCGGTAACACTTCCCTCGCCGGGACTGACAGTCAGCGCCGCCCGGAGTGCAGGCTCCGCAGCATCACAGCCCTGGGACTGAAGTCGCCCCGGGCGCCCTCGGAGTCCGTTCTCGAGCTGCCAAATTGCTGCGGTGTCATTTTCCATTGCCGCGCAGGGCACTGACTGTGTTCTTTCAGAACCAAACCTGCTAGCGTGGCGTAGATTGGAGGAACTATTTCTGAAAACTTTGAGAAGCTGCGAGCCCTCGGACTTTGCAAGTTGTACCGCCGTGGAAATAAGGGAGGGCTTGCCCCCATGCGGCCTGTGGGCCCGATGGCCAGCAGCGCTGAGCTCAGCGTCTGAGGAGCTGCGCCTGGACAAGACCAGTTTACTCCTGCTTTTTGGAGCGGAGGAGTAAAGGAGTGAGGCTGGTGTGATCTGAGGCTGGGTGTTTTTCCACAGCCTTGGTGCATCCGCATGAGAAGCTTGTCTTCTGGAAATTTCGGACACGCTTTGCGAAAATAAAGACGCCCCTGACGAAGGGAAGTATCCCAAAATGCATTAGGTGAATTTTAAATAAAGTTGTGACATGAGGAAACGTCGATGTCTCCCGTGTTTTTATGAAAATTGTCGCAGAAGCATGGGGATGAGTAAAATGAATTGCTGAAACGTGGTAAAAGTTGAAAAGAAATGGAGTAAAAAGCGGAGAATATTGAAGACTAAAATATACAAACTCGATTTGTTTGATTCATTCAGTTACGGAAGTGGCTGTGCAGCTTGATTAGGAATCAGATGAGGTTCCTTCGTGTTTGTTCAATACTTAGCGCTATTGGGCGGAGCGCGCAGCAAGCGAGCACGCCTTTACAGTTCTGACATAGTTGAGCAGAGTAAACATGGAGTACACCGGTGTGCATTTCACCACCCTTGATGTACACTGGGTACCTTGGTACCATATACTAAGGACTTATCAGGGTACACAGTAGCCAATCTGGAGTGTACCTTAGTACTCACCATGTCCAATTTAGGGCAGAAGCACAGAGACTGGGGTCCTGATTAGCAGGATCCCAAGTCAGACTAGTCAAAAAAAAACTAATGACACCAGTAAAATGTGGGGGTAACCATGCAGAAGGATCCTACCTTCCTACAGAGGGGGTTCTGGAGACTTCCAGCTGGGGTGATAAACCGCTTTGTGGTTAGGAATCCCAGATCGAGAAATCTGGAGGTTATTTTGTGTTTCTTGGCCCTAGGAAATACACCCAGCACACAAACCTCCCATGTGTGTAGGACAGGGCGCTCCGTACAAGATGACAGCCTGGTCGTAACACCCTGCCAGTAAGTGTGTAAAGTGGGGCAAGACTAGAGCATGTGGAGCAGAGTGGCATTTACCAGGGCACATCGGGGACGGGCAGCATCTGTGCAGTGAAAGCAACAATTGATTTTGTCGAGTGTGAGATAGGCCCTGTGTATAATATAAAACTGTATGAGACGGAATCTTATGTTGCGTGGGGCATTAGTGGGGCCTTCTAGGATTGGAGCC
This sequence comes from Calotriton arnoldi, assembly GCA_963921515.1. Taxonomy (NCBI): domain Eukaryota; kingdom Metazoa; phylum Chordata; class Amphibia; order Caudata; family Salamandridae; genus Calotriton; species Calotriton arnoldi. Next base: position 3,745,746 of record CAWUFW010000455.1, on the reverse strand, counting down.
CATTCCCTATCTGTACAGGGTCGTGTAAGGTCTGCTTCCCAACGGGTCGCAGTGCTGCAAGTGATGTCGCTGTATGGGCTAACAGTGAAGCAGTTAGCCAGTGCACTATGTGACTACCTGTACCCATAACCTGCAAATATTGCATCACTAAATTAGTCGGTGGTTCCGTCGTCAAGTCTCCCCATGTGCTGTGACAGTGTTGCCAGTAGGGAATTGTATAAAAGAAACTTCCCTGGTGATAATCCAGAATCGTCCATAAGGGTCTCTCAGGGAATAAGGGTGCCGTCGCTGTACAAGTCTCCTAAGGTGTGTACTCCAGCCGCATGCCAGGTGGAAAGTTCTGTCATGGAGGTAGGGGCAACACACCTAGGAGTGCCCAGGAGAGCCAGCGCTGGAGCATAGAGAGTCACCGACCGTGTCAGGTAAAGGCTCTGCCGGTAGCAGCAGTGTGCAACTCCCAGCAACAGGGGGTCTAGTGTCGTAGTACGGGTAATTGAGTGGAGCAAATGTAGGATACCGGATAGTGTACAGGGCGGACGAGTGGTGGCTGTGTCAGGCAGTTGTAGTCCAGAAAGCCATTTTGCCGCCCATTGCAGCTGAGCCGCAAGGTAATACAATTCCAAATTCAGTACTCTGTCCCAACCCTTTCCTTAGAGTACATCAAGGGCTTACCTGTGGGTGGGTCCTATATTCGTCGTGGGACAATATTCAGATCAGTCACCACTTCATCTTCGACCGTCTGGGCACTCTGGACTTTGCTGGACTTTTGATCTGGACATCGAGACTGCAACTGGGAAGACTCCTGCTGCTCCTGGGCTCGTCGTCCTGCACATCTGCTGTAACGTCTGTGCCTGTGTTCCATACAAGAACCTTCCAAGGCCTGTGGACATCCAAGACACCTGAAGGAATCTCCCTTGAAGTGAAGGAGTCACTTCCCTGCATCTGCAGGCACCGCAACCAAGCTAACCGGTCTGCTGCTCCTGGGCTCCCATGGACTCCGGAAGGCTCAGCAACACAGATGGTGGTTCTACAACTCCCTCGTGGCCTGCCCTGTCTTCTCACCGAGTTTGAGGCCAGTATCCCTTGTCGGAACCGCAGGAACCAAACCCCTGTGCACCGCGTCGACTTGTCGTTGCAAAGGCTTGTTAGCTCTCTTCCTCAGAGATCTTCGGGCTCCAAGTAGCCTCAACCTCAACTATCTCCTGTGACCAAGATCTTCGTCCTCACCGCATCTCTTGCACCATGGGACTGCATCTTTGGTGAGCTGCTCGAGGTCCTCTTGCGACTCCAGTGCCTCCAGCCTGTGGGTCCTCTTGAGGGTCTTCTTTGATTCCAGTGGGCTACCCTGTTTGCCAGGGGCCTACTCTGAGTCCCCTGCTTGTGGCGAATCACTTGGACCTTGCTGGTCCCGACACTGCACCTTTTTCCCTTGGCTGGAAGGAAGAGATTAGCTTTAATATTGGCCAATAGCAGACTTTTGGCTGTGTCTTTGAGGCATGAGTCATCGATGTAGGGTCCGATCAAAAAGTTCCAAGGCTCAGTTTTTCATACCAGGATTGGACATGCCTAAACCCTGGGAAAGTTAGACCTGTGTCGATGGTCAACTGTTCCTTTAATGTGTTATGGTATAGCTTAAGCTCCTCTATAGTCAGATCCCTACCAAGTACAGAAGGGGCCTTAGCTGGCAATATCGCCCACCCCTTTGAGAGCCACATCAAGAAACATAGATATTAAGGGATTACTCTTGGGAAGATGAAGGAGCAATCGCAGGAATTTATTTTCACAAAAAGTGAAAGACTCTGTATTCACGTGGCCCCAAAGTTCAGCGCCATATAAGCCAGCTGAATGGACTTTTAGTTTATATAACTCCATGGCCGGGAGTAGGGCCCTTGAGATTGTCCCTTAATGTTTTTTTAAAGATAATTGATGCCTGATGTTGGAGCACCACCCTTCTCTTCTGGGTGTGAGGGGACCAAGAAACCATACTATCTAGCATAATGCTCAAATATTTGAACCTAAAAACCTGCTCCAATTTCTCATTACCTAAGGCTAAGGTGTTTTTAAATGATCTGTAGGGTCTGACTACCATAAATTTGGTTTTGAAACGTTCATCTCCAGACCCCTAGCCACACAGGAAGAATTAAAATTGTCCAAAAGTTGCTGTAATCTCGTAGGTGTCTGTGGGATTAGGAGAGTGCCGTCGGCGAACAGTAAAGCAGGGATGCTATCCCCTTCAAATTTGGTGGCATCTATATTTCCTTTTTGGAGGACTTCAATAACATCATTGACAAATAAGGAAAAAAGGGTGGAGGCCAGCACACACCCTTGTCTAACCCATCTGTGTATTGGGATCCGTTCTGTTAGTTATCCCTGAGGACCCCATCACACTTGGGCATAATTATCTTGATGAAGTTTTACTAGTTGGCCCAGCAGGGCATCCAGATACCTCTAGGGTTTTTAGTGATGCCCATAGGAGCTGCCGGGGTACTTAGTCAAAGGCTGCTTTGAGGTCAACAAAGGCTATGTACAAATGGCCTTCCTTGAGCCTTGTATACTTCCAAATTATAAGGAGCAGAATCAGTACTTGGTCTGTAATGCTGACTTTAGGTCTGAATCCAGCTTGTTAGGGGGTTAGGATATCTGCACCCTCAATCCAGTCATTTAATTTGTTTAGCAACTGCCTCGCATAAACCTTTTGGAGAATGTCGAAAAGGCTTATTGGCCTATAATTAGCAGGACTACCCCGATCCGCCTTTTTGTAAATGGGGATAATCTCCGCCCCCTTCCATGTATCTGGGATTGAAGCCCCTGCAGCTATTGCATTGCTCAGGCAGTTACAATATGGGGCCCAGACTAACATATCATGGCGCAGTAACTTGTCTGGGATTTTGTCTGCTCCAGGGGCCTTGCCCAATTTAACTGCAGTGATAGCTATCATGGTTTCTTCTAGTTTGAAGTGAAGGTCTAAAGGACTGAAGTTTGGGAAGCATCGGGAGGCAAGCTGGTGCGATAAGGTCGACTGCGGCATGATCGTATAACTTAGTGAAGTGGTCTACCTAAGCCTCAAGATTCAGGTGACAGTCTACTTGTAAGTTGGAACTCCTGCTCCCATGGGCAACTATTTTCCAAAATGACAATTGACGCTAGACCTTGCAGCCATTACCAGATCGCTCCAGCTGGAATCCTTCCACTTGGCCCTTGCACTTCTTAGTGTCTTCTTGTAAAAGTCTCTGGCTATGCGGACCTCAGGGAGATTTTTATTTTTAGAGCATTCACCAGTACTATTTTTGCCAATCTACAGTCCTTTGTGTACCATAGATTACTAGTTACATTACGCGCCCTGGTAGGGGGCTTCTTTTTTGGTGGTTGGGTCAAGATCAGTATTAAGGATGCTACCAGCTTTGTGTGGATATCGGTGATAAAAATCTCAGGATTTTACAGGCTATTTAGCAGAGACAGGACCCTCGCAAATACGTCATATATCTCTGTCATGGTCTCTGCATTCCCCACAATTTAGAGCCACTTGGTGGACCTATGGTTGTTTCCCATTATTTGTGGTGCTGCAGGGGAGGATAGTTGTTGGAACTACAACCCAGGAGGTTAAGGTGTAAGGGGTAGTGGTCACTCTCCTCTCTTTTATCCACTTCAGAGTCCTCCAATCTTTCCCACATGACAACCCTACTCATGATGTAATCAATTTTTGATCTTATAGAACCTTTCTTAAATATCAGTGCCCCAGCTTGTCAGATACAGATCTGCCATTACATGCCCTCAGCCTATTTAGTGTTGTGAAGCGGACAACTTGCATGGCAGCCACTGAGCTTGAGATATAGGATCTTGAGCTGAGGGAAGGGATACCCCAGCTCTCGTCCTCTTCCTCCGCCACTAAATCATAGCTGTATATGGTTTCGCAGTCTATATTAAAATCTCCACCTATAATGACCATATCCTTGGAGTTGATCTGTCTAACAGAATGTTGCAAGATGTTTACAGTAGACAATTCTACACTTCTTCTTCCGGGTCTACAGTAGACAATAAACAAATACATACAAGTCTTCTCTGGGGAATACGTTTTTTGCCCCAAAATATCTGACGAGTCAATGTTTTGATTCGTAGGTTTAAATCAATTTCGACCCAAGCCAAAAGGCCCCCTGATGCCCTGTCTTGAAAAGATGGCAGTGCTTTAACATAATATGTGGTGTAGCCAGATTTAAACCCGGGTTCAATTGCCTACATCTCTTGGAGCTTACATACGTCGAATTGGTCTATATATTCTCTTCAGTCTGGTGCGGCTCTTTGGACTTAATACCAGCTATGTTCTTCGAGAGAATTCTGATTGTCTCTGCTGAGTTGGAGCTTTGTCTAGGGTGAGGAGAATCAGAGATCAGAGATGCCTGTCTACGGGATGCACTTATTGGATAGGACAGAGGTGCAAAATCGTTGTGTGTCTCCTTTGTTGGTGTCAAATTGGCAGTAGCTGTTATGGCATTATCAGTATCAGAATCAGAATCAGGGACAGCCAGCTGGTATCCTGTTTTTGACAGTGCTCCATATGCATCTCTAGCGCCATTCATGGAGGAAGGGGAATCCACTGCAAGGCAATGAGCCCCCTTTGACAGTACTAGATATAATGTACTGGCAAATCCAGAGTTATTCTGGTAGTCCCCCCTCTAGGGCATGTGATGATGCCTCCTAGTGACATTTTCACACATCGTCAATCTTGGGCATTCAAAAGTGAAGGGGGTTCAAAAGTGTTTGTTGTGACTATATTGAAAATTATTTGGCCATGGTTACTGATGGATGTATCCCAATTAGAGGTGAGCGCAGCAATTAGTCTGTAGAAATAACTTAGTAGAAGCACATTAATTTGGCCTAGAGGAGAAGTCATTGAGCTTAATCGCCGTAGAAGCAATTCATCCAATAACGGAGGCTTGAAGTTAACTAATAATCTGTCCCCAGAACAGTCATTGGGATGTTTGCCTAACCAAGGGTCTCTTCATACACATTTGACCTCTTGGGCTAATTCCTGGGACCATCTCGCATTTGTTTTTATCCAGTGAGCAGCTTTGTTTTTCAGGGGCAGGGAATCTTTGTTTGCACCAGGGGGTATCTCAGAAACATTCTGGAGGACAATCAGGTAGGGCGTGCACTCTGGGGACAATGGGGGGTCAAAGATCTGGGTTTAATCCATAGTTTTTATCCTCAACACGCCACACCAGTTTGGACCCAGCCATATGCAAATCAGTCTTGACCCTGCCCCCCATGGAAGTCCAGCCCGAATTGCCAGGCCGCATCCTCCCTGGACCGTAAACAAGAATCCTTGGACCTGTTTCGTGGTATCACCCCTCATCAGCCAGGTTAGCTTGAATCCAGTGGCACAGTGAGCATGGGACCCACTCCTGGGCATACCCTTCCCACTTAGGGTGACTATAGCAACACATAAAGATGATGGACGGAATGTGAACATTGTCAAACATTCACCATGGCTGGGTACAGACTAGGGTGGCGTGGTGAGCGAAAAAACAATGGATTCAACCCAGACCTGTGACTGGGGGTGAATGTTTGCATTGTTCAGCATTCAGCCCAACATCTGTTCTTTTGGCTCTTCCTAAATGGTCATTTATGCTGGACATGCCTTTTCTTTCCATCCACTGCATCCTTATGTTACCCCAGGCTAGTCCCACTGAATTACCCACTAAGCCTGCTGCGCACTGTCAAGTTGTAGATTCAAGCAGACGAGGCGTTTGCAATAGAGGGAAAGGGTTGGGCCTTACCTGCTCAGCTTGATGTAACAGAGCAATAGTGGGGGGAGATTTAATTCCTTGGGGAGGACTCCTAAGGGCCTCTATTTTGATGTCCAGAGCATCGAGGCGAGCTACTAGGGGAGCAAGCTCTGCCCTTAGTATATCTCTAAATCTGTCTGTACAGCTTACTATTAGCATGGACATGTACTGGGATGGGGGTTCTTGAGGACCCTCATTTTTCGCGGTCGGGAGTGACTGAGGGTGCAGGTTGCACTGCAAAGCTTTATGTGGTAAGCAACTTGATTGGTTAGAGAAAGCGGGGTTCATGGCCTTAGCTCCCTTGCTTATTTTGGGCTTGTTACCCTTTTGGATTGGGGGGGCAGGGGAGTGGTATGGTTAGGGGAATGGTTGTCATTCTCCACACTGGTGGCTCCAACCAGGGCCTGGGATTGTGGTTTTAATGTGAGACTGGGAAATAGGCCCTGGGATGGGGTGGCCGCTAGGTCAAGATCTGTATGAGCCTCTGTTGAGAGGCTAGATGGGTTGTAGGGGTTGTGAGGCCAGAGCAGGAGAGCCTAGATTTAACGACATCCTCCTTTCTGAGAGGGTGATCTCGGTGCTCACTACCCCTATCGCCCTTTCGAGCATGCGATCTATAGAAGTTAATTTCAGGGTAGTGGTAAGAGTGTGAGACAGGGCCCCCTCTGCTGGCTTTTTCCTCCCCATGATATATACTACTCAGGTCTCTATCAGGAATTTGGTTGAGTTAGGTTGGGTTCCTCTGTAAAAATGGAGCCAAGGAAGGTGGCCCACCCAGCACATCTTCTTTCAGACTATGACGAAGTAAGACAGGCCCAGGTTCTTTTAGGTTGCTGTGGGCTTAAGAATGTACGATCCTGAGCTCTTCCTGGGTTGGTTGCTAAGAGACGCAGTCCCACCCCAGCCTAAGCAAAGTTTCACTATACAATATAAATGACATGACCATCATTGTCAAGGTTGGTAGGCTGCCCTGAGGAGACTAGGTGAGAGAGAGAGAATGTGAATGAGAGTGAGAGAGAGAATGAGAAGAGAGAGATTAGGAGGAAACATGATATAATATATATATATATATATATATATATATATATATATATATATATACACAAAGAAGGTTGCCCTTTTCAGAACGCCAACACCATCGGTAAGTAACTCCTAATATTTATTTCAGGCTGCAGTTACATCGTTTGCTCCCCCAAAGCGCCATATGCATTTCGGGCTCCATGCCCTTGTTCACTGGCTAATTGCAACAATCCCGATAGCCATGTGGATTTAAATACCATGATGTCACTGACCATGTCATGAGTGATGTAATATGTGACGTCATCAGCAGTGCATTGCGGGGGCGCGAGTTATAGTTAGCTGAACTAACTATAACGGGGGAATTTCACGGGTTTTGTACGAGTGAAATGTCCAACTAACTATATCTGTCCCTAAAACCTATGGTTTTTTCAGTGAATTTGTAAGGTTTTTTAAATGCTAATTTCTAACTATAACGTGCCTGAAACCTATGGTTTTTTCAGTGAATTTCAAAGGTTTTTTAAATGCTAATTCCTAACTATAACATGTCTGAAACCTATGGTTTTTTTCAGTGAATTTCAAAGGTTTTGTAAATGACAATTTTTAAATGTATTAATTGTTATATTTATTTTTTTGATACTGATTTACTACATTTTTTTAAACTATTTATTTTTAGATATTTTATTTTTTAAATTACATTATAATTACATTATACATAACATTACAAAATATACTTACTCAGAATGATTTACTTTAGTTTAAATACTTTGCAAATAGGCAATAGACTTTTAAGTACAGTAGTTACAGTTGTTGCAATGGGCAACACAATTTCAAACACAATGCAACATTGAGCTCAATGTGAATTTCTAGTTAAATGCAATTAGTTACTTTATGGATTACTTTTTCTAACCACAGGACTGGATCCTAGATTCAGTCCTGGGACATCTCCTGTAAACAGTTGAGTAAAAGCGTTTTGGTTACAGTAGTGATTTTTAAGGAATATTATTGTATTTTAAAAGTTGACACTTAGAAACTTTTTCACATAGAATCACCAATGTTATCCTATGGGAGGAAATTCACTTAGCAGGTAAGTAGTTTTATCGTTACTTTTTCTTACTCAGTGGTGGATCCTGGATCCAGCACTGGTGCATCTCCTGTAAACAGTTGAAAGAATGCGTTTAAGTCATACAGGCGATTTTTAAGGAATATTTGTAGTTTGTGAAAATCGACACTTTGAAACTTTTCTGCTGAAAACCAGACAATGGATTCCTACGGAAGGAAATACAAGTTACTGGTAAGTACGGTTAGAATTACTTTTCAGGGTCAGTGCTGGGCTAAAAGAGGCAGCACTGGGTTCTCTCCTGATAACAGGTGAGTAAATCGGAATTCGTAGTTCGGCTGATTTTAGAGGAATATTATAAAGTTCCAAAACTCCACACTTAGAAGAATTTCCAAGTGAAACCAGTCAATGTTAGCCTATGGAAGGAAATTCAAGTTACTGTTAAGTACGGTTAGAATTACTTTTCAGGATCAGTACTGAGCTCAAAGATGCAGCACTGAGGTCTCTCCTGATAACAGGTGAGTAAATCGGAATTCGTAGTTCTGCTGATTTTAGAGGAATATTTGTAAGTTTCAAAAATCGACACTTCGAAACTTTTTCAGCAAAAAGCAGGCAATGATAATCTATGGAAGGAAATTCAAGTTACTGGTAAGTACGGTTAAAATTACTTTTCAGGATCAGTACTGGGCTCAAAGATGCAGCACTGTGGTCTCTCCTGATAACAGGTGAGTAAATCGGAATTCGTATTTCGGCTGATTTTAGAGGAATATTTGCACAATGGTGAAGGAAGGGGTGGGGCCTGAGGTGACATGTCTGCAAACACGCCCCGTGGCGCGTTTTAAGTTGGAGAATTAATTCCTCCTCAATCCCGAGGGTCCCTAGGGGCCAACTAGCCCACCAGATACCTCCAGTATGCGCCAGAGAGCTGCGTTGCAGAGAGGTGTTCAGAGGCCACGCCCCTTTTTACAACACTCTGCAAGGCAGCTTTGTGGCGCTTACTGGAGGTACCTGGTGGGCTAGTTGGCCCCCAGGGACGCTCAGGATTGAAGGGGATTTAATTCCCTATCTTAAAACGCGCCACGGGGCCTGTTTGCACACATGTCACCCCAGGCCCCGCCCCCTCCCTTCACCACTGTGCAAACGCGCCCTGTGGCGCGTTTTAAGTCGGGGGATTAACTCCCCTTGAATCCTGAGGGTCCCTGGGGTGCAACTAGCCCACCAGCTACCTCCATTAAGCGCCACAGAGCTGCGTTGCAGAGAGGTGTAAAAGGGGCGTGGCCTCAGAACACCTCTCTGCAACGCAGCCCCTGGCGCATACTGGAGGTTCCTGGTGGGCTAGTTGGCCCCCAGGGACCCCAGTATTCAAGGGGAATTGTTCTCCTCTGCAAACGCGCCAGGGCGCGTTTGCAGAGTGCTGACAAGGAGGGGCGTGGCCTCCGGCGCAATGCCGGATTTTTTTTTTTTAAAGGGGGCTGTGTGGCCCCCTTCTTTTAATTATTTTGGGCCCTGGGGACCCCATCCCCCAGGGCCTGACCCCATTTTTTTTTTTTAAATGGGTACGGGAAGGGGACCGCGTGGGCCCCCCTCCGGTGGCCAATTTCGGCCTGGGGACCCCATCCCCCGGGTCATTGCCACCTTTTTTAAAATTATTTTTATGGAGGGGGCTGCGTTGCCCCCTCCTCAGGCCTCCTTAGGCCCCGGGACCCCATCCCCGGGGCTGGCCTTTTAAATTTTTTATTTTTTATTTAATAATTTGGGGGAGGGGGCCGCGTGGCCCCCTCCCGGGCCACTACTTGCCCCGGGACCCCATCCCCCGGGGCTGGCCCTATCCTTTGGGGTCCGTGGGGGACCCCAACTCCCCACGGACCATGCATGCTCCCCGCGTCCTGCGGGAGCCGGCATTGCATTTCCACATGGGGAGCTGCTAACATGCAGCTCCCCGTGTGAAAGCAATGTGCTTTGGATATTGGAAGCAAGAGCAGGTTTCCTGCTCTTGCTTCCAATATCCAAAGCAGTTTGCTATGACAGGACGGGAGCCGCGAGGCTCCCGTCCTGCCATAGCAAACAGTGTCCCGGGGGTAGGCACCCCGGGACACTGCAGGAGCCGGCCCTGGGGGGTGGCGGTCCCCAGGGCCAAGGAGGGCTCCAGGAGGGGGCCGCGCGGCCCCCCTCCCAACCTTTGCACAGCCCCGGGGAGGTGGTGGTCCCCAGGGCTCCGAAACGGACCCCCACATTTTATTATTTAGTGCCCCGGGAGGTGGCGGTCCCGGGCGTGTGGGGGCTCAAGCCCCCCACACAGGTAATTTTTTTTTAAAAGAAGCCCCGGGGGTGGCGGTCCCGGGGCTGCGGAAGGGCGGAGAGCCCTCCCGCACCATTTTGTTTAAAGCCCCGGGGGTGGTGGTCCCCGGGGCTTGGGGGGGCCTTAGAGGCCCCCCCATGTTATTATTCGATAAACCCTGCATGCCCCCGGGACTTGGCCCACCCGGGGGCCAATTAACCACAAAGCGCGGGAGCCCGCGCTTCGTTTTTTTTTTTTTATCGGCAGGATCCGCGCACCCAGCGCGTTTTTTGCCGATTTTAAAAAAGCAGGCCTAGGGGGTCAGGGTGTTTCTACCCTGCCCCCTTTTTGCGTTTTGCGCCCTTGTTTTTGTCTTTTCTTGTGCCTCGGTTCTACCGAGGAACAAGATGGCTGCCAACACTTCCTGGTTTGGAGTGTTGACAGCCAATTACCATACAGCTCGTGATCGGGAGGATACGCGAACCCTACGCGGCCATAGATATATATGTGATTTTATTTTTGATTTTCTCAGGAACTACTGAACGGATTTACACCATTTAAGCAAAAGGCACGACTCTGAACCAAGGGCTACCTTTTTGCCAAATTTGGTGTAATTCCGTTCAGCAGTTCGGGCTGTAGCTGCGACTAAAGGTTCCTATGGAAAAATGAATGGGGAAAACACGTTTTGGGACCCCCTTTTTTCTCGGCCCCCGCTTGACGAATCTCCCCGAGACTTTCAGGATAGGAGCAGACCGGAGCGCACCAACAAGTTGGAAAATTTCGCGAAGATTCGTCAACCGGCGCCAACGTTATTTCAAATAGAATGTTGTGGATTTCCTATGGAAAATAGGTCCTAACTATAACTATCTACTGGCGACCGCCAGTAGATAATATATATATATATATATATATATATATATATACTTGAAGATGGAGGATCACAAGAAAACAACAGCCAGCCAGGGCAAAAATCTGGATCCCAAAGGATACAATGAGTCACAAAGAAATAAAATATCCAAGAAAGAAGTGACTCAAACAGATTCACCAAAGAACAAAAATATATTTCAACTACAACGTTTCAGCTTCCGCCTTCCTCAGGTAGTATATATATACATATATACAAAGATACATACTATTAGAGAGAGAAAAAAAGGTAGGAGAGATAGATATCGTGACCGGTTCAGGTGAGATGAAAACCAGGTGAAAATTCACCTTAGGCAAAACACGTCATTTCTTAAGGAGCCCTTTGAGTTGCATGTTTTGGAGTTTTTGATGAGTTTCCATCTTGACCTTCTCAAATTTTCTAGAGTTTTGGGTTTTCTGATTTGTCAGTAACATTTTCCAATGTGTTCTGAATATTCCAAGAGTATTTTTCTAATGAGATTATTTCGCAGTGTGATGAATACGACTCAGACTTTGTTCCTTAGAACTACTTTCCAGTCTTGATTTTATTTGGAGTGCAAAATCTCTGCTAAAGAAAGCAAGTCAGCGCTTTGGATTTATTATAAACATGAAGTTCCAGCGTTTGCATGTTTATTTCATTACCAAAGCATATCTTTTCTAATCAAAGTGCAGCTGTGTTTTCACTCCTCCTGTAGCTCGAGTGTCTCTGGTTGATGACCATTTCCTTCATCGTGTTTTCCGGGGAGTAGGGCTACACCTAACCTTCTGCCTGCAGTCGTTGGCAGCATGAAAACACTATTCTTGGTGCTTCCCAGCCCTTCTGCTTGAAACAGACTTTAGGGCACGCTACATGGTAGACTGCTCAAGCCACATTTGTTTTTAGTTATCTATAGTGTCAATGATTTGTGGCAATAGCTCGCATTAAAGTACTGTTTCAATTAAGTCAAATCAACAACTTTGCCTATTTGTTGGTGTTTTGATGGTAAATCATTAGATGTTCCCTTATCAACTGAGCTACCCTCCTCATACGTTACTTTAGTATATCTCATGTAGTAGTTTTGACTATTATTTCACATCTTATCCCTGCTCCCAAAGTTATGATACAGTGCATCCTATTCTTTCATGTAAGTGAGTTAGTTGAGCCTCTTTTATTGTAACATCAACAGACTATCAAGACCATATTCACCTTTAGGCCTCCCTCAATGTTTGTGGGACCGTCCATGGGAACTTCCTCACCCTTATCGTGGTGGCTCGGACTGTTGTGCATTTCTGTGAACCTCCCTCCAGCACATAATCTCCAGATTAGGACAAGGCCTGCCAGATTTGCACTTCTGTCCTAGGGGAAAGTGGTTTCTGGATAAGCTGCCGCCCGCTCTGGCTGGGTCAATCCAATTGACAACTCCCAATAAAAACCCAGGCTGTTTTCTGGCCAGGCCCTACCCATACTAGCAGCTTCAGGCATTTGCTCCTTAATGAATCAATTGGTGACTTCTGCTGCCCACGCCTTTTGTAAGCAGCATTACACATTATCCCCTCCCACCCCGTGGATCTGTGAGGACTTCCCCTTCTGAGCTAGGGGCCCTGCTTCAGACATCCTCCTCCAAGCTTCACAATCGGGTTGAGATGTCTCTCTTCATACTTGTGATACTGCTACACATGCTTGTGATTCCTCGGCTAGGTCCGCCCCATGAACATCGTGCTCAGGCTTACAACAGCCTGGTCTAAAATCACAGTGACTCAGGAGACAGAGCTACTGACATACTTTGCATAACCATACAGAACCAGACACCCAAATACATCTTTAGAACTCAGTTTGTTGCTGACTATACGTGAAGTAGACACAACTGGTTGGCCTCTACAAGTTGGCCTCAGTCTAGTTCACTCCAATCATAGTTGCTGCAGAAGTAGATGTAAAAGCGATACATTGAAGCCAGCATCGTAGACCTTGCAAAGCAACCTGTTACAGGGCATAGAAGAGGGTCTAACTAGGCCACTGTTATCCACTGTTCTATAATGATTAGCAATACATAGACAATAGGCAAAGATTGATTACTGTCTTTATCACACAGATAAGCTCTACATTTTGTTAAATGAAAGTGTCCCTGTAGATTCCCAACTTTGTGCAAGACAGCTCATGTCTATTCAGCATAAGCTTCGGGCACAAGCAGGCACACCATCAGCACCAACTTAACCATTCATAATGAGAAATGTAAAATACCAGTCGACTGGTGTGGGAGTGCCCCTTGCACGCTTACAACCCCAAAAGGTTTTTCCGTGCATAGTGTAATAAGTAGTTTGGTTAAGTGAATCTTATGGTTGCAGGTCAGTGTAGATGCAAGACAGGCTAAGGACATTGCCTTACAGCAGTTATACAAAACAAAGTTGTCAGTGATACACCATTGTTGCTAAACAATACGTTGTTTACCAGATCCATAATCCTTTTTACGGTTGTGGACATTGGTGTCTGTGCTTGTGCTAATTTTGTTGAGTTATGAATGCCACTGTCACATGTGTTCCCCTTCCTAGAAGTGTTTTCCTTGTGTAACGGTGGTAATTAAAAGCAAAGTTGGTGTCTTAACCCCCAAAAAGTCTGGTCTCTTCAGTGTTCCCTGGCATTAAGACTTACAGAAACTGTGCTTATTGCCGTCCTTTGTACCAATTTCGTATGTTTTCCGTTGTACCATTTACTCATTGTCTGGCAATGCACACATTTTATTGTTTTGTTCATGCCCTTTCTTTGTTTCAGTTGTAGTCATTTGCCCGTTAAGGTCTGCACTACACATAGTGCCATGTTCTTCATATGCAGTAAATTTAAAAGTGTTGTGTCAGGCACTGTTACTATCCCATGGCCTTTTTTGCTCATTTTGGTGTCTGGCAATCTTTTTCTTAATTGCCAAGCTTCTTATTGCATCACATTGGCTCAGTTGTTGCACATTTGTTTACACATTTACCATTTATCTCATCCTCTCCTTTTGATAATCTCACCTGCTTACTGCCCAGCCTTCTCTTAAGCCTTATTTAGTTCCCTTTTCTATTCCTTCCTACATGGTTTACTATCCACACGCCCTTGCTGCATTCATTTGCCTTGTGCATTTACTTTGCTATGCTGGTTCTCTGTGAGAGAAAGAGAGTGGCCTCAGTGAGATTTCCCTCAGCAAGGCGGCCATCTTGGACTGCCTCTGACTGCATTAAGTCTCAGTTCAGACAAAATGGATGGCTGTTCTTCAGTGCACCCATATACAAATTTCCAAACAGATGTGAGCTTCAACTCTTCAATTTTAGGCTAAAGAATAGTAAACAATGGCTAGTATTCTCAGTGAAAACACACTTTCATCTTTCACAAATGATAGCACAGCTGATTCACATTTCCCTCACCAAACATTTGCTTTTTCCTTACAATATTGTTGTTGCCATCAAATACATAACATGATTTTCACAAAAACATTAATTTTAATTCATATTCTTTTACGTATTGCTCTGGCATCACACCTTTCATAGCAGCCAGTTTTTGTGGTTCTCACACAGGTGAAAACCAAAATGTAAAGTTGTAGACATGCTTCTCATTTACAAATCCAATCAGAAAAACATGTGTTCCTTTGGTTATATTAGATACAATTTATTGGACTGAGATTTTCTTACTGTAATGCACTGTGGCATTGATCACTTTGCCAGCTTTGTTTTTGTAAAGATGACATCCACACATTGATGAGATAACCTTGAAGTTTATTAGAAAGCTTCCAACACATGAAAGTACAGGTCAGTGAGGAGAACCGGGAGGAGCGTCCGGTTTCTGCAGTCATCAGCTGTTGTCTGTCAACATTCCAGAACGTACAGCTGATGACAGGGGGAAAGGCGGGTAAGGAGGGGGGGAAAGGCACAAAATAAAGAACAGCATAACACATCTTCCTCCTAACTGAGAGGGAGTGGGGGGGGAAAGGGTGAGCAGGGGGGGCAGGTGAATTATTCACATACATAATCATATAGTTTCCTGGGAGGAACCACATGTCGACCCAACCTGGTTCTCTGGGGTTAGGACACATCATTGCTTGCAGCATGCACCACAGAACGCATGGGGACATCCTGATGATCAGCCTGGGAATGAACAACATTATATTCCTCATCACCATAGTCCCACCATCTTCCCCTTGAACGAGACGAATCATTCGCATCAGTTGCGTGTACAGAGACAGGATCATGCATTTCCTGGCTAACATCAGAGCTGGGTAATGGGGGAATTCCAGGTTTGCATGCCGATAACATGGAGAGGTGCCAAACTCTACCATCACTCAAAAGGGCGGAATTGCAAAACACCTTGCTTACAGTGAGGGGTTGGGAAAACCTACTGTGCCCCTTGGCTGTAAAACCACTTTTTTTAACACGTACAACATCACCCTCTTGCAAATAAACAGGTTTGCAACGGTGTTTTTTGTCGAAGCGAGTCTTACACTCTGCTTGGGCTTTTTCGAGCTTGTGTCTTACCTGGTCAGGTGACCAGTCTACTCTTTTGGAAGCAGATAACCAACCCACATTGTCCTTAGACATGGGAGTCCTACCCCTCATCAGTTCAAACGGGCTGTGTCCTGTGCTGTTGCATGGTGTAATGCGGTATGCCCATAAGGTTTTAAAAATTTCATTCTTCCACACCAAATTGTTGTTATTGGCTAGCTGTACAATACTTTTGATCACCCTGTTGAAGCGCTCTACAGCCCCATTACCAGCAGGGTGATAGATGGATGTGGTTTTGTGGGCAATTTTGTTCCTATTAAGGTAGTTCACGAACAAATCAGAGATAAATTGGGGGCCGTCGTCACTGACAATACATTTGGGCAACCCCTCCTTGATGAAAACTTCATCCAGAAATTTTACCACGCTGGGTGCATCAGCTTTGTTGACAAAACCAATCTCTGGCCATTTGGAGAAATGGTCAATGAAGACAATGGCATACACTTGTCCCCCCGATCCATTATGGGTCCCATGATATCTATACCAATCCTTTCCCAGGGCATAGCGGGGCAAGTGATGGGATGACGGGGGGGCCTAAAAGTGACCTGCGATTTGTCAGAGTTGCAGCATTGTAGGTAATCTCTGACAATTCTCTCTATGGCAAGGTTGACACTGGGCCACCAGTACAGGTTCCTAACTCTGCACTTTGTCTTACCAATCCCCAAGTGTCCTTCAAGGCAAATTTCAAGGATTTTGTGTCTGAGCTTGGAGGGAGGGATAATCTTGCCACTTCTCATGAGGAACCCGTTTTCTTGAGAAAGCTCGTGTTTTACCTCACAGAAGGGATGAAGGTCTTTGGCAATAAACCTTTTCTCAGGCCAACCATTAGAAAGCATGCTGAGTGCCTTTACCAGAACAGCATCGCTTTGCTCTCTTTTCCACTCATCCAGGGAAATGCTGTGCATCTCTTCGTGTATACTAGCCACACAGAATCTTTCATCCGAATCATAACTGGATTCTTGTACAAGAACAGGCATACGGCTTAGGAAATCTGCAACCACATTCTTGGTACCAGGCACGTATTGAACTTCATAATTAAAATCAAACAATCTTACTGACATTCTGGCTAGCCTGGGAGATGCGGCGTAAAGCCCTTTGGTGGTTAATACTTTGGTCAATGGCTTGTGATCACTTCGCAAAATTACTTTGTTGCCCCATACAAACTGCCTGAAATGCTCCAACCACCAGACGCATGTCAAAGCTTCTCGCTCAATGACAGAATACTTTTCTTCTGTGGCTGTCAATGAGCGGGAGGCAAACGCAATGGTACATTCATTGCCACTTGAATCTTTCTGTGAGAGCACAGCACCTAAGCCTCTTCCACTGGCATAAGTGGTGACTATGTTGTGTAAAGAGGGATCAAAACCTTGTAGGGGGCGGAACACATTTTTTTTTAACATGCAGAATGTCTTTTCGCACAAGTCTGACCACACAAATTTGTTTTTTGTTTTAAGTAGTTGTCTCATGCCATATGTTTTTGCAGAAAATTTCTCTATAAACTTCGAGTAGAACTCGATAAGGCCCAAAAAGGAACGTAGTTCATCTTTGCTCTTAGGTTCAGGGGCATTGTGAATGGCATCCAACAGCTCCTTCTTGGGTTTGATGCCCTCTGCCGTGATCACATGTCCTAAGTAGGTTACCTCAGAACAAGCAAATTTACACTTGCTGTGTTCAGCAGTAAGCCCCTTGGATTCTAGTATGCCTAAGACTTGAACCAATTTTTCATCATGCTCCTTCTTGGTTTTGCCCAAGTCTAAAATATCATCCTGGAATAAAAGTATATCCTTAACATCTTTAAAAATATCTTGCATGAGTCTTTAAAACATTGCGGCAGCGGAGGCCAAACCAAAGGGAACTCTTTTGAAACGGTAACATCCAAAATGAGTGATGAAAGTGGTCAAACACTTACTGTCGGGATGTAAGGGGACTTGGTGGTATGCCGCCTTGAGATCTATGGTGGAAAAACATTTAACACCTTTGGTGAGGGCTAACATTTCGTTGATGCGTGGAAGGGGAAACTGGTTAATGATAATGTTGTCATTGATATTGCGCAAATCAACACATAACCTCAGGTTTCCATTGGGTCTTTTAACCACCACCAAGGGAGCCATCCACTCAGATGACTCCACCCTTTCAATGATGTCATCACTGAGTAGCTTGTCCAATTATGCATTAACACCTTCTTTGATGGCAAATGGAATGTTCCTGACCTTGTGAATTTTGGGTATGGCTCCTTCTTTGACACAAATTTGGTGTTCAAAACCTTTCAAGAGGCCAATGGTATTGGAAAAAACTTTGGGAAACTTCTGCAGTATATTGTTTCCAAGCTCCTCATTGGTCTGGACAATAAGGACAGGTTCCACACTGTTGGGATTTAGAACAATGCCTAGTTTACCTTGGTCCAACCACCCTAGGACAGAGGGCCCTGACCTGGATACATAGAGTTTACACAAAGACTCTCTGCCCTTGAATGAGAATTTGAGTTTCCTGTAACCTTTAACCTCAAAGGAATTTCCAGTGAAGGTTTTAATGGAGATATCTGGCAGTTCCAGCTGATCCCCGAGGAGGAGGGGAAACTTTTCCTTCCATACAGTATGGTTGACAATGGTGTAAGGCGAACCTGAGTCCGTGACTATAGAGATATCTACACCCCCTATCGACATTTCACATACAGGTTTTTTCTTGCATGTGTCTTGCTGCATATCATCAACCTGCAAAATGCAATCATCCTCAATATTAAGTACATACATGTTGATGTCACCCTCATCAGATGAGTTAGAGCTATCACCTTGTTCAACTTTAATAAACTTAACAGACTTAGAAGGTCTCTTCTGGCAAACTTTCCGGAAATGACCCATGACACCACAAAATAAACATTTTTGCTTCCTGGCGGGGCAATTTTTATCACTGGCTAAATGGTTAAAACTTCTGCACCTGTGACAACGTCTTCTAGAGCTGCTAGAGTTACTAAAAGTTTTATCACGGCTAGGCTTACTACTGTTCCTTTAGGTCTCGCCTACGCAGCGCGCATGCGCTGCATAGGAAAAAGACCTTTAGTAATCGATTCACTTTTGCAGGCAAAAACGTGCACGCGTTGCATTGCTTTGAATGGCAACGAGTGCACATTTGGCGATTCCCTTGCGGGAGCGAGCTTTGAAAACATCTGTTTGTAATTAACAGATTGTTTCAAAGCTCGCTCCCGCAAGGGAAACAGGCGCAGGCCTCCTCTCCTCCCCCTGCTGCGTCCAACTTTCTTTTTTTACTTTCAGCGCGAGGGCTTGTTTTTTTGGCTATCACACTGTACTGCGTGTGATGGCCTTTCCTCTCTCCAATATTTTTTTTTTTTAATTAGCGGGGCCAGGGGGAAGTATCTTTTATCTTTTCCCCAATTATTCACAGGATGTTGATCCAAGGCCGGGGCTCGAACACGGATCCCCAGCTCCAAAGTCTGTAGCTGTAACTGCTGCGCCATCTTCTCTCACTCTGGGGATCCGTGTTGGAGTCTCCCTTTGTTCGCATAAAGCCACACATGAGCAGCAGCTCACTGTGCATACTTTTTGTTTAATTTTCGTAGTGCTTTCCACGAGCACCAGTTACGTTACACAATTAAAGTTTCATATTTTTGTAGACATGTGGAAAGTAATCGGCATTTCAGGACATTACTTTAATGCCTTTACAGCCTTTAATACAGCTGCCGATTATCTCCCTGTGTCTACAAAAAATATGAATGTGTAATGTAACTGGTGCCCGTGGAAAGCGCTGCTGGTCATCCTTTTTATACAAGCAGCATTAGTCAGTGACAGCAGAGCCTGTGCCATGCTCATGCGATCAACTCGCAACAATATATTCACTAGAAATACAATTTCTAGTGCGTGTAGCGTTGCCAGGTGATCGCATGAGCGTGGCACAGGCTCTGCTGTCACTGACTAGAGCTGCTTGTTTTCTATTTGTTTACTTTAGTTTATATCAAAACGTCCCATTTCGTTGCTTTCCCATTTCTAACATGGCAGATGTAACTGCATGAGTCAGGATGCAGTTGTCTCTTGTCTGTTTCAATGACAAGGGGTTTGAGGTCAGATGCCACACGTGCCAGCGACTGCATAAGCAGTAATTGAGGCAAGACCAGCTGTTCGGGCATCGTGAATATACTCCGGGGACCAGCCGGACAGGCAGGATTGGGTAAGAGGAAGGTGTTTACCAGGAACTGTACTTATGCCACACTCCACCCCTTTCTGTCCGTTAGAGCGTGATAAGGTAGTTCCAAGATGGCCACTAAACTGTCGTCCGTGTTTTGGAAGAGAGTGGAGAGAGCACGATCGCTCCTTTAGTCCTTCTTTCATTACTTGCCAGTGATAACTGTGCGTGATTCAATGGACCGAACTAAAGAAAGTCACGGTCTATTCTGCCGCATCTCAGTTTTCTTACCTTGAGCTGTATGACAGCGTACAATCCTGATTCCCCTAGTAAGTGGGTAAAGACAAGTGTTATTTTCAGGCAAGAGAACCATGTGGCATTCTAAATGTGACGCTATCGCGGCATGCCGCATGGCACATACTTGGGCAGTCCGCTGGAGGTCACAGAAAGGAAGGAGCCGGTCGTTTCTGCAGCATGGCGTGTGAGAGAGAGAAGAGGCTTGCGATGCTTGGTGAGAGGGGGCTACATGTCTGGTTAGAAGGAGGGCAAATTATGTGGTGGGCGAGTCAAGAGTACCTTAGTTGAGGGGATCTGGTGCAGAAAATTCCGTGGTAGGCAGAATGGTGAGGTTGAAATGAAGGACGATGTGGGTCCATTAATTTGTTGGAGGAGATAGATTTTCGTGGTGGATTAGGATGTTAAATTACTATATCCTTTCACTGCTCGCATTTTCAAGCAGTACTTTTTTCTTTTGTTTAAGCAGTCTAGAAGAGTGCGTGTGTTTTCCTTCTGCCTCCCTTGAGTGCTACTCTCTCTGCCATGTTCCGTGTTCCTCTCTCTCGTCCGTGTGCTTTTTCCCACTCCCCTCATGTTACCGTCTCGCACAAGTGCTTTTTCCCAACTGCCCCCACGCTTTTAGTCTTTCCCCCATTTGACACCCCCGCCTATTGCTTCAGCTTATTGTCCCTATGTTGGATCCCCCTCCCCCATGTTGCTTACACCCCATGTTGTTTCCCACTCGCTTTAAAAACAAGCATTGGCATAGCCAATAGGTCTCGCCTTTGGGACCTTATAAGTGTGTAACCATGCAAAAGTTAATGTTGTTGCACCAAGGATATTGTGCTGCATAACTAAATACTTATAAGGTCCCAAAAGCGAGACCTATTGGCTATGCCAATGCTTGTTTTCCTTGCTTGGGT
Organism: Calotriton arnoldi; assembly: GCA_963921515.1. Classification (NCBI taxonomy): domain Eukaryota; kingdom Metazoa; phylum Chordata; class Amphibia; order Caudata; family Salamandridae; genus Calotriton; species Calotriton arnoldi. The sequence continues at coordinate 3,724,869 of CAWUFW010000455.1, read as the reverse complement.
TTCCAATCCCCAACCTTAGCCACAATGCCTTCTTCTTTCTTTTCTTTGTTTTCTGCAATGACAGCTTTGGCGCTACCAGTAAGTTCTGCTCTTCTAGCAATGTCAATTACACTTTGCAAGGGACTTTCCCCTTTTGCCCATAGGTTCTCATGAATATTGGCATTGGACCCTTGCATAACGATTTGGTCCCTAATGAACTCGTCATGAAGCCCTTCAAAACGACAAGTGATGGCCAGGTTTTTCAATGCAGCAACGTAGTCATCAATGGATTCCTCTTTGCCTTGCTTCCTGTGAAAAAACCTGTACCTGTCCACCGCAACGCAAACAGTGGGTTTGTAGTAGTTATTTAAATCATCAATAGCATTGGTGAAAGTATCACCCTCATCAGCAGCTCTTGGTTTTTTGTTTATACTTTTGAGGATTTTTATACCACCTGCGCCCAAGCAATGCAGCTGAATTTTGTATTTCTTTTCAGCCGTGAACTCTTCCTCATCGTCAAAGGTTGAAACAAAGTTAAGAAAGTGCTCTCTCCACTCTTCCCATTTAAGAAGGGGTTCACCTCCCCCTGGAAGAAATGTTTGAGGAGGGGTGAGATTCAACAAGTACCCAGAAGCCATGCCCAGGCTGGGGAAAGAAGGAGGGGGTAACAGGAGTGGCTATGACAATAAAGAAAAGGTTGGAGAGAGTAAGTGGAGTTCTGGAGTGAGGGAGAAAATCACGCATATGCTAACATTAGATAATCGAGGAAGGTACCAAAACTTTTATAATAGTGCAGCGTATAGCATAAACAGTTACTGAAGTTGCATGTCATGGAAAAGAAGGGCTGTGCTCATCAGCGAAGTGAGCAAGAGAAGGCAATGCTGTGCCAGTCAGCGCTGAATGACATTGATGCAATGAGATCACTGAAGAGACTTACTGTACTTCGTGGATTGTATACGGAACACGTGTCGCTGCTTACTTGGTTTGTAGCCCGTTCCAGTGGCTTCCCGACTGCCTTGAATGCGGGATGAAATGCCGGAGACTAAAGATGAAAAAATAAAATGGCGGTGCGTTGCGTGCGCACGTTACGGCGTTCTCTTGAAGTTGGACGACTGTACCGTTGACTTGAGTGGGTGGAGCACAATTACTCTCAAGATGGCCTCCGCTGACATAGGTGACGTGTGACACCGTAGCTGGGCAACCGTTGGCGTCTCATGAGGTGAACGGCGGTTGGTTGACAGTTGCAGCTGTTGGGGCGGTTATCGCCATTAAGCTGAGGTAAATTACGAAGTCTAAGAGACTGGTTTTCTGAAGTACACGAAGTTGTCAAACTCACAGATATGCTGTCAGCCAAGGCATGGCGGTTGGGGCAGGAGATTGATAGATGTTGTGGCCGCTGACGCAGGTTCACGGGGGGAACACTTGTCACTGACTCAGCTGACGGACATCCCCGGAGCTCATGACAGGTCTGGAGAGTGTAGGTTAGTCAAAGTAAATCGGACGGCAGGAACAGCTGTAGAACGGGTGTAACTGTCACAATTGAATGAAGTACACGCAGATAAAGCTGACGCCGTTGCAGCTGGCAATTGTTCATGAGGCTTGTGACAGGTATAAAGAATATTCCTTTTTCCACGACTCACTGACCTGAGGATGAAGAGTTGTGTTCGCCCAATAAAATTGTTGTTGAGTTTCCTGGGCTACTTCATTTACGCTTTATAAACGCTTGTAGTTTAAAGGTTGATAAAACTTGGTCGCACGCTGGGTTCGAATGTGTTGGAAGGTCGTTGCCAACTTTGTAAAGATGACATCCACACATTGATGAGATAACCTTGAAGTTTATTAGAAAGCTTCCAACACATGAAAGTACAGGTCAGTGAGGAGAACCGGGAGGAGAGTCCGGTCTCTGCAGTCATCAGCTGTTGTCTGTCAACATTCCAGAATGTACAGCTGATGAAAGGGGGAAAGGCGGGTAAGGAGGGGGGAAAGGGACAAAATAGAGAACAGCATAACAGTTTTACTTGGCCTTTCCTATTTAAGAATTGACTTCATACCAGATACAGCTATTGTTTGCCTACCCTGTATAGAGACCATGGATGTCCACTTTTGGCTTTATTATGGTTCAGGGGAGTAGGGTTAAAGGCTTTGGTGATGGTAGGTGCCCACCTATAAATGTGAACACTTAACTCACCTCAATGAGCATACAAGCCAACAAACCTGATTCAAGCGCAAGACTACCAGTGTTTAATCCAAAATGGCTTAGTCTATCTCCGACCTGAAATTATTTCTTCTTTAATATATGCCAATGGGCAAAATACATTCACTCTAATTTGTTTTCAAAATCTCCACTTTTAAAATGTTGGCATGTCTGAATGAGGCTGAACCAGTTGAAGACTGTAGAAGTATTTTGCTTGTTCGGAGGACCCAGTTATTTCCGAAACGTAAGATGCAGTTTATCCAGCAGTCTGGCTGAAAGAGGGCACACACATTTTCAGTGGTATCTCTATCAGCTGAGTTGAACTTTTGAACTCCTCTGCCACCAAAACACAGGCTGAAATGGACATTCTGAGAGAACAGTGCCCTGTGTCAGTATTCTGTTGCCAACATTCTTATTCTTCCCTGCCCAGACCCCACTTCAAGCATCATTCTCAGAGAGGAACATGAAAAGTGACAGAAGCTTTAGATACAGAGATCGGTCCTGGTTCATGTCAATCTTGCTTTGGCCAAATTAATGAACCTTACCCAGCACTCTCCAGGTTATCCCTGTCCCTCACTTCACTCACTTCATATTCATTACATACACCAAGCATTGTTCCCGCTTTTCCGAGAGACACATACTGGGTATCTGTTGACTTTTAACATTCTGCAAAGGCCAGGACATGTTTCTTAAGAAGAACTTAAAATGAAACTATCTGTATTATTTTTTAACATGGCCTTTCTTTCTTTGTTTACTTTAGTTACATGTCAGGGGTTATTAGGGCAGCTATGGAACACATTTAAAGTGTTTTCTACCTACATTTACTGTTTCAAGTCTGTAGTGAGAGGGGGAATAAATACAGTCTTTAGGTGATTTTTCTAATTTTTGTACCTGTCATGCTGCTATAAAAGTGGCCAAACTAGCAGAGACCAATGTGGGGGCCACATGATGTCTTCTACAGGACAGGTGGTCCTTATTGGGCAAAGGACCTAATATGGTGACAGAAATGAATATAAGGAGAATAAAGCCCTACTATGCGAAACTCTATGATGCGGGCAGTTCACCCAAAAACGGAGGACCAGTGCTATCAGCAGAAGACCCAAATCTAGGGACAATGAGATGAAATGACAAAAAATGCCAGTCCGATGTACAGTCTGGTATAGTGGACACAGAACTATAGTCTGCCAATGGGGCTGATTTTAGGGCGAGAGTGCGCTATCATGGGAACAGCTTGAGGAAACGGTTAGAGGCTCCTAACCCAGATACTGAACTTAAGCTAAGCAGAGGACTTAGGGGCTGATTTAGAGTTTGATGGACTCAGTAGTCCGTTGCAGTAGTGACAGCAGTGGCGGCTCGCAGAGGGTGTGCTGCGGGGCGGGGCGGAGGAGGGGCAGGATGGGGGGTAGTGGACTCGGACATACGACGGACAGGAGTAAAGTAAGTAATTAAATAAATAAAACTATTTACCTTGCGCTCGCTGCATCGCCGAGTTGGGCACTTCAATGGGTAATTGTGCAGCACCAGCCTATGCCAATCTATTCATGAGCAAGTTCGAGGAGGACAACATTTTATCCAAAAATACCTGGACAACACACACCAAATTATTTCTACGGTACATAGACGACATCTTTATCTTGTGGGATGGACCACACGGGGAACTGCTAAATGCCCTAAGCGAGTTGAACCAAGTCAATGAAAGTATCCAATTCACATACGACATACAAGAACATCATATTACATTTCTGGATGTTGAAATCAAAAAAACTCTCAATGGCTTAGAAACTGATATCGTCAGAAAAAAGACAGACAGAAACAATACACTTCATTATAACAGCTTTCATCAACAATCACTCAAACAACACTTACCATATTCACAATTACTCCGTGTTAAAAGAATTGTATCCAACCCGGTGACATCCACAGAACGGAATGAAGACATGTTACTCAGATTTGCGCAACGTGGTTACCCTAAGCTTGTTCTAGACCAAGCGAAACTTCGCTGCCATCAAAAATCACGCAAAGAATTACTTTTGAACAAAACGAAAACCACACAAAACAGGATGGTAGTTGTATCTAAATTCTCCACCATGAGTGAAGCTTTCAAAAAGATCATAAAACAACATTGGTCTATTTTAACCATGGAGCCCGATTTCAACCAACTGTTTACACAAAACCCGATTTTTGCTTACAAAAGAGGAAAAAACCTGGGAGAGAATATGAAAACCAACAAAGAAGATAATCAACAACCCAAAGCTAAAGGGACGATGCCATGCCACAACTGTAACAATTGCCATAATATCATTCAAGGCACCACCATGACACACCCAACAAAGGGTACCAAAATTAATTTGAATGTCACAGCCACTTGTGACACCATGAATTTGATTTACCTGCTGAAATGCCCATGTGGCAAGGTATATGTCGGAAAGACAGAAAGAAAAATTTAAACTAGGATCAATGAACATAAAAGTAACATCCGAACAAAAAACATGAAATCCGTCGTAACTTGCCACTTTATTGAACACAACCACAACATTTGCCAACTGAAATTCCTAGTTTTAGAAGTTTTCACCAAAATGGAGGGGAGAGACAACAATAACTACCTGTTACCAAGAGAGAATTTTTGGATTCGACATCTCGATGCATTGAAACCCCATGGAATGAATGACAGAATGGAATTCCAGTGTTACTTATAACTAGCATCATCGTTGATTGATTGGACACTACACCCGCTGGTATATCTACGTGATGATTGCAAGTCACGCCATATATTTTTTCAATACTATGTTTTTCTAACTTTGGATATCATGTCGTTTTATTCTTGTATTTACGCTTTTTCAACACTAATGTTGTGATGAATAGTGATGACATATTGTAAGTCACTTCACATTATCTGTTCTGATCTCACTTCTGGTACCTTGTTTATTATCTTTGAATTTACGGACCATTTTGAACGTACACACCTTTTTCAACACTAATGTATTTACTTTCCGGTTTTGTTACTTCCTTATTTGTTCATTGATTCTAATGACACACATTCGTTGAGAAATTAACTTGCGTTTTTTTCCGTTGTTTTTACCCTCTCATCTCACTGAACTAACGAACTTGTTTTTATTTTATTTTTTCTAACACTTTATTTAGATTCTCAGTTATTACATTTACAACCACTGGGTTTTCTTTTTGTGTTCACACGGTTTACTGACTTTAATATGGCCGCCGTTATTCACATCACCTTAATTCACTAGTATGAGTCCTTTTTTTATTGTCGCACCCGGAAACTCAACTGAAGCCATAAGCGCGCTTTATCCGCGTTCACCGCGTTTACATATAACGAACCTTGGGAACAACACACACTCGCGATATGGTCCCGAATGCCACTAGACCCATCATGCACGTCGCTCTAGTAAGTATTTGAAAGCACCACACGCTGATCGCTGGACTCGTCTGGCCCGGTGTGTTCTTTAACACGTTTTTCTTTTCACCGATTTGTTTCACATCGCTGACCTTTTTTACGGGCTATTTTATGCATGACCTATTTGATCACAGTTCAGCAATAGCACATGATTTACAGGATTCTACAGTTTATTAAAGCCTTTACACAGTCACGGAATATAATACTTTCCATGTATGAGATACACATGCTCGTTCACGCTCATCTACTACCAGGTCTAAGCTCTTTGCACAGTCCTGAGATTTATTCATGAACCAGACACGTTTGCTTTCGTTTTAAGCTTCGCACACAGTGTTTTATTATTTTTTTACCTCCTCTGCCACTTTCACAACTATTAACCACCTTGCATGTTATGAAGCATAATACTTTATGTTATTTATCATCCCATTAACCAATACAACCCGTGATTATCACTCACGCATTCACAATCATGACTTTATTCAATATATGCACATGATCTTAACACTTCACTTTAACATCACCAGAGCACAGTATTGTATACTGTCTCGGTCTGCAGGATGGTTTTCCTCATTGTATTTTATTTTTTCTAAATCGTAGATTGGTTCCCTGATGAAGGGCTAAATGCCCGAAATGTATTGGAACATAAAAAGCATTGGAAAATAAGCAATGAACTGTTTATACTCGATGAGACATTTGAGTGTTATGGATTGAAATATAAGTTCATTTTTACTCTGAAATACACTTATGAAATTCTTAACAAACTTTGGATTACTTGTTGTCATTTTCTGAACTACTTAACACAGGAAAACCCTACGTAGGGTCCACATTGTGCCTCGGGGGATACACCCCAGCAGGGGTGTGCTACCACATTTATTTGGGTAGTGGACTCGGACATACGACAGACAGGAGTAAAGTAAGTAATTAAATGAATAAAACTATTTACCTTGCGCTCGCTACATCGCCGAGTTGGCGATGCAGCGAGCGCAAGGTAAATAGTTTTATTTATTTAATTACTTACTTTACTCCTGTCCGTCGTATGTCCGAGTCCACTACCCCCACCCTGCCCCGCCCCCACCGCCCCGCAGCACTCCTCTGCGAGCCGCCACTGAGTGACAAAGTACCCTGTCCCACAAACTTGTGCCCTACCCGCCCAATTTAGGGATGATCAGACTATTAGGTTTCTGTCTACTAAGTAATATTAACTCCATTAACAGAAACCTTCTTACAGCATCCCAACTGTCGATGGAGAGAAATGTCCCTTAGTGTCAATGTCTTTGTTTTTTGCTTTTCAGAAACTAACTGCTTTGGGTGTTTGTTTCTTGAAAGCAAAATGTTGGTAAGTTTGATTGCTGTCCGTCAGTGAAAACGATGGCCGGCCGTCAAACATTTACAACATGGACTGGAACAGCCATCACTGTCAAAGTTAAGAGATCACTGGTGGGTCGTCTGTTATCTCCAGGTTTGGCAGACTGAGGAAGGCCAGGTGACAGATGGAAAGTACTGTGCAACCCTTACAAACTTTCCTGTGCCTGCAAAACTCTAAATCAGGCAGTTAGTTTAATTCATTGGGCAGATGACACCTACGTAGGGGCAGTGTCTGATTTTGGGTGGCAAATCCCTAACCTCAGGATAGAGAATACTTTTAATAAGTTACATTTCTGCCAAGGTGATATCATGAGTACCGATACTATTATAGCTATGTAGTTGGTCCTACTTTCTGTCGTAGTCTGGCTTAAGAAACAGAGCGCTCAAGACTGTATGTGGTCTGTGATCTAAGGTGCTAAGAGAGAGAACATCTGATGAACATTGTTTTTACTGCTTCGTCTGTTCTTGAGCTTGATTTAGAAACAAATGGGCATATGATCCTAAATTGGGGTAGATGTGATAATGTCTGAGTAAAGGTCTAATTCAAATACAAATACCTCACAGCAGACGGTCCTTCCCTTTGAGGCCTCATATTTCAAAGTTTGGACAGATTGTTATGAATCAATCATTTGTGATAGAAATTGTGGCCACAAACGATTAAAATCTTACCAATTTTTCAAATGGGATTAACAATTGATTAACAAAGGGTTTTTTCATAATAGGATCCACAACTTGAAATGTATAATTCTGAAGGGAAGTATAAATAACCATAACACTATTGTTATTAAAAGAATATTTTCAACATTGTATTTATAGAAAAGTTATAGTAGTAACATCTAATTTTTTATTTAGAGTTTCTTGTGTGTTATTCAGGGAATTTTTTCTGTATCACATATACTGCCACAACTTTTAGATTAGTTCCCAGTCAAAGTGGAAAAAAGTCTGTTCAAGATACATTCATCTTTCCAAAGTGCTAAATGATTTAAAAACTACAGCCAACACATGTTTCTTGTTATGTTTTACTATAACCCCTTCTTCAGGGCGTGAAATTTTAAATAGTACTAATGCTCGATTTAAATGAAATCCTGAGCATCACCACTAGTGCCTTCTGCGACTTTCTTCTTTTTTCATACTTCTTAGGAATTTGTCCATTCACTACATACTTTCATAATCACCCGTAATGAGGACATTCAGTTATCAGGTCGCTGCAGTCACTTAATACACCCTCTATTTCTGTATACTTTGTACTTAATAGTTGCCAACACAAGTGTTTCCTGATATAAATTCGAACAGCTTGACTAGGTGTTCATCACACCAAGATCACATCTCGTTCCTGCCACTAACTCATCACAGATCATAGACCGCTTTGACTTAAAAAAAAAATATAGCAAGCAGAGCGAAAGAGCTAATATTTTGCTTCAGGTGTATTTTTTCCAGGAGAGAATGTTGTCTTTGCCTGCCACAAATTGTGAGATGCCTAATTAATATTCATTAGGTGATTTTTCCGCTTTCTCTGGGAGCACTAAGAACCGAGTACTAATCATTTCAATTTAAGATGCTGGCAATTATAGGTCTGTGGTAGTCTCCAGAATATTGTTTACGGATAAAACAATGGTGGGCTTGCTTTATGAGGAAAAACACCAAAAATGGTAGCATGAAAGTCCCAAATTAGCTTTTCTACAAATAGCTTCCTACCTAACACTCAAATCAGCCCTCTAAAGTTCCTCATCAGATGAATATTGCTCCTTTAGGCCCTTAAACATTGAATTTAAGCATGGCATGTGCTGTCTTATGGGCATTTAATCAAATTTTTTCACCTCTTATACATTTCATGTCGTTGTTATGTCAGCAATGAATAGTATGTTTGGGTTGCTCCTCCTCTGAGGAGCAAGAATGCTGTTTCCCCTGTGCTGCTCTGTTGCTTATAGTGTGCTATCCAGTGCTATTGAAGAGCTGTGAATACCTCTATCTTTTTATGCTTCTTATCTACAGTGACCATGAAACCCTTTCTGTCATAACCTATTGTATCTATATTGGGTGCACCAGAAACAAAATGATTGAAAGTGGAATTATAATGCCTACCTGGGGACAGATTAGTGGCAAAGGGCTAATATGTATAGCATGGGTCCATCTCGTCTGGATTCTGATACTTGTATGGTTGTTGACTTCACTCAGGAAAGGATAGGACTGTGCCAACCAAACTTCAAAGGGCTGCTGGTTACGAAATAGAGCTGTTTGTCGGTGACAAATGGCCTGGGGCGATTTTGTAACTTACTCCTCACTTACTTAAACAGTTATTCACTCCTTCGTGGCACTCAATGTCTACTTATCTTTACTCATCACTATTGCTCACTCAGTTATAACTAACTGACTGCTCATTATGTCACCCCCCTTCACTCACCTCATTTAATCCTTGTTCATTTACACACTTCTTCACTCATTCTTCCTCATTATCTTCTCTACTCACGCTCAACTCACTTGTCTGTCTCTCTCACTCTCTTAACTCTGGCAACATCTCACAGAATCTTTACTTTCTGATGGATACTTCTACCTGCAAATTCCTCATCTTTTGAATATCCCTGGTGCCAATCTGGATCCGGAAACTCTTCAATAGCTCTCCTATGCAAGTAGTGTGTGCTGGCTCCACTTCATTGCCATAAATGTAAATAAACACCCCTTGGCAACCTGAACATAGGATTAAATAAATAATAATGAACAAACCTGAAGAACATGTGAAAACAAATATGTACTTTAATTAAGTTGATAAAAACATGTATTATTAAATAAATGGGTTTGGAAACCTCCTGATAATAACAAATAATCATACATATATCAATAAAAACACAATATTCAAAAAGAGCAACAACGTACAAAGACAAAATACAAGACAGAAATGTGCAAAATGAATGAAAAGACAATATATACAAGTTAAAAATATGCAGATATAGTGCACAATGGAGAAATATGGACTCACTGAATGATCTATTAATCAACTTTATATTATTGTGTAGAGTGGCACATGATACAGAAAAGTAAGTGATCTGTAGATGTGGCAACAAATGAATCTTGTTTTACGGGCGTTTCGGCAAACTGGGGCACCTTCTTCTGGAGAAGAGCCACAACATAGACTTTCTACCTGTGAGGTTTCACATGTTCAACAGAAAAACGAAAAAAAGATACTTAATGATGTATATATGTAATCTCAAACGTTATAATGACTAGATATGAATAGGCACATCTAGATAAAAAAGAAAAGAAAAGAAAAGAGAAAAAGATGGAAGAAACAGAAAGGAAAGAAAGAAAAAAAGAAAGAAAGAAAGATGGCTTTAAAGGTGGTCTGTTGGAGAAAATCACCACTGCCTCAGCCCAAACTGGTGTATGGTGAACACAAATGGTGACTGAATGGGGTGATACCATGCTGTATAAAAAAGGTGAGCGGACACAGGGAGAAAACTTATGTGAACTGTCCCAGAACTGCTAACACCTGATGTGAATAAAAGGGTAGCGGAGTGTTAGAAAAGAAATGCCCGAGGTGAAAAAAGGGGCATGGAGCGAAGGATGAAATACTTACCCAAGAGAGGATAGGGGTATCAAAGGCTTAAAGTAAGGATGGAATCCCAACACACACTTCATTGCCATACACAGCCTTACTGCGAAGTCACTGGAACCATAAAATTTACCTTTTGGAGTGCTGACATCAGTTTCCTTCTTTGCACTACATCAGCACATTCTGGAGAGCTCCAAAGTATTCTCAAGAATGTTGATGGCGTGCGCGATTTCTTAAAAAATATTTACAAATTCAGTTGCAGCTACCTCACAATGATACCGGCCGAGCGGTACAGCTTTAAACCATGCAGAGATTGTGATGGCCAACTGTCCATCACAAATCCCCGCAACATGTGCCTCTGGTGTCTGGGAACTGGCCATGACTCGAAGGGCTGCGAATCATGTCAGTGTATGCATCCAAAGGTGATTAAAGAACAAGAGGCCAAGATGTTTATGGCCTGGCACAAGACAAGCACTGGGGACGTCAAAATCGAGACCTAGATGGAAGTTGCTGCAGTAGCTATCTTCCTCGAAGTCACCAATGAAAAAACAAACAAATGTAGAAGAGGCATGAGTCTCGCTGACATACTTCAAGAAGTAAGTCTCCACGACCCCCGACTTTGCACCATTTGATGTCAGACCAGGAACCAATGAAGGGCCACATGGAGACTATGGCGCATGTGGTCTCTTCTGACCTGGAGCTGGCTTCAGAGTCGATTTTTCCTGCGTCATCGATCCGAAGGCCCAGGGACAAGATTTGCCTAGATTTTCCGACTCGTTGGCTGGATGACCCTGCAGCATCCCTGAGTGACATGTTCAGCGTTTTAAGCAGATCTGTGGTCCCTTCTAGAGCGCCGGCTGGTACCATAGGCCCAATGACTTGTGCTTGTCGAGCACTGGAGGGCTACCAGTGTCATACCACTCAACGCCCTTTTCACCCTTTCTTTCCTAGCCCGCCTTATCATTGTCAGCAATCCAGACTCAGCGTCGCGGCTACCACCGCTACTGAACATCCCATCTTACTCCCCTTCAGTGCAAGACCAAAACACCTCTCTGGTGCCACAGATGACGTCTCTAACTCCACTGGCACCAGTGACAATGCTCTGGTGCTGCTATCATTGCTTCTTCCACCTCTTCTGACTCCACCAGTGTAGCTGACCACTCAAGCCGACTCTCTTCAATTAATGAACCATCAATTTCATCGCTCCAGGAGAGGCCAAAGGTTAATGGAGGAAGAGAGTTCCTTCTTTGGGGCTTAGATCCAAATGTAGATGATGATAGGGTTGGTCAGTATACACTGGACCCGGACATTACAGGTCTGAAAAATGTAAGTGGTATTGACACTTCCCCAGAGAGGGGGCTTCTCTCGCCAACGGGTTTGCCCCTACCGGAGGTTAATTCATACCTCTCGGTCATTAGGAGGGCCGCCAATACCTTCAACTGCCGTCCACAGAAATAAAGAACAGACCTCCTTATTGAGGTCGTACATTTAACCTCCCATACAGTGGAACCGTTACTTCCTTTCAATGAGGCCCTAACAGAGCATAGTCTAGCTATTTGGGAAAAACCAATAACTTCTACTGCGATTTCTAGAACCAATACCTGACACTATAAGCCATATCCAGGAGGTCCTGCCTTCCTCTCCTCTCACCCATCCCTGGAGAGCCTAGTAGTGCAAGCTTGTTGTTCCTCCAAGCTAACACCTTGTGCCTTTCCCACAACATCATCCGAGGTTTCAGCAGGGTACTCTACTTTTGGGGCCGTCAGCAATACGCACAACAGCAGCACCAACAACAGATGAACTTCTTCTACAAATAGTAGAGAGGACGAAGCAAGGAAAGAACAGGTGCTCTACCCCTTCCTCCCTCCTCCTCTTCTTCCCCAACCATTACGGGGAAACAGCCGTAGTTACCCTTCTCCGAACACACACAGCCATTTGGGGGACAGATATCCCACTTTCACACGTTTGGAGGACATCAGACCTTTCACAGGTTTTGAGGATGCCAGACCTTTGGGTCTTGCAGATTGTGGGAAGGGGTATGCCCTACCCTTCCAGCAGAACCCCAAACCATCTCTTCCAGTTACCAGTACTCCTGCCAGACCATCTGACTGTCCTTCATGAAGATGTTCTGACCTTACTAGTAATGGGTGCTGTGGAGTGTCATCCAGAGCAGGAGTGGGGCTAGTGATCCTGTCCCTAGCTTGGGTTCTTCTAGCACTGGAAATGGAAGCCTAGATTGTGTCTGTTGACCTGCAAGATATCTACTTCCACCTTCCTACCCTGCGGATACACAGGAAGTTTCTACGCTTCACGTTCCGATCTGAACACTATTAGTTTGTTGTTCTCCCATTTGGCCTCACTTCGCTCCTTGAGACTTCACGAAGGTGATGGTGGTAGATTCAGACCGTCTCAGATGGCAAGGAATTCTAGAATTCCCTTACCGGGATGACTGGCTCCTAAAAGCCAGCTCACCAGGGACATGTCCTGCCATTTGCACACGACAGACAAGTTGTTGTTCAATATTAACTTTTCCATCAACAATCCTAAGTCTTCCCTGGCTCCCTCACAGGGCACCCTGAGGCATATTTATCAAAGTTTTGCATTGCTCTTGCACCACACAAGGCAGCGCAGGGCCACACAAAACCTAGAATGAGATTTACCAAGCCTGGCTTGGTAAATCTGGAGTAACGAAAGGCAGCGCAAATCGTTGCCTTGGGCTACTCTGTCCTGCCAAGGCATTCCATGGGTGAAGCATGGGTGTTTCTGTGCATCTACCCATGGATTTTGATGCATTCCCAGATTTACCAAGACTGGTAAACCTGAGAATGTGTCAAAATTCTACGCCTTCCCAGGTGAGGTACAACGAGGAGAAATATGTTTATATATCCTCATTGTTTCTGTTTTCCAAGTGTTCTGCATTCTGTAACAAACTTAGAAGAGGAAAGTGCCTCTCAGCGTTGTTTTTGTGCAGGAAGGTGCCCCTTGCTGCACAAAAACAATTCTGCACCCCTGTGCAAGGGTGCCTGCGCTGGTGCAAGCAGCACATTGTGCGCCAGCGCAAACAAAGGACAGGAATATGCCAAATAATGTTAAATATGGCACATTCCTGCCCTCTCCCTTCCATGCAGTGCAGCAAGGTATCTTGCAGCATTGCTTTGTGTGAAAATGTGATAAATTGGAAGGGACGGTACGGTATACCATTGCAAATTGAGCCTTCCCTCCTTCTCAGAAGGTGCTCAACATTCAGGCTATGATTGTGATGTTTCAAAATGAACCGATTGTTCCAGTCCTGATGATCTTATGCCTCTTCGATCTGCAACCCTCCTTCATCCTGCTGGTCACCTATGCATGCTGACACATGAGGACACTCCAATAATGTCTTTGCAGGCAGTGGTTCCAGCACTTTGGAGACACTTTAGTGGTTTTACAGTGGTAGAGGATGGACAGAAATCTATCCCAAGGAAGTTATCACTGATGCCTCCACTCTAGAGTGGGGAACATATCTGGAGAAATGTGAGATCAGAAGCTCCTGGTCCCTAGATGAACAGAGTTTGCACATTAATTTGTTGGAATTACAGGTCATAATTTTGGCACTCAAGGTCTTCCTCCCTTCCCTCTGTGATCATTGTTTTCAGATCTTTATGGACAATAAACTAAGTAGTATATCATCAAGCAGGGGTGAATAGGGTCACAGCTTCTCTGCCAAGAAGTTCTGAGACGCGAGTCCTGGGTTCAGGACCATCAGATTTGCCTGGTGGCACATCACCTTGCAGGTGTGCTCAATGTGCGAGTTGATAGTTTCAGTAGGCTTCATCTTGCCGACCACAAGTGGCATCTGGAATCGGGAGTAGTCCAGGGCATATTCCAGCTCTACAGCACTACCGATATTGACCTGTGTGCCACTCACGAGAACGCTCAATTCCTGAAATTCTGTGACCTCTAGTTTCCGATGCAGGGAGCATTGGGGGATGCTTTTCAGTTGAAGTTGAACTTTCCGCTTCATTATGTGTTTCCGCCCATTCCCTTGATTGCTCGAATTCTGAGGAAAATTTGTCTTGATCAGGCCTAAGTAATCCTCTTTGCCGCCAGATTTGCCACAAAGGGTGTAAAATGTAGACCTCATTCACCTCTCTCTGTGCCCTCTGCTCCGTCTCCCTCACAAGGTAGACCTCTTGTTGCAGTCACATGGCGGGTGCGCCATCCCAACCTCTAAACCCTCCACCTGCATTTCTAGAGATTGAACGGGCAACATGAGATCTCTTTCTTTGCCTTCTGAAGGTGTGGATATTAATTTATGTGCCCGCAGTCATGTCACCAAGATAGTGTACTTAGGCAGATAGAATGAATTTGCCAAGTGATGTGTAGACAACTTAGTAGACCCTCTTCGAGCTCATTTGTCTAACATTTTAGGTTTGTCCTTTCACTAGCCCAGCAGTGGTGCGCAGTGGGCACTGCTAAAGCTTACTTAGCAGCCTTTTTGGCTTTTCTTTGTTTACCTGACCAGCTGTCCCTGTTCAAACCATCCATAGTTATGAGGTTCTTAAAGGAACAATTGACATTTTTCCACCAATCCCTTTTTGGATGCTTCAATGGGGCTACAACTTGGTTCTCATGTTTCTTATATTTTCCCCTTTTGAACTATTACATAGTTGTCCTTTATGTTTACTCACGTTTAAGGCAGTCTTCCTGATCACTAACACATCAGCTAGACGTGTTAGCATGTTGCAAGCTTTTAGTGTCAAACATATATTCATTTCTTTCAGTCCTAGCAGATTGGTGTTAAGAACCAAGGCTGCCTTCCTGCCAAACGTGGTTACTCCCTTTCACCTAGGCCAATCCATCAGACTTCCAACCTTCTTCACTCATCCACAGGCAACCAAGTAAGAACAGAGACTGCATTGTCTTGACTCTAAGAGGGCAGTTAGCTTCTACGTGGACAGAACATGCGAGTTATGGCTAGATGATCAGCTCTTTGTGGGCTATATGGGGAAGGTGGAAGGCAAGAAAGTGCATAAGAGGACATTATCAAGATGGATAATCCTATGCATTAAGATGTGCCGTGCTCTGGCACACAAAGAACCACCAGAAGGTATTCAAGCTCATTCCACCAGAGCAAGTTTTCTACTTCTGCATTGGCAACAGGAGTGCCGGTAGCAGACATCCGTAAAGTGGTGACTTGGGCGTCCCTCCACACTTTTGCGTAGCATTACCATTTGAACTCAGAAGTGAGGATGGAAAGTCACTTTGCTCGCTCTTTCCTTCAGGAGTTTTTGGTACAACCAGTCATGCACCCACACCTTGGCTTGTGACTGCTGGGGGAATTTATTCAAAAGGTGAGGAAAATGCAAGTAGAGCAACCACGCCCTGGAAAGCTCTAAATCCACCCCCACAGAAATATTTACTCACATAGAAATCTATATGCTAGTGAATCTTTTCCTAAGTCTACACACATACTTTGTGCACAGTAGCACTTGGGTTTTCTTTGAGTATCCTATTTTTCCTTGAACAAGTTTACATGCTTAAATGTTTGGAAATATTGTGAAGCAAGTAGAAGTAGTAACATTTGAAAAACATTTTTCACTGTTGAGTAATCTCTTCATCTATGCCATCTCTGAAATTTAGGCTGATTCCTTCCTATTCCCACTCTGGAAACCAATTTACTCCACCTCTTGTTAGAAGTGAATCTTAAATTGTTCCCCGGGTGGAAATCGGCTGAGAAAGTGTTTGTGGACAGTTACAAACTCACAAGTTTGCAGGCACACATATACTTTGTAAGGCAACCAAGCCCTTGAAATTTCTCTACCCACCCACACAAAAATATTTATTCACATAGATATCTGTATGTTAGTCAATCTTTTCCCAAGTGTACACATGTACTTTGTGCACATTAGCACTTGGTCTTTCTTGGAATAGAGATAAATGCATGCCCTATAGACCAGGCCATTACAGAGCCATCATTGTGATGGATAGGTACACACATTTCCAAGATACAATGTAGTTCTCTCTGAGTTACACATTTGTACCATAGTGCTTAATCTGATAGGTGCTTACTGTTAAAGGAATAATGATAACATGGTACTCTTAATGATGGCTAAATTAACATGAACTTTTTCAATACAACATGATGTGACTCTGTGATAGACGAAGCACACATGTCTAAAATGCACCAAAATATGGTCCTCGTTGTGATGGATAGAAACAACCATTTGTGACACACACCACGATGTGATCCAAAGTAAAATAATAGTAGCACACTTATATAACACACCAAAACACCTGTAACACTGAAAACTATGGTCATCATGCAGGATATGAGCAATCTACTGGCATGATAAGGATTGTGAAACCTTAATGCCGCAAGATCCTTTCTTCAATTTACAACACAAAGTGCTACATTTATTGTTATAGATTAGTAGTGTGCTTGGATTACACGAGCAGGCTGTTTTTTAATACGAAAAGGCTCTCTTGATTATGCTTAGCATGCTTCTGCAGTAGCAGTATTTCAAGGATTATTCCTCATTTTCTTTTGAGAATCAAATTTTTCCTTGAATAAGTATACATGTAAAATAATTTGAAATATTCAGAATCAAGCAGAAGTAGTAAGATCTTTCCTTTCCGCATGTGAAAAACATTTTTTGCCTGTTGAGTAATCCCTTCATCTATGCCATCGCCAATTTTTGTCTGATTCCTTCCGCTTCCCACCCTGAAAACAAATTTCATCCGGCGCTTGTTAGAAGTGAATCTCAGATTGTTTCCTGGGTGGGAATAGGCTGAAGAAATGTTTGTGGACAGTTACAAAGTCACACATTTGCAGGCACACAAATACTTTTTTAGGGCAATGATGCCCTGGGAAGTCACAATCCACACACAGAAAAATATTTACTCACATAGAATAGTCTTTTTCTAAGTTTATATGTATACTTGTGCACATTAGCCCTTGGGCTTGTTTGTGATGGAGATAAATGCATGTCCTGTGGACCACACCTATATAGAGCTGTCATTGTGATGAATAAGTGCACATATTTCCAAGATACAATACAATGTAGTTTTTTTTAGTTACATAAGATCATACACATTACTAAAACACTGCATAATGTTATAGCAGCTTACTGTTAAAGGAGATTACTGTTAAAGCAATATGTGATAACACTAAATCACATTAATATGGTACTTTTAATGATGGCTAAATTAACATGAACTTGTTCAATACAGCATGATGTGACTCTGTGATGGAAGAAACACACATTTCTAAAATGCACCGAAATGTGGTCTTCATTGTGTTGGATAAAAACACACAATTGTGACCCACATCTTGATACGGTCTTCATTGTGATAGATAAAAACACCAACCTCTGTAATAGGCAGCATAATATTTCCTGTGGCAGATACAGGCACACAAACCTGTCTCGCCCATTTTAACATGGTCCTCATTTTGACCTATAAAGTGCACATAGGAGCATAAGCTGCATTTAGATAGGCGGTATTGTAAAGTATAAAAGAGCACAATCATATGACACACAGCATGAAGTGGTTTACAGTGTATAGAATAGAAATTCATATGCTTGATACACGTATAAAGTTGTGGCAGTATCTATTTTATGTTAAAAAAGCTCAACACAATACTGTAACATGCGCCATGATGTGCTCTTTTTGCAATGCATAAAAGCTCACATGCTATACACATGGTCATATGAATTGCCTACCACGCTGTGGTCCTCATTCTGGTGGATAAAGACGCATCTGATGATTTTTTAGAAGGCGGTGTAATCGCACACAGAGTTAAAATATGCAGTGTGATGCTGTAATGAGTTTCATGGACTACAATTCATAAACAATTCATATTTATTGACACCAGAGGGGATTAATCTCTCACAGGAATGCAGTCATAATGAAGAACAGGTCTGTTTCTATTACGTAACTTAAGGCAGCCTTATGGTGGTATGTCAGCACATTGCAAATTCTCTGCAATGAATTACAAATGAAGGGATAATCCAATATGCAGTTTTAGTGTACTGCATGATATTGTCCTCCTGGTGATGGTTAAAGCGTGCAAATCCCTGTAAAAAACTGTATGAAGTTTTCCTCTGTGATAAATGGATACTCTCTCATATTACTAACAGACAGTATGATGTGCTCCTTAATGTGATGTATCAAACCAAACAATCTTGTAACAATTCACGGCATCTAGTGCTCACTGCACTTGATAAGCCCAAATGAATTTGTAGCATTCAATGCAATATAATCCTATTTGTGATGGAAAGAAGTTCATCCTTTTTAACAGTAGTTTAGATAATAGCAAAACTTTGCAACAGACCTAGTGGTGTGGTCATCACAGTGATAGAAAACAGCTCAGATGTGTAACACACAATATCATACGGTCCTCATTGTGATGGATAAAAACAAACAATTGTGATGCACACCATGACTTGATCCAAAGTATAATAGTAGCTCACATATATAACACACCAAAACACCTGTAACACTCAAAGATGTGGTCATTGTGCAGGGTATGAGCAAACCACTGACGAGATTGTGATTGTGACCCGGCTGTGGTTCATATAGACAACCTCCTTTATACCCCTTCATCATTTGCTCAATTCACAACACCAAGTATAGCATAAAAATGCACAATCTTGAGACACACAATATGAAGTGGTTTACAATGTCCAGAACAGATGTTCATCTGCGTGATACACATAAAGTTGTGGCAGTGTCTATTACATGTTACAAAGCACAACACAATACTGTAACATGTGCCATGATGTGCTCCTTTTTGCAATTGATAAAAGCTCACATGCTAAACACTTGGTCACATGAATTGCATACCACGATATAGTCCTCATTCTGATGGATAAAAACACGCAAGCAATGTTTTTTCCAGAGTGTTGTGTAATAGCACACACAATAAAAACATGCAGTGTGATTTGGTAATGAGTTTGATGGAATAAAATTCATAAACAGTTCATATTTATGGATACCACATGGGAGCCGTCCATCAGGAATGCAGTAGTAATGAGGAACAGGTCTGTTTCTATTAAATATCTTAAGGAAGCCTTGTAGTGGTATGACAGCACATCACAAAGTCTCTGCAATGAATTACAAATGAAGAGATAAACCAACATGCAGTTGTAGTGCACTGCATGATATTGCCCTCCTGGTGATGTTTAAAACATGCACATCCATGTAAAACACTTTATTAAATTGAAACACGTCATGGCATCTAGTGCTCGCTGCACATGATAAACCCAAATTAATTTGTTACACACAATGTGATATAATCATATTTGTTATGGAAAGAAGTTAATTCCTTGTAACAGTACTTTAGGTAATTGCACAACTTTGCAACAGACCTAGTGGTGTGGTCATCACAGTGATAGGAAAAAGCTCAGATGTGTAACACACAACATCATGTGGTCCTTGTTGTGATGGATAAAATCAAACAGTTGTGATGCACATAATGACTTGATCTTAAGTATGATAATAGTAGCTCACATATATAACATACCAAAACAAATGTAACACTCAAAGCTATGGTCATTTTGCAGGGCATGAGCAAACCACTGGCAAGATTGTGATTGTGACCCTGCTGTGATTTTTTTTTTAAAGCTTCCAAGTAAAGTTTTATTCGGCTGACACGTTTCGACCAAACTGGTCTTTCTCGAAGCCAATACACAAGTGGTGATCGTGCCCCTGTCACCTATAAACACCAAGCTAACACATGAATAAACATAGTGAAAAGACTTTCACATAACCGTGTATGATGCCCACAACCTTGGAAGGAAGACTGGCATTACTGGGTCTAGGCAATGTAAATAAATTAATAACACAAGTGTATGATTTACATTATGCATTCACATGGTCACAAAATATATATAGTCATCAAAAAATATATTAAAAAAATATATCTTAATAACAGATAAACATTTAAGTTCTACCAAGTTTCTAAACTTGCATAATTAATGAAAAGCACACACTCGACACATGTACATCGAGAAATGCCACCCCAAAATAACAAATCCAATGCCTGTCATCCCAGAACACCACTCCACTGCACCTTGCTCAGTCGCACAGCCGCCACGCCAGCCCCACAACCATGACCCTGCTGTGATTCATGATGCTTTTTCAATAAAGGGTTTAATAGCGCACAAAGTTGCAATATGAAATGTGATATAATCATTTTGATGGACTAAACTATCAAAAACAACTCCTACTTATCTGCACCTAAGGGGAACAATCTCTGTCAGGAGTGCACTCAGAATGGGGTACAGTTCTGCATCTATCAAGCATCTTAAGGCAGCCTTATGACAGTATGGCAGCTAATCACAAATGAAAAAATAAACAAGCGCTGCACAAAATTAGGTTGCTGGTTGAGGAGGGTGTGAGCCCTTCTCAAGAAGCAGCCACAATCCCTGTCAAGGTGAACCACAAAAGCCACTACATTAACCTGTGGTTTAACCTCTGGTTCTAGTAGCTTGACCCAAAAGCAGTTAAGCTTAACTTAGAGGCAATGTATAAACTATTTATGCTGCACTCAAGCAGTAATAAAGTGAAAAACACAACACCAGAAAAATGCAAACAATCCCTCAAAAAACGGAGTAAAATTTAGTAAATTATTTGACACTAAAACGACAAAAATCCACTGTGTGGAGCCAGAGATATGCAATTTATATGCCTAAAAGAACAAAGCACCACTTGCTGTAATCTGGGTGTGTGAGACCAGGTGAGATTCACAAGTTCAGGCCTACCACGATAGAGTGAAGGACGGATACAGCGACCAGTTTAGTCTCGCTGAAAAGGTTACCTTCTAAAGTCTAGCACAAAGAAGTCCATTCGAGCTACAGGAGGCTACAAGGCGTTGGGAGAGTGTTGTCACTGTAGCATGAATGGCAGGCCGTGTGTTGTGGACGGTTGTCGATGTAGCGCGAACATCATGTCGGGTGTCGTGGACATAGGTTGCTGGAGTTTTCCATTGGAAGTCACCGCGGGCTGTTAATGCTGTAGAGCTAAGTGCAGCTCTCTCATTGCCGGTCATTACTGGCTGCAGCTTGTAGCGCGAAGAATCGGGCAGACGGTGTGGGTGGCATGATCTTGGCACAAACTAGCCTGTTCACGGTTGTGAAAAACCCCAAACTTCAGGACTTCTCATTTTCTTCAAGGAGGAGCTAAGCTCATACCACACCTAGGGTCCCAGACCTGGGAGGCACCTCTTAGGGTCAGGAACTCAGTCCAGCAGAGACCAGCAGGTCCCAGGCAGGTCCAATTGTAGGTCCAGTCAAGTCCAGTGCAGCAGGTCAGCTGGGCAGTTGCAGAGAGGCCTCTGGAGCGTGTTGTGTCACTGTAGCTCAGAACAAGAGGTCAGTCAGCTGACCCCTGGAGTCACTTCAGCCTGAGATGAAGGGTGAAGGTCCGATCTTCCTTCTAAGCAAGTGGAGCAGGCCTCAAGCAGCAGGGCGTTCTTCTTCTGTACTATCTACAGGTCCAGGAGTGTACTACAGAGTGGGTCTATGGGTCCCATTTTTATACCTGGTGTCCCGTTTGAATTATTAGAAGATTCTGGAGTTTTCCGTCAACTGCGGTATCTTGAATTTCATGCCTCCCTGCCCTGGGCTATCTCTCTGGGAGCACAATAGGCTAGTGTGAAGCCTGTTGTCTGTGAGCTGAGCCAGTGCCTTTGAAGTGCAAGTATGGTAGGTGTCAGCTCCGAGCCCCTGTCAAGTCAGGATGGTTTTACCCTGGCCACACCTGGACCCTCTGGGAGAAATAGATAAAGTCAAACTTCCAAATACACCTAGTCATGTGACCCAGGATAGAGGCTGGAGGCACCAAATGGTTCGGATGAAAAAATGCCAACTTTCAAAAAGTAAAAGACACACAGATGATGGACAGAATGCAGAGCAAATCAAACATTCACCCCCAGTCAATAGATTTGGGTTAAATTAATTGTTCTTTTGCTCACCATGCAACCCCAGTTTAGGCCCAGCCATATGCAAATCAGTCTTGACCCTGTGCCTCATGGGAACAGCATTCCATCCATCATCTGTTCTTTTTGCATTTGTCACCCTAAGTGTGAAGAATATGCCCAGACATGGGTTCCGTGCTCGCTACGCCACCATATTCAAGCTAGCCTGGCTGATGAGGGGTGTCACCCCGAACCCCGTCCCAGGATGCTTGTTTCTGGTCCAGGGAAGACCTGGCCTGGGAGTTCAGGCTGTGGGTCAAGACTGATTTGCATATGGCTGGGTCTAAACTGGAATGGCGTGGCGTGCAAAAAAACAATGGATTTAACCTAGTTCTGTGACTGGGGGTGAATGTTTGATTAATTCAGCATTCAGTCCATCATGTGTTCTTTTTGCATTTGTTGCCCTAAGTGGGAAGGGTATGCCCAGATGTGGGTCCTGTGCTCGCTACGCCACCATATTCAAGCTAGCCTGGCTGATGAGGGGTGTTACCCCGAAACCGGTCCCAGGATGCTTGTTTCTGGTTCAGGGAAGACCTGGCGTGGCAGTTCAGGCTGGACTGTTCCCATGGGGAACATGGTCAAGACTGATTTGCATATGGCTGGGTCTAAACTGGAATGGCGTGGCGTGCAAAAAAACGATGGATTTAACCCAGATCTGTGACTGGGGGTGAATGTTTGAATAATTCAGCATTCCACCCATCATCTGTTCTTTTTGCATTTTCTAACTTTCTAAAAGTGGGATTTTTTCAATTGAGGCTTGAAATCTGAATTTACCTTTCAAGAGGGTTTTAAATTCCTCTGATACCAAACATGACTTTTTCCTCCTGCTCCCAATCAAAAGTTAACACTTATTAAATGTAATAAGGTACCCAATGTTATGCTATGAAAGAGGCAGGCCTTGCAATAGTGACTACCAGGACATGTAAAATTGAAAACTGCATGTCCAACTTTTTAAATAAACTGCACCCTGCCCTACGGGGTTTTTAGGGCCTACCCTAGGGGTGACTTATATGTACTAAAAAGAATGGTGTAGGCCTAGTAAAAGGTTTATTTTGACAGGTGGAAATGGCAGTTTACAACTGCACCCACAGGCTGCAGTGGCAGACCAGGGACAAGTTCAAAAAGGCTACTTAAGTGGGTGGCTCAATAAGTGCTGTAGGCCCACTAATAGCATTTCATTTACAGGCCCTGGGTACATGCAGTATCACTTTACTAGGGACTTGCAAATAAATTAAATATGCCAATCGGGTGTGTAACCCAATTTTATTATGTTTTATGGAATGTGAACAAGCACTTTAGCACTGGTTAGCAGTCCTAAGGCCAACAAAAACAAATTCAGAAATATTGTGAGGTGAAGGCAAAAAGCTTGGGGGACGACCACCCTAAGGCTGACTGGACTAACAAGCATGCACTTGTAACACAATCTGTGATATTTTCCTCCTGGTGATTTTTAAAGCATGCACATTCCTGCAACACAAAGTATGAAATTGTCCTCTGTGATGAATAGGCACTCGCTCATATTACTAACAAACACCATGGTGTGGCCCTCAATGTGATGTATCAAAGTACACAATCTTGTAACATGCCATAATATCTGTTCCTCAATGTGAATGGTAAAACCACATGCAATTGTAATATACTAGGTGATATAGTCCTTATTTAATAGAAAAAATGTCATGCTTGATAACAGTAGCATTGATAACAGCACAAATTTGCATCAGACCTAGTGGTGAGGTCATTGTTGTGATAGGAGAAAAGGTCAGATGTTTAACACACAATATCATATGGTCCTCGTGATGGATAACAGATCACACTTTTGTGACACACACCAAGATATGATCCATAGGATGGTAATAGAAGCATAGACATATCATGCACCTAAACATGTGTAAACCTCATAGATACGTAAAGACAAACACCTATGTATCCCCATTTTAAAGGTCAAAATAGGTTCAGCTCTACTCTTGCTTTCCAGGTCTTATCTGAGCGACCTCGAGTTCTTATTTTGAATTTGACATTTAACCAGCTTTTCACAATTTATGGACAGAATTTACTTACCAATTGTCAAATGTGCTAATTTAAAAGCCTGGATGCCATATTTGGATTTGGATGAATGGGATACTCCAGTACAAACGAGATGGAGATCCCGTCTGCAGTTTTACAAGTGCTACAATGCCTAATCCGGGCCCTAAATGTTTACCACCTTAAGAAGATAGCACATGTGGCTGGAAACTGATTAACAGCTACTCACTTCCCAGATGTCCAAAATACCAACTGAATTGAGATTGCAGAACTTCACAAATTCAAAGGGAAACACAGTGAAAAGATGGATATTCTAGCAGTCAGGAACGATTTTTTTAAGGTATTGTCTAAATAATACACTAGTTTAAATCCTGTATGGTCAGTTAAATAGGATGAAATAAGAAAGCAGTGTTTGCTAAATACACATGTATTCTGCAATAAAATTGGATTTTCATTCCAATATAATTTAATTGTCAGTCACATACGAAAGGGATCCAAATAAAGGCTGTTTTTCAGACAAATGGTCCTCATAAACAGGCATGTATAAAAACACACACAGGTCCTCGTAAAGACATTTGCTGTCTTTATGTAGTGTGTAAAAATGGTCTTCATAACTCTTTGAAACGGGACATATGCGGTCCTCATAAGGGGGTTTTGACAGAAAGTCTCAAAACTATTCCCATATTCGTTTATTGAAAATCTGATATAACTTTCATACTGTCATAAAAGTATAAACATAAAACGTATGATCATTTTGATTCTGTGGTTATCAGAAAGCGTGGCCCTCATATTGTAGGTTTTTTCACTGGTCTTCATCAGAGTGATATATGTGTGTGTGTGGGTGGGTGTGATTTCAGTGTGTGTGTGCGTGTTCTGTATGCATGCATGTGCACCCTTTGTGTGCTTATATGCTGGGTTACCCTGTTTGATTGTATTACAAAAAAGCCAAGCCTACTCTCTCTTCAAAAGGGCAACCCAGTGTAAAAAAAGGAAGTTCTCTTTACTAGGCCAAATTTCCGTTACACTAGTGTAATCTTGCGTAACTTCAAGAATTTAATCTGCGCTTCTTATGCGATATTCCCAAAATTATGCAATTAAAACCAAGTAGCTTGAGAGCACAGGAGCAATGCCAACAGCCAGAAAGCGAGCAGGTGTTGTTTGCAGCACTTATTTTTTACCCCATTTTTTTGTGAAATATGTCCTCGTGTCCATAATGCACATGAGGATGAATTTTGCAGTAAAACATAGTGCTAAATGCTGATTATGCAATTTGAGTAATTTCACATAATTTTTTGCGGAATTGTAACTAAGCAAAAGTAAATTACGCAAACTTCGCCCCTTACTCTTTACCTGCTCCTACATTGATACCAACCAGTAGCAAAAGGCATTCCAAAATGTTTTATTTTGGGGTGAATGTAAAAAAAAAATTCAAATGTCAATTTTTTTTATTGGATTCAGACCTCGACTGAGGTCAACAAATACAAATACATAATATAAGATAATTAGATTTAAACTTTTAAGATTGCTTTAAAAGTCATTATACACATAGTAGATTAAAATTGTCGAATAAAAGTACATACGTTTATAATTAATCAGAATGCGCACTTTTAAAACAATTCTAAGAAACTCTTTAAAAACTTAAACAAGTTGTGGCAAACAGATTCATTAGGAGGAGACTTGCACAGCGTAATTAAGTCTTGAGTTAACGTGACATTGTATTTAAAACGTATAGGGTTTATGAAACGTTGTCATGCCTCTACCAAAGTTTGATTTAGACAAACAAAAAGTACGTGGAAAAGATCTTGTACTCCTCCGTTACACAAGTCACAAACGCCTGAGGAATGTTCAAGAGACTTCCATCTAGAGGAATAAAATGTTAAAGGAAGAATTCCTAATCGTAGAAGAAAAATACAGTGCCTAACTCTATGTTCTAGTTGAAACTGTAGATAATGCTCGGGAGTTTTATATACTGAATTTTCTGCAAACTTTTTATAGTGCTTTAACTGGATACAGTGCTCCCTATCTAGCGCAAAGCTTATTCTTGGTGTCATAGGTTTTAAAAAGATCTTCAAATGGGCTGGAGACCAAGCCTGCAAAAGTGCAACAGTGCATTGAGATACCTCAAGGGCTATATTGAGATTCCTATTAAAAGTGTACGATGCTGAATCTTCTCCAAAAGTCTCTTGTTTTAATATGTGTCTTAAGGAGCCTGGGGTTGCATGTAAAAGATTAAAGGCCCACCGTAAAATATTAGAAATGGCTCGAGTGTATGTACTTGTTAAAGAGAGCTCGAGGCGTAAAGCTTCTATGGGGTCTGATTGGGCGACTTTCAGCAATTTTCGTAGGATATTCCCTTCTTTCACTTTTATCGGTCGCCAGGTTTTAATCTCTATATATTCCAAGGCATAAGACAAAATGGGTGGGATTTTCATACGATAGACCTCCAGCATGGATTTAAAGTGCATATTCCCAGTTGAGCAATAAAATCTCTGTAATGCCCCAACATGGGAGTCTGCCTTTCGCCCGAGGTGCTGAAAATGGGAAACGTTTTGGAGGTTGTATGAGAGGATTCGGCCCAAATAAGTATATTCTTTCGCTATCTCTATCGATTTACCTCCCAGGGACCAGGTAAAAGGCGGTAATTCCCTTCTTCCTCTGAAAGGTAAAATTTTAGTTTTGGAGATATTAGGGACCAGAAAATTCTCTTTTGAATATCTATTTAGTTCTATTAAATTTCTTTGTAGGCCAATAGGGGTATGGTCGAGTATAACAATATCGTCCATTTTGGGGTGATGTCAGCTTGAGTTTTGAAATACTGGGAAATCATTCACCGGACAGCCTTTTTAGATCGGCACAGCTGTCTCCAGACATTATATGCTCAAACTAAAAATGGGATTTAATAAGCACTACCAGAAGAGGGGCTTTGGCTCTAGCCATATGTTGGTAGACAGGAGTACATGTTTTGATTGAAAGGAAATTGTGTGTTTCTACAAAAAGAAATACTTGGCCTCCACGCAGCTGTGATCATTTATTAGATATTTATATTATGTTTGTTTCTCTCTGGCAGCAGCACAGATGGGTGGAGGGCAGTAATTAACTTTAGTTTTGTTTTTGAGAGCCCAGGGCTATGCTTCTCTGTATGGATTTTAGGTCTCGCTTGACAGTGCGATTGCCTGACCTTAAGTGATGAACGAAAATTAGTTTTCTGAGTCCTACTGAGAAAGGGGCTAAAGCTCCAACCACATGCTGGTTAACCTGAGTACAGGATTTGATTGGTTCGAATTAGTGTGCTTCCACTAAAAAGACTGCTTTTACTGCACTTTTAACTTGTGCCAAAGTTTATACTCAATACAGCAAGACTGAGTTGGTTATGGGGAATGCCAATGATCATGCTTATAGGCCAGCTCTGTTTATTATGAAATGTTATGATAAAGCCACTAGGTCTGACGTATTTATTCTGAAAAGCATGTAATGTTTCTGTTACAGTAGAGCCAAGAAAGTGACTGGTGTACGCGCGCTATACTAATGCGCGTAACATAACATAGGTCTTTAAGGGTGGATTGGTATTGCACAGTGCTAGACCCTGCAGGCAGGTATTTTATTACATTGAATCTGAACAATTACTATAGTAGGCAGGGGTTTTGGTGTTGGAGACCCACATAAACAAAGCAATGGGGAAACACAATTTGCTCAATGGTAATGCTTATTAGGCCCCATTAGTCGGGATTTTATATTGTTTTGGCAACTGTATTTTGTGCATATTTGTAATTTTATTATAGTATACCTGATGGTTGCCTTATGGAAATACTTCTGAACCAACACAGTAAGTCTGAGTTGGCTATGCAACAAGCCAATGATAAAGGGTAGAGGCTGATTATAATGGAAAATGACAATAAAAGCAGTGGGCCTGACATTTTGATTGTGAAAAAACATATGTTAAAGTCAATAGGCATTTAAGGGTAGCTTGCTATTAATCTGTATTATAGCCTACTGATAGGGATTGTGTTACCTGAAATGTTACAGATTACCTTTTGGGGGCAAGGTTTTGGTGTTACTGCCTCTGACAAATCCCAGTGGGAGAAAATTTGCATTGTAATAAACATTGCCAGAATCTCTTCTTAGCTGTCTGCCAGGATCTTGTAATACAAAATAATTAAAAAATGCATGCATTTATAAATATATATATCTGTTTACATAGATAGATGGCCTTTGGGTCAGCTCTGTTCTGAAACTGGTCTGTGTGAGTGTCATTTGCACTCTGCTTGAGTCATGACAGCGAAATACATGGGGTAATGGTTCAGTCACTACGCATCAGTCATTGGCTCTCTTGCCGTGTGAATGACAGAACTTACTGATCCTATGTGTACATCCACCTGAAAATGAGTGCACTTTAGTGTCACGGCTGGTTGGCTAGCCCTTTAAGAGGACATTACAGCTCTCCAGGCAGTGCTAACAGGTTGCTTGCTTGCAGCTCATTTCATCTGGCCACTTCCTGTAAACGAGGAGACCATTGCGGAATTCTGTTGCCCATGGTGTATTATTGTTTTACCGTTCCATGGTGGCTAACACTTTGGTTTTAAATGTGGTTGCCATGCTTGCACTTCAATAGAACAATAGCCTATATCTTTGCAAGACAGACACCTGCTGCTATGTTTACTTTAGTTATACCAAGCATATGCCCACCATGTTTAGATGGCAGCATGTTTTCTTTTTTTATTTGTATTCTTTTAAGGTTTTTTGCATATGTTGTTGAGTTGGTGTGCGTTTTATTGCGGTTGTGTCAGAGGGTGAATGCAAGAATGAGTTAGTGGGCTGAAGAATAGATGCATGAGTACAAAGATGAGTGACAGAGTGCATTTATGATGACTATTCAGTGCCTAAATCCATCAATGAACCAAAAGGCATGTTAATTCATAAGCCAGAATTGTTGGCATTGCCAATGCTTGTTAAATGTTTGTTAAGAATTGGGTTTCGTATAGTAAACTCTCACTGCTTAGCAGTGTAACTCTTAATCTGTTACCCATAGGGGACAAAGCTGCATGCTACCCAGATAATTGCTGCACCAATTGGCATCCACCATTTAAGGTTGATTTTCCAAAATTATTTATTTTGTTTATTTTTTGTGCTAGTAGCGTATACATAATTTTTGTATGTTTTAATTAAAACTGAGCTGCTGCGGGACATGTACAGCTAGCCAAGAGCTAATAGCCTCACATAACGTTTCACCTCAATAATGGCATTATTACTGACCAGAGCTCCTACAGGCAGATTGTGGACCTGTTTAGTTAGGAATCAGGGTCTGAA
This sequence comes from Calotriton arnoldi, assembly GCA_963921515.1. NCBI lineage: Eukaryota > Metazoa > Chordata > Amphibia > Caudata > Salamandridae > Calotriton > Calotriton arnoldi. The sequence goes on along the minus strand of CAWUFW010000455.1, from coordinate 3,695,087 downwards.
CACTGTTGAACAGTGCTCTAAATGGAAAATGGCTACTCTGGGAACCAGTTAATTGGCGGTTGATAGCAGAAGGGAGTTGATGTCATGAGGAGCAGAGCCATCAGAAAAGGAGCAAAAGACAGTCAGTCTATACATTATTTCTAGCAAACTCTGCCACTACAAACATAGGCAACAAGGGAAAAAGATAGTAACACTGTTCTAGCTACTTAATTGTACACAAGTAGACTGTATTTTAATCATCTTAGAAGTAACTGCTGAGATCTAAATTAATCCAGAAAGTGTATCCAGTAAGAATATAGTAGGGGAGACCACGGCGTCAGTATCTTCTGAAATGGATATCTGACTCAGCCTACAGCACCAAGGCGTGGCCCTGCCAGCCTGGGCACGGTTGCCAAGAATACCCACCACATGCCCCTCCTCAACACAGGAAAAGAAAGAGAACAAATACGGTATCAAAAGCAAACAACATTCTCTGCTAGAAGGAAGTGGGTAAGTAGCCATTTTATAGGGTATAGGTGAGGAGGAAGGAAGGAAAAGGCAATCTTTACATTTAAGTGGCAATGGTGAGGTCTGACAGGTGGTACTGATAGGGATGCTTTCCATTATTGAGTACTGTGTTGAGTATAAGAGCATATGGGTGACATACAGGTAGAGATCACCGTCATAGAGCGTCAGTATGAAGCTCCAGAGGCAGTGGTCATTTGAGAGAGTCAACGTGGCTGAAGCTTCCCAGTGTTCTTAATTACCCCTTGGATTTCTCCTTATCCAGGTCCACCATGGATGCTCCCATCCAAGTGCAAAAATTCCCACGGATCAAGAACTGGGAAGAAAGAACCATTAATTATGACAAGCTAAATCTGCAGGCTGAAAGGGTAAGTAGATGGTTGCAGAACGTTCTGGTTAAATCACCAATTTAGTATGTGTCTGTTTCATGATTAATGCTGTCCGAATACACAGCTCAGTTATCTTTTTCTGCTAGCCTATTCGGGGATATTTTGTTTGGTGCTGCATCAAACATTTTTCAAAGACTGAAATCTGCTACAAGCAAAGACACTGACTTAACTGTTGATGTTTTGTTTAGTAAGGTGGTGAGTGGTCCACTTTAGAAGAGTCACACAGCCCTTGAGTTTAGCAGCATGGACTCAAGGCACCAGGTGTGACCTTCAGGGGTCAAATAAGGTTCCCTGCTGCTCTCTTCCATCTCATATGGAGTGGTGGATTGCTGGATTTTCTGTGTTCACGGTGTTTCCTCTTGCCTCAGTCAGGCCCTCTTCAGCATCTATCAGTTAGGGACATTTTTTGTGAAGTGCCCTGTTGCAGAATGACACACTTTCTAACAATGTGTGTAAAATGATGGAATGTGAAGCTACCAGGAGTGATTGTCAATGACTGAGATTAATTCAAGCATTCCTTTTATTATGTTCCTGCTTGTTGGAGAAGACACTTTATCCATGACAGATTGTTAAGATAATAATGTCTCCCAGACTCCAGTGTTGAGTCTAGAACTTCTTTACTAGAGAATTTATCCACCAACCATTCAAGAGCAGACTGCCAACACGAATGTCCCCCAGTAGCTGTCGCCCCTCTGGGTTCTAACACCCCATACATTCTTGATCAGTCGTTCCCTTCTATAATGGTTGGGCAGCATTCTTTACTTATCTCACAGGTAAGATCATAACACATCCCACTTACATAACATAACACAACAATATATACAATCACGACCCCCTAATAAGATAAAAACAAATGTACAAAATGATAATGCTCTGACAGTTTTGATGACACCACCAGGAATAGCAGTATACCCAGCCATTACATTAGCATAACAAAACAGATGCAATTGGTGAAGGATAAACATATACCTCTGAAATACTGTAAAGGTTCGACATAACCCATATTCAACAAGTGCAACATAACCTATCCTTTAAGGTTTTCCCATCTCATAATCCCTCCACCTCCCTGGTCTTCCTACAGATCTAGTACTCTGTCTCACATCCAACAAGACACTGCCGTCCTCTGTCACCGGTGGTTTAGGATTACTGTCCTCCTCCTCTGGAATACAGCGTACTGGTTTGTTCCATCTAACCAAGCTGGACATACTCCACACATCACCATTCTCCAGTTCTACTACATTCTTCTTCACTCTTCTAATGGCAAAAGGACCCATGAATCTTGATCTCCCTTTCCGGACAAACCCTGGTCTCTTCACGAGAACCAGTTCACCAACAGTCCAGGATACAACTTTCACACACTTCTTTTGGTCATAACTTTCCTCATATCTAGTCTTGCAACTTTTCCTTAAAACCACACCATGGGCCTTGTGCTTGTTCAAATCATCTCCATCCAACATCCCTCCAGCATCATGGATTCCTCCATTCATCCAGGCAGGATTAAGATTAGTGTTGCCCACCCTACCTCTCATCCAAAAGTAAGGCGACTTGAAGGTAACTAAATTGGGAGCATTGCGGTGTGCCCACCACAATTCATCTAGAACTTAGGTTAGCGGCATTCTAGTATCTAACGCCATCTGCACACATGACTTGACCAACCTAATCATCCGCTCTGCCAAAATATTGGCCTGGGGTGAATAAAACGCTGTCCTGTGATGAACAATGGACAACCCTTTCAAAAACTCTTGCATTTCTTGAGACGTCACTTTGACACCCGTTACCAGTCACAATGCAATTAGGGATCCCCTCTCTCAAAAACTCTGACTTTAAAAAGTCAATCACCACCCTGGTATCTAACACCTTCACACACTTGGTAACCACCCATTTAGACATATAGTCAGCTAGCCAGATAACATACCTCTCATTCTAAGGCAACAGATAGAAAGGCCCGGCAAATTTCAAACCAAGCTTCTTCCAAGGTTCACTGGGAACAGCAGCCTCTGACAGTGATGCATTGATAGTAGTCTTGCTCTTGTTGTTTTTAGCACAAGAATCACAATCCTTCACCACCTCCTCGACCTCACGGTCTAAGCCCAGCCACCAATACAGTTCTCTCAGTCTGGCCTTGGTTAGGCTCCTTCCCAGGTGACCCTCATGTGCCAAATTCACCCCTTTTACTCCCTCAGTATAGTAGGAGGGAAAACTCTTCCCCCCCTGAACAGATCATCCCCAGTCCAGTTTAACTCTTCTCTTACATTCCAGTAACCCAACAAGTTCTCTGAAACAGCTCTATAAACTGCCCTTCCTTTCACAATGAACTCCCAGAGGCATTGAGCCTCAGCGTCACGCTCTCTTGCTTCACACCACTCCTCTTTCTGAATGGCCTCCTCGCACACCCAACTTACGTGATTGGGCTCCTGGCAGTCCAAAACACTAAATTACGCACAGACAGGAAGAGTAGACAGACAGTCTGCGACACTGTTCTTGTTTCCAGTGATATGCTCTACACAGAAATTGAACTCACCCCCTCTACCCATCTTTTAATCCCGAGGGTCACATCATCATCCTGTCTTGTAGCACGTAGTTGTACTATTGGCCTGAATCGTTGCGCACCACAAACAGCTAACCCTATAAGTAGAATTTAAGATGTTTTATTGCCCATACACATGCCAAAGCCTCCATTTCCACCACAGAGTACCGTTTCTCAGCACCTATGAGAGAACGTGCAGCAAAGGCAACAACGCTCTCTACCCCACCACTGACTTGTGACAGTACCGCCCTCAACCCTCTGAGACTGGCATCTGTCATTCCAATGGTTTTTTTCTTGACATCAAAATGTTCTTGGGTGGGCATCATAATGATACCCTCCTTAATCGTCTTGAATGCAAAGTTATATTCTCTAGTCCACTCAAACCCGCTTCCCTTCCTGAGTATGGACCTGATAAGTTGAGCTACACTGGAAAAGTTTTGAATGAATTTGGAGTAAAACTCCGCCATTCCAGGGAAAGATCTCACTTGATCTTTATCCATTGGAGCAAGTGCCTTCAGAATGGAGTCAGACAATTCAACTTTGGGTTGAACACCGTCCACTGTTATGGTGTGACCAAAATACGATACCGACGTCACCCGGGACTTGCACGTCTCACTCTTCAACGTGAGTCCCGCCTCAGACAATTTCCCCAGAACAACTTTCAGAGTGGCATCGTGCTCCAACATACTCTTGCCGTGGATCAAAATGTCATCTTGGAAAAAAGAGAATATTGCCCATCCCCTCCAACACTCTTTTCATCACCCTTTGGAAGCACGCGCCTGCCGATGCCAGCCCAAGTGGCATCCTGATGAGGCGATACGCACCCAAAGGGGTAACGAATGAGGTGAGGTGCCGGGAACTATCATGCAGTTTCATCTGGTGATTTACAGATGATACATCTAACACACTGAACACAATGGCCCCTCCAAGCATTGTCAATGACTCTAAAATGTTGGGAAGTGGTTGGCAATCTACCCAGATGTGTCTGTTCAGCCCTCTAAGATCTACACACATCCAAATGTGTTTATCCCCGTCCTTCAGAGCTAACACCACCAGAGCCAACCACTCAGCGGACTCTATTTCCTCAATAAACCCTTCCGATGTCAATCTGGGGATCTCCTCTCTCAGTGGTTCCAACATAAGATTGGGAACTTTCCTCACTCTATGCACCCAAGGTGTGGCATTGTTCTTCAGTGTAATTTTATGCTCGAAGTTGCTTAGAAGGCCTAGCTTCCCACTGAATACCTTGGGGAACTTTATAAATATGTTCTCATGCTCCCCTGACAACATCATAACTTGCTGCAACCCATTTGGATTCAACATGATACCCATGTCCCTCTGGTGAATCCAATCCAAAAGATTGTCACCACGCTTGGCCACATAAACCTTCCCCACAGTTTCTTTATCATGAAACCTTATTTTCATCACTGTGTCACCCAAGATATCAATTTTTCTACCACCATAACTCACAGGTTTGATGTCAGGTGGAATGAGAGAAATGTGCTGGTCCCCAAACACCCTGTCCCAATTCTTGTCTCCCACCATGGTGTAAGGTGACCTGTGTCTGCCAACACCATCACCTCTCTATCATCCAAAGTTTTAGACCATTCAGGCAGAACAATGGGATTTGTGTCCACCTCATCCATACATGCCTTCACATTTAGAACCACACTCAATTCCTCAGAAATCGAATCAACCCCTTTGTCAAACCCTTTCTCCCCCTTACAAACCCTGGCATAATGACCTTTCTTTCCAAATTTTCTGCAAATAGAGTTCCTAGCATAACACAAGGGACAATTTGCAGCATGGCCAGAATTGCCACAACATTTAATTCTTGCACCTTTGTGATCAGACGTGCCAGTCATAGGTTTCTCTTCCATTTTGGCGGTGGCCACCAAATCAACCTGACCAGGTTCTTTGCTGACTGATTCCAAAATTTGAGTCTTGCGCACAGAAGATGGCGGAACTTCTCTCATCTCTTTCACCCACAAACTGGTGCTCTCCATGCCCTTAACCATTGATAGTGTGTCTCTGCGCTAAAGATTTCTCATCAAGAGTTTCTCCTGTACCCTCACATTGTTGGAGCAATGCACCAGCTGATCCCTAATAAGCGAATTCATCTGAAGGTCAAACTCACAGGTACGAGCAAGAGTTCTCAAACATGCCACATAGTTTCCCACACTCTCATTTTCACCTTCCACACTCAAAAGATTTATGATGGTGTAACACAACGTTTAGTGGAGAAGTCTATTTTCTGAAGATACTAATTGGGCTTCTTCCTTCTTCATTTCCTCTCACCTTTATCTCCCGATTTATACGCTCGTATTTGCCTATCCGGTCACACACCAATCAGAGTGTGACTACAGGACTACCCCGAAAGTGTGGTCTTAGGAGATGCATTTCAATCCCCACATTGGGGTAAGCGTTTGAGTTTTTTATCTGTTGTTTCTTTATCTGTTGTTTTTAATCTAAATAAAAACTGCTTTGAGTAGAGATTTTTGTATTTAGCGAATGAGTGACTGGTTAGTTTTTGATGAATAGAGATTCTTTTTTTATTATGAACACGAGTTCCGGGACCATGACAGAATGCGGTTTTTCCGCCACTACACTAGAAATTGTTCTAGTCACATAAGGTTAGTGTTATTAACACATGTTAATTTAGCACATACCTTATAGGTAAGAGTGTTGCTTTGTTTCTTTATCCATTCTACCACAGTGTGACACAGGGGTGAAGGACACTGATTACAGTACATAAATGATGTACAACGTAGAATCATGCACTATATGTGGCTCTCCTGTTTTTATCTATTTTCAGATGGAATGATCAATCAAGTAATATCTTGTTCAGTTCAACATATAAGGAGCAGCTATCTGCCCTTAATTTAAAATAGTATAGGGCCTTTCCCGTTACTTCTATCCAGGGGATACACTTACCGATACCCTGAAGAAAGTCTTGCACCCATTAGGGCGATTAATGACTGAAACATAGTCGGCACAAGGGTCCTAGGACCATAACACTCCTGAAGACCCTTGGTTGGTAAATATTATTTTAATAACACAGTAGAGGTCCAAGAATAAAGGGAAACTGGGACTTCGCTGAGTTTATTATCTTTATTCCCCTGGTCTTTACATATTTTAAGAGCTCCCTGAAATATTGGTCGAGCCCACCCTGACTTTTAGGCGTCAGGGTGACCCGATGATGAAGCATGACACCACTAGGGTGTGTGAGGGTAAATAAAACCAAAATGACCTGTTTCCTTTCCCACTAACCAGAGATAGGCAGTGTAGTTTTCATCTAGGGATTCTTTCAGATCACCATCTCTTTATATGTAGGTATTACTAAGGGAGTACTTGTTGTGATTTAGGTGTTAAAACACGGGAGACTGTACCCCCTTTGAGTTGTTCTCTCTGCCCCTTGTGACGTTGGTCACTTTTGTGCTCTAAGTAACACAAGGTTGACCTTATTATGAAAGTGCTACTACAACATAAGCGCAGACATTCCATAAACATCCCCAACATCACCCTCCTTATTATCTACAGGTATGATTTCCAGACTGTCATAAATATTTCGCCTCTCTATCCCCAAGTTATGTAAAAGCACAGCCTGCATTGTGACAGCCGAGAACCTCTCACACCCAACCACTACCAAATAAGAATTGAATACGTTCTTCCGTCTTTTCCAGGGCAGAGTAGGATCCCCCTTGTCAGGCAAAAATACAGGAGGCAGAGGTAAATTAGGTGATGACATTTTGTATGTAACTTTACACTATGGCATATTACACAATATACCCTGAAAGAATATCAATAAAAATGACTGATTGACTTTCCACTTTTCACTGAGAGTGTTCTCTTGGCTTACTCAAAAATATCCCCTTGCAAACTTGTGATGATATGCGATTGTCAGCCGATAATGCGGGACGAATTCCCTCAGGAACAGCAATTGGACAAAACACTCTTAAGAACTCCTCATAGTAACTCTTTCTTCATAAAGAATAAAAAAAACTTCAGCTGCAAACTTGTGAAGAACAGCGACTATTAGTCAATATTGGGTACTGTGCAAGGTGACCAAGAATTCCCTCATGAACATCAATTGGACTCCGCATGCTCAAGAACTCGGAGTAATAGTATATACTCAGGCACAGCCGCAGATTATATCTCACGAACCTTGAAGGCGCGCCCTGCCTTCACAATGCAAGTTGATGGCACGTCATGGCTGCAAACGCGGCTTCACTCCAACGAAATACGGGCTTTGAAGGTGCGCTCCGCCTTCACAATGCAAGTTGTTGGCACATAACGGCAGCAAACTCGGCTACACTCCCCCGGAATGCGGGCTTTTTCCAAAAGCAAGATGGAGAAGTCACATTACAGCACGCAACGTGCGTGTCGTTAACAAATGTGCCTCCAGGGACTGCGAGTTAGGCGCGAGTAGGCCGCAATGAGAGATGCGGTTCCAAATGCCTCTATGATGGCTTCACACCACGAGGCGCTGTCATGGCAAGGAGTGAAAACTACCAGTAGGCCGCAGTGACGCCGCCAGGAAGACACCACAAGCCAGCTGTCACCTCCACTAGGCCAGGCAGAGCCGATCACGCCGGTCAGCAGGTCCAAATGGTGTCTTGCAGGTATCATGCGATCATCATAAAAGTGTTCCCAATGCAGCATCACTCATATGTAACACACCGAGTATTCAGGGGAGGTTGGTGACCCAGGATGCCTGTCCCCTCTCAGTCAGGTCGTTGCCACCTTGTAAGATAATAATGTCTCCCAGACTCCGGTGATGAGTTTAGAGGTTCTGTATCAGCGAATTCATCTACCAACCATTCAAGAGAGGTCTGCCCACACGAACTTCCTCCAGCAACTATCGCCCTCAGGGTTCTAACACCCCTTACATTCTTGATTAGGCGTTCCCTTCCAGAATGGTTGCGCAGCATTCTTTACTTATCCCACCTGTAAGCTCATAACACAGATGTACCCAGATGTGGGAACAATGCTCACTATTCTACAGGAGTCACACTATACCTTACTGACAAGGTTTAGGTAGGCCAGAACCTGTCTGGGGTTGCTTGTCTTCCCATCTGGTGGGGACCTGGCCTGGACGTGTGAGCTGGAGTGTTCCTTTTGGAGCTGGAACATACTGATTTCCATATTCCTGATCTCTAAATAGAACTTAGTGGGTGAAAAACAATGGACTGAGGTGTGGCGCAAATGATTGCCATTGGTGATGTGGCCTGAACGATCACCATTGGCTTAGATTAATTCATGCATTCCTTCCATCATCTGTTGTTTGTGGCAGCAGACTTTCTAACAAAGCAGTAACACTCAACCACTAATAGGATTTTGGTAGAGTTAGTTTCATATCAAGACAAAGCCTAGTAACTGGCTCACTCTTGCATAGCTCTCTTTGCCTTTCTGAGAGAATGTTTTGATTTCTAGTTGACCAGTGAACTGTTAGTAAGGGGCCCATCTCACACTTTTCTTTCAGTCACAAAGCACATCTGCATGAGGATCATGCACTGACAGATTACCTCTTGCGACCCAATGCACACCCCCATTATATTCTTCTTTCACTGTGGCTTAGAGCTTTCTGATCCAGGGTAGCAGCGATGCTGTGGCTTCAAAAGTAGCCCTTCGCCAAGATTTCATATCAACAATACTATGATGACAAAACAATATGTAAAAGTTGCTACACAGATAACACAACACTGCAGTTTAGAGATCAAGGAGTCCTGGCAGTAGCCCTGTACACTGTCAACCTAGGTAAATGGACAGAAAAAAGATGCAGTGACTCCTAATCAAAGTGCACCTACATCTTAAACATACTGATCTTAGGTTGATCCCTAATAATAATAATACCCTTTGGATGCTCAGTGGTGATATTTGTCAAAAACAATGCGTCGCAAGCCACGCCAGAAGAGAGATGTTTTGATGACTCACCACGTGGGAAAACTTATTTCACCTTTATTTTACTAAAGATCTATATTCCTATGCAGACTTGATGAAGATATAGCTTTACCTCAAAGCTTACTTCATAGATAGCCAGGTACTTGTGCCAGATAAGGACTGCAAGGCTCATGTACCCTGTTGATTTCTCTGTCAAAAAAGCATTAAACGTGCAAAGTCTTCACCAATTTTTTCCCTATAGCACCATGATAATGTGCCTGTGTCTGCCCTGTCCTTCTTTGGTTTGGCATTCTCCTAACACAATGTTGAAAACAATGAGTCAATTCTGCTATAAGGCAAGAAAGGCCTTCTTGAGTTGGTTGAATTTTTCATTGCTGATTGAAATCCATTAATTTCACTAGTTATCTTTACCACATCATTGCTAGTTTCTATTATGATCTGTTAGTATGTGACAGTAATGTTCAATAATACCCGTTTGATCAAGTGCCATTATGTGCATTGCTGCCAGTTTCCATTATGAAGTTAATATTTCAAGGCCAATTTTCATTATGGCAAGTCATGCATAACAATCAATTTCCTCAGTGCTCAGCAAGCTCATCACTGCATCTTTTCATTTCAATCAATAAATCATCAGGGATTTATAGAGTGCACTACTCACCTGTGAGGGTCTCAAGGCGCTGGGGGGAGGGGTGGATTTGAGCAGCTCTGGTCATCTGAAGAGCCAGGTCTTGAGGCTCTTCCCGAATGCTTGCAGTGTGGGGCTTCGTCTGATGCTGAGGGGGAGTTTGTTCCAGGCCTTGGCCGCGATGTAGGAGAAGGATCTGCCTCCTGTTCTGGCTCTGTGGATGCGGGGGATTTTGGCCAAGGCTAGGTCAGCGGAGCAGAGGTTTTTCTTGGGGGAGTAGAAGGAGATTCTTTCGTTGAGGTATTGGGGTCCGATGTTGTGGAGGGCTTTGTAGGCGTGTGTGCGCAAGCTTGAAGGTCACTCTTTTTTCGACTGGGAGCCAGTGGAGGTCTCGTAGGTGCTGGGTGATGTGGTATTGTCGTGGGATGGTGAGGACGAGTCTGGCTGCGGCGTTCTGAACAGTCTGGAGTTTGAGGAGTAGAGATTTGTTGACTCTGGCATAGAGGGCATTCCCGTAGTCCAGCCTGCTGGTGATGAGTGCGTGGGTGACGGTCTTCCTGGATTCGGGGGGATCCATTTGAAGGTCTTGCGGAGTATGCAGATGGTGTTGAAGCATGTGGAGGATACAGCGTTGATTTGTCGGTTCAGGGTGAGGGAGGAGTCGAGTATGATGCCGAGGTTGCGGGCATGGTCCGTGGGGGGGAGGGTTGCGGAGGGCCACCAGGTGTCGTCCCATGCGGAGGGGGTGGCTCCGAGGATGAGGACTTCCGTTTTCTCCGAGTTGAGCTTCAGGCAGCTGCTGCTCATCCAGGTAGCGACGTCTTTCATTCCTTCCTGGAAGTTGTGTCTGGTGATGTCGGGTTCCTTGGTGAGAGAGAGGATGGGCTGGGTGTCATTGGCGTAGGATATTATGCTGAGTCCGTGTTTTCTGACGATGGTTGTGAGGGGGGCCATGTAGATGTTGAAGAGCGTGGGGCTGAGGGAGGATCCTTTGGGAACGCTGCATCTGATCTCTGTGGGTTTGGAGAGGAAGGGCTGGAGTCTGATTCTTTGAGTTCGGTCAGGCAGGAAGGAGCGGATCCAGTCTAGGGCAGTTTCCTGTATGCCGGGGTCATGAAGTCTGGCGGCTAGTGTGCGGTGGGAGACGGTGTCGAAGGCTGCTGAGAGGTCTAGTAGAATGAAGGCTGCAGTGTGGACTTGATTGAGGAGTGTGCGGATATCGTACGTGGCGGCTAGGAGGGCGGTCTCGGTGCTGTGGAAGGATTGGGATGTGTCGTCGAGGATGTCGTTGGACTCTATATAGTTTGTTAGCTGGATGTTAATGATCTTCTCTGTGACTTTGGCGGCGAAGGGGAGGAGGGAGATGGGCCTGTAGTTCTTGAGGTCCGTCGGGTCTGTGGAGGGCTTCTTGAGGAGGGGTTTGACTTCTGCATGTTTCCAGACGTCGGGGAACGTGCCTGTTTCGAGGGTGCAGTTGATTGTCCGTTGTAGTTCTGGTGCGATGGCAGAGGCGACCCTGTAAAAGATGTGCGGTGGGCAGGGGTCTGTCGGTGCTCCGGAGTGTATGCTCCTCATGGTCTTTGCTGTGTTTTCTGTGGTGACAGGGGTCCAGGCGAGGATGGTCGGCAGGGTGGAGTTGCTGGTGGGAGGTGTTGGGTCGGTGCCTTGGTTCTGTTCGTCAAAGTTGTCGTAGAGTGTCCTGATCTTGTGATGGAAGAAGGATCCGAGTTTGTTGCAGAGGTCCTGGGAGAGAGGGACGTCAGGTTTCACTGGGGGGTCTGGTGAATTCTTGTATGTTGTTGAAGAGTTCCTTGGAGTTGCAGAAGTTAGAGAGGATTCTGTCCTAGATGAAGTTCCTCTTCGTAGATCTGATGAGTTGGTGGTGTGCTGCAGTGGCGGTCCTGTAGGCGGTGCGTGCTTCCGAGTTTTGTTGTTCCTCCACGCTTTCTTGAGTCATCGGCACGAGCGCTTCGATTCTCGGAGATCCGTGTTGAACCAGGTGGCTTTCGTGGTGTGTTGTCTGTTGGAGTTCTGGAGGGGTGCGAGCGTGTTGGCGCAGTTGGCGATTATTTGTGGACTTCGTTGGCTGCAGAGCTGGCGTCGGTCATGGTGGGGGGAGGAGTGCGGCGGAGGAGAGGTGCTCTACGGTGATCTTGCTCCAGTTTCTGCGCGGGGGACGTGGCGTTGGCTTGTGTGTCATTTCACACACTTAACATATAATATGCAGCGAACCCCTCACAAAATTTCCCATAATGGAGCTAGGAGAATACTAGCACTTTATATGGCGCACAATTAGTATATCCTGTTCAACTGTCATTATTCTCAGTTAGAAAATGACGGCTGTTTCATTAGGAAACGATAGCGCATCTGTATCAAGTACTATTTATTGCAAGTTTGCACTCCACTGCCAGTTTCCAAAATGCCTATTTAGTGAAAACATAATTTTCCCATTTGCACATTTTGCGCATACTTAGTTACCATGATGACAAGCTATCACACCATGACCATTTACCATTGCTCTCTGCATGCCTCAGTGATCGGAGAATATCCTCGCCATCCTCCTACCCCGATAGAGCCGCAGAGCCAGCGCTCCACCGCAAGCAGCCGGCAGCTAACGTAATTCCTTTAGCAGGGGACCCCTCGCGCACCAACAACCTCGAGCTCTGGAGCTTCGCTACTCAGCCCGTAACAGCCAGCAAGCTCAGTGACGCACCTCCTCACTCGTCACCACCCTGGGGCCCGCTCGCTCTGCGCCGGCGTGAGCCTCCAGACGCAGTTTGTTTCCTCAGTGGCTCCACGGTTCACTGCCTGGCTGCCTCACCCTACTTGCTGCTTCTTCCCGGGGTCCATCCATGATCGGACTTCCACGCTGGGGGACGCTGCTGGGCCCCTCGCTCCAGCCTTATTGTCCGGTCTTCGGCCCGTCTCTGTCTCGGCAGCCTGCAGTGCACCCACGGCTCACTTTCCTCCTCCTTCAGTGCGACCGGCACCGTTTATAATCCTACCCCTCCGGCAGGATTTTGGAGGTGTTCACTTCCTCTGCGGGAGTTCTACATCAATGCGCCATTTTAGGCTCGGTGCCCGGCCGTTTACAATGGGGAGAGGATGTGGTCTCACGGCTAGACTGCCGATTTAGGAGCTGGGAAACCAAGGTTCGAGCCTCGGGGTCGACTCCACATCCTGTGATTGTGGGCAAATAACTTAATCTCCCCGTGCCTACCAAATAAATGAATGTGTCCTTGTGTAACGTAACCGGTGCTCATGTAAAGCGCTCTAATACCTTCGGGTCAGGGTTGGATTGGGATTAAAAATCAGCCCGGGCACGCTAAAAAAAAGTGGCCCACATTTGCATATTGCCTTTCCGCAAAACACTGCTTCGTGAAATTACACCTGAAAACAAGTGAGGCCACTTTTGCTAAGACCCCCTGCCCCCGCTCAATATGCATAAATGGGCCGGCCCAGGGAGAGAAAGGGAGTGACATCTCTGCCGTTGATAAAAGGGAGGTAATGGACGCCCATCTGCCTCCAGAAAGGCCACTCAGGCACCCACTGGGCTCTGGCAGCATCGAACAACGCAGAAACCGCCCAAATCGGCCCCCCCAGGCTGCTCAATAAAGCAGCCCACAGCTGGAACTGGACACCGGCCCCTCGGGCATTGCCCGAGTGCCCGCGTTACCAATCCGATGCTGCTTCGGGTCGAGTTCGTGCTATATAAATCTGCAAAAAAAAAAAAAAAAACAATGCCCAATATCCATCATTACGACCAGGTTCAGCACCATTGCATCCAGTTAGCACTTCATGGCCAGTTTCCTGGTTATCACTTCAAAGGCAGTGGCATAATGCACTGGTTGCTCATTTGGCACTGCATGCCATGTATCGTGTTTTAGTCCAGATTTATTAGGCTAGTTAGCTTATCTTGGTCAATTTCCATTATGTCAAATCAGCATATCTTAGCTATTTTCCATTATGAATAAATAGCACATCAGGATAACTGGAAATTTAGTCAGCTAGCTTATTTAAGACCAGAGGCAATAATGCCGAATTAGCATATCAAGGTCCTCAACATTATGCAAATTACCTCAGACAAACAAAATTCGATTAAGTCTAAATAGCAAATTGCATACAATTTCCAGTATGCACACAGTGGACACTTTCCCATAATTCAACCCCAAGTACTAAAACACATGGAATTTCCAGGAGTCACACACATGTGCACCAGGTGTCTCTGCATGTGTGAGAGCAGGTGAAACTCACTTGTTGCAAATTACTTTAACAAACGAAAAATGCAAATGTACGTTCTACACGGCAATCCCCCTCATGCCCCCACACATCAGTAATGCAATCAAATTAACTGATATGTCTTCAAATGTCACAACTCTAACGCTACCTGACAAATGTTAAATTAAAATAAATGCCCCTCCCTCTACTAATAAATTACAATATGATATCAAGGTAATTATGGCCAACTTACAACCCTGTTGTCCTAAAACAGAGTGTGAGCATTTAGCAGCAACTACAGCTCAACCAGGTGGCTGAACTGGAAACTCCTGAATGACCCTCATTATGGATCTTTGACTACGTGGACACAGTGGTGTGGTTTAATGTATTGTAATGTAGCATTAATAGATCGTTTACTGCCTCTATGCTGAAGCAGTTGCCCGTACAGATACCTTGCCACTCCATGTAGGGTATTGAGTTAGAAGGGTGTTGTTGTTTTTTATCCTAAGTGGGTAGTGTTTCCACGTTGTGCGTGTTTCTGCTTGCATAATAGTAAAAGAGTCTCCACCCTAAGCTTACCTGCTGGCATCCTAAATTGAACAAGGAAAAGAGGTTTGGCAAGCCAGAAGACAATGACATAATCTCAAAGACTAGCAGGACATTTTGTATTATGGTTCGTGACATCACAGAATTTCATTTGTAAATTAGTGCATCTCCTTACATCTAACAGTGCCTGTATATTCGTATCATCCCTCCTCATCACCCTCTAGTATGACGTCCTCCTGTGCCGCTTCCCAACATGGCACTACTCTCTGCTAGTCTCACACACTATTGTACGTTTGGTATACGAGGAAGGAGCACTTTGCTGTTAGGACGAGAACCCTCACTCACCCGAAGGTGACATGCCTCATTATTGGTTTCCCTCCTCACTCAAGGACCGCAAGGTACCTTGGGTGGGCTACAACTCACAAGCGTCAGAACAGGAGGAGCAGAGTTGTTATAATGAGCGAAATGATGATGTTAATGAGTGAGGGGCAGAGTGCAAAAAGAACCTACAGTGTCAATAAAACTATCTCCTGGTGGGCGAAGAAATAACTACCCTATCACAGTGGGTCAACATGTTTCTGCCCTTCAATGTCTTTCTCAAGTTCACAGCCATTCATCAAGACCAGAGAAGACGGTCACTCTGCTTTTAGAAAATTAAAATTAAATACCAGCCATACATTCGACTTGGTGGGTTACCACTATCCTCAGTGTCCACTTATGACGCAGGAGTGTATGTACATATTCCACTCTCCAACATCAGTCCCCATCAATGCAACAGAGCTGCTGTGCTCTTGCAAGGCGAGTAGGGAATTGGGCTGAGATGAACGCACCTTGATGAAGTAAGAGAGTTACTGTGGGGGTTGGATCCCCGCTCTGCAGCACCCGCTTGTTACAAGTATCTGAGAAGGAGGACAAGCAGATATTTCATTTTATCCCTCGCTTATGTATATAGTGTGTGGTTACAGGGGTTCGACCTAGAGTCGGTGTAAGAGATTGTGAGATGGCCTAACAATATATAGTATGTTTATATATTTTACACGAGTACCGTGTTACTTACACATGGCATGCAAATGCTGCATGCTGTTGTTTGCTGTTAGTTCTTTGCTCACCTACCCTTAAGGGTCAGTCTAGGTTGAATCACATAGTACAAATGGATTTGAGAGGGATTTGAGAGGGTCGACAAAGGTCAGCCCTACACTGATAGTGGCATGCACAGGGGCGTGTGCCACACAGGGATCCAGTGTTTCCATCCTGAAGAATGCCACAGACTCACATGAGCCATCAAGCAGAAACTTGTTGAAAGTGTGAGTGGTGAAGGGGTACTATTTTCCCTTTTCTCCACACTGGCTTTTAATACCATGGGGTATTCCATTTAAATATAAAGGTCAGTCTGATATATCACATTGGTTTTTAATTTTTCCATGTCACGGGTCCATTCCTAGTTAGAAGTGCCTCCTTGACCTTGTTGCAGGGATTCTGCGCAAACACAGAACTATGCCTAGGATTATAGGACCGTGGTAGGTAGGGACTGAGTCATCCCACCACCTTTGCACACATAAGCCCAGGACCGACTAGCTATAGTGTCTCACTTGCCCTCCTACTCACCCCCGAATACACAAGTGATGAGGCACCCAAGAACACAACACTCCTGACTCTCAGGAATTGCGGTTGCAAGACACTCCCTTTCGCTCCCACTCTTGTACTCTTGCACAACAACATCTGACAGAGACATGAACAAGTTTAAAATATTTATTTTAGCTAACGTGCTCTATTAGGCAGTATACGTGCCACAACAAGCAGAAAATGCATAACACAAATACGGTCAGCATAGCAATTAGTCCTTAAATCATAAAAGGTGCTGTCATTATATACGACAGGGTAGCCTAACCTCCCTCCTCTTGTATAAAAGCAATATGATTATATATTAGAAGATCTCTGGGCGTTATCTGCAGTCTATAGATGGTAAATCTACATCACAGGTGCTGTCATGCTCTTCTCCCTGGAAAGGTCCCTCTCCAAGTGTTAGCTACCTATCTGTGTATTCCAATAAGACCAAAGCACGTATTCCCAAACAACAGCTGCATTTGCATGTTTTGTCTAGGTGATAAGGCCTGACCAGAACAGAATAACAAGGGACATTGTTTTTCGACCTTGCACACAATGTTCAGACTAAATCCCAGGAACTCGCGATGCATGAAAAATAACTATCTTCTTGTGTGAAAGTTGAAAGACAGGCTTTTGAAAAATAAGCTTGTGTAGTAACGTGTGCAAAGTAGAGGACAGTCTGCAGCGTGCGCATGCTAAGTTAGGAAAGACGACAATGTCCCCTCGGTCCATGTGACAACCTCCAGGTGTAGGTCTGCTCTTCATCAAACTGGGTTTTTGGAGAGTGTGGGGAGCCCAATGATGAAGCTTGACACCTGGTGGTGTGTGAGGACATCCTGTCACATTTTTGTGTATATCCAGAGATAGGCTGTTGTTAGTTGCAGCATTGATTTAACTGGTTTCTCGGGTGGCTTAGTTGTGTTTAAAAAAGCAGTTGGTAAGCACTTTTGTTATTTGTGCCTCCGAGGTTAGTTCTGCGTCAGTGAGAATACCAAGGATGCTGATGGCTTTTGATGTTCAAAGTGAGACGTTCATGATTTAAATACAAACCACTGCATTCCATTTATTGTGTTTAGCCCTGGGCACTGGAATCCATTTATCATGTTTAATCCTGGTGATGAAGATCTCAGTCTTCGATGGATTAAACATCAGGGAGTTAGATGACTTCTGCCACCGGATGATGGCTAAGGCATTTGTAAGATCAGTCTTCTGTTACGGAGGTAATGCCTTAGGAAGCTTAGCAGAGTCTGAAGATCAGCTTGGTTTCATTGTCATCCATATGGTATTGAACTTCAGCCGAATGTAACGAATGTACCAGTGGCAAAATGTATAAAAGCTAAATAATAGTATAAAGAAAACAGAGTCCTTAGGAACACCCCTGCTAAGATTTCTAGCCTCAGATTTAAAAGGGGTACGGATAGTAGTTTCATTTCCCATGGTCAGAAAAGTCTTTACCCAGTTGAGTATACTGTCTCCAGATGTGTTCTGCTAGCATTGAAGCAGCAACATTCTGTGGTCTTCAGTCCATCTTGTCCGCTTGTTGTTGCAGCATGTGCCGTGCATGGAAAAGAGATGCTTAGCCAGTGTAATGTATCCGAACGAAATGATGTGCAGACCCCCAAATGGACCCTGTCCAAGAAAAGAACTCCTCTCCCTTGCACAGCAATTCATCGACCAATACTACAGCTCCAGCAAGCGGTAAGTGTGTGCAAGAGAGGTTTTGTGAACAGTTGGTAGAGGGCAGAGATGCTGTATCTGGGAGGGCTGAGCCCCAATCAGGGTGAAACAAGTCTTGGGTTGCTTGTGTTCCAGTTAAGAGAGGACCTGGCTTGGCAGATCAGGCTGGACTGTTCCTATTGAAGCAGGGTCAAGATGGATTTGTGTATGGCTGTGTACAAACTGAGGTTGCATGGTGGGATAAGAACAATGGGCTTGAATGTTACCCTGAGTGAGTGCCAGTGGTTAGACTTATTGCAATCATTCCTCCCATCACCATTTGTGTGCTTGAGTTACCGCCCTAAGTGGCAAAGGTATGCCCAGACCATGGGTCCCGTGCTCACTGTGCAACTGGACCCAAGCTGCACCTGACTGATGAGCCCCAAACAGGGCAAAACCGGTCTTGGGTTGCTTTTGTACAGGTTCAGGGAGGACCTGGCTTTGCAGTTCGGGCTGGACTGTTCCTGTTGGAGCAGGGTCAAGACTGATTTGAGTATGGCTGGGTCCAAAATGGGGTATCATGTGGGCAAAAGAACTATGGGTTGGAATGCTACCCCAAGCAATTGCCAGTAGTTAGACTTATTGCAATCATTACTCCCATCACCGTTTGTATTTGATTGTTAGGAATGGTAAGACAATGATAACTTATGGACAACAGCATTCCATAATGATCTCCTGGTTTAGAGGAAATGGCCATATGCAATGTGGCGCACTGCAGATGAAATGATCGGCAGGCAAGCAATCAGTTAGAAATGCCTGGAGAGCTGTACTGTCCTCTTCGGAAATATTAAAGTATAAAGGGGGAAGCAACAAAACAAAAGGGAAACAATAAAAAAGAAAATTCCATCCTAAATGACTGGCCAACCAGCCCTGATACTGAAGCACACTCATTTTTAGGTGGATGTACACATGAACAGAAAATGCATAATTCGCAGAGCAAAAGAGATCATGACTATTGCAGACTGAACCAATACCCCATGCAATTTGCTTTCATGGATGGAAGCAGAGTTTAAATGACATTTAGACTGACCAGTGGCAGACAGAGCAGAGTGGGCCCAAATGCCCTCCATGTATCTATTGGGATATATATTTATATATATATATATATATATATATATATATATATATATATATATATATATATATATATATATATATATATATATATATATATATATATATATATGGATGGATGAATTATCTAATGATTTTGTTTCGGGCGAAGATGGGGAAGCCCAGACCACCATGCGAGGCCCCTCCAGATACTGTGGCAGAACCGTTCATTGCCCGTATGATGGATTACGTGTGGCATCCTCATGGTTTGTACCATGCCACCCCAATGGACAAACACTGTATCTCCTCGTTCTTCAGCCCTATCCACAGCTCCACTGCATTCTTTCAGGCTACCACTGTTCGTCCGCCATGCCCTCCTGTAATCTGGTGAGGACTGTCCAGCAAAGTGCACTCTGTTACCAGTGTCAATGGCTGGCATCCCTGCCATTCAGCTTTTCGTCATCTTGGAATTCCCCTCAACACAGTGGCTCAAATGGAAATTGTAAGTGGAAAGACTGGACCGTATTGCTTCACCTGGCAGTAGCTGGGCATGTGTAAGCTCTTGCGCATCCTCACAGAAGCAGGGCCTCCTCACACAATGGTTGCAGCCCTCAATGCTTACTTTGAACCTATGGTGAATCCTAACTACAAGAGGTTCATCTTTCAATAGGCCCGCCTGGAAGCAGAAAAATCACTCAACGCATTCCATACAAGACTCAACTATTTTTCTGCCACTTCATCCTTCACAAACACACCGGAAGATATATGTGCACACATTATCCAGGAGTGTGTCTCCTCCCAACTGCAAGAGCACGTCCTCCAAGTTCCAGGCTTGCCACTTAACAATATCCTCACCTTGGGCCATTGCAAAGAGCTATCAAGGACCATAGCATTCCATATGGAGGTGGCACTAGATAAACCGATTAAGTCAGAGCCTATTAATCAGGTCACAGCAGCCAAGTCGCCCACAAAGGGGAAGCCCATAACACCATTGCGAGGCCCTTGCAGGTACTGTTTTGGCCCCCAGGGAAGTGCCTGGCATTTGGCAAAGCATGTGTCCAGCAAGAAGCTGAACCATTTTTAAAAAATGTGTCACTCCCGTAGGCACTCTGAGATGGTGCCGCAGAAAACTGTGAATATCCTTGCTGGCCTTCTGGGAAAGGCAGACCAAGATAACCTGATGGGAATGGGCGATGATGACCTGAATGAAGTAGTCAACATGGTACAGGCACTAGGATATGCATACACCTGACCGTATCCCAACCTAAGTGCTGATTCCTAGTAGGGACGGACCGACTAGTGGCCATCATCGACACCGGGGCCTCCATCAACATAATGACAAGAGACACCTACAAGAGCCCGAAGACCACCACTCAGCCCAAGCTGATTCACGACCCACATCACTCATGATGATCAGACAACTGACACTACCATATATGTCACCCTGGAAGGCACCGGGATGCTCTTGAGCTCCTGAACCGCTAAAGAACTCAAGCTCGTGCAACTCGCACTATGGGTGCGCACCAACCAGTTGAATCACCTCCTAGTGGACTTCCAAGACATATTTGAAGGCATAGGGTGCCTCAAGAACAGAACGGGGCTCTCCACCTAGACCAATCAGTCCAACCCGTTGCTTTGAGATATTGTCTTGTAGCTTTTAGCTAAAGTGGAGGCTGAACAATTATTGTCACAAGGACTCCCAAGCACCCGGGAGAGATGAGGATATGTGTGGACATGCGACTGCCGAATGTAGCCATCAAGATGAAACAGCACATCACTCAGACGGTTGACAACATTGTTAGGGAGCTGAGTGGAGCAGGGTGGTTTTTAAAGATGGACGTTCGCTCGGGCTACCACCTGATCATGCTGCATTCTGCATCACAATATATCACAATGTTTTTGACACACATGGGACTTCGGCGGTACAGGATACTCAATTTTGAAATATCCAGTGCCGCTGCAGTGTTCCGGAATGTGATGCAAAAAGTACTAGCTGACCTTCCCGGGGTGATCATCTTAAACAATGTCATCATTGTGTATTTCAAATCTGTAGAGGAGCACAGTTCCAAACTGAGAGGTATACTGCAATGGCTCTGAAACAATTGACTGAGGCTCCACTAAGAAAAATGTGCATTTCTGCAGAACTACATCAGCTTCTGCGACTACCAATATTCAGCTGACGGCGTGGCCCCTGATCCGGTCAAGGTGCAAGATGTGAAGACCCCCCAGCTCCCTCCTGCATATCAGAAGTCCACAGTTTTCTGGAGATTGTGAATTACTGCGGTTGATTTATCAAGGACCTAACCACACTCACCCAACCACTCAGGGAGTTCACAAAAGCTCAGATCTCATAGGTATGGGAGAAGGGCCACAAAGAGGCTTTTCAACGAACCAAAGATGCTCTCTCAGCCGACACTATGCTGGCTTACTTTGATCCGTTCAAGGACACTAAGCTGTGGTTAGATGCCAGCTCCACAGGATTTGGCAAAACTAAGATGTGGAGACTGGGTCCCGGTGGCCTACACGAACTGATCATTGACCCCCACCGAAAGCGCTACTTCCAACTTGAGAGATAAGCAATTGCATTCCACTGTGGGTGCCGCCATTCCCATTTATATATAAGTACAGACACCCTTTTGTGGTACAGACTGACCACAAGCCCCTAGGTTCAAAGGGTCGGCATCAAAACCCCCGCTTTGCATAGAAAACGGGGTCCTCTGGCTGCAAGAGTACTCGTTTGGGGTGGAATATAAGTAGGGCTCCCGGTTTTATGGTATTTATTTTTTTAACATTTCCGTCTGTATTTATCCATATTTATTTTTTGTTTTGCGAATATATGGAATCATAAAATGGTATATTTCCACATTTATTTAACTTATAAACATGCACTCATACTTTGCTGCCTGTCGCGTTTTAGCACATTAAGTAGCCAAATATAGCAAAACACTACACCTTCAGGTAAATATGAGCATTATAATACAAATATATGTTACCATATACCTGCATTTACGGAAATCTCAATCTATTTTTAACTTTCCATGCTGCCTATCTGCTCAGCTGTTGTCCTAGAAATCACGAAAAACAGCATGGAGAGCTAACCACAAGAAGCACACTTTTCTGCATTTTTCCGCTTCTAAAAATAAATGCAGACAGGAAACACTTTGTTTTCTGTCAGTAATTATCTGTAAAAATCTGTAAAAACGGAAAACCGGGAGCCTTAAATATAAGCCAGGTTCCCACAATCCGACAGACTATTTATCCTGACATCCCTGTGCAACAACTCCACTAGAAGGGTGAGAAGCCCTGGAGATTGTTGAATATGTCCAGTACATCGTAGAACCGTCCTGACCAAGGTCTATGACGCTGGAGGCCATTATGGTGGCCATGCAGCAAAATGACTCTGCATTTGAATCTTGCAGCGGCCAAAGCTGGGTTGTGGGAGGTAATGAAGTCCCACTGGGATAAGAGCACCCCGAAACTTGTAAAGTGCCAGAAGCACTATACAATGTACTCCACGAATTAGTGTCTGGTGGTAAAAGATGCCTTCTACGTGACCACTGGCTGGTGATCCCTGACAGCCTTGTGCCCCAAGCAATACAAATGCACACTCCGGTCACCAAGGAGGTTCTGTTTTTTTAATCACAGCATCTTGAGGGGTTCAAAGTACAGATTCAGGTCATGGTCTTCCCATAGACTTGCCCAGTGGCTAGTGGGCGATGTAGTTTGTTTTGTCTTGTGAATGTTGAATGGCACTGGCTGATAAGGCTTCAGTATAACCCCTCCATTTACTTCA
Source organism: Calotriton arnoldi (assembly GCA_963921515.1). Taxonomy (NCBI): domain Eukaryota; kingdom Metazoa; phylum Chordata; class Amphibia; order Caudata; family Salamandridae; genus Calotriton; species Calotriton arnoldi. The sequence goes on along the minus strand of CAWUFW010000455.1, from coordinate 3,672,210 downwards.
CTATCCAGAAGTACCAAACCGCAAAGCCAATGGAGGACCCACGCCATGTATCATGACTTCTGTTCTTAGGCAAGGCTAATGATTGTCGGTGACAATTAAATTAAATGGTTGGTTGCATACCGGCGGGGTAATGATTAACTCTAAGCACAAGACTCTGCATCCGAATGTATGTTAGAAATTATGGAAGAACTCTTTTTGCTGGGCATACCAGTGCAGCTGTAAATTACCCAGATAGTGAGGCTCTGCACAATACCTAAGGCTGTTCCAATAGTCCCAGGTTCTCTGCATTCCAGTGCTGTTGTGTATTGGTAAAGCTCAGGTTCAGCCTTTATGACATCATGGTTCTGAATAATGATGCTAATCACAAAGGTCTACTCCCTCCAGGTTAAACTCCAAGGCCCACGTGGATCGCATGAAGGAGGTCGAGCAAGAGATCCTCTGCACTGGAACCTACCAGCTTCGAGAAAACGAGCTCATTTTTGGGGCGAAACAGGCCTGGAGGAACGCCTCACGCTGCGTGGGAAGGATCCAGTGGTCAAAGCTCCAGGTGAGAAGGGGCACAGGGATCCAGTGACCAACACTAAGGGGCAACAGGGTGTGCGGAATAGGAAGAGTAAGTGGTGGGAGACCAGAAAGGAGATTGATATATGAAGAAAGTTGCAAGTGGCTTTCAGGTCATGTTACCAGATGTCTCCATGTCTCCAAAGATAGAGGACTCCTGTCCTGGCGGTTTGTTAAGCAACCTAATTCATTCTGAAAGTTATAGTTCTGGTTCACTTTTGTTGATCCTCTTGAATGAAAACACCTAAAAGCAATCGTTTTTAACCCTGTAACTGTCGGGTCGGTTGTGCACTTCTGTGCTGGAGCTTTTTAAAAAAACATCATTAGTTTGTTCAAGCATATGTAGCTCTCTATGTGCATCCATAGAAAAAATATGTTTTTTTCGTACATTCAGGACTATGTATTGGTGCAAGTCCCACAGAAATATCTCATTTAAGCCTGAAGAGCTTATAAAAAAGGTGGAGCCCTTGTCATTTTATAAGCAAATTCGCTCAATATTTTGTCAAACGCACAGACATAAAATCCTGGAACACTAACCAATGAAATGTTGCCCTGAATGCCTGGAGTCTGACAATCCCAAATGTGTATTTTCCTAGAAAATGTAGTCTGCACAATCAATTATGTAATATTGGCACAGATCACAAAATGTTGGCAGGTTCACTGTTTATGGTGCGCTGTTTATTTGATGGCAGATTTCAAACTCAGGACTACACGGAGAGTATAAAAAATATATGTTTTCCAGATCTGTACAAACTAGGGAATCAACTGGTGCAAGCTAGATCTACATTGCCATGAAGGGCTGGCCTGTAGAACACTCTGAACATGACATTTGTCAGATTTTTAGCAATGTGTTTTTCCAAACATGATAATTCCCTCCATCCTCCCTCATGCAGGAACATATCTCTGCCAAGGCTTGACCCCCATCTTTTTTCCTCTGGGCCTCATGTATATAGGGATAATAGATATGTATGGAGTTTCCCTGGGATAAGGGCACCCACAGGCAATAAACGGGGTGAAGTGCATTTTGGAAAGTTGGAAAGCACCAGAAAGCAAAATCCTTCTTGTACCTGTCTTTTACTCACAAATAACAACCCTGGGCTAAACGCAAGATCCCTCTGAACATGACGTTTGTCAGATGTTTCACATTTTTGTTCTCAAAACATGGTAATATCTTTCAGTCTCCCTTGCGCAGGAACAGATAGATCCCTGCTAAGAATTATTCCCAATGTTGTTCTTCTGGAACTCCTGAGCATGGGGGGTCTCAGGCATGTATAGGCTTTCCATGGATTTAGGGTGCCCATAAGTGATAAACTAGTGCAATTTGGAAATTTAGAAAACACCTCCAAGTGAAAAATTGGTTTAGGGTACCTGTATTGAAGTCAAGGATATCACCCCTGGGCTGCATGTAAGCATACCACAACCATATGTTTTTATCATTTGCACATTTCTAGGTTTCTATTGCTTTATGCCAGACATCCTTCACCCTGATTGGTTGGGCTTAAGATCACGCTGAGCATGACGCTTGTCAAATTTCTAGTATTTTTTTCCAAAACATGGTGATTCCCTGCAGTCTGCCTGGCCCAGGAACAGATCCCTGCCAAGTCTTAACCCCCAGATTGTTTCCTCTTATTCTTTTGAGATTGGGGGTATGAGACATGTATGGGTATTCTATGGATTCAGGGTGCCCACAGGCAATAAACTGGGTGTAGTGCATTTTTTCAAATTTGAAAAGCAGCTGCACACAATATCCCAGTTTAGTGTACCTGCCATTGGTCACTGATATCACCCATGTACTGTATGGAAACATACCACAACCATATGTTTTTCAATATTTGCACATTCTAAGGTGTCTTTTGTTGCATGTCAGACATCCCACACCTTGATTGGCTGGGCGCACAATCACGTTAAACAGACGTTTGTCAAATTGTAAAAAAAATTCCCCAAACATTGTAATTCCCTTCATGCTGCCTTACACTGCACAGGAACATATCCCTGCCAAGGCTTTATCCCCAAGCTTTAGTCCTCTGTGTCTGCTGAGTACTGTGTATCAGCCAAGTTTGGGTTTTCTTCGTGTTAGGGTGCCCACAGACAATAAACTAGATGTAGTGCATTTTTGAAATTTGGAAAGCAGGTGCAAGTTAACTCCAGTTTAGGGTACCTATATTTTGGTCACAGATATCACCCATGGGTGGTATGGAAACATACTACAACCATATAGTTTTAACATATACACTTACTAAGGTTTCTCTCTCTGGGTGCCAGGCCTCCCTCACCCAGATTGGTTGGCTGCAAGATTGCGCTGAGCATGGTGATTGTCAGATTTTTAACATTTTCTCAAAAAAACATGGAAATTCCCTCCAGTCTCCCTCACTTAGGAACATACCCATCCCAAAGCTTCACCCAAATCTGGGTTCCCTTATGTCTAGAGTATGGTTTTATCATATATGGGTGACTGAAGAAAGCAGGGAATGTTTTTGAAGGGGAGATTCAAGAGGATGTCTACAGTGTTTGGCGCACACAGCCGGCTGGTACCCTGGGGAACATACCTACCACAGACCTTTCTGAAAGCTAGAGACATAGGTGAACCCACTCTGACACAGGGCCACTGTTCTACTGGCAGGGGTACCCCCAATGTTCACTCTCTGCCATTCCTCTCTACTTCTATGATAGGGCAAACATGGTGGGTCTCAGGAACAAGTGCACTGCTCCCCCCTCAGTCACAGTTCTGTGCTTAGTCTTTCAGTCTTAGGTTTCTCACCAAATGTGAGACCTCGTAGTAGCCCTCTGCATGCATCAGTCCATGCCCTTCATCCGCTAAGGGAATACGCACTGGCAATGGGTGCGTGGACTCTCTACTCCAATCCCTGGAGGAGATGCAGGGCCGTGCAGCGAAGTTGGGAGACAACTTCATGCTGGAGCGTGGCTGTCTTCTGAGTATAGGTCCTCTTCTGAGCACACAGTGAGTCGGCCAGAAGTCGGAGCCCATTGGTCTTGGCAGGCTGCCCTGCACCAAAACTGTTTTATTATTTATTTTCCAAAAGAAGACCCTGAAGCAGGATTTTCTTTTTGAAAAGGAAAAAGAAAATGTTCTCCTCGCCATGGGAGTCCTCTCCCATGGCGAGCGGAACTTTTAGAAGCTTTCACTGCCCCTTACTGGCCAGGGTTTTCCGGGAGGCTATGGGCAGTGAAAACTGACCTTTAATTCCACCCATTTAAATCAGGTGGGCCGAATTAGAGGTCTGCCTTCGACAGCCTTTACTCCGTCAGAGGGGTTAAATCCTGGTGGAGATGGAGTAGTGTTCGCCTTGATTAAACCCGAATTTACATCGGGAGGGTGGACCACTGTGTTGGCGTGGGGGGAACACCAATGCCATCGCGACGGAGTTCCCTCTTTGCCAACATATAAATTATGCAGTTAGTCTCGTCTGGTAAACTTACATGTGAGAATGCGGACAGGCAGTGTTCTAATAACAGTGAGGCCTATTCACAGAGGCATTTTGGAGTATATAGAGTAGTACTACTGCAGTACTTTTTTTAAGTACTCTTACATGCCTCTATGAATTGGGAATAAAATGATAATAGTCAGGCAGTATTCGTATATAATTAATACAAATAGAAAGGACTGTGCCCTTTTGGTACTTTCACTAATAGGGGGTTAGATGTTTAAAGGATGAGTCACAAACAAATGTAAGAGTTCGTAAAAGTGTACTTCTGTAGTACTACTTCCCAGAATAAATGCTTTTGGCAATTGGCCTCACTTTGTAGCTGCTATATATGGGTGACTGACAGAAGAAAAGAGAGGCAGATAGAAAAAGCAACATGTGAAAGTCACTTGAGCAACTGCATAAACCTCAGAATGGTGGAATAGATTGCTGATGAAGCAGAGTAGGAAAGCAATGAGGTGAGTGATAGGAGGAATTCTGAAGGTATGAAATCCTATATAAGATAGAGGTGGCAAAGCTAATTAAAATGGAACGTTTTAAGCTGGAGCTCCGAAATTAGTCTTCCATGGTTTAAAGAACACAAATATAAATAATGGGTACAATTGTTCCTCCTCAATCAACTTTATTTCGGGTAAAATTGTTGCCAGTCTTCAAATACAAAAGCAAAATAAAACAATGTTCAATAAATATTGAATAAAACTTTATTCGACTAAACAAAAATCCAATATGCTCTCAATTTGTATTTTATTTAGTTTATAGAGCTCATTAAGACAGAAAGGCATCAAAGCGCTAGCACCAATAAGAAACAGCTATGATGAGACAGCAAGAGCATCATTACGGTTGAGAAAATAACCATGTTTTAAGATGCTTGTGAAACAGAGAGTAAGAAATCTTGCTCGTAATATCTATTGGTAGCGTGTTCCATAACACCACCGAAAATGCGCGTCCACCCCATCTAGCCTTCCAACCCCTGGGAATGATCACCTTCCTCCGCACTGCAAATCTAAACAGTCTATTTGGAGAATTCCAGTTGAAAGCAGTTCTCAGGTACCATGGGCCCTGCTGATGAAGAGCCTTATAGACCATTCAGAGAGCTTTAAAGATCACCCGCTTCCTCACGGGTAACCAGTGAAGAGACAACAATCTCTTTTTAACAGAAAGATGTTTAGGGACTTTGAGGATCACCCATGCAGTCACATTTTGGATGACCTGAATTTTTTAAGAGAGTACTGGTTGGCATTTAAATATAAAGTATTACAGTAGTCAAGGTGAGATGTAATAAGGGCTATGACCACTGAAACTCTTAATTACCCAGGTAAGGAGTGAAAAATCTTCTTCAGGATCTTAATAATGAAGAAGCAAGAGCTCACCTTCCGTTTGACCTGAGAGTCAAAGGTAAGGGTGTTATCGAAAATCACTCCAAGATTTTTAGCGGAGGCCATAGGGGTGGGAAAAGGGCCGCAAGTCTCAGTTTAGCAGATCTCAGATCACACAGAGTTATCTGCCCCAAAGACAACAATCTCAGCCTTCTTGGCGTAAAGTTTTAACCAGTTCTTCTTCATCCAGGTACTAATTTCAATCATAAAGGACTTGAACTTGTTTGCCACCATTACCAAGTTGTCAGATATAGAGGCAATGATTTGGGTGTCGTCCGCATAGGACAACACCTTAAACCCGAAGGATCGCACCTAGTTTGGCAATGGAGCCAAATAAAGATTAAACAAAGTGGTACTGAGGGAGGACTCCACATGGAAGCTGGAAGGGTTTAGCCCTGTAGTCCCCGCAGCTGACAGTTTGGGTGCTGTTCTCCAGAAAGGAGCTCTAAAGATCTAACACAGAGTCCTTCAGCCCAGCCTGTTGCAATCTTTGCACCAAATGGGATGAAGACATAATTTCGAAGGCTGCGGAAAGATCAAGCATAACCAGGATAGCAGCGCCTCCCTGGTCCACCTGGCAGTGAATAGAATCTGCTGCAGCGATCAGTGCCGATTTGGTGTTGTGGCCACTCCGGAACCCATTCTGAGATGGGTCCAGAAGATCGTGAGCAGTAAAGAACCGCGCTAATTCTTTATTGATGCACTTCTCAAGAATGTTTGCCCAAGTAGGCAGGAGACAAATGTAGGTTTTTTAAGTCTCCTGGATCCCCATTCGATTTCTTTTTAAGGGGGATAACAATTGCCTCTTTCCAGCACTGGCTTGATGGCCTCACAATCACTGCATCTAATTGCAAGAAAGGTCCTCTTTACTCACTGTTTATTCATTTTTTCAATGGGCTTAGGATTGGAGAAAGGAGATGGCCTACCCATCTCACTAAAGGCAGATTTTATATAGGGTAGCCCCTGAACTCTCCAACCAGAAGAGTAACTGAGACAATCAGTAATGATGGCTCCATTAATGATGGCCTTAGGGTTGGACCATACATATGGCCAAAGTAACAAAGGGGCCAGTTTGATTACATCTTCTACAAATGACAAGGTGAGCTTCTCATGGGAGAAATAGAATGAGTTGTTTGGGGCAAACCTAGTAGCTGGTGGCAAAAATGATTTACTTCATGTTTAAGACATCTTATAGAAGAAGAATAACCTCATATTCCTAAACCATAGCATAAAATGGGAACAGATTTCATTTTGTATTTTTCAATCATTTGACTTAAAGCTTTACTTCCTAATAAAGAGGAAAAGTTTAAAACCGTCCTCAATTGATTATACAAATGTAGTATGTTGAAGACTAAGACAAGCAGACCAAGAACAAACTGAGTCAAAAGTTCACCCTTAATAAGAAAGATGAAGCACTCTCTTGATACTCAAGGTCCTAGACTTGGTAGACCTAGGCTCACAAATCATCACATGGGTTTAAGTGAGGTTGGTATTAAGGTCAAGGTCAAGGTCATCAGTAAAGGAAACAAAAGAGTTCATAAGTTTCTTCAGACTGTTGGCAGTGAGAGAAAGTAGGCTGCACCCGATGCATAAAGCAGGGCTAGGATAGACCTACCACCGAGAAGTGGCATCTCTTGGCCATTAGCTAATAAATGCAATTTGAGACTGTTAAAAAATAAAAAATATTTAACAAGGAGCAAGACCGCAACCTTGACGAACCCCACTATCAAGACTAAAAGAATCAGTGCATTCCTCTTGATCCCCAAGCTTCAACAAAGAACTTAGATAAGGGCTTTGTCAAGCCATCATTAATATCAATCTGTTAACTTGATCAAAGATGCTGCTCAAATCCATAAATGCCATATGAACAGCACCTTGCTTAACCACAGTATATTTGTTTATGATAAGATAGAAATTTAAACTCTGTTCTATGGTCCCAAGCCCCTCTCTGAAACTATTCTGAACATCAGTTAAAATATTGTTATCAGAGGCCCAGGTCAAGATTCTATTCTGAAGTACCCTACCTGCAACTTTGACAATGAAGTTAATCAAGAAGATTAGTCTATAACATCAGGGGTCACTACGATTTCCCTTCTTGAAGCAAGGCATTGTCACTGATTTGGACCAGGAGCTGAACAATCACAAACTACTAGCAGAGTTCAAAACATTAGTTAACAAGGACGCCCATATCTCAATGGTCCTTTGAGATGCCATCAGGCCTGGAGGCTTCACCTGGGGAACTTGCACAAATGGCAGCAACCACCTCCTGATATTCAAATGAAAAATGGATATCAGTGTTAGATCTCAAAGAGGTAACAGATGACACCAAACAACTGGCAGAACAATACATATTCTTAAAGTAGTTAAACCACTGATCAACAGAAATATTGGTGGCTAAATATGGTCAAAACCCTTCTTTAAAGAATTGACAAATTACCCCATTCCAGAACATGGAAATATCTTTAAGTCTACTAAGTCAAGCATCAAATCTAATATCACGCTTCCTTTTCTAAGAGCTTTGTATGTTGGTTGTCTATCAAGGGCAAAACAGAGTCCCCTATTAGCATGAGAGCAATCGGAGTTAAACCATTTATGACAAGATGAGTTGATATTGCTTAAAGATTTAGTTAACAACTTCTTTGTAGTAGTGCACAGTTGTATGAAGCCGACTCTTTATACGGTATAACCAAAAGAGGTATACTGTGGAAAGAGTCCTGGTATTCCCTTACACTCACCAAGCACTAGGTGCGATTATTTATGGTGCCGAGCTCTAGGATCATAAGGACACCAAACCCCTAGAAATAGTTGAGAAAAGGTTCCTCAACCAAGTGCTGAGCCTTCCGGACTGCCCTCCGCTGTTCCCTCTAAGGCTAGATTTGGGGCAAAAGCCAATCGTAGAAAGAGTCACAGTCAGATCAATAATGTACTGGAGAAAACTATAGGCCGCTCCCGAACTGCTCCACCACCGCTTGGGCCTAGAAGACATACTTAGGGCCACATACATCAAAGGAAAAACCGTCGCAAACGGGCAGATTCTCAGAATCTGCCCCTTTGCGACCGGTATTTTTGCATTTGGGATGCATCATCCCAAATGCAAAAATCGCAAATTAAGTAATCGCAAAATTTGCGATTACTTAAATTGCGATTGCATTTACGGAATCGCAAATTGTGATTCCTTAAATGCAGTGCATTAAACAAAATTATTTAGCGATTTCGCTAATAAGAATCGCAAATTACCATCAATCTAAAGTTGATGGTAATTTTCGATTTCTCTAAAAAATGCACTAGAGTGCATTTTTCAAAGTCACATGTTACATACACACATGCCCTTGGGGCATGTGTGTGCGCAACATGTGGTTAAATTTTGAATTCAGGGGTGCAACAGGGTATCCTTTTGGAATCCTTGCACCCTTGAAATTGCATGCGCAATTTGCGAGTACCTATTCTGTACTCGCAAATTGCGCATGCAATTTTATTGATTCCTATGGGCCTCTAGGCCCATAGGAATGAATGGGTAGCAATTCCTTAATTGCGACTCGCAATTTGCGAGTCGCAATTAAGGAATTTTAGGGAATTGCTATTTTTGTAAGAATTCCTACATGCATAGGCATTTGTGATTCCTTATTAGTGAATCCTTAATATTCGCTAATAAGGAATCGCAAATGACATTTTTGATGCATGTGCCCCTTAGTCTCCCTGGTGCTGGCAGTCTTCCCTGGATCAAATATGTCAGAGACACACTGTTAAGCCTTGGTTAGTTAAACTCTGGGGAGATCTAGAGGGGGTGGTCCACCAATTAGCAAATCAGAACTTAAGAGGAACTTTAAAACTGGTATGCTCATGTTAAGCCTGGCCCTGGGTACCTTGAAGGACTCCTTCTTAAGGATAAAAGACTTTAACAAAACTGAGGAGTTCTTAGACGAAGTTGAACCAAATCTGGTCAGAAAGCTATATGTCCAGTTATGGGTCATTACCTATTAGATCAATCACCTTGAAATGAGTAAGCACAGATATAACTGGCGAGACAGACTGCCCATCTTTTGGCCATGGTGAAGAAACTGTGGCTCACGCTCTGTTTTTCTGCCCCGAGTATAGTAGGCCCAAGGCCAATTGGATGACCCCCATTTGCAGGAACCTGGGAACCCCGCATTGTGCAGAGGCCTGCATTTACAGTTTGACACCAGCAGGCACATTGTATTTGCAGTCTCCAGGTTCTTATTTGCTATGTGGCAAATGAGGAGGAAACATTTTCTACTACTGGCCAATAGATAGGATAGCAGCGCTGCAGGGCCGCTAGGGGAACCCCATAAGGAGAAATATCGTCTTGGTTGCGGATCCTATTAATCTCTCATCTCCAACCTATTAGTTGTTGAGAACACTGGTGCCTCGTATCAAGTTGATGGATTTAGCTTTTAGCCCTTTGAAAATCATTCTGTCTTTTTAATATGCAATGTCGCTTTTGTGAATATTCAATGTGGGATAATGTTTTACCGATTTTATCTGACTATTTTTAATGTATTTAACTGGTGGTTGGAGGCCATTTTTATTGGTTTGTATATTGTGCAAAGCCACATTATTTTGTATTTTAAATGTTGTCTATATGCATGTCTCTTTTATGGCAATTGGCCGAAATAAAGAGTATTGACTGACTGAAAAAATATAATGCTTCCTTTTTTAAGAGCTCATTTTTAAGCATCTCTGCAATTAATGACCTCCGCTTTGTATCTCGGTTGTCTAATAACGGCAAAACAGAGTCTCCTATTAGCATGAGAGCAATTGGAGTTAAACTATTTATGACAAGATGAGTTGATATTGCTTACAGATTTAGTTAACAACTTCTTTGAAGTAGTGCACAATTGTAGAAAGCCGGCTTTTTATATGGTATTAATGACATCACTAAGCCTGGTTTCACCTGGTGAGGAAATGTAGATTTTAGGCCAGGCAGAGGGAAGAGAGCCTCTGCCTGACCCACCCAACTTCCTTCCACAGCACGGGCAGCATCCAGTTCTTCTCACAGCCAGAGAAGAGGTGGACTTGTCTCTCCACATCATCTTTGCCCCTGTTTCCTGCCATTTTCCCCTCTGCCAGTTCAGTTTTATTACCTGCTGCTCAGATTAGTCCGAGGTAGGGAAAAACTGCAGAGAATCCAGTCTTCATGGTTATTTCCCATTCTGGGGCCTAAAGTTTGGACTACTCAGAGTTTGAAGAGAAGTTACCATCTGTAATCAGTAATTCCAGCCTCAGTAGCCCACCTCTAAACTCTTGGCAACTCTCAATGGGGCCCTGAGTCATAGCAAGATTCATGACTTGTACCTCTCCAGTGAAACTGCGTTTGTTGGACAACATAAACGTCACAATTGTGCCAGACTGATTCCATGCACACACTCAGGATATGTTGGCCTGTATCCCTGCTAGCTCACAGTGCACCAACTGTGCCCCTAACCTTACAGGGTATCAAATGTGTGTGCAACCTCAGAACATGACAACCCTGATCCCCCCCCCCCCCCCAAGGAAATCGTGGTAACAGATCTAGAACCCTTTCGTTGTGTTACGCAGGCATACCCAAAGAAATACACAAGAAATTCTCTGCGTTTCAATATTTATTGAAGCATTGTGATTCTTGTATAGAATACGTGCTCTGCGATAATCAGTAGAATGAAACAGAATAGCGTAATTAGCATTATAAAACAGTGAAAAAGGTGAACAATTCCCACATTGTGCTATAGCAGTGAATATATGAGGGCATATAATTACTGTATTATAGTGTAATCCTACCTAGCGCTTCCTAACCTAGTTTCCCTAGGGTGGGCGATCTGCCAATTTCCTGCCAGGTGGTCTAACTCCCCATTACCTGTGGGTAAGTGTCATCAGGGTGTCCATCTTGGTTGTAAGCTGGACATCCCTCTTTTTAGGGTAAACAGGAATCAGCTGGGCTGGAATTCCGTCATGCAGCAACCTTGTAGTGTCAGCGAAATGCGCCTCTCCCTTAAACAAGGAAGCAATGCTGTACATATAATAACAACACCCATGCTGCAATGCCGAAGCCCCAGTCAGGCCACTATTATTTATCCTATTGCGCTAGCTTTGTACCCTACCAGACATCAATATGCAACAACATTTGCGCAAGTGAACTTTATCCCTTGTACAGAATGCTCAAGGTGTCGTGATAGTGTGCCTACGTTGTAAGCAATGCATCTTCAGAGAATATTATCCTGCACAGACAAGCAAGCAAATGTATGTCAAAAGTCACTGTGTAAGAAAGAAGGCAGCTCAAGAAATATGAGCATGTAAAATGATGGTGTTTCTAACCTGGCCTATCCTAACCATGTGACACCCACTCCTTGGATGTGAGATGATAAAAGCTATCAAAACTATGCTAAAACATAAGGTAAAATATCCATACAAATCTAAAACCATAGAGAGCAATGTGCTATTTTAAACCAAGAGCATAGCTAAAGCCAAAGTCTTAAAACATTAAAATCAAGCAATCATTAAAAAAAATCATTTAAAAGAAATTTAGCATAAAAACAAAAAGCTGAATCAAAGACTTTCCAAGACTCAAAACTGTCAGAATTTTTACGTGTTCCAAGAGGTAGATGGAACATTGCTGTTTCCAGCAACTGCAGACTATGTTCCCAGAGGCACCCATCAGAGCAGATCCAAAGAGCAAATGTATCCCCCTTGGTAGCCACTGATGGAGGAACAGCCAGTGCGGAATCCACAGAAGTCGAGGCAAGATCCAGATCACCATGAGCTGAAGCATCCCAGAAGGGCTCGTAAAATTCGTTGACAAGGGCGAAGGACACTGGTACATGTGAGCCGTTAGGGGGCCCACCAGCAGTTCCTAACCAACCAAGAGCCAATTGATTTGAAAAAAATGCCCTACTCCTGTGGTACTAGACAGTTAAAAATGCGGTGCACAAGCTCCCCAAAATGTAGTAGGAAATTAGTGCAGAGTGGAGACTGTATCACAGGAGCGGCCCGTGCAGGTAAGAGCGGTGGGTTGGTGGGGCGGGTTGGGGGGCAATCAACAGACAACGAGGAGGGAAAATTAAATTTAAAAAAAGAAAACCACTATTGCTTGCACTCGCCGCATCGCTGAGTCAGTGATGCGGTGAGCGCAAGTAAAGTGGTTTTCTTATTTTTAATTTAATTTTCCCTTGTCGTCATCTGTCAACTCCTCCCCCACCCCGCCTCACTGCTCTTACCTGCATGGGCCGCTCCTGCTGTATCTAAGAAGAAGACCTTGTGACTTGTAGATCAAACGTCTTCTTTGCTGATGTTAAGGCTACATCCTTCTGGAACAATAAGGCTTTCAGTCTGCTCAAAGACTCAAAGTGCACATTCAAAAGCTTTATCAAAGGCCAAAGCGTCACCTTCCTGACTGTGCGGGAAGTTGGAAGCAGCACTTGTGTTCAACAGGTCACAACTGCAGAAACCGTTACCAGATAGGCAATGCCCGGTTTCATGGCACAGCAGCTCTGATCATTCAACATCAAATAACTCCCATTTTAGAGCAATCTGAAAGCTGGACGGATCATAGCAGCTGGAAAACCCTTCAGATAGCAGGACAAATTTGCTATGGACGCATTGCATGCACCATGAAGCAAAACTTCCCTATATACCAACAGTGCCCTAAAGTTCTCTCGCAGTCAATCCTGCTAAAAGATTCAGTCCGCCATTCCTACAGTGGTATCTAAAAAGTAATAACCATGACTTGTGCACATATCCTTCTCCTAGTGCTTCGTTTCTGCCTACTTGATGTTGTTGTAAACAGTATTGGAAGTGAAATGCCGAAATTGGCAGAGAAATTAACCTGTGGATTATCCAATCCGCAGAAAGTATTTCTGCAACAGTAAATGGTAGTTTCTCCAACTTCTCTATGTGTAACACAGTGTACGTTGCATCCTTTCGTGCCATGATGGTTTGCTGGTTTGTTAAGTTAGAATGTAAAAACAGGCTAGGCATTAAGATGTTGCCATGGTACGCGACCGACACGAAGTGTCTGAAGAGTCCAGTTTAGTAACATGATCGATCTAAGCGGTGACTGCCCATGTTGTAAAGAGGACATGCCATTCTGTGTATTATCTATTGCAGACGACATTGTTACCCAGAGAATATATCCTAGTGGACAATGTAGTTATACCATTATCAACTACTGCTAGAGCCTTTTCTAAATTTGCCCTGTCAATTTTGCGCAGTCTCTTAACAGCTTCCTGCTGTGAAACCTTCCACACTTCATTGTATATTACATACAAGAAGTGCTTTTGATATGGTTTCCAGGGACCTAGCAAAAAGTCCTGTAATTCCATGTCATCAGCGAGAAGTACCAAGTGTTGTTTCACCTGAGACAATGCTGAGATTTTAGGCCAATCTAGGCACAACTTCCCAACACTGTAAGCTGTTACCGCCCCATGTGTTGTGTCTGTGCATAACATAGGTCCGGTCTACTGATCTTAAACCCTTCAGCGTAACCCAGGAAACGTGCATGACATCCTTTAGTATCTCACGGCAACACTAACCACCCCTTCTGATTGGTCCCTGAAGGATTGTATGAACCGTTGTGAAGCTTAGTGTCTAATATTTCCTCCGTGTAATTTGTGAACCATTGTCAGCTCGCAAAACATGCAAATATGAGAATATTTGGTGTATTTAAATCTTTTATCTGAGCCTGGCCAAGACATGTTGTTTGCTGCACAGTTTTGTTCAGGAAAATCAGTTGATGTGGTATCTGGCCTGCTCTAAATAATGGTTCACTGACAGAATATCGATGTACAAAACATTGTTGTTAAAAATATCGATGAAAAATATAGAAAGCAAAAATATCGACTCCCTATACTTGAACAGGTAAGTACAAAAATATCGGAAAAAAATATCGATGTAAAAAATATAGTTGTACAAAATATCAATTTTTAAATATATATATAAAATAAATTAATAAATATTAAATATGTTAAATAATAAAATTAATATAAAAAATAAAGTAGATTTAATATACATTTTAACAAATATAACAAAACTTAGTTAAAAAAAGTTAAACACACATACCTAATAATTAATATATATTTACTTTAAAGCAATTAATAAAATAACCTATTAATTAAAATTTATTTTATCATTTTAAAATTATATAAAAATGTACAAATATATATAATTTCAGGTTGGCTTGGTTGGTATTTTATCAAGTCAAAGCTGTAATAGTGTGCCTGGAGTGGTAAATGGCTTTTGTCATTTTACAGCTCGGCATAGACAGCACTGTGCTAGTCTCATGCTTGAAGACTTTGGGCCCGATTCTGATGCGGGTTGGAAAAGCTTCCCGACCGAATCGGTTGGGAAATGGTTTCCGACCCACTCGGATCGGGAAAGTCCGACCGGCGGAGTAGGATGCATCCGGATGCTTCCAGATACGATTTGGTTGAACTCCCATTGACTTCAATGGGAACATTTGTTCCTAACCGCATCAGAATTGGGCCCTCGGTCGGGAAGACACGTTCCCGATCCGATTTGGAAGGAGCAAATGCCATTAGGAGGCCTTCCTAACCGCATCAGAATCAGGCCCTCGGTCGGGAAGCTTTTCCAACCCGCATCAGAATCGGGCCCTTTGTCCCTTTCTATCTCGGCGTGGATGGCACTGTGCTAATCCTATGCTTAAAAACTTTGATAGAAAAGCAGACATTTGAGTTGAGCAGATCTAGAGTGTTGCTGGTGTTGAGGGTGCTCTATACAGGAGCAACGTTCCACCTAAACTTGAGAACTACCCAGAGTTCTCTGCTGCTTTTTTGCACATATATATATATATATATATATATATATATATGTATGTATGTATATATACCAATAACATAAAATCTAATAAAAAAAACATTTTATTATAAATTGAAACATTAAACTATTTAGAAATCTTTCAACTTAAATTTCCCACTCCAGTCAGTGCAACAGTAGTGAAATTGTTGGATAGCAAAGGGGTGAAAATTTCTATTCCCACTCCAGTGAGTGCAAAGGTAGGGAAAGTGTTGGAGAGCGGAGGGGTAAAAATTACTATTCCCACTCCAGTGAGTGTAACAGTAGGGGAAGTGTTGGATAGCGGAGGGGTAAAAATTACTATTCCCACTCCAGTGAGTGCAACAGTAGGGAAAGTGTTGGATAGCGGAGGGGTAAAAATTACCATTCCCACTCCTGTGAGTGTAACAGTAGGGAAAGTGTTGGATAGCAGAGGGGTAAAAATTACTATTCCCACTCCAGTGAGTGCAACAGTACGGAAAGTGGTGGATAGTGGCAGGATAACATTTACTATTCCCAATCCAGTGAGTGCAACAGTAGGGAAAGTGTTCGATAGTGGAGGGGTAAAATTTAGTATTCCCACTCCACTGAGTGTAACAGTAGGGAAAGTGTTGGATAGCGGAGGGGTAAAAATTACTATTCCCACTCCAGTGAGTGCAACAGTAGGGAAAGTGTTGGATAGCGGAGAGGTAAAAATAACTATTCCCACTCCAGTGAGTTTAACAGTAGGGAAAGTGTTGGATAGCGGAGGGGTAAAAATTACTATTCCCTCTCCAGTGAGTTCAACAGTAGGGAAAGTGTTGGATAGTGGCGGGATAACATTTACTATTCCCACTCCTATCAGTGCAGCAGTAGGGAAAGTGTTGGATAGCAGAGGGGTAAAAATTAATATTCCCACTTCAGTCAGTGCAACAGTAGGGAAATTGTTTGATTGCGGAGGGGTAAAAATTACTATTCCCGCTCGAATGAGTGCAACAGTAGGGAAAGTGTTGGATAGCGGAGGGGTAAAATTACTATTCCCACTCCAGTGAGTGCAATAGTAGGTAAAGTATTGGATTGCGGAGGGGGTAACAATTAATATTCTCACTAGAGTCAGTTCAAAATAATTGTAAAAAAAATATTAACAACAAAAATATTTAAAAAACAAAATAAAAAAAATAAAAAATATGTTAAAAATTAAAATACAAATATATTTAATATTAATTAAAAAAATATATATTATAATGTTAAATACATATGACAAATACCTACAAATATATTAAATAAAATAAAAAAACATTTTCAAACAAATAAATATTTTTAATTACAAATTATTTAGAAACAAAAACATTAATTATTACATAAATTTACTTTTTTATTTTCTACCCTATAACACCACACAATTCACAAACCACATCTAAATTTTAAAAAAATTACTTCTATAATTAACATAGTTAATTACCAATTAAAGAAATATTATTATTTATAAAACAAATTAAAACTCAATAAAATTCATTAACTTCCCACACTTTACCCCTATAATGCCCACAATGCACAGCTAAAATTAAACTGTAAAAAAAGTAATTACAAAATTAAAACTTATTTTCAATTAAAAAATCTAATAGTATTTAACAACTAATTATAAAGTAAGTAAAATTAATGTACTCCCCTCCCTTTACCCTTATAAAAGTAAAACCCAGGGGGCGTGGCCAAGTAAGATGGCTGAGCGGACGTGAGCCGCTTCAGCTCCGGACCGCGACGACTGCCACGTAGTGATTCCACAGCATGTAGTGAGCACTACTCTACATGCCTGCAGCCAGCAGTGTCCAGGGATTCATCAGGTACCTTGAAAATGCCTGATCGTGAAGGGCCGTGACTGGTAATGCCCCCGAATCTGACGCGCCGGGGCTCCGAGGCCGGCTTCAAAATGGCGTAGCGGCGCGAACCGGATGCCCTACAGGCCCTCCTACCTGAGAGAGAACGGTGTCGGCGGAATTGATCTTCACCGCGGATGGCGCTGAGACCCCCCCGACCTTGCGGAGCTGCGGGAGGGCGCTGAAATCACCTATCTCGTCACGCAACCTCGGCAGACTCGTGGACGAGGTCTGGAATGCCTGAGGCTGAATCACAGCGGACCGGAGGAGCTGCGGAGCAATGAACTGAACGCGGTAACGGCAGACGGCGAGTGGGCAGCTTGCAACGGACGCCTCAGGCGGGTCAGTCTCTTCCCCAATATCGGTTTTGCTCATGGAGGGACTGGGGGGAGGCGGCCTGCGAGCATTGTGCCTGACTTTAAGATGGCGGCGAAGCAGCTGGCAACATCGGAGTTTACCGCCTGCCTTATGCCATGACCAGGGGATAGACGACACCCCGTGAGGCAGCTCCATCTGAAGATTAATTAGCTTCTTTGGGGCCAGACCACCTTGAGGCCGCTACCTTCCTGCTAGATCGTGCTTCTCCCTGCCTGACTCCAATATGGCGTTCAGACCCCACCACCCAGCAAAGGCCTGACATCAACACGTGGGGCGATCACACGGTCAGTGCCCGGTTCCCGACACCCACACACTAGAGTGATCCTGAGACATCTGATCCCACGCCGTGCTGGGCATTGCCCTTATGCCTCCTAAGAAAGCCCCAAACAAAGTTTCCCGTTACTTTGCAGCATCGGAAAAGGACACCCCTCCGTCGGAGACCGTCCACCCGCAAAACATGACACTTACACGGGAGGACCTGGTAGCCACCCTACGTGACTTCAAAGCCGAACTATGCCTAGAAATCAAACTGGACTTACGGTCCTCCATGGACCAACTGAAAGCTGATCTCACCGAAAGAATGACGACCCTACGCCAGGATGTGGACGCTGTGGGCACCAGAGTGTTGGAGGTGGAGGAACAGACACAGGACCTAACGACTCGCATCGCCAAAATGCAAGACTCCCAGCAAGCCCTCCAGGCCCAGCTCCAGCAGGTCATACTGAAAGCAGAAGACCTTGAAAACAGAACCCGACGGGAGAACATACGGATTCGGGATCTGGAGGAAGGCGCGGAGGGGCCCGACCTGGAGGCGTTCGTGACGGGCCTATTTGCAGAGCTCCTGGCCCCTCAGCAACTGAAGCTTAAACTGGACCGGGTCCACCGCGTGGGGAACCTGCAGGCCGGAGAGTGCAAAAGGCCGCGAGACGTCTTGGTCAAGTTACACTCTTTTAAAATGAAGGAGGCCATCCTGACTGCGGCAAGGAAAAGGAAGGAGACGTCCTTTCAGGACTACAAATGTACCCTCTATCAAGATCTAGCTCCCTCCACCTTGACACGACGTCAAACGCTGAGACCGGTCACCGCCAAGTTGCGAGCTGAAAATATCCGCTATCGCTGGACATTTCCCTTTGGTCTCACGTTCGATTACCAAAACAAGACGCATTATGTGACAGATCTCTCCGATCGCCTTCGCATTCTAGGCCTCCCCTCCCAGAAGATGAAACCACAGCAGGCACCTCGGCGGATGCGGAAATGCCCAGGAGGGGCTCCAGGCCCTGGCACACAATCCCGAAATCCCGATGATCCACGAATGGTCCTTACAAAGAAACCTGCTCTTCATAACCACCCCGATCTCCGGGGTTCCCGACCTGGACACTCTCCCAGGAAGCGGTGCTGTGGCGCGCAGCGGAGGCCCCGGCACGACAGGCTATCAGGCCTGGAACACATGGCATTGGGATTGACTATTGTGGACACTGAGGTTTTTATTTTTCTTCCCATTGAACTGCTCACTAGACACTATTGATTGGCAACCGGGGGGTACGGGCCTTGTCCGTGCTACCCACAATTCTTCTTTTTTTTGGAAGAATTTCGAGCCGCAGGCCCGTTGGTCTTACGGCTCCCAGTTTTAGGGGATGTTGGGGACTTTTTTTGATTGGGGGCGGGGTCCTGGTGGTGATCTACGGGTTTTAATGTTTGATCTTTCGGACTCTTTTAAGTTCAGCAGCACGGCTTGGGGAGGGGCTGTGTACCTTGTGATTTCCAGTGAGGGAGGTCTCACCTTACTAGGGTCGGCCACAAATGCACACATAGGGGGGACATGGTCCACATGGGGAGAGGGAGGGGTCAACCACTCCGATGGTTTCAGTAGCATCCTGGAACGTTAAGGGGCTGAACTCCCCCCAGAAGCGTCAGAAAATATGGAAGTATCTCACAGACCACAGGTTTGACGTGGTGGCCCTCCAGGAGACCCACCTCAAAAAATCTGAGGACACTAGGCTCCGACATAAAGCGTACCCCTTAATATACAATTCCTCTGCTAGTACTAAACATAACGGAGTGGCGTTACTCTTTCATAGCACAACTAAGTTTCAACCTGAAGCCACTAAGTCAGACCGGGAGGGGAGGCTAATAATGGTGAAGGGGAGGCTGAAAGGCACACTCTGCACATTTATTTCTCTCTATGCTCCCAACTCGGGCCAGTTCACATTCCTTTCTAATGCACTCGATTTGTTGGGTGGATTTGCGGAGGGTCCCGTGATACTGCTGTGTGACTTTAATTTGACTTGGCACGAGACGTTGGACAGCTCACACTCAAACCGGGCGTCAACCAGTACCTTCTCCAAAGGGGTTAAACAGAAAATGTTCACTCTAGGCCTCTGCGACGGTTGGCGGTCACTCCACACTACCACCAAAGACTACACATACTATTCTCACGTTCATCAGACATACTCCAGGATTGACTATATATTCATCAGCCAGGCCTTGATAGGGCCGCTACAGGCGGCGCAGATATTGCCGAACTCAGTCTCAGATCACAGCCTGATCACCATTAGTTTGACCTGGAGTGGACCTAAATCTGGAACACCAAGGTGGTACTTCCCGACGGCGCTGACACGGGACAAGGTCTTGCGGGAGGAACGAAGGGCTTCCATCACTGAATTCTTTACACTCAACAATCCGCAAGACACATCCCCGCAGAATAATTGGGACGCCTTCAAGGCGGTGCTGCGGGGGAATGCATCCAACTCAACGCGACACTAAATAAACAGAGGGCGAAGGAACGCGTTGCTCTTGAACAGGAGCTAGAGGTAGTTGAACAGGCACACAAAGCCGCACCCACTCGGGCGCTGCAGCGACAACTCACCGTGATTCGGGGCAAACTACGCTCCATTTACACTAACTGAGCGGAGTACACCCTTCTGAAGCTGCGACAAACATCCTTTGCCCAAGGCGATAAGGTGGGTCCTCATTTGGCGCGTCAGCTCAGGGTGAAAAGGGAACGTGAATTCATTGGGGGCATCCTGGATCAGCGGGGCCAACTCACCCACACTGATACCACTAAAGCTAACATTTTTGGCAACTTCTACGGGAAGCTTTACCAAGATACCACCCCCGATACGAGCCTACAACAACAATACCTTGATTCCGTGACGCTCCCCCATGTTTCCCCTGCGACCGCCGAATCCCTGGATTCCCCTATCACTGCGGATGAGGTGAGAAAAGCTATCTCAAGACTTAAGTTGCACAAAGCCCCCGGGCCAGACGGCCTCACGGCGCAATTTTTTAAATGCTATGCCTCTGAGCTCATCCCACACCTCACCGCATTATTCCAGGCAATAGCGAAAGACGCCCGGGTATCGGCCTCTATGGCTGAGGCAGTGATATCTGTCATTCCCAAACCCGGGAAGGACCCCCAACTTTGTGGCTCGTATAGACCCATAGCTCTTCTCAATCTTGATGCGAAGCTCTACTCCGCGATCTTAGCAGCTAGATTGGAGAACCTGATGCCCGATCTGGTCCACCCTGACCAATCCGGTTTTATAAAAGGAAGACAAACACACGATAATATCAGACGCACCAATCATCTGATTGAGAAGGTGTCTAAATTTAAGTTTCCGGCAATAGTGGTGGGCCTAGACGCGGAAAAGGCCTTCGACAGGGTGGACTGGTCGTTCCTCTTCCTAGCCATGCGGAAATTCGGCTTTGGAGACGTATTCCTTAATATGATCAAAGCCAACTACCACCTCCCAAACTCCCGGGTTATAGTCAACGGCTGTCCATCACTCTCCTTTGTTCTAAGCAGGGCCACCCGGCAGGGATGCCCGCTCTCCCCCCTTTTATTTGTCCTCAGTATCGAACCCCTTGCAGCAAAATTCCGGTCAAACGAAGCGATTCGAGGTATCCGCTTCAGTGGTATCGAGCACAAGGCATCTCTCTTTGCCGATGACATCTTGCTCACACTTACGGAACCGGCCTCCTCACTCCGGGCGGTGCAGGGAGAACTGAAACATTTTGAACAGGTGGCAGGATTTAGGGTAAATTTGTCCAAATCATCTATACTTAATCTCACGCTCTCTGTTGCTGAGGCAACTAGATTGAGGAGCCAGACGACTTTACAATGGGCCAAACACTCTCTAATTTATTTGGGGGTCCATCTTACGGCCAATATTGGGGGCCTCCACAAGGCCAACTACCCTTCTTTGGTAACACAACTACAACAAGACTTCAAGAGATGGTCTCCCCTCTACATCTCCTGGTTAGGACGGATTAACGCTGTTAAAATGTCAGTCTTACCAAAATTTGTATATCTTTTTCAAGCCCTGCCCATTGAACTTGACCGAGATCTATTGCCGCGCCTGCGCTCACTAGTCACCAAATTCATTTGGCAAGGAGGGAGGGCTCGCCTTCCTTTTCATGTACTGAGACGTCCAAGGAGCAGGGGGGTATTGGCCCTACCAGACTTTGCACTATATTATCAGGCTGCACAGTTAAGAGTGGTGACGGAATGGTCCGTGCGGGTGTCCGACAAGCATTGGCTACACATGGACCGCTCGGTTGTGGGAAGATCTATCTGGGATGTCCTATGGAAACCCAAAAGGGACCGACCCGCAAACGCCTACACTACCACTCTGACAATCTGGGACCAGGTCACTGGGAGGGAGGGTTGGACCTCATTCCCCTCCCCTTTCACCTCAATCCATTTTAACCCGGCTTTTCCACCAGCCTTACGTGAAGGACCCTTTGACTGCTGGAGGGAGGGGGGATGCCTAAAGCTTTCAGATCTGTTTCATAACTACGACATTCTAACATTTGACAGTTGTAAAAGAGAATTTATGATCCCCCACAGCGAACACTATCATTACCTCCAGCTTAAACACTGGGTTACACTCCCACACGTCAGAGAGGCGGCCACTAGAGAGCTAACGGCCATGGAGAGGCTGGCTATCCACAAGGCGGGCACCATGAGAGGCGCCATCTCCTCACTCTACGACATGCTACTGACTACATTGCACGCGCCCCTGGCACCCTACATGTCCTTCTGGGAGCGGGTCTTGGGTCGGGACGTCACCGAGGAGTGGAAACACATTTGGGGCGATATCACTGTTAGACCTGGTACTATTGGCGTGAGTCTCCCTTCCACTTTTTTCTGATTGCCTCCTCTGTTTTTGATCTGTTTTCTGGTTTTAGATGCTTTGGGCACTGTGCCACTGCTATTCAGTGCCACAGTGCAAGTGCTCCCTATGTTAAATTGATGCATTGATTAGTGACTCCATGATTGGATCATTTGATTTACTTGTCAGACCCTAGTATAGTGCACCAGGTGTGCCCAGGGCCTGTAAATCAAATGCTGCTGGTGGGCTTGCAGCACTGGTTGTGCCACCCACAGAAGCAACTTGTAAAGTGTGTCTCAGGCCTGCCATTGCAGAGCCTGTGTGCAGTCTGTGACTGCCATGTCGACTTGGCAAGTGCACCCACTTGCCAGTCCCTAAACCTTCCCTTATCTTCATATTAGTCACCCCTATGGTAGGCCCAAGGGCAGGGTGCATTGTAAGTATAAGGTAGGACATGCCCTGGTGTGTGTGGCATGTCCTAATAGTGAATTACAGCCATTTTCGTTTTTCACTATTGCAAGGCTACCTGTTCCCCATAGGCCAGAATGGGCAGTTTGATTATAACATCTTATAATCCTAACTGACCCAGGGAACATGGTAGAAAAACGAATTTAGTATGCCTGAACTCAGAATGATAAAATACATCTTTTAGTAAAGTTGGTTTTAACATTCTGTGTTTGAAAATACCACTTTTAGAAAGTAGGTATTTTCTTTCTAACTGTCCAAGCCTGCCTCTGCTAGGTTGTGTATTGTGTGTCTGGCTTTGTGAGTGACAGGGGCTGGGGGATTCCAGGAGACAGGGTGAGTCAGCACAGGGCTGAATAGAGAGACTACATGTAGAGTGGTGGGAGGAGTTGCACCTGGGTCTGAATAGGGCTGTGCCTGCCTTCCACAATGCTGGCTCCACCTCCTGTGGTGCGTCTGATGTCCCTGGCCCACACTGTCAAAGGAAAGAAGGAGTCCTGTAAACAAAGTGCTCCAGGACTGCACAGAACTGGTTTGGACCAGGTAAAGGCCCCTCTGCCCTCAGAGGACAAAGGATTTTGCAGTATAAATATGGGGACCCAGACCCCAAGACTTTAGATCACTTCTGGAACAACAAGACGAACCTCTGCCAAGGAGAAGAACCAAGGAAGCTGTAGGAGTTGGACTGCCCCCCTGCCAGTGTGCTGTGTGCTGGGTTGGCCTACAGTGGTGTCTTCAGTGCCAAGGAGAGGAGAAGGAACTTTTAAAGAACTTTCCTCATCTTGCAGAATATTACTCCAAGGGCTTGATTTGAGCTTGCCTCCTGACAGAAGTCTCAGGGATACCAGACTTTACTCTTTCTGTTTGCCTGCATCTGGAACTTGCTGTTCTGGTGCTACAGAAGGAATCTGCAACACCGACGCCGGCGAGCGACGCCGTAATCTGCAACGAAGCCGTGAGCGCTGCTCCAACTTGCAACGTAGACCCGACGCCGGCCGCCGTGCCTCATAGACGCCAGCGAACGACATCGTAAGCCTGCCACAGCCGTGAGCACTGCTCCGACTTGCGACGCCGGCCCGACGCCTGCTGCTGTGCCGCATCGACTCCGAAGCCGACATCATCGCGGAGCCGATCGTCGACGTAGGTGGTCAAGAATCCATCAACATCGTGACATTGTACGGAACCGTGGTTTCGGCGCCATCGTGACGTCACCTCCTCTCCAGTCAGGAACCGACGCCTCCCCTGCCTGCGCAAGCATCCAGGTCCCGACACATCATCTCCCCCGAAGCAAGGAACCGACGCAGCAACGCGCCAACGACGCCTCACCTCCCCGACGCCGTGAGCTGTCTTTGTTTTCGCTTTTCCAAGGTACTGTTCTTTGTGGGTCTGTTTTGACTCCGGGCCCGACGCCGCGCACCTCGCGGTCAGCGCCGTACTTTGGGATTTCTTTGACCTCGACGTCGTGATAACTCCAGTTGGGGTTATCTGTTGCTAAAGACTGCTTTTAAGTGAATAACCTATTTTTGAACTATTTCTACCATCTTGAAGAATTATTATTGATTACAGTATTGTGGATTTTTGTCGTTTGTGGTCTTGTGATAAGTCTATATAAAGCATACTTATTTTTATTAAACCTGTGTGGTGTCCATCTGTAGTGTTTTCCCTGTATTACTGTATGTGTTCACAAATGCTTAACACACTGCCTCTGAGATAAGCCTGTCTGCTCGTGCCAAGCTACCAAGGGGGTGAGCAGGGGTTATTTTAGTAGTGTATCCCCCTTACTCTGACTAGAAGCAAGGGTCCCTATTTGGTCAAAGGTGTATACCATTGCCAACTAGATACCCCCAGTTCTAACATTGGTGGTCAGCGGTGAGGATTTGGACCTGCATTTGTGACTCATATACAGTAATTGCCTCATCGACGCCAGCAAACGACATCGTAAGCCTGCCACAGCCGTGAGCGCTGCTCCGACTTGCGACGCTGGCCCGACGCCTGCTGCTGTGCTGCATCGACTCCGAAGCCGACATCATCGCGGAGCCGATCGTCGACGTAGGTGGTCAAGAATCCATCGACATCGTACGGAACCGTGGTTTCGGCACCATCGTGACGTCACCTCCTCTCCGGTCAGGAACGGACGCCTCCCCTGCCTGCGCAAGCATCCAGGTCCCGACGCATCATCTCCCCCAAAGCAAGGAAACGATGCCGCATCGCGCCAACGACGCCGCACCTCCCCGACGCCGTGAGCTGTCTTTGTTTTCGCTTTTCCAAGGTACTGTTCTTTGTGGGTCTGTTTTGACTCCGGGCCCGACGCCGCGCACCTCGCGGTCGGCGCCGCACTTTGGGATTTCTTTGACCTGTGTGGTGTCCATCTGTAGTGTTTTCCCTGTATTACTGTATGTGTTCACAAATGCTTAACACATTGCCTCTGAGATAAGCCTGTCTGCTCATGCCAAGCTACCAAGGGGGTGAGCAGGGGTTATTTTAGTAGTGCATCCCCCTTACCCTGACTAGAAGCAAGGGTCCCTATTTGGTCAAAGGTGTATACCATTGCCAACTAGAGACCCCCAGTTCTAACAATCACTAAGCACAATAAATCGGTGGCCCTAAGGGAAGCCCACTACAAGACGCTGCTCGACTGGTATCTCTATCCTACTAAACTCCGACGAATCTTCCCTGATACCTCTGATCTCTGCTGGCGGGGATGTGGTCTTCAGGGGGATTTGCGCCTCATTTGGTGGGACTGCCCGGGTATTCGCCCTTTTTGGGAAGAAATCCTCTCACACCTCAAAGATATGCTGGGTTACCCCATCCCAACTACCATAGAGGGGACTCTTCTGGGTATCAGGGACCCGGCATTGGAGCACCAAACGACAGCCGATAAGGCGATCATGTGGACGTATCTAGGGGCGGCGAAACTCACAATAGCGGCTGCATGGAAAAAGAAAGACACACCGGCAACATCGATGTGGCATGCCCGCTTGTGGAGAATCCTCTCCATGGAGCGTCTGGCAGACATCTTTAGGGATAATTGCAAGGCTTTCGAACATGAATGGGGCCCACTAGTCACCTACTTATCCCAAGGCTTGCCCTCCGCAGTCTGTCCGCCTTCCGTGAGGGCTATGAACCTCTTCCAAGTCTAATCTACCCAAAACTGGCCTGTAGTAGGGATAACCCCTGCTACTTGATTAGAGGGAGTCTCGCCTCGGTTACTCTGACCTATGGCAGCGCTTCTGCTTAACATTATTTCACTATGCACAACCATCACCACCGGGACAGGGAGGGGGAGGTTTTTGGTGGGGGGGAGTTCTTTGGAGGCTAGGTTCTTGCCTGACGACCTTCCTCAGGGGTTTGTTGTTTCAAATCTAGCATCTTATACTTTGACCATGGGGAGTGGTATGACCTTAGGGCTGTATGAAACTGAGATCCAAATAGCTGAATGTTTTGCAACCCCGGGGCCTGCTCGCCCTACTGTGACCTTCTTTGATGCTTAATAAAAAGAATTTTGAGAAAAAAAGTAAAACCCACACACAATAAAATATAAACAAATACCCTAATTAAATATCAATCAATTAATTAATAATAATGATCAACTAATTATTAATTGATTAAACATAAATTACTTCCCACCGTTTACCCCTATAAACCCCACAACCCACACCTAAAATTAATTATGCCATTTCCATATTTAATAGGCAATGTATTAATTAATTAATATCAATTAACAACTAATTAATAATTAGTTACAAATAAATTACTTCCCACCCTTTACCACTATAAACCCCACAACCTGCACCAAAAATTAATTACACAATTTCCATAATTAATTTTCAATAAATTAATTAATATAAATTAACAACTAATTATTAATTAATCAAAAATTACTTCCCACCCTTTACCCCTATAAACCCCACAACCAGCACCTAAAAAGAATTACACAATTACCATAATTAATTTCCAATTAATTAATTAATATTAACAACCAATTAATAATTAATTACAAATAAATTACTTCCCACAATTAACACTACAAAATCGCAATTAAATAAATATTATTAAATAAAAAATAACCATTAATTTATCATAATTAAATTACTTCCCACCCTATTCCCTATAAACCCACAACCCGCTACGGAACTAAAAAACGCAAAATGTAATTAAAATAGAATTAATAACTACTAGAAATTTAACACATATATTAAAAAACATAAACAATACTTGTACAAAAAAACATACATCACATACATTTAAAATATAAACTAAAATACATAACACTAATTAAAAAATCGATATTTTTGAAAACGATATTTCTTACCTTAAATTCGATATTCTTGACCACGATATTCTTTCTGTCGATATTTCTGTGTCACGATATTTCCAACTCGATATTTGTGTAGGTCGACATTTCCAACTCAATATTCTGTCTGCATACCCTAAATAATGCCTTGTTTCCCTGAACCTGTCAATCTTTAGTTCCCCAAATAGATTTTAAATCAGCAGTGTCTCTCCAAAATTCAAACCCTTGTGTGGACAACTGGGAAAGAAAAGATGCAGAATATATCAACTTTGTAGAAGTGAGCATATTTTTCTTTGCTGGTGGTGGTGTGAGCCTATAATAATAAGACCCTGGGTCTGCTCTATTGTGACTAGAAAAATACACAAACTTCTGTGCAAATGTTTTTGAACTACCCCGTGGTGGTGTAGGGCAGTGTTTCTATTGTGTATACTTAAATACTGCACAAGGAGTACTTGTTTTATGCAAGAAGTGGTGACCATAATGTTGAAAACAGAACATTTCCTCATAATTAGTTGTGCCATTATAGATATCAGCAGAGTTAAAAACAGTGGAATACTCTAATCTTTTTGCATTTCTACCACTGTATCAATGTCCCAATCATCGGAGATAGTACTAGGGGTGATAATGTCATTAAATGAAATGTGAAATACATATGTAATTTGCAAAAGTTCAGGTGGACCAAATATATCATATGATACCCTATCCCAAACAATTCCATCAGGAACCGGAACAGAAGAAATGTTTATGTGATGAAGAATGCAGTGTTAAAACCAAGTTCACCAGTTGCACGGCAGCGCTTTCTGGGAGATAATTTCCATTCATAAGCAGGAAAAGGACTATCACAAAACCAATCCAAAGGACGAAATTGTAATCCACAGGTATAGCCATGGAGGAACAAAGTATGTCTTCTTCACCCAAAAGCAGAATACATGCAATCTACCTCATAAGGGTGGAATGAGGTGGGTCAGATGAATCCGAAGAAAAGTCATCAAAGTCGACAAAGTAGCCTGAGGCTGTTCGATCTGTTTTTGGCAGCTGTGGCGGCTGTGAAGAACTGGTAGTTGACTTGAATTGTGGTACGTTGACGTAAACACCATCCATGTTAGGTTTCAGAATTGAAATCTGTGTTTCCGTACAAGTTAATTGTATGGTAGTTGTAGATGTGGCAGGTAGAAGTGCCACTTCATTATGAGCTATCCTGAGTCTGGGAAAAGAAGCTTCATTGCTGGTCAAAGGTTCCAACTGGACTTCCTGTATGGTAGTGAGAAGAGACAGGTAACTACCCAGGAGCCTGCACGGCCTACTGTGTAGAACAGGCCACTTAATGTAGTTTGATGAGAACTATTGATACAAATCTCCTATTTTTGCAGCCAGCAAGGGGTGGTAAAAGTACAGTTCTGGTACCTTCAACAGCCAGGACAGTTACAGGCACTCTGTATGATGGCCTGAATTCTTTCTTGTCCACGATCTTCTCCAAGACTAAGTAGCCAATCTTGGGGATCCAATCAGTGGTTGCTGGCGCTTCCTTCACTTCACCAGTGGTGGTACATTTTACTTGGACGTTACTCTGTGCGTCCCAGAGGCTGCTCAGTTCGTGTGAAACATTCAAACATTCATTGATGTCAAATGGTGTTTCAGCCGCTACTGTACTGGAACTGTCGAGGTCTTGTTCCCACATCTTAACCCTGAACAGGATCTCATAGGGAGTCCGACCATTCAGGGATTTTCTAGGCAGATTTTTGAGGGCTCTCTGGACCTCATATAGATTAACGACCCAACTGCGACCTAAACCTAGTACCCTAGCTGTTAAAGACGGCTTTAAGTCCTGGTTCTTCCTCTACACTACAGCGTTTCCCTCGGGATGATAGGGGGAAGAGTACTGCACAGTCACACCCAATTTTCCCATGGTGTCTTTGTAAGTCTTAGAGGCGAACGCCAGACCCTGGTCCGAATGGAGTGTGCCAACTGCGTATGTTCCAGTGAAGACTTACAGATCTTTTATAACAGTTTGGGCATCGGCTGATCGCTGTGGGCAAACCCATAAGAATCAAGAGCAGGAGTCCACAGCAACCAAGATGTATTTGTAAGCCCCATCTGATTGTAAGGAGCTGCAGTGGTCCAGATGAAAACAAGCAAGTGGCTTGTTTGAGATCAATGAGGTGTCTGTAGTGGACGAGCTACGGTGGAACCCTTCATCTGCTGGCAGATGTCTCATTTAAGGACAAAGTCCCTAGTCTGTTTATATAAACCTGCCCACCAATAGTGTTGCTGCAATAGTGAAATTATAGCTACCACCCCTGCAACTTCAGATGCTAGGTCATCATGTGCTGCTAGTATTGAACCTAACCTGCGATCTGAATTTGGTATTACTCCATATCCTACTCCAAGAATATGAGCAAATGGTATGTTCTGTGCACTAAACTGGTAGGAGTACTTTGCTGGAAAGCCTTTCGGCAAGTGGGTGTCATCACATGCAGTGCTGACAGACAGCATAATGTCTCTATCCTCATACGGAAATGAGTAACTGCAGCGACAGCAGCAGTTTGCATTGTTGCTTTTGCGGCTTCATCAGCCATGGAATTCCCTGCAACGGATATTCCTACACATTGGTGACTCAATGTGTGAATCACATGAGTCCTTGGCTAGCACTCTATCAGCTTAGCCACTTGTCCCGAAAGCACTTTGTGCTTTATGGTGTACCTTTTGTAATCTCTGAATCCATTCTGGCTCCAGTAGTCTAGATACTCATTGTAAGACTTGACACAATAATACGATTCACACACTATGAGTGTGGGGAATCTGGAATCTGTATTCTCTAGTGCCAGAATTAGAGCTCTGAGTTCTGCCAGCTGCATTGCGCAATCACCTAGTGACTGTATGTAGGTCTTTTCAGGGTGGAATTCACCATCCTACATTCTACCCTTAACAGCGGCACACGCTAGTGAGTATTGGTGTTTTGCCCCTACCGCCGGCTATGCAGAACCGTCAGTATAGATGATGTAGTCATACTGATCAAGAGGCAATACTTCATTAGGCAAAGGGAATTCATTTTCGTATAACAGTTAAGCCTGTGTTTGTAGTGTAGAGTCAAATCTATAGTCTACATCTGTTGCGGGGAGAGAGTTGGCCCACTGTATCCATCTTGGATGTAATGCTTTAGCGTTGGGAGCGCTGGCTTTCATGACAGCCTTTAAGGACGACCTCGGAGTCATGACAATTATTCCTTACCCCTGAGCCAAAGCTCTCTCTCTCTCACCACAGCAGTCTGTACCGCCGTCAGAATATTTTCTGTCTGTGAAAAAGGCATCTCAGCATTGGTGTATAAATGTGACTTTTATGCAATTGGTACAGTGTCACCTTTATTGAATGTAACACATGTATATCCTGATGCACCCTCAATGATACGGATCACCAGGTTTGTTGTGTGTACACGTGTGTAAGTGTTTTGAAGCTAGCATGTCTGCTTGTACTGAACATAAAATCTTTGTGTGTTCAGTTGTCCAGTGTGTGCTTGACAAGTCTGAATGAATCAAGTCGTAGAATGTTTTAATCCGTTCTGCGTAATCTGGCATGTAAGTTCTGCCAAAATGTAGGAATTCCAATATGGATTGTCGTTTTTCTTCAATGAGTTTGGTGGTTGCAAGAGCGCACACTTCTGTAAGAAAGACTTTTGCCTTTACTCGACAGCTCATATCCCAGGAATAAGACATTGAGGTAGGCTATTTGTGATTTCTTAAAATTAAATTTGTAGCCCGTGTGAGCAAATCTCAGAACTATGCAATCTACTCTTGTCAAGTGTGTAGAAAGGTCATCATCCGTCAAATATATGTCATCGACATAGGACAATGCCTGGTCGTCAAATTCTTGCAAAAGTTCTGTAAACCAGGCTGAAAATAACCCCGGGCTGTTCTTATAGCCTTGAAGCAAACAACAGAACTGTTTTTGAGAACTGAGAGTGCTGAATGCTGTCAAATACCTGCTTTCAGATGCTATATTTTGGCAGAAAAATCCATAGATATCTAGTGTTTTTTTGTAGTTCTTTCGCACTATGTTGTTCATTAGTGCCGCGCTATGCATGTTTTGTACATCGAATGTACGTGTAGCTGTGTTCAGGTGTCTGTAATCTAATACTAGACGATATGAATGGTTAGGTTTCATTACTGGAAACAAGGGGTTATTCATAGGGAGGTGCAATTTTCTATTAGACCTCGATATTCAAGTTGTGTGAGGATCTTTCTAACTTGTTTTTTAGCCTAATTTTTTATGTGGTATTGTCTTCGAGGTTGTGGGGTTCGACCTCACTGGTATAACGTGATAAGGGGAACCGTCATCCCACCCCACATGGTTGCAGTATAACACAGGAGCTAGCGCTAAAGACCACTCCTTGGCGTATAAGTGTTTTGCTGAGTCTGAAATGCAGTCAGAGAAGGCAGGTGAAATTACAGTTTCTCCCTCTGGGCAATACATCACAAATTCAGGTGGCCAATCCTTTTCAGCCAAGAGAATATCATAGCAGAATGAGGAGTTCTCCCAAAAGAGAGCATTAATGTATCTCCATACGTCCCCCTCCAATTGGAGTTGCATCTTGTATAAACGAAGCAGGACACTCACTCACGTATCTGGAGTTTCCAACTGGATATAGTCACTCAACGCTACTGCAGTCAGACAGTCCATCAGGTTCCGGTGAAGTATCATGACTTCTGCCATGCTCTCCAGCATGTTCAGAGCCCATTCCCCGGTCAGAAGCAGTGTCCTCAATATCTGTGGCATGCTTGACTTTAAGTCCATCTACCGTCTTCTTTTTTAATTGAATCTTTGACAGTTTAGGTTTATCTTCCTTTTTTATTATGTAGTCAGACAAGCATTGTGAGTCCTTCTTCAGTTTCACGTACTCCACTGATCTACCCTCTGACCATCCACCTCTCTCCAAGCATTTTTTGTATGAATCCTGAGAGAAGCGAGATGAACGTGTATCAGGCATTTTAATATTATCATGGTTACACAGATTACAGCACTTTTCAAAGGTCCACTTGTTGAGAAGATCCTCCCTGTGGCTTAGTCTTTTCTTTATGTTTCTTATTATTCCACTTCTTCTTAAAGGATTCGGGTGCTTGCTTCGAATTATCCTTTTCAGAATTACTCTTAATTTGTGGTTTACTAAGTCTGACTCCCAAATTATCTCTACACACTGTTGCGTAGGTTTCTTTGATAATTTTTGGTAATTCGCTCTCCTATAATTCCGGAGCCAAATCCCTAAGGCGTTGGTATATAGCCAGTGCTGCTGCGTCCCCTTTAATGTTACTTAACATAATGGCGGATACTGTGGCAAAATTATCCATCAGTTTCATCGCCAAATCCAGGGCAGGGTCTGCCCCTTATTCATTTTGGATCTGTTTAAGCACCTCTGGCAAAACAGCTAAAGTGGGTGAACTGTGTGTTCTGGTATATATTGCAGCAAAGACTGTACCCCATGTGGTGCAGTCCTCTACTGGGGGAGTCATCCCCATTGGCAAGCATACTGTAAGAATCCCGTGTTTCTCCTGTGGTCCCGTATGGGGAAACACTTCTTCAAGCTGACATGTTTTTTGTGCAATCCAGAACTGAATTTTCTCCTGTCTGACAGGAACTTTACCCATGACTGCATTGATCGTTTGTGGCCTTATGCTCAGTGTAACCAATTGTGGTTGTGCAGCTTGAGCAGCCCTCACAGGATTTACAGTCATTATTCGCATGATGACCTGTGTCAGACTTCTATATATTCTGACCAGACTGTTATGTAATCTACACAATTGTGGTGCTGTCATATAAGCTATGTTTGGATATGGTGTGTAGCTGGCTAAGACTGGCCATGTTGCTCCCTCATTACTCCGGAGACCTAGTCTAACATCTCCTTTAGTGTGTGGTATTGCAACTTCAAACCAATTTTGATGTTTTTGGTAAGTTAATATTGCTAGAGCTTTGTAAGCTGTATAGTTATTTGGAACGTCACTTGCAGTTTAAGTGTGAAACAGCCTTGATAGGTCGTTTGCTGATGGGAATGTAACCCATTAACAGTGAAAAAGATAAACAATTCCACCATAGTGCTATTACAGTGAATATATGTGGGCATATAAGTACTGTATTATAGTGTACTTCTACCTAGCACTTCTCAACCTAGTTTTCCTAGGGTGGGTGATCTGCCAAATCGCTGCTAGGTGGTCTAACTTCCCATTACCTGTGGGTAAGTGTCATCGGGGTATCCATCTGGGTCATAAGCTGGACATCTCTCTTAGACAGGGTTAACAAAAATCATTGGACTGGAATTCTGTAATGCTGCAACCTCACAATGCCAGCGGAATGCTCCTCTCCCTTAAACAAGGAAGTGATGCTCTATTTATAATAACAACACCTATGCTGCAATGCTGACGCCCCAGTCAGGGCGCTATTGTTTATCCTATTGCGCTAGGTTTTTTGCCTACCGGACATCAATATGCAACAACATTTGCGTAAGTGAACTTTATCCCTTGTACAGAATGCTCAAGGTGTCATGATAGTGTGCCTACGAACTGTAAATGTAAGCAATGCATTTCAGAGAATATTATCCTGCACAGACACGCAAGCAAATGTATGTCAAAAGTCACTGTGTAAGAAAGAAGGCAACTTAAGAAACATGAGCATGTTAAATGATGATGTTTCTAACCGGGCCTATCCTAACCACTTCACACTATGTTATGTATAAACATCTTTTGGGTGCCATATAAGGTATGTCCATGAAAGGCTAGCTATGCTCATTAGAGGTGACCTTGCAATCTACAGCCCACAATAATTAACCCTAACTCCAGCCAAACTAGGGCTCGTTGAGTTGATTGTCTGACATTCAATAAATTTCCCACTGTGTTGGTCCGAATAACATTAATTTTCAGCAAACTCAATGGCCATAAGACTCCAGTGGCTGTTGCTTTCCAGGATTTATATGAGGTGTCCAATTTGGGTCTGCAGTAAACTCCACCCCCATATATGATATGTAAATTATAAATGTAAAATAAATTAAAATAATTGTTGTTACCGTAGAACTAATCAAATAAACTGTTATAGCACGTTGCCACTTCCAAATAAATGCTTACTAAATAATTAAATCATTTAAATATATTAATGTATTTCATAAATATTAAGGTTTAAGTAAAATAAAAACACCCTTCATTGCAATTGTATTTTTAATTAATGTTTCGTAACTTTAATTAAAAGGTGTGTTTAATTATTAAAGTTTAAAATGTTGATGTGTTTTTTAATAAGTTAACTATTCATTTTTTTTTTTACAACAAAATGTTATTGTCGACAGACAAATCAGTCCTGGAGTATCCAGGGTTACCAATATTACAATAGACATAGTATTAATAGTGATGTCAACATTTACAGTAACCAAGTATAGCAATTTAGAAGTTAAGGATATCTGAGTTAAAACCAAAACAGTAAACACCAACCAGTGGCATAGTCCCAATATGTAGTCTGACGCAGGAAGTTTCTAGCCACCCAAGTCGAATACATGCATAGTTGTAATATAATCTGTCGCTCATCATCTGATCATCATGCCAATTCCTCATTATTTGATGCAGGGGGAATGGGCTCTAAATAGAGTCCCCGATTGTCCGCCCACCTCTTCCATATCTCAGGGAGCTTCTGGGGGCACCCCCTCGCCTTGAAGATTGGTATTTCCAGCCCCATGGAGAAATCGAGTCCCCACTTCCAAACCCCCACCGATGGCGGATAGAAATCTTTCCATGTCCTGGCAATATCTCGCTTCACCAACGTAAGTCCAAGAAATAATAAATGGCGTTTATACCTATTGCCTCCTATCCCCTCTGTGATATGTAGCATAGCCAAGCGTGGTGATTGTGGAATATGCCATCCCAAAACTTCAGAGAGACAGGTTATCACCCCACGCCAAAACCTCTATAGCGCCATGCATTGCCAGACAGTGTGTATGAGAGTGCCCTCTGCGGCCCTGCAGTGCAGGCAATGGGGGGAGGCGATCAGTCCTGCCCGCCAGAGCCTGTGTCGAGTGAAATAAACCTGCTGAAGATATTTGAATTGTATAAGGTGCTCTGCAATGGCCGCGCTGCGCGGGGACTCTAGCGCCTCAACCCAATCATCGTCGTCTATAGGACTGAGATCATTTTGCCAGGCGTCCCGTGTTTTGTTGAGTGTAGTGGGGCTATTGGTCACAAGTGTACGGTATATCGCCGTAATTTTGTGGTCACCCAATTCTCCCATAAAGACTTTGGCCTCAATGGGGTTAAAGTCGGGTATAGCCTCTTGGTGTGCTATGGGGAGAATGCATGATGAAACTGAAGGTATCTGTAAAACTGCAAGCGGGCATGTCAAATTCAGTTTGGAGCTCCTGGAAGGATTTTAAGGTCTGACCATGGAGGACCTCCTCAATTGTAGAGATGCCAATGGCCTCCCAGCCCGCAAATCTGGACAGCTTGGACAGCTGTGGTAATAGGCCGTTATGCCAAAGAGGGGGTCTCCTTAGTCAATTTACCCCACCACCCCATCCTACGCAGCGCTTGCCGCCGTGTCGCAAAGACCGTCCTGGTTGCGGGCGGTAGCGTTTTAAGCATCGGACCCGAGTATAGGATTATATGTACTGACTTAGTGTCCATTAAACAGCGCTCGACCGCATAAGCTGGATCTCGTCTGTTGCCATACCACCAATCGTTTAGAATAAGAAGATGTGAAGCGGCATGGTATGCTTGAACATCTGGAGTCAATACCTCTGCAATATGTGGATTAGAAACAGGTTCTTAGAGCCACACGTGCTGAGCCCCCGCCCCAAAGGAAGTGACCAAGGATTGCATTTAATTGTCTAAACCAGGTGGGTAATATTGGGTAAGGGTGATTTTGAAGTAGGTAGAGGAGGCGAGGTAGGAAAACCATCTTAAAAATGGCAGATCTGCCAAACAGGGATAACGGAAAGTGTGACCAAGAACGCACCTGTTCCTTGACCTGTGTCCATAGTGGGGCTAGATTTCTGTCCCATGAAATGGACTGAGAGGCCGACAGGAACACCCGGAGATATTTAAACTCATCTGGGACCACTGTCACCTCACGCGTCCATGCACCCAATTGGTCTCCCCCCGTAGTGGCCATAAGAAGGATTTACGGGCATTCATATAGAGCCCCGAGGTCTCACCAAAGATTTGCATTATCCTGAGTAGCCGCGGGCCAGATCTATTAAGCTGTGTAAAGAAGAATAGTACATCACCGCATATAGCGCTATGCGATCTGAAACTTCCCGTGACCACTCAAAGCCATGAACATGGGCATTGATTCTTACCCAAGCCGCAAGCGGCTCTATGGCTAATGCAAAGAGATAGGGGGACAGGGGGCATCCCTGTCGGGTTCCCCGCCCAAAGGGGAAGGTCTGCGAGGTTGAGTCCGCCACACGAACAGATGCTGTAATATCAGTGTAGAGGAGGTGGATATATTTGAGGAGCGGGGGCCAATATTTAGGCGACTCAGGAGTGCAAAAAGGTAGGTCCTGCTGAGGGAGTCGAAGGCCTTGTCAATGTCTGCTAGGAGAAGCGCCGCCAGTTCATCCAGCCGGTCCACAGAGGCGATAGCATTATGTGCGCGGCAAATATTATGTTGTGTGGTGCGGCCTGGCATAAAGCCAGCTTGGTCAGGGTGAATTAACTCTGCAATATGTAGGACTATATGATTAGCGATGACTTTTGCCAGGAGTTTCGCCTCAACATTAAGCAGAGAAATTGGGCGATATGAGGTATGGAGTTCTGGGGGTCGACCTGGTTTTAAAAAGACAACTATTTCTGCGTGACGCCAGTCAGGTGGGAGGCATCCCCCCATCTACAGCGCTAAGCGCTGCTAGTTATGGAGCAATCAATTGAGATTGGTACTTTTTATGAAACTCACAGGGGAAGCCGTTCGGACCCGTCGCCCTGCCCGAGCGCATGTCGGACAGGGCACCTTGAATCTCCTCAATTGTCAGCGGGGCGTCCAGATCCTCTCGCACCGAATCCGACAGGGATCGCGGAGGCAAGTCGGCCAAAAACCGGTGAATAGTCTCCTCCGGGAGGGTCTCCCTTGGAGCATATAGGTCTGTAAAATATTCTGCAAACCTTGCCGCAATTTGTGCTGGGTCTGTTAGTGCTTCTCCAGCAGGGCCAAGTACACCCGGAATAGATATGGGCCGGAGTGCCTGTTGACAGAGGCGGTGAAGCAGAGCGCTGGATTTATCACCCCACTGATATATCTGACTATGGGTAGCGAGCCAAAACGTTTTAGCCACATCCAACAGTTCACTGGCATATGTTTGTTGTGCAGTATGCCGCTGTCGGCGTACTGCGCCCCCATCGTCTCCCCTGTCATACGTTCCAGATCGATGAGTTGAGCCTCGGTCTGCATCAGCTTTTCACGACACTGTTTACGCCGCGCAGTGCAGAATGCAATATCCCCCCCCCCCTGAGTGTAGGCTTCATAGCCTCCCATAGAGTTTCAGGGGACTCAACCGTGCCTGCATTGTGGGAGAAATATTCTGAAATGGCTGTATGCATTTGTAGGCTGTACTGCTCATCTTGCAGATGCCATGGCGAGAGCCGCCAGCGAAGCAGAGAGTGTCTGGGATCTAAACGCACCTGCAGCGACACAGGGGAATGGTCAGATAAGCCCCTAGGCAGAATCTCTGCTGTCTCAATTCTGTGGAGATGGGGTGTAGATATGAAAATATAATCAAGGCGAGAGAAGGATTTCGTGAACACCGGAGAAGTATGTGAAACTTTGGTCTGTTGGGTGGAGTTTCCGCCAAGTGTCCACCCATCCCATCCCATCCCCTCCCCTGAGTCAGTAACTGTAGTTCTGATTCTCGCGTGTCCACCCGTCGCCCTGTACTACGACATCTATTGTACTACGACATCTATCGTTCAGAGGGCACATTACATCATTCTAATCCCCCACAGCTATCATCAGGCCCTGGGGGATCTCCGTCCAGAGTGTTGTCAGGCGCTCTACAAGGTTCCATCCTAGGAGTTGGGGGGCATACATGCTGCAGAGAGTAAGGCGTTCCCCGTATAATGTACCTGTCACTACAATATATCTGCCCTGAGGGTCCGACCATGTCTTGTCATGAACATAAAGGAATCCTGCAGTGAATGAGGATCGCCACGCCACTGGAGCCCCTAGTAAATCCGGAGTGGAAGGTCTGGACGTATCCAAACCGTGCCAAGCACGGCGTCTTGTTACCTAATAAGTGGATTTCTTGTAAGAGCAGGACATCTGACTTGTATCCCTGAGCTTGGCGAAGTATGGCTCCCTGTTTAATCTTATATAGAAGGCCATGGACATTCCAGCTAATAATATGAAGTGTCCGCCCCCTGGATTCTGTCATGGCAGGCGGCTTTGGTGGAACATGGAGCTGTGAGCTGAAGCATGGGTGGCAGAGTCCAACTGGAAACTATGTATGGAGTGAATGACAATGAGACTGGAAATCAACAATAACTTCCCATTAACCCCCCTGCCCTCCCTCCCACCCCAATACCTCAATAACGTTGAAGCATCTATCGCAGCACGGTAAGCATCTCGCCCCCAACGGGGGATAGGATAAACTCCCTGCCAATGGATCCCCAATGAACGTCCCTTGTACATTAAAGCGTCTTAAACCCAATGGGATGCATAGATATAGGTAGCCCTTGTATTCTTGCCGTCGAGTTTAGTAAATGACCATATACGGCACTGCATGTGTGAGTTAGGATGCTGTTGATGTCTGTTGACCCTCCGTCGCGCGCCTGCGGGAGTTACTGCGAGTTTTGGATCGTCTCTTCGAGCGCGACCGACGTCGTTGCTTGCCACTGGTCCTGGGGAGATCCTGGCCGGGACCCCGACATGAAGTGTCGGATTCCGTCCTGGGAGGAGTTTGGGGCTTCAGTTTCACAGCGTCATCTGTCCAGTTAAACACCTCTTCTGGTGTCTCGAAGAAGTGTGTCCGTGATTGATAGGCGCTGTTAAATCATTTTAGTGTAGTCCGGGAAAATCATAATGTGGTGGGAGGCGTAGGTAAGGGTTCCCTTCAGCCTGGCCTGGTGTACGATGACATCCCTGTCCTTATAGTTAAGTAATCTAGCAATAATTGGTCGAGGACGGGCGCCAGGTGGTGGTTTCTGCAATAGAGCCCAGTGCGCATGTTCAATTATAAAGCATGGAGACATTAAGTTAGCTGGAAGCCAGTCTGTAAGCCATTTGGTAAGGAAGTCCTCCATATTATTATTCTCGCAACCTTCAGGAAATCCCACAAAGCGGAGGTTGTTCCTTCGAGCGTGTCCCTCCGCATCCTCCACACGCGTCGCTAGGCCCTTGGGAGTGTCTCCATAGTGGAAACTATCTTTTACCATGTCTTCCACTGTCGAAATCCTAGATTCCGATTCAGTAATCCGCTGCACCGCCTTTCGAAGGTCCTGCCGGAGCAGCATAACATCCGAGCCGACCGCGCCGATCTTAGCCTCCAGCATGTCTCTGGATTGGGTGATTGCCGCGAGCAACGCTGCATTGTCGGATATTGGTGTCGCCAAGTTCCCAGGGTCGGGCGGTTGGGCCACACCGCCAGTGAATTTATCTATTGTACATTGTTTTGAGGTAGCGCCTGGCAATTTATCCTTCGCCATTTTTGTCTGGATATGTATGAGGTCGCCACTGGGCGTATGTCCAGGTGCACCCCAGTGCCCCAAGGCAGTCGTGGCGCTGATGATTCTTGCCGGACCCCACCGACCAGTGGCCGGGGGCGGTAGTCGGGGAGGGCACCACACCCACAAGCCGCACCGAGAACTAGCCCGGCTGCCTCTGCGCGCGGGCACCCCCCATCCCCTAGCGGGTACCGCTGTCCACCCCTGCACCTTAGTTTCACAAAGGATCGCCGACTCTTCTTACGGTCAGTCCTGGGGTTTTCGGCCACAGGCCCCGAGGCGGGCAAACAGTATGTCAGGACTCTTCAACCACACCCCCACCACTGGGCGCCTCCGCCGTTGTCGGGTGACAGTCCGCAGCCCGACCTTCCCACGGAGGCCCCACGCTCCACAGCGGATCAGCAGGGGCGGTGCGGGGCTACACTGCATCCACCGCCACCGGTGCCCTGCACAATCCACCCTAATCAACTGGGTAATCCAACCGCCGGGCCCAGAGCTGCGGCACTGCAGAAACCAGAGGGGGCAACCGCAGGATGTCCAAAGTCCGCCCCGACCTGTATCCAGAGGCCCCTAAAGGCTATTGGGGCCGTCCTCGGAGGAAGGCGGAAGAGGAGAGGCAGGGAACTAAGAGCACTCACCACCAATCCGCATCAGCACGGTCCCGGGCCAGGCCTCACTGCCCTCTCAATTCAGGTCTCGGGGTCTCCCCCACCAGAGATATGCCACAGCAGGTCCAGCTGTATGATCACCACCTCTCAGCAGCGCGGGATCCGGGGCCGGAGGGCGCCGCGGCCGCCAAAGTCTGGGCATCCGGCTTCACTCGGGGCGAGACTCTGCAGCTCCAGTCCGGCCGCCATCGCCGCCGGCCGACCGCGGGTTGCACCAGGCAGGGGCCTCAGCGCCTGCAGTCCCCCACAGGGAGACCGCAGCTGGGGGAGGGGTCACCTCTCTCACTCACTGCTAGCCAGGTCCCGAATCGGCCAGGCCGCGCCCGAAATGGCCGCCGAAACCCAGGCAAGGCGCCAATGGGGACACCGGGATGCCGCACCTCCAGTCCCGCAGTGCGCCGCAACACCTTTGGAGGGTCGCCCGGGCAGGGAGCAGTTCTGATCGTCTCCCGGGACGTGCCGCGGCCCACTCGGTGGCGCGCCGCTCACTCCGGCGTGTCGCCTACGCCAAGGCCGGAACTCCGGGCCCCAGTCTGCCTGCTACCGCGTACCAAACACCAACAGGTGTCCCAGAGGGATGCCCGGGCGGCCACGGGGTATCCCAAAGAGCAGCAGAGGGTGCCAGATGGAAATAGGCACGTTGATGTGGCAGGATTAATAAAGGATTTTGCAGGGCTACGGGAGCTCCCTTAAGGCGCGTCCACCATGTTGGACCGCCAGGTCACGCCCCCCAACTATTCATTTTTAAACTGGTAAAATATTTAACTATTACTGTTGCATAATCCTGAGACTATAAATGTGTGTGTGTATATATATATATATATATGGCCCGCGAGTGATCAATCCCCTTTCTCCTACTATTTGCGGCGACCAATGAAAATCGAGGTTTGAACTTATAAGCACCACCATGCAAGTGCTGTTTGATTTATGAAGCAAGCAGGAAGAAGGCCCATTGCCGAAAAGCGTCCTTGCAAATAAAGTTACATTGAACGGACCCCGTGAGTGCAACGTGTTTCTTTCGAAACAGGAGCGTTTATAATTCCATGGGCCCACCTCCATGTTTGTGTGCACCCGTCGATTAGAGTGCAGCAGCGCCTCAAGGTGGACTACGGAGCGATGTATTAAATACACTGCGCCTTGCACCGCCTGTAAGGGAATTCGGGCACCAACGTCGACGCTGTCGACAGTCATACAGACTGTTGGAGATACGGCTATCTATCTACTCCTGCGTTACGTGCTGTGAAGCCTTACGGGTGGACGAGGGGTCCCGACAACGAAACAACTACAACAGCGTAATACAGCAAATATGGGAGAAACAGTGAAGTATTCCAATTAATGAACTGTGCACTTCGGAATTCCCATGTGAAGGTACAATATGCAAAAAGGATACATGGCATTCAGACAGTAATTTCGATATTACAATTCCGAAGTACGCTATGGATGCGAAAAACTTTGAAATGGAGATGGAG
The DNA here is from genome assembly GCA_963921515.1 of Calotriton arnoldi. NCBI lineage: Eukaryota > Metazoa > Chordata > Amphibia > Caudata > Salamandridae > Calotriton > Calotriton arnoldi. Next base: position 3,630,138 of record CAWUFW010000455.1, on the reverse strand, counting down.
GGCAATAACATTGGCCCGCGAGTGATCAATCCCCTTTCACCTACTATTTGCGGCGACCAATGAAAATCGAGGTTTGAACTTATAAGCACCACCACGCAAGTGCTGTTTGATTTATGAAGCAAGCAGGAAGAAAGCCCATTGCCGAAACGCGCCCCTTCCAAATAAAGTTAAATTGAACGGACCCCGTGAGTGCAACGTGTTTCTTTCGAAACAGGAGCGTTTATAATTCCATGTACCCACCTCCATGTTCGTGTGCACCCGTCGTTAAGAGTGCAGCAGCGCCTCAAGCTGGACTACGGAGCGATGTATTCAATACACGGCGCCTTGCACCGCTTGTAAGGGAATTCGGGCACCAACGTCAACGCTGTCGACAGTCATACAGACTGTTCGAGATACGGCTCTCTACCTACTCCTGCGTTACGTGCTGTGAAGCCTTACGGGTGGACGAGGAGTCCCGACAACGAAACAACTACAACAGCGTAATACAGCAAATAGGGGAGAAACAGTGAAGTATTCCAATTAATTAACTGTGCACTTCGGAATTCCCATGTGAAGATACAATATGCAAAAAGGATACATGCCATTCAGACAGTAATTTTGATATTACAATTCCGAAGTATGCTATGGATGCGAAAAACTTTGAAATGGAGATGGAGGGCAATAACATTGGCCCGCTAGTGATCAATCCCCTTTCTCCTACTATTTGCGGCGACCAATGAAAATCGAGGTTGGAACTTATAAGCACCACCACGCAAGTGCTGTTTGATTTATGAAGCAAACAGGAAGAAGGCCCATTGCCGAAACGCATCCTTGCAAATAAAGTTACATTGAACGGACCCCGTGAGTGCAACGTGTTTCTTTCGAAACAGGAGCGTTTATATATATATATATATATATATATATATATATATATATATATATATATATATATATATATATATATATTTATATTTATATATCTACATGTATTTTTTATAAATATATGTGTGTGTGTACATGCACACACATACACACACACGTACACTGCACTTAACTCCCATTAGTAGCGTAGCAAGTCTGCCATTGGTCCAGATTCAAGCCATTCATAAATAGGGGCTACTTTTCAGACCTAGATCTGTGTACGCCTGAATTATATTTTGCAAAGTAAATTTCACACATGAGGTGAGCAGTAGGTGGATGAGGGCATAGGTTGCCTTTCCTTGAAAGTACATGACCACCCACAAGTATGTCACTTTGTGACCATTCACACACTATTCTCCGGCCCGGCACCTCTCATAAGTGTGGATTTCAGAATTTAAGGAATTCTGAAAGGGTACAAAGTGTGTACTTGGAGTTCTGTGAAAGTCAGGGGCTTCTAGGAGTAATCATGAAAAGCTTTTCTAAATTCCTGCAAGCACACTCGGATATTGAGGGACCAGTTATAATATGCTGCATAATCAAAGCTGCACACATTGGGTGTTTTTATTAGATGTTATAGGTGGTTTTAATAATTTTTTAACACTTTTTACAATTTTTAACACTAAGCACATGCACTTTTTGACACTAGGTTTGTACAGCAATTAACAACTCTTATACTACTACCATGAGAATGTTGTCTCTTTTTGGAATTGTCAACACAATTGGGCATTTAAGCCGGAATGTACCTAGCAGATATATTAACAGTGAATAGAATAATGAGGAGAATTTTGTGAGCAACATAGTGATTGCTCAGGACAACAGACCGTTATGGTATTTTACCTGGACTCTCTTTTGTACTGTTATTTTACTGTTTTCTATTGTTCTTCTGGTGTTCAATTTTATTCAATTTTACTCAAATATTATCTGCTATTTATGATGGTATTTATTGTGTTGACACCAGTTTTATACTATCAAATAGTTTTATTTTACTATTTATTGCTGTCAATGGTAACTGTGTGTCACTGTCACTTTAAGCATTCACCTGAAAAACAGTATAAAAAAACTACCCACCTGACAGAGCGTGTAATGTGATCAAGGCCGAGGAAGGGCTGAAACGCGTCATGGCTGTAAAGGTTGGAGAGCAATACATTTTATTCTTTGCTGCACTAAAACTGAGGTCCGTGCTATGTTACTTGGAAAGCAATCCATGTCTGGCGGAGTCTTTCTTATATATATATATATATATATATATATATATATATATTTATATATCTACATATATTTTTATAAATATATGTGTGTGTGTACATGCACACACATACACACACACGTACACTGCACTTAACTCCCATCAGTACCGTAGCAAGTCTGCCATTGGTCCAGATTCAAGCCATTCATAAATAGGGGCTACTTTTCAGACCTAGATCTGTGTACGCCTGAATTATATTTTGCAAAGTAAATTTCACACATGAGGTGAGCAGTAGGTGGATGAGGGCATAGGTTGCCTTTCCCTGAAAGTACATGACCACCCACAAGTATGTCACTTTGTGACCATTCACACACTATTCTCCGGCCCGGCACCTCTCATAAGTGTGGATTTCAGAATTTAAGGAATTCTGAAAGGGTACAAAGTGTGTACTTGGAGTTCTGTGAAAGTCAGGGGCTTCTAGGAGTAATCATGAAAAGCTTTTCTAAATTCCTGCAAGCACACTTGTACTTAGTGTACAATACTGTATGTGAACCGTCCTTCTTATTTTAAAATTGCAATATTTTTTTTCTTTTTTCACCAAGGGGAATCATTTTTCCCTCTGGAAAAGCCCTTCCCGTACATCCCTACCATTTTCAGCGGTGTTTCAAGCTCATTCCTCTCTCGAAAGAGATTTACTCTGGCCCTTGTGGGAGTTCATCTCCAAGTGGGAAACATTGTTTACAACGCATGTGAAACATCGCATGCCATTACAACGCAGTCATTACAACGACTGCGTTGTAACATCGCAAACCATTACAACGCAAGTCGTTACAACGACTTGCTGTAGGGGGCAGAAGGTGCTGGATTTAAAATCCAACACCTTCCCTACTGTTGCACAGACTGGAGTTGGAATAGTAAATTATACTATTCTAAAATCCAACGCGCCCCCTACAGCAAGTCGTTGTAACGACTTGCGTTGCAATGGTATGCGATGTAACAATGCGGTCGTTGCAATGACCGCGTTGTAATGGCATGCGATGTATCGCATGCGTTGTAACGTGGCCTATTCCTCCAAGTGCCTGTAGAGTGGGAATAGGTCGTGAACCGCTTTGGACATGTGTGTCCCAAACTTCCCTCCCGGAGTAGGCCTTACCTTTGAGTAGTATTGTGCTATCGTTCGGTAGAATTGCAGATGAGTGCAAGTTCATCTTTTGTGAATTCCTTTGCTATCATTAATTAAGTCATTTATCCGAGTTAATGGTGTTTCCAAATGACTTTGTGAATAGGGCCCTTCACACTGACTATTCTAACACATTTGATGTGCATTGTTTGTTTTTTATGTACATTTTTAGACATGTTGTTAGGTACTCAATTGAGTGTATTCATGGCCAGTCGTGCAAGTGTTTTATAGGTCATAGTAAGATGTCCGCACAGCCCACAAGATTTGGGAATGCAATAGGTTAACACTATTTTTTTTGGGAGGGGGGGGGCGGGGTGTTCTGAGGCGTATGCCGGCTTCGCTTGGGGCGGGCACGTTCTGTGATCACTGCCCGTGATCCCCCGATCCACTAGAACTTGTCTTGGATTGAGAAGCGAAACAATCTTTATATTAAAGAACATTTGTACGTGAAAAGGATTGGGAAGAGGGAGGAAGCTTATTTAATTTTTTTTATTTGGAATTATGGCATGCACTATATAAATTAATATTATGATGGACATATACGAATTTATTGAATGTTTTAAGTTTGGAAGATTGATTGTATATATTGGTTATGAATTCAAGACAAATGAATTTTCTTCTTTTTAATCCTGTGTGAAATATTTAAATTGGGAGATTATTGTTTTTAACTATTTGTAACAGGAAATCGAACTAAAATAAATAATTGTAACAAGTGACATGACCGAAACAAACGTGCCTGCTTTAATGCGCAGCTAACAGTAGTGATAAATCGTCTCCCGAGTGTGACAGTAAATAATAGTGCAGGCTTGTAGCCGTGTAATTTGGCAATGAAACTAGTGTGTAAGCGTTACTCGAGCTGAATATTACATTTATACAACTGGTCCTTGTGTGCTCAAATTACAGGTGTTCGATGCTCGAGATTGCACCTCGGCCCAAGGAATGTTCACCTACATCTGTAACCACATCAAATATGCAACCAACAAGGGAAACATAAGGTACTGAGCAGCTATTAGGCTTGTATCTCCAGGCATAAATGTCCCTACTGTTCTCTGTCCCTGGCACCAGCATCTACCTGTTCCATCTCCGAGTGCCTGGCATCACCAGGCCCATATGTCCCAATTGTTCTCTGTCCCTGGCATCAGCATCTACCTGTTCCTACTGTTTCATCTCCTATTGCCTGGCATCACCAGGCCCATATGTGCCAATTGTTCTCTGTCCCTGGCACCAGCATCTACCTGTTCCTACTGTTTCACCTCCTAGTGCCTGGCATCACCAGGCCCATATGTCCCAATTGTTCTCTGTCCCTGGCATCAGCATCTACCTGTTCCTACTGTTTCACCTCCTAGTGCCTGGCATCACCAGGCCCAAATGTCCCAATTGTTCTCTGTCCCTGGCACCAGCATCTACCTGTTCCTACTGTTTCACCTCCTAGTGTCTGGCATCACCAGGCCCATATGTCCCAATTGTTCTCTGTCCCTGGCACCAGCATCTACCTGTTCCTACTGTTTCATCTCCTAGTGCCTGGCATCACCAGGCCCATATGTCCCAATTGTTCTCTGTCCCTGGCATCAGCATCTACCTGTTCCTACTGTTTCACCTCCTAGTGCCTGGCATCACCAGGCCCATATGTCCCAATTGTTCTCTGTCCCTGGCATCAGCATCTACCTGTTCCTACTGTTTCACCTCCTAGTGCCTGGCATCACCAGGCCTATACGCTCCCACTGTGTGCAGTATTCAGTGGTGGGAATCACCAGGCCAGGTACACCCTCTTGCATTGTATGTACAGCCACCTTGACTGGGCGCTGCTAGCCGCACATATTTCCATCTTGGAAACATTGGTGAAACACAAGTATCTGTAACTAGAGATAGTAGGAGTCGCGTCCAACATTGAAAGCTGAAACTGAAGGATTTGCTGAAACGTCTCAGACTATTACAGGAGACGTACCTACTCTGAGTGTGAAATCTCAGGGTTTGGTGGACATAGGTCAGACATCAAGCTGGAAACGGGGACCACCGACACTTTCATCCTGACCGGGAGTCAAGGAGACAGTGGCTCATCATCCTCCACACTGTGGTGAACTAGTGGAATCCATCACCTTAGTTTCCACTCGGTAAATCCAGACATCAGTAGCCTCTCTATTTACGGACTCAAGGCAGCCGCTCATAACTTGTTCCCTTAGGGGGGGTCAGAGCCCCTCCCAGTATCCTTTCTATTCTCTGAGTCAAGGCCATGGCTCAGTAACCTAAGTATTCCCATCGGTATGCTGTGTGAAGATGATTTTGTAAGGGTACACGTAGGATCCCATTATCTGCCATAAATAAGACACACCCTGGGACAACCTCAGTAAAAGTGGGGCTGCCCTTGCCTGAGAGCCCTAACTTCAACTACTCAATTGTTCCTCTCTTCAGTTTGCTTTACAACCTATGATGTGAGCAATAGGTCGCTAATTCACCAACCACAATAGCAGGGGTAGTGGAAGTGAGATCTTGTTACTTTGGCACACAGTGATATCCCAAGATTGTCCCCTTGGGAGTGTGTTGTGCCCCTGATCTCAAGGTGTGTCTTCTGCTCGTTCATTTACATCCCCTCCTCTTATACTGCTTTTCTTACCATCACTGCTTCAAGACAGTCTTTTTGCAATAGGGTTTGTGTTTGTCAATCACAGACTGTCATGACAGTGCTTCTGCTTGCGTTTAACAGGTCAGCCATCACCATCTTCCCTCAAAGAACGGACGGACAGAGTGACTTCCGCATCTGGAACAGCCAGTTCATTCGCTATGCTGGCTACCTGCAGGAGGACGGCTCAGTCATCGGTGATCCAATCAATGTCGAGATAACTGAGGCAAGGCATATCTTCTTTCGGGCTATCTGAGGGGAATGACAGTGAAGGGCATGGTATTGGTTGGGGGGCATAGAGTAACAAGCATTGGAAAAGCTGATAGGTCTCGCCTACCAGAGAGCTAATGGCTATGTTAATATTTTTTAGCCATGTTGTACAGCAGCACAGCTGCTGTGCAGCATGGTTAAAGAAAAAAAATAAGTGCTATGACGCGGCCAGTGCTGGCTGTGTCATTGCGCTTTGTTTTATTGCTTCCAGGAAGGGTGGCAACACTAATGGCATGTTGTGGGGAAAAAATCACTATACATGGGCTGCGTACGCCTCATCATAGCGCTTTTTTCACTTTTAGCTGGTGTGAAGTTCCTAGGAATCCCCAGGACCTGCGCGTTTTGTTTGACCTAAACCGAGGGCCTGGTGTCCAAACTGATTCCAGACACCCCCACAGGATACGTCGCCGTTAGACCAGCTAGCTCTACAGTGCCACTACCACCCCCCTGCATCTTACAGTGGTGTAGGTAGTTTCTGGCAACCACTAAACATGACAACCCTGATTCCTCAGGGATCGTGGAAAACAGTGCTGTACTTTTCACTCAGTCACTCGTGCTTACTTACTCTCAGAAAATACACAGGATGGCGATTAGGACGTTTCAATAAGTATTTATTGGTCCAGCATCAGTCTTGTGTAAAACATATTTGCTGAAACAATCAGGAGACAGAAGCATACGAAAGAAGTTGCAAGTACTAATATAGTAAACAGTAGATACATTTCTACCATAGTGCTAAGAAGATGAACATATATAGTTCAGATAAGACAGTAGCACTTGCATACTCCTATAATGCGCCCCCTACGTAATGTGCCTAAGTGTACCTAGCCTAGATAAGTAGGTGTAGCATGTATATGTGTATAGGTATATATGTATATATGTATATAGCCAAGAATCCCCTAGGGAAGAACCAACCCTCTCACCTGATGGTAGAAAATGAAAGACCCCGTCTCTGCTCCGAGGATGACACCCCGCAAGGGATGTCAGACTGCTGTGTGTCGAAGATTCAGCATGCAGGACCCCCTGTCAGCTTGGAAGGAATTCTCCTCCAATTTGCAGGGGGGAATAAGGGTCTTATATACTAGAGTGGTCACTCCAGGGTTTCTTCTAGAATCGATATGTTTTGAAAACAATCATAAATGTTTTTCTAAAACAATGCGATCATGCACAGTGGGCTTGTTGGCCAAGGATGAAAAAAGTGGTGACCCTTATACAGAATAATTATGCAGTGTCTGAGGACATGTTTATGTACGTCAGGTACAGGGATTATGATAAAATACTAAGAGCCTGGTGTTGAAGAGACGGGAGCAAGCTACTAGGTAAGAGGTCAGCTGTTCAAAACCGTTATTGTGGTGTTGATAGGACAATGTATTTAAAAAGGGGGCATACATGACAGGACTAGCCTAAAGGACTTGACATAGCCATGCTGCTTTTTTAGGTTGAGCCTAGCAGCATGCATGCGCTGCTCTGCGAGGCCTTGTGTAGTCTCTCTGTGGGCTTAGGTCACGCCCACCACTTGTAATTGGCTCCTTGTAGTGGCCCTCGTAAAATCTTCCTCTTCTATGGTCGCTTTGTTGTCTTTGTCCCGCCTTTTGGCTGTTTGTTTCCACCCTGACGACTGACCCAGTTACATGGATCAGGTCACTTTTCACCAATTATGCACGTTTGGCACACTACTTTTTGTTTTGCTGCAGCTCGCTCGCCGTCCCTACACCACTTACCGCGCCATATTGCCTGTCATGCTTTTGTCGGCACCCCCGCCAGTGAGCATCTGTGGGATTAACGAGAGAAAGCCACTTTGCGACCCTGCACACATTTTTTGTTTTTGCAACTTTATGTAGCGCAAACTCAACCTGAAGGTATCGGAGCGCTTTGCGTGAGCATCAGTTGCATTACAGTCACAGGCGCTACAGATCCCCAAGTATTGCAATAGTCGGTCCGGGCCATCTTTGAACGGGCTATGAAGGCCCCCAACCCCCATCCCCCCCCCAATGGCACCGCACAACGTGTGAATGCTGTTGTATCCTGAACTGATACACGCACTGGCTGTACGTTCAGAATCACATGGATCTATGTAAGAATCCATGGGGATTTACTGGCAAATGGAAATAATGAGCAGGAGCTCTGTGCCCTTAACTCTCGGGGAGAATATGTGGGCAACGGCCAGAACTGCCGATAGTACAACTGGGGAGCCAGGTTCGAGTCCCGCTGTCGGCTCAACACCCTGTGATTTTGGGCAAAAATAATCTCCCCATAATCTCTAAAGAATTAATGCTATATGTAATGTAGCTTGTGCAAATGTACAGCGCTCCTCTACCTTCAGGTCGAGCTTGCACTAAAATACTGTAATAAATGAAAAAATGCTAATTTCTATCAGTCAGTCGGCGCCATCTTAGAGCGGAGCACTGACAGGTTCCCCTGTGGGTCTTCAGTGAGCAAAGCAGAGGCACAGACGACCGTTTAAAGTCCTGTCCAGGGCTTTAAGTGGGCCGGGTCCTGTCGGTGCTGAGCACCAGCAGTTCTTAAAAGCAGGCCCGAGACGGGTTCCTATCGGGCTCTCCATTTTTACCCTCAGGGTGAAAAAAAACACACAAAAACGTAACTCTGCAATAATATCACCCGTCACTGCTTTTGATGTAACTTCAAAGAGACTCATTTTTCAGTTTTATATAGTGCAAACTAGGAGCGCTTAACATGAGCACCAGTTACATTACACAAGGACATATTCATGTTTTGAATCACAGGATGTTGAGACGACGTCAGGCTCCAACCTGCTTGACAGAAAATAAAATGCTGACGCTCGAGAGAAAGGGGCAGCGAGGAAGCAAAACCCCCTCATGAAGCTCTGAGCCAAAGCATGGATGTTAAAGGACAACAAGAACGGAAGCATTTTCAATATAATATACAGCAAATTCATAGTTGTTGCTTATGTACCTTATGCAATTTACAACCATTGAGAAAGCTAATAGTGCTGGCTTGTTGTAGGTGTAATGTTACTTGCTGTGTTATATATCTGGGTGAAGGGACAGAAGCAGCAAAATACCAGTGGGGCAGCACGCTATGCTAAGTACAGATTTTTATCTTGTGTTTTAATCCACGCCCTTAATTACATCGGCCATGCCCCTATGAGAGACCTCCCAGTTTTTTCATCTCACTTAAAGGTCCCGGAGGCGAGACCTATTGGCTATGCCAGTGCTTGTGTTTATTGCGGGAGGCAACACGGAGGGAGGGGATGCGGGGTGCAGCACGGAGGAAGGACAAATTGGGAGGAGCAACACGAGCCCAAGAGATTGGAAGGGAGTGGCTAACAGCAAGCACATGGACCTCAGAGGGTGGGAGGGAGAGTTTGGGGCAAGCTGACGACAACAGAGGGTGGGAGGGAGTTTCTAGGGGCAAGCAGATGAACAACGCATGAGGGAGTGGGGCAAGCAGATGGCCAACGGTGAGAGGATGGTGCTGGGAGCAAGCAGACAGCAATAGTTTGGCAAGTGGGAGGAACACAGAAGGGGGTTCCGTACACCAGGGAGACAGCTCATAGGGTGCGTAAACACAAATAAAAATGTAGCACCTAAAAAATGAGCAGCGAAAAGACACAAGTAATCCGCCCATGCTAGAGGAGAGGGACAAATAAAAAAAGAGGAAGGTAGCCTACAGCAGCTGACCACTAAGAAGCAAGAAAAGGAGAGTGACAATTAAACCAACCAATGGTAAGTAAACGGCGGCCTCCAGGCCCACTGCTAGAAAATAAAAGGTCTCGACGAGACAGCACATGCGCTGTCTAGGCGACAGCTAAAAATCACAAAAGTGTTCACAATGGGGAGGAGGGTGATCTTACAGAAACTATGCTCTGAGAAGACAAAGAAGTCAAAATTCTTTGCCCGGCTTGTGCGCCCTCTTTAATATAGAATGGAGCAAATAGATTTTGCTCTATTATTAATAATAAAAAATCTTGCTGCAAGCAAAAGTGGAGGAGACACTTTGTGAAATAACATAAATCACATGCATTGCTTATAAGAGATTCGAACAAATAAATCTTAGTCAAGTAACAACACCGTTTTGAAAATTTGAGGAGACTAATTTGGCACTACTTTACCTAACTATGTAAGCAAAAATTGAGCTAAAAGATTTTCCCCTGAAAATAGGGCCTTATTTAGAGTTTGGTCGATGGAAAATTCCATTACAAATATGACAGATGTCTCGCCTGCCCTTACCATAAACTCATTATAGCCTGTTGCACTTGTAATACGACGGACGGGCAGGATATCTGTCAAGTTCTGACAGAGTATCCCGCCTGCCAAACTCTCAGTAACACCCATGGTTCATGATTCACATTTGAAGAATGGGGACATGTATTTCCCACACTTCTCATGCCCTATTGTTGCTCTGTTGCAAATACTCTTTTCTCCATTCCATATTACAAACCCACCAAAATGGTGCAGATGGAGTTTCCTTGTTATGTTTTTGGTAAGGTCTTTTGAAACATTCTGTGTTATGATTCTTTTAGAAAGAAGGAATTTATCTCTTTAGTTGGCTAGTTTTTGAAGTGCCCATTTGATTTTTGCAGATAAGAACAATTAATATAAAGGAGACCGTGGGAAAATAGGATTGTTAAAGGTCATTTGAGTTTTGATTGTTATTTAACCAGTTTAAACTTTGGGAATCTTTGTACACCACTATTTAAAATATCTGTTGTATTGAATCACTTATGGCTGATAATTCTAATTGTTGTCTCTCTATCGGTAAAAGTCTATGGGACAATAGCATTTTAGCAATGTCAGTGAGAGCAGGTTATCTGTCTTCACCTGGAAATATACAATCCTCGAAACAGACTGACTTCTGTAATGTGGCTTGTTACTTAATCACTGGTGTCAGGCAGAGGTGAAGAAGCCAGCAAATGCATAGGGAGCCATAGCACAAGCCGAGTCATTAGAAGATTTGCCATGCAAATGACACAACAAATGCCATGTGAAAATACTACAAAAACTCTTTCAAATTTAAAACATAACTTTATTTCTTGAACGGTTTCATCTGATTTTATTTTATTTACCGCCTCGGTAATGCCAATGACATAGATTAGAGAAACAAAGGGAATGCACACACCCCACTGAGATTGCTATTGGGCACAGGTCGTCATTGCGAAGCTTAAAAAGTGCAGCTCGTCTGAGGGCGAACACGCAATGGAAACGGGCACTTCTAGTTCACAGGTGATCGGCTGTCCTCCTGGGCTTAGCAGTTTTTGTCTTTTAAACTGTATTAGGGAGGAATGGGGCAGTGCCTTGGATAACTGTCTCGGCTCTATTTTGGCTCATAAGACACATGGGACGAGGGCTGAGTCAAAGCCAGATATTGTGCTGGAGCCAGGCTCGCCCACCTATAGTGGCAGGAGCCCTTTCTGTACATTAGGCCTGCCAACCTACATGGTGGCACCATGTGTCACACGATATGCTCACACGGTAAAGAGCCAACATCTCACGTTGGCAGGGAAGGCTAGTTAGAAAGCCCTGCAGGTTTCCAGCTCATCTTTGGAGGCTTGAGCAGTTAATGTCCATTAAGGAGTATGACACCACCTCAGGTCAATAGGCCATCGGCGGCAGTCTCAGCTTTTGTTTTTTTGTGGACGGAGGACTGTGGTGCAGGCGGTAGAAATGTCTCTCAGGTAGTTCTAGGCATGAAGCCCCATCCCCTCCAAGGCTCGGTCCCTTCCTCACACAATGAAAGGTTTTGTGATGTTGGCAAGTCTGGTACATGAACACTGCGAGCATTTAAGGCAGGCCAGGTCTGTCCTGTTCCTCTATGATACAAGCAAGATATATAGGTAGTTAGTGAGGCTGATAACCCCCTGACAGAGCTAACCATGTCTCTTGAGAGAAAGAAACTGCAGACCTTTGAAAACTAAAGGGCCGCAGTTTCTGAATTACAACTATGTCTTGCCCCTACTATATAGAGAACAGAAGACTAGCTAATAACAAGCACAAAGGGAGAACTGTTTTCATACAAACCTTTACTATTTCCCATATTTAATGTATAAATCCTGGAGGAGAGTACAAGTGATGCTCCTAGCGCTTTGTGTAAAGTGAAGAGTTGGATACAACTTGTGCACATTTATGCATTTGAGAGGAGTAACCTACCGTGATGATAGTTAGAACAGATAACCTGCCTTTCAGTCCAAAGTGCACTTTACAAGAGATAGCCTGTCCAATGCTGCTATAATGTACTTGTGAGTCTGTCTATCTTATTACTGTGGGATTTCTGGAGACCTTCTATGGATGTCCATCGTAGATCAAGGAAGGCTGAATACATGACACATTTTCTGGATTTCCACATTAGATGAATCATGCAATGAATCTAAATGAAACTCATTGTGATAGTCCTTATCCTGTGAGGCAGACATGGCTCTTGCCTTCCTGAACATAAGTTGAACACTGAGTCCTTACACTGTGAATCAAATCACTTTGAGCGGCTTCTCCAGTGATTTTTCTGTTAATGGTCACCAAAGTGAAACTTAGAACAAGACATCTTTAAGTATATTGGAAAATATTTACTCTATACAAGAGCGACAGTAGGAGGACATCCACAGTTGGAGACCTTCTCCCCTTCACCTGCACACCAAAGGGCATCAATTCCCAAGGGTCTGTTTTCAGGATTCCTAAGCGAAGGAGCAGACTAACTTGGAAGTACTATAGGATGAGTACCATAGGATGAGAAAGGACCACATCGCAGGTCAATTGTTCAAGCCAGAGTCGCAGATTGTTGATATTTGTCCTAGTGCTTTGTGAGTTGAGGCAACCCATCCCACTTACAAGGGCACATCAATAATCAAACAAGTCACTGCATTTAGAGTCCTGGCTAAAATCTGCATATATACGACAAGATAAGCGCCTTTTCGATACACTGCTTATATATCCTTATCACTTATACTATGTGAAATCATAGCATTTATAACAACACTTATGACATCACAAATGACATCATTTGTGAGAACACTGTGCATGGTAGAGTGCGAGTTATAGTTAATGTAGTGTGGCTAGTTAGTTGACAACGGTGTGTACAGAGGTGGCGAGTTACAGTAATTTGATGGTGGTGTGTAAATTATTATAAATTTAAGGTATGATATAACTTTAGAATTTCTAGAATTTGTGTAGTTTGTTTGGTTTGTATAGAAAGAATAAATAAAGTTTCCCTAACTACGACTAATCTTTTACCTTTGTTTTTTTCCATTAAAAAAATATATATATATAATACAAATATACTACAGCACTAATTAAGTATCACCTCCTCATTTTCTTTTTTCACTAAGCATGTCTTGTGAGTTTTCCGTATGGATCAACTGATTTCCTCCCCTCAAATTTTGATATCTGCATTTCTCCATTTTGGTGCCTCAGAGTTTAAGAGTTCAGGTATTTGTATCAATTTGTGGGTTTTCTACCATACATATTAAGAAGGCTGAATGATGGGGTTGTCTATTTTTGTCAGATGAGATTGTTGACCAATATTCCCTCTAATGTTTTCCCTCTGTGTGAGGGAATGACTTGTCTCTGTGCACTGCACCCAAGGTTATGTGCACTGAAGACATAGAAGCGAACATCAGAAGGAAGTAGCCTAACGGCTAGGGCGGTCGATATCTAATCTGGGGAACCGGGTTCGAGTTTCGGCAATGACGCTCAACATCCTGTGATTCTGGGCAAATCACTTAATCTCCCTGTGCCTATAAAAAATGAATGTGTCCTTGTGTAACGCACCTGGTGCTCATGTAAAGCGCTCTGATACCTGATACCTTCGGGTCAAGTTTGCGTTATATAAAACTACAAAAAAAAGGTACTTATGGAGGATGGATGGAAGATATATAGGTAACAAAGTGGGGTGGTCAAGAAGACAAGAATACATGAAAGAGATCATGACTCTCAAGTGGGATATTGAAGAAGATATCCTGACAGGCTGAGTTGTTTCAGGGGAAGGCTGCATAAGAGAAACAGAGGGGGTGGAAGGCAGCTGTGGATGGAAGATAAGTAAGGGATGTTGAAGGTACCTGCAAGAGCTGGAAAATACCTGAAGGTTATGAAGGAAAACTATGAAAAACTCTTCCATCATGCAATAAGTTCACAGTGTCTTCGGCCATGGCCTCAATGACAACACAAGAGGAACTTACAGTGGAGATACAAAACTCCCTAAATTCCAAGAACATTCTCACTCCCCTCACAGACTAACAGTCCCACACTACTAAAAGCACGCACACACCTCTAACAGAGTACCAGTCACACACCACTAGAATCATTCTTATACCTTTCACATACTGCAGTCTTGTCCTACTGAGAGAACTCAAACACATACAAAATGGTGGGAGGAATGCTTACAAATAGCCTAACCACTAGCAATTGTTCAGGGTACCATTTTAACCCATTACGTTTTTAGCCCACCATACCACCTCAGACCCAGTCATATGCATATCAGACTTGGTCCTGCTCCAATAGGAGCCACCCAGCCTGACCTGTCAAGCCAGGTCCTCTCTGAAATAGACCAAAACCAATCCAACACTGGTTTCTGGATATCTGGGCTCCTTCAATCTATATCCGGGCTTACCCTTTGCCACTTAGGGCATTACATCAAACACATAAAAGGCGATGGGAGGAATGCTTGCACATAGTATACCCACTGGCAATCACTCAGGGTAGCATTCCAACCCATTACATTTTTGCCCACTGTGCCACCTAGATTAGACACAGCTCTTTGCAAAGCATCTCTCATCCTGCTCTAATAGGAACAGCCCAGCTCAAACTGCCAAGCCAGGTTCTCTCTGAACCATAACACAAGCAACCTAAGACATATATCAGCCTAATTAGGCCTGATCAGTCAGGTGCAGCTTTTTTTCAGTGGCCCGTGAACACACAACCCATATCTGGGCATATTAGCTACTAAGGGTGTTCCACCAAACACACAAAATGTGATGGGAGGAATGCTTGCACATTAGTCTAAACAATGGTAATTGCTTGGGACAGCATTCCAACCAATCATTTTTTAGTGCACAATGCCACCCCAGATTAGATCACTCAGAGAGCACTCCCACAGCCATCAGAGTATTAGTCACACACTACCAGAAGCGCTCTCATGTCCAGCACAGACTAGCAGATACACACCACTGCAGGATTCACACTCTTCGTTGAGTAGTAGTCTGACACTCCTAATAGGACATACAAACCTCTCACAAACCATCAGCAAAGCCAATAGGTTTGGCTGATAACTAAATGCGCCTCTTCATTGATTGGTGACTTTGTGTGTGTGTGAGTGATATTTTGGACATGCAAGTGAGTGAATGCAAGAAAGAGCCAATGGTTAAATGAATAGATGCATGAGTGAAAGGACAAGTGTCTGCATGCATAGATGGTGAATGAGTGCATAGACAACAGTAGGAGCTTTCACCTGCACCCACTGCTGGGTAACTAGCAGCCACACACCCACACTAACCACGCAAATACTAACAATGTTCTCAACACCCTCTCCCAACACACACGCCACACAAGCACCAAAAATGTCAACAACCTACACCACGCGCCACAGCAAACTTGCACATCAAAACCCACTTGCATGCATGCTTCTCAATATATGATCAGTCAGCAAACACAACCGAAATATGGGACCTTCTGAGTAGCACCGCACCTGACATCCTCTTCATCACAGAGACCTGGCTCAACTCCTCACCAGCTCCCAACATCACCACGGCAATCCCTGCAGGTTACAAGATGGCTCAACAGGACTGCCTTCACAAGCCAGAAGGAGGACTCACTATCATCTACAAGGAATCCATCAAATGCACAACATCCACAGAGAACGCCACCCCATTCATGGAATACCTGCACTTCAGGCTGCAAATCTCAGAAAACGTTACCCTGAATGGAACTCTTGTTTACTGACCACCCGGGCCACGAGCCACCATTACCAACCTCATCACCAACTTCGTAGCTTCACTCACCATCGACTTCAGAGCATACACTCTACTCAGTGACCTCAACTTTCACCTGGTAACGAAACGACCCCTGCTCCACAGCACTCATCGAAAGCTTGAGCAACATCAGACTCACCCACCTTGTCCTAGAGCCAACACACACTGTAGGGCACACAGTGGACTCCATCTTCATCACAAGCGACAGCATCAAATACAACTTTACCACACCACTCATATGGACCAACCACTCCATCATCCACTTCGAAATCAAAACACCTCAAGTCATTACCCCATCAGGTTCAGCTTTCCAAGTCACAGCTGGGGCAAAATCACACAAGCAGACTAACTCAGTGCCCTCAGCATGGATCAATTTAGCCCCGCAGACAACCTCGACAAAGACATCAACAACTGGATCAAGAACTGCGCAGACTCCCTCGCACCCATCAAACCGAACAAGCATAGTAGATCATACAAGCAGGCCAGCTGGTACACAGAAGACCTCCAAGACAACAAACAACACTGTAAACAGTTAGAAAAGAAATGGAGAGCCAGTCACGACACCACTGGCAGAACTACCTACAAGGTTGCACTCAGACGCTATCACCATCAACTAAGAGACACCAAGAAAAAAGCTCTAGTGGACCACATCGAAGGTAGCTTCACCAGCTGCAAGTAGATCTTCTCGAGGATTTCATCTCACCCTCAGCCAGTGTCCCCAACATCGCTGCCTCCCAGCAACTCTGCGACAACCTTTGCTATCTTCCACAGCAAAATCGCACATATCTACAGCAACTTCGCACACCAACTCATCACCAGAAAACTCATTACTAACCTTTCCATCACCAACCATGATGGCCACCTGACCAAATGGACAACCCTAACCAGAAACAACACAGTGGCAATCATGCAGACCATCCACTCAGGGGCCCAACGGATCTATGCCCCCTCCACATCTCCAACCTGGGAACATCACCATTCAGCACCACCCTGACCCACATCATCAACACCTCCATCACGTCAGCCACTTTCCAGAATGAATGGAAACTTGCAGAAATCAACACTCTCCTCAAGAAGCCCACAGCCAACCCGAATCAACTGAGCAACGTCCGACCTATCTCCCTGCATCCCTATCCAGCCAAAGTAATTGAGCAGGTCATCAACAAGCAACTCACAACCCACCTCGAACTTCACCATTTTCTAGACGACACTCAATCAGATGTCAGAAAGAACCACATCATCAAAACAACACTCATAGGGGCCACTGATGACGATCAAATCATCCTGGACTGAGGAGAAACAGCAGCGCTCATCCTGCCCGACCTCGCTGCGGCCTTCATCACTGTCTCCCATAACACTCTCATCAGAAGACTCCACGACATTGGCATACAAGGATCTGCTCTCAAATGTATTTGTTCCTTCCTCAGGGTGACAAACCCACAGGGTCAGGGTGCCACCCTTCACATCAGAGGCCAAAAATTGAGATGCGGTGTCCCACAGGGACCGCCCCTCAGCCCCATCCTTTTCAACATATGCATGACACCACTCTCCAACATCATTTGATCACAAGACATCACCATCATCTCCTACGCCGATGACAGCCAACTCATCCTCTCCCTGACTGGCAAAACAACCACCGCCAGAACCAACTTCACCAACTGCATGACCATGGTAGCAGACTGAATGCGAATCGACTGCCTGCAGCTCAACTCTGGCAAGATGGAAGTACTGGTCTTCTCCAACAAGATCTCCCCATGGAACTCCACCTTGTAGCTGTTGGAGCTGGGGCCAACACCCACAGACCACGCAAGAAATTAGGGATCATCCTAGATGACAAGCTTGACATGACAGCTCAAGTCAACACACTGTACATCACCTGCTTCCACATCCTATGCATGCTGTGAAAAATCTTCAAATGGTTGTCTTAAAACACCAGACAGACCTTCATGCAACCACTCATCACCAGCGGGCTTGACTACAGTAACACTCTGAACACCGGAATCTCTAAACAACTCCTACACAGACTCCAGACCATCCAGAACACCGCTGCAAGTCTCATACTCAATCTTCGATGCCACACCCACATCACACCGCACCACATGAAGCTTCACTGGCTCCCCATGCATAAGCGCAGCCAATTCAAACTTCTCACACACACATACAAAGCCCTACACAATACAGGATCAGAATTCCTGAACAGCTCTATACACTTTCACCAACTCACCATACACCTACACTCTGCCTCACTCTCACTTGCAAACATTCCCCAAATCTGCAAAAGCAAAACTGGAGGTCACTCATTTTCCTACATCGCACCCAAGACATGGAACAACCTCCCCCAACACATCAGGGCCTCCTTCTCACTTCTTGAGTTCCTCAAGAAGCTGAAGACCTGTCTCTTCATATAAGCACCTAGGGGACCGCAAACCTACACACCTGCCCAAGCGCCTAGATACCCTCTCGGGTGATTAGTGCACTATATAAATCAATATAACATAACAGATGGGTGAGTGAACTGCAAAGATAAAGGCATCCATATACTTTTAGTTATAGGCCAGACCAATTGGTTTTCCCTGTGATTGTTTTTCATGTTTGTCCACTTCAAAAAGACTCATATTATTTATATCAGAAGGATACAAGTCTAAATCATCCTCTACCATAATGTAAGAGGTGGTCTGCTGGTTATACACAGATCTCTGCAACAGCAAAGGTAACCTAATGAGCAACTGTCTTACTGTAGATAAAAGAGTTTGCTTATCTGCCTTGTGAATTTTCTCTGCCCTCAACATCCAGTCACTTCTTCCACCCCTTCTTTCTCCCCTCTCTGTGGCGCACTACCTGCAGCAATTTTTACCTTTAATGTTATGTTCACATTTTTTGTAACAAATCTTCACAAGGCATCTTCAAATTTCACTAGCAGACTGAAATTTCAGGAACTGTTTTCTGTTTTGCGTGAATTTCAATGGGATATCCAAGCAATCGGATTGATTTACAGATACCCGCAAATTATCCTCATTCCCTCCGGAAAATGTATGTTGACTCATTTGTTTAATTGATGCTGCAAAGACACAATGTTAGGCTACCTATGCAGTTGTAAACCATTCCTCGCCATATTTGTGGCTCAAGTCCACACTAGCAAAGTTCGTCCTGGTGATGTCATCTTCTCCTGAAAAAGGGAACTATACATGCTCTCAACAGGAAGCTTTTGCATATAGGGGTGTGTTGCACCGCACATCACCATATATGAATAGTGAGTGGCAGATGATAGTAGACGCAAGTCAAATAAAAGCCTCAACAGACTCTGGCGGGTGTACAGGTACTAAGGGCAGACAGGGATATGAAACAAGGGGTTGTAGTCTGGACTATCAAGGAAGGAATATGGAGTGGCAATAATATTGGGAAAGAAATATCGAAAAGCAAAATATTGTGCACAAAGGGAGTTATAGATTTGCTATTCTTAACTTCACATCTACGTATATTGAACATATATATATATATATATATATATATATATATTGTTCTACAAACGCCCGAAAGCTTTCAAAGGACGCACTCGCAGCAGTTAACCAACGGTTTCTTTATTGGGAAAAGCCAGCATCTCCATCCCAGGTAAGTTCATTGCCGACGCGTTTCGAGGACACAGCCTCTTCCTCATGGGCAAGCTCGAGTATCGCACAAATTATTCCAATCCTTCCTTTTGAAGCATGCAGGGACACCCAGTGGGTCTGCACAGTGCGTTCATGTAGTATGATGCATGCTGGGACATTGAGTCCCAATTGGAAATGTATTGTTGCTCCCAGTGAGCTTCATGCGATACTGTTCTGTAAAGAGTATTGTTACCCTCAGTGGGCCCTCGAATGGCATGTTGACTTCAGTGCCCCCAACTACTGCACTGACCGCGGCTTCTTCTGACAGTTCCAGCGAGCCGCGCAGCCCCTCCAGGTCTGGGAGATGGTGCGTCCTTTCACGGCAGGGCAGCCGTGTGGTAAATATTTTGTTCTACAAACGCCCGAAAGCTTTCAAAGGACGCACTCGCAGCAGTTAACCAACGGTTTCTTTATTGGGAAAAGCCAGCATCTCCATCCCAGGTAAGTTCATTGCCGACGCGTTTCGAGGACACAGCCTCTTCCTCATGGGCAAGCTCGAGTATCGCACAAATTATTCCAATCCTTCCTTTTGAAGCATGCAGGGACCCCCAGTGGGTCTGCACAGTGCGTTCATGTAGTATGATGCATGCTGGGACATTGAGTCCCAATTGGAAATGTATTGTTGGGAGATGGTGCGTCCTTTCACGGCAGGGCAGCCGTGTGGTAAATATTTTGTTCTACAAACGCCCGAAAGCTTTCAAAGGACGCACTCGCAGCAGTTAACCAACGGTTTCTTTCATGTAGTATGATGCATGCTGGGACATTGAGTCCCAATTGGAAAGTTATTGTTGCTCCCAGGGTAACAATACTCTTTTACAGAACAGTATCGCATGAAGCTCACTGGGAGCAACAATACATTTCCAATTGGGACTCAATGTCCCAGCATGCATCATACTACATGAACGCACTGTGCTTTCGGGCGTTTGTAGAACAAAATATTTACCACACGGCTGCCCTGCCGTGAAAGGACGCACCATCTCCCAGACCTGGAGGGGCTGCGCGGCTCGCTGGAACTGTCAGAAGAAGCCGCGGTCAGTGCAGTAGTTGGGGGGCACTGAAGTCAACATGCCATTCGAGGGCCCACTGAGGGTAACAATACTCTTTTACAGAACAGTATCGCATGAAGCTCACTGGGAGCAACAATACATTTCCAATTGGGACTCAATGTCCCAGCATGCATCATACTACATGAACGCACTGTGCAGACCCACTGGGGGTCCCTGCATGCTTCAAAAGGAAGGATTGGAATAATTTGTGCGATACTCGAGCTTGCCCATGAGGAAGAGGCTGTGTCCTCGAAACGCGTCGGCAATGAACTTACCAGGGATGGAGATGCTGGCTTTTCCCAATAAAGAAACCGTTGGTTAACTACTGCGAGTGCGTCCTTTGAAAGCTTTCGGGCGTTTGTAGAACAAAATATTTACCACACGGCTACCCTGCCGTGAAAGGACGCACCATCTCCCAGACCTGGAGGGGCTGCGCGGCTCGCTGGAACTGTCAGAAGAAGCCGCGGTCAGTGCAGTAGTTGGGGGCACTGAAGTCAACATGCCATTCGAGGGCCCACTGAGGGTAACAATACTCTTTTACAGAACAGTATCGCATGAAGCTCACTGGGAGCAACAATACATTTCCAATTGGGACTCAATGTCCCAGCATGCATCATACTACATGAACGCACTGTGCAGACCCACTGGGGGTCCCTGCATGCTTCAAAAGGAAGGATTGGAATAATTTGTGCGATACTCGAGCTTGCCCATGAGGAAGAGGCTGTGTCCTCGAAACGCGTCGGCAATGAACTTACCAGGGATGGAGATGCTGGCTTTTCCCAATAAAGAAACCGTTGGTTAACTACTGCGAGTGCGTCCTTTGAAAGCTTTCGGGCGTTTGTAGAACAATATATATATATATATATATATATATATAATTCACTGAAAAAAACCATAGGTTTCAGGGACGTTATAGTTAGAAATTAGAATCTAAAAAACCTTAGAAATTCACTGAAAAAACCATAGGTTTCAGGGACGTTATAGTTAGAAATTAGCATTTAAAAAACCTTAGAAATTCACTGAAAAAACCACAGGTTTCAGGGACCTTATAGTTAGTTGGACATTTCACTCGTATAAAACCAGAGAAAGTCGGCCGTTATAGTTAGTTGAGCTAACTATAACTCGCGTCCCCGCAATGCACTGCTGATGATGTCACATATTACCTCATTCATGACATGGTCAGTGACATCACTGATGACATCCCTGATGACATCTCAAATGACATCACTGATGACATCATCCAGTGACTGTGTGTTTCTGTAAAGTTTAAATATGTTTTATATATATATACGCCAAGGTGTATTAAAGAATGTGTGGGTGTATACGTGTTTGAATGGATGATTTAGTAGGTGCGTGACTGACTGTATAAGTGAGTGATTAGATGTGTCTTACTGAATGCATGGGTTAGTGACTAAACTGTGCGAATGTCTGTATCAGTCTGTCAGTTGGTGTGTAAGCGGCTGCACGGTTTGGTAAGTAGCTACATGAGTGTGTATATGGGTTATTGATTGTTGTCTGAGTATCTGTATGGGTGCCTGAGTGTATGTGTGAGTGGGTGGGGGGTGTGTGACTCTGTGCATAGATGTGTGAGTGGGTGATTCACTGGGTCTATAGGTTCAAGAGAGCATCTGTGAAGGGCTGTATGGGTGAGTGAGTGTGTGTATAGGTGTGTTGCTGAGTGAATGGATGTTTCAGTGGTACATGTGTGAGTAACTACATATGTGAAAGGCAGTATATGTGAGTGTTGGACTATATAAATGATTATATGTGAGAGTGAGTGATTGTGAGAGTGGCTGTATGGATGAGGGTGTGCTTGTATCAGTGATTGTATAAGAGAGTAAGTATGTGTTAGTATCTGTATGAGAAAGTGAGGTGGTGTGTGTATAACTGTATAGGTGAGTAAATGGGAGTGTGATTGATTCTTTGCATGACTGACTAGGTGTGTGAGTAACTCTATGGATGAGTGGCGGTGTGTGAGTGTCTGTATAGGTTTATGAGTGCATATGATAGTGCTGTATTGATGAGTGACTGCATGTATGAATGACTGTATGGGTGAATGAGTGGATGTGTGTGTAGACCTAGAAATCAGTGAGTGGTTATGTAGTAACTGGTATTGGTGTGTCTATGCTTTCGAGAATGGTAGTCTGTATTTTAGAGTGGGTGTATCAAAGGTTATATTAGGGTGTGAGGAGGTGCATCAGATTATCACGAGGATGATGTCATCAGTGATGTCATCTGTGATGTCATTTGAGCTGTCATCAGTGATGTCACTGACCATGTCATGAATGATGTAATATGTGACGTCATCAGCAGTGCATTGCGGGGGTGCGAGTTATAGTTAGCTCAACTAACTATAACGGCCAAATTTCTCTGGTTTTATACGAGTGAAATGTCCAACTAACTATAAGGTCCCTGAAACCTATGTTTTTTTCAGTGAATTTCAAAGGTTTTTTAAATGCTAATTTCTAACTATAACGTCCCTGAAACCTATGGTTTTTTCAGTGAATTTCAAAGGTTTTTAAATGCTAATTTCTAACTATAACGTCCCTGAAACCTATGGTTTTTTCAGTGAATTTCAAAGGTTTTTTAAATGCTGATTTCTAACTATAACGTCCCTGAAACCTATGTTTTTTTCAGTGAATTTGTAAGGTTTTTTAAATGCTAATTTCTAATTGTAATGTCCAAAAAATGCTTTTTCTAAATTTTTAAAGTTTTAGAAAAATAATGTAATGTTTTCTCCTTTCTAAAATATGCTTTTACCTTTTTTTTTATTAAAAAAAAAGTGGATTCGTGTACCGATCGTGTACAAATCACGGTGGTTGCGTGAATCCAAGAATTTTGCCGCCATATTGCTTAGGTCGTGTACGATGCGCATTGCGTATGCGGAAGGTGCGCGGTTCTCGACCCTGCGCAACGTCACGTACGCATTTCCGGGGGTCGCGCCGGGTGCGCGAATCCATCGCAAATCTTTAAGTTTTAAAAGTATATATATATAACTTTATTATATATATTATACCAAGACATTATTTAAGATAATTGTAAATATCATATATTTGTAACTGGAATAAAAATATATTATAGTTAAATATATTTTTCCGGAATCGCGCCGGGTGCGCGCTAGTTGCGCGCCGGATGTGCGAACCCATGTGACTTCAACAGTAAGCCTTTCATTGGTTAAGAAGCTTTTGATTCTAGAACTTGAAGGACCCCACCTATTTTTTTTCATTCCTTCAAGAGCATTTTAGCAGACACACCTGTTGTCTTCTGCTCCTCTTGTTTGCCTTTTTTGGTGTTTTTTTTCACAGAACTGAAAATGGCAGCTGGTTATGCACCTCAACAGCTTCCCCCTGAAGAGGAAGACGACCTGGAGGAACCTGTAAAGAAGAGATATGAAAGTGTCGTGTGGGCATTTTTCTCCATTCCACCTGGAGAGAAAAAAGTGAATGCCCGAAAAGTCACCTGCACTCTTTGTGAGAAAGTCCTCTCACGAGGTTCGGAGAAAAAATATTCCTGTGGGACGTCATCGATGTTGAAACATTTACAAACAATACATCCTCGACGTCTTGCTAAGGAACAGCTTAGACGGGAACAAGAGAGACAGGCAAGTGACAACAACGCTGCTGGACCTAGCAGGTCATGTGCTTCAACATCATCTGGTACACCCAACATCATCCCTGACTTCGCTAGAGTGGAGCAGCATTGTATAAAATGCAAAAAAATCTCTGTTTTGGTGAGCAACCACTGGATGCTGTCCTGGTTGCTATTAGGAACCACCAGTGTTAATTCTTTTTGTTTTCTATGCAATGAGTTTATAATTGCATAATTTTTTCAACATGTTCACTGTTGGTTCTGTTTATTTTTTAATTTTTTTTTTTTTTTAAACCAAAAAATTCAAAAAAGAGTTAAAAAAAAATACAAAAAAAATATAAAACAAAGAAAGAAGAAAAAAATGGTTCTTTTTTGAACCGCCTAATTGGTTAAAAATAGACAAACTTGTATGTGTTCTATGAATGACTGCAATGGTAATGTCTGAGTCATTGTATGAGTGAATAAGTACTGTCTCAGTGAATGAATGAGTGCAGCAGTATTGCCTGAGTCATTGGATGAGTGCATGGATAGTGTTTGAGGGAAAGAATGAGTGCAGTAGTAGTCCCTGACTGATTGCATGAGTGTATAGGTAGTGCCTGGCTTATTGAATGAGTGATTGTATAGTGCCTGGATGACTGGAGTAGTGGAAGGGGAGTGCCTGGGTTATTCCATGAGTGCATAAATAGTGCCTGGGTGATTGCATGACTGCAGGGGTAGTGCCTGAGTGATTGAAGGAGTGCATGGGTAATGCCTGAGTGATTGCATGAGTGCATGGGTAATGCCTGGGTACATGGAAGAGTGTATGGGTAGTGCTTGGATGATTGCATGAGTGCTGCAGAAGTGCCTAAGCGCATTTATGACTGCATGGGCACTGCCTGAGGGATTGAAGGAGTGCATGGGTAATGCTTGGGTGATTGCATGAGTGCAGAGGTAGTACCTGGGTGATTGGAGGAGTGCATGGGTAGTGCGTGAGTGATTTTATAAGTTCATGGGTAGTGCCTGAGTGATTAGACGAGTGCATAGGTAGTGTCTGCGTAATTGCATGAGTGCAAGGGTAGTGCCTGGCTGATTGGAGGAGTGCATAGGTACTGCTTGAGTGATTGAAGGAGTGCATAGATAATGCCTGGGTGATTGCATGACTGCAGGGGTAATATCTGGGTTATTGGAGAAGTGCATGGATACTGCCTGAGTGATTGAAGGAGTGCATACGTAATGCCTGGTTGATTCCATAATTGCATGGATACAGGCTAGGTGATTGGAGAAGTGCATGGATAGTGCATGGGTGATGGCAGGAGTGTGGGAATAGTGCCTAACTGTATAGATGAGTGCAGGGTAGTGTTTGAAAAAATGGATGAGTGCAGTAAAAGCGACTGTAAACATTAGTTCATATTATCATGCTTATTACATTACTTCATCTTACCTTTTTATTAAAGAAGATACAAAACTCAGTGAAACTATTTTACAGTAGTTTTGTTGTAAACAATTTAAAATCTTTTCAAACTTTAGTATTACTTTCTGTAAAAAAAAAAGAAAAATTGTTATTGCATATAATATTATACTTTTAACAACACAACATAATTTTAGAATTACATAACATATTCACTTTCCCTTTTTTGCTGTTCTCAGATTCTACTGAATTTCACCATACACAGTGATTTCAATGTAGATCATCATATAACAGCGGGGGAAAAAATACAATCAATGAGATTGTAAAAAGAAACAAATCTGCAATTGAAAATATTTACAACAAGTTCAACTATCTGTTTACCTATCTACAGTTTCTAAATTACATTCTTCATCTACATTAATTCATTTCTTTCTTTGAAGTACATTTTGTAAAATATACACTCTCATTTACATTGTGTATAATATAAAGATCAAATATATAAACTACTTCTTTCAAACACAATTTTGCAAATGCAATAAGAATTAGCACAAGCAATAATCCAAACAGTAATTGTTCACATCTTCCCATTAGGCCGAATAATGTTTCCAAATCCATTTGCATTTAAATAGCCAAAATAAACTAATTAATTTGTGTTCACATCTTCCCAATAGGCCAAATGATGTTTTCAAAACTTTGGTTTCAAAAATATCAGATATGAATTTGGTAATTCATAAGGCAACCTACATTTGAATTCCAAATGGGCATCATTGCAATGTGTCCATCCTTTATTGCACTTTAAATACAAAGTATAGTGTCCAGATGTTTTAGTAGGTCTATCATGGAAAATAATAGCCACTGCTTTAAAAGTTCTTCCAGAAATTGATACTTGACTTGCCACAAAAAATTTTATTTTGGTTTCCAGTTTTCTTCCATCTGCTCTACAACGTTGTAGCATTAAAATGACATATTCTCCAAATCTTTCTATAAATAATGTTGACAACATTTCTGATTTACAATGAGAACATTTCATATCTTGATTAGCTGTTTTTAGTAACTTGTTAAAAGACACTGATTTGCAATCTGGTATTGTCAAATATATGAATCGTTCAGTGTCTATTTCAGTGCTTGAAGAAAATGAACACTCTTCACATTTGTGATCCCATCTGTAACTTACTCCAAACAAATTTTCAATTTCTATTCCTTCATCTTCCAATACTGCAAGCATAAACATAAGAAATTCTTGTGCATCTTGTTGTACATTCAATGTAAATTTCAATGATCCAGTACATATATCCAAAAGATGCCGAATGCCAGAAGCAGTATGGATTTTTGTTCTATCAGTTATCAACTTTTCAAAAATATAATATAGTAAAGAACAGAATCTTTTTTCTCAATTTTCCATAATTTCATGATGAAGATCCTCTAGATAAAACACAACATTCACAATTACATTAGCATAGCAGTTGATACCTGAACTATTTTCTAACTGGTATCCTACAATATCATCAAATGTGTCCATTTTCATTTTCTTTGCAGTTTTATCATTCTCTTGAATTCTTTTCTTTTTCTGAATCTCAGTGAAATATTTGTCATATTTCCGTTTTGGACACACTATACGTTTCTCATTTACGGGATATTCACCTAACTTAGGAGCATAAAGTCTTCTTAACCGATTGTGCTCTCTTACACAATTTACATCAGCACTAATCTTTTTATCATCAAAATCAATCAAATACAAACCAGATAATGTCCTTACTCGAGACAATGCAACGTATGCCATGCCTTCTTTAAACACTGTACTTCCAATATTTACCAAAGCAGTGTCTACACTTAAACCTTGAGATTTATGAATGGTTACAGCATATGCTAAAGAAAGAGGAAACTGTTTTCTACGAACATACAAGTCTTTTACAAGCAAAAACGAACAGTACAACGTCCAATCTGTTTCACCTCTTCCATCTGATCAAATTTAGTCTTCAAAAATTCAATTCCATCTGTATTCTGAAAATTTACAAAATCAACAACTTTTCTCATTGCTCCATTTACTAAACCTTCTTCTACATTCAAATTTCGCCGTAAAATTACCTGACAGTTCACACATACATATAAAGTCTTTTCTAAACCTGCAGTCTTAGGCTCCGACTTTTCCAAAGAATTCAATTTTGACTGTAATTTCTCTGAGAGATAGTAACTCCTTTGTGCTCCATTTTATCGATAGCTTCCATTTTCAGTATTGGTTGTTTTTCCAATTTCAAAAGTTCTTGATTGAATGTAGAACACTCTTCCAGTGTAGGCATTAGGCAAACTATAGACTTCTTTTCTCCAATTTTTTGGTATATTATTTCAGGTGCTATGTTTTCATTTGGAAACAAGTTCATTAAAAGTCGACTTTGTAAAGCTTCTTTTCCATCTTTTGTTAAAACACCAATTCTTATCTCTTGAAGAATGTTTCCATAATGTTCATCATTTGCTTGTCGCATATTCTTAATAAGTTCTTTATATTCAAAATAAGACCAAATGTTGACATTTCCAATACTTCCCAAAGATTTCTTAGTGTCTTCATGAAGAAGTGTTTTAAAAACAGGTTGTCCTTTTACAGGAGTAAGTTGTAGTAGGTCGCCAAATAGAATTACATGTTTTCCTCCAAATAGAACATCATAATCTGTTTTTAAAATCTGTTGCATTCTTAAATGTACAAAGGCAAGCATTACGTTTGAGACCATGCTCACCTCATCAATGATTAGAAGTTTCATTTTCTTGAGTACTCTTGAAACTTCATAACAAGCTTCTCCAGATAACTTGTGATATTCCAACTTATTCTCATGTTCAACTGGTAGCATGAGTAATCGATGTAACGTAATCCCTTTAATGTTGTGTGCTGCTAACCCAGTTGGAGCGGTTACAGCACAAGATAAATGTGATTGTAAATCCGTATTTGTAAAGCGCGAACTACTCACCCTTACGGGTCTCAAGGCGCTGGGGGCCGTCGTGGAAATTAAGTGAGCTATTGCCCAGAGTCACATGGTGCTGAGCTGCGCTCCCGCCGGAGCCGGATATCGAACCGTGAGCGCTGTGCTCTGAAGTCAGCTGCCCTGGCCGCTGCACCACACCTCTCCACTCAGTGGTTTCAGTGGTTTTATGTAGATAACCGGTCAAAACTTTAATTAAGAAACTTTTTCCTGTTCCAGCTTGCCCACTGATGAACATTCGAATAGGTTGAAATGATGTGCATTGGCATTCTTTTTTTCTTGCAGTAAACCATGTTGTATCTGTTGTGTCACTCTTTGATATATTTCTTTTTGTTCGATGTTTAGTTGTTCTTCTAACTTTTCTACCTGGACAATATCCTGTTGTGCTTGTTGCATTGCAGTTTCTACTTCATTCATGGAAATTGCTGCTTGATTTTCAATAATTGGTTGTCCTAGTGGATCTTGACTTTGACTATCTTGAGAACTGTCTCTGGCTATTTCAGCTGCAATAGTAGTTTCTTGTTCAATCTCTTCATTTTACATTTGTAGATAAGTTGGGAAAATTGTGCATTGAATGCTATCTTTACATGCATTACAAGACCACTGACTCATTGTCAGTGAAATTGCTCTCCCACCCTCGCAGCTCCACCATTAAGTGAGGCCTGCCCCTGCACTCTCGAGTGTTGGTGATCGAGGCCCTCCTCCACCCGCAGGTTTCCCTGCGCCTCATCCCTGGTGGTCCAGTGGACCTCTGTCTCCTTTCTCTAACTCTGCTCTTTCACTCGTTTTCCTACCCTTTTTTAATCTTTCACCTTTCTGCACTTTTCTGCATCTCTGCTCTTTTGTGCCTTATTTCTGCTCATTTTCCCTTCCTCTCGCTCTGCCCTTTCACTTGTTTTCACTCGTTTTTCTACCCTCTTTTATCTTTCACCTTTCTGCACTTTTCTGCATCTCTGCTCTTTTGTGCCTTATTTCTGCTCATTTTCCCTTCCTCTCGCTCTGCCCTTTCACTAGTTTTCACTCGCTTTTCTACCCTCTTTTATCTTTCACCTTTCTGCATCTCTGCTCTTTTGTGCCTTATTTCTGCCTATTTTCCCTTTTTTTCTTTATCCCTTATTTCCTCCCTTTACCTTTCCCCGCCGCCGCTGCCCCCGCGGCCCCTCCCCCCCAGCGCGACCGGCCAATCCAGCTCCCCTCCCCGCTCCCGCCTCCCAGCTGTCCAGCCCTCCCCGACCCCAACTTAATGGCAGCCACTGCGGGGACAGGCGAGCAAGACCACTGACTCATTGTCAGTGAAATTGCTCTCCCACCCTCGCAGCTCCACCATTAAGTGAGGCCTGCCCCTGCACTCTCGAGTGTTGGTGATCGAGGCCCTCCTCCACCCGCAGGTTTCCCTGCGCCTCATCCCTGGTGGTCCAGTGGACCTCTGTCTCCTTCCTCTAACTCTGCTCTTTCACTCGCTTTTTCTACCCTTTTTTTATCTTTCACCTTTCTGCACTTTTCTGCATCTCTGCTCTTTTGTGCCTTATTTCTGCTCATTTTCCCTTCCTCTCGCTCTGCCCTTTCACTTGTTTTCACTCGTTTTTCTACCCTCTTTTATCTTTCACCTTTCTGCACTTTTCTGCATCTCTGCTCTTTTGTGCCTTATTTCTGCTCATTTTCCCTTCCTCTCGCTCTGCCCTTTCACTAGTTTTCACTCGTTTTTCTACCCTCTTTTATCTTTCACCTTTCTGCATCTCTGCTCTTTTGTGCCTTATTTCTGCCTATTTTCCCTTTTTTTTTATCCCTTATTTCCTCCCTTTACCTTTCCCCGCCGCTGCTGCCCCCGCGGCCCCTGCCCCCCAGCGCGACCGGCCAATCCAGCTCCCCTCCCCGCTCCCGCCTCCCAGTTGTCCAGCCCTCCCCGACCCCTACTTAATGGCAGCCACTGCGGGGACAGGCGAGCAAGACCACTGACTCATTGTCAGTGAAATTGCTCTCCCACCCTCGCAGTTCCACCATTAAGTGAGGCCTGCCCCTGCCCCTGCACTCTCGAGTGTTGGTGATCGAGGCCCTCCTCCACCCGCAGGTTTCCTGCGCCTCATCCCTGGTGGTCCAGTGGACCTCTGTCTCCTTCCTCTAACTCTGCTCTTTCACTCGTTTTTCTACCCTTTTTTATCTTTCACCTTTCTGCACTTTTCTGCATCTCTGCTCTTTTGTGCCTTATTTCTGCTCATTTTCCCTTCCTCTCGCTCTGCCCTTTCACTTGTTTTCACTCGCTTTTCTACCCTCTTTTATCTTTCACCTTTCTGCACTTTTCTGCATCTCTGCTCTTTGTGCCTTATTTCTGCTCATTTTCCCTTCCTCTCGCTCTGCCCTTTCACTAGTTTTCACTCGCTTTTCTACCTTCTTTTATCTTTCACCTTTCTGCATCTCTGCTCTTTTGTGCCTTATTTCTGCCTATTTTCCCTTTTTTCTTTATCCCTTATTTCCTCCCTTTACCTTTCCCCACCGCTGCTGCCCCCGCGGCCCCTCCCCCCCAGCGCGACCGGCCAATCCAGCTCCCCTCCCCGCTCCCAGCTGTCCAGCCCTCCCCACCCCTACTTAATGGCGGCCACTGCGGGGACAGGCGAGCAAGACCACTGACTCATTGTCAGTGAAATTGCTCTCCCACCCTCGCAGCTCCACCATTAAGTGAGGCCTGCCCCTGCCCCTGCACTCTCGAGTGTTGGTGATCGAGGCCCTCCTCCACCCGCAGGTTTCCCTGCGCCTCATCCCTGGTGGTCCAGTGGACCTCTGTCTCCTTCCTCTAACTCTGCTCTTTCACTCGTTTTTCTACCCTTTTTTATCTTTCACCTTTCTGCACTTTTCTGCATCTCTGCTCTTTTGTGCCTTATTTCTGCTCATTTTCCCTTCCTCTCGCTCTGCCCTTTCACTTGTTTTCACTCGTTTATCTACCCTCTTTTATCTTTCACCTTTCTGCACTTTTCTGCATCTCTGCTCTTTTGTGCCTTATTTCTGCTCATTTTCCCTTCCTCTCGCTTTGCCCTTTCACTAGTTTTCACTCGTTTTTCTACCCTCTTTTATCTTTCACCTTTCTGCATCTCTGCTCTATTGTGCCTTATTTCTGCCTATTTTCCATTTTTTCTTTATCCCTTATTTCCTCCCTTTACCTTTCCCCGCCGCTGCTGCCCCGCGGCCCCTCCCCCAGCGCGACCGGCCAATCCAGCTCCCCTCCCCGCTCCCGCCTCCCAGCTGTCCAGCCCTCCCCGACCCCTACTTAATGGCGGCCACTGCGGGGACAGGCGAGCAAGACCACTGACTCATTGTCAGTGAAATTGCTCTCCCACCCTCGCAGCTCCACCATTAAGGGAGGCCTGCCGCTGCCCCTGCACTCTCGAGTGTTGGTGATCGAGGCCCTCCTCCACCCGCAGGTTTCCTGCGCCTCATCCCTGGTGGTCCAGTGGACCTCTGTCTCCTTCCTCTAACTCTGCTCTTTCACTCGCTTTTCTACCCTTTTTTTATCTTTCACCTTTCTGCACTTTTCTGCATCTCTGCTCTTTTGTGCCTTATTTCTGCTCATTTTCCCTTCCTCTCGCTCTGCCCTTTCACTTGTTTTCACTCGTTTTTCTACCCTCTTTTATCTTTCACCTTTCTGCACTTTTCTGCATCTCTGCTCTTTTGTGCCTTATTTCTGCTCATTTTCTCTTCCTCTCGCTCTGCCCTTTCACTAGTTTTCACTCGTTTTTCTACCCTCTTTTATCTTTCACCTTTCTGCATCTCTGCTCTTTTGTGCCTTATTTCTGCCTATTTTCCCTTTTTTCTTTATCCCTTATTTCCTCCCTTTACCTTGCCCCGCCGCTGCTGCCCCCGCGGCCCCTCCCCCCCAGCGCGACCGGCCAATCCAGCTCCCCTCCCCGCTCCCGCCTCCTAGCTGTCCAGCCCTCCCGACCCCTACTTAATGGCGGCCACTGCGGGGACAGGCGAGCAAGACCACTGACTCATTGTCAGTGAAATTGCTCTCCCACCTTCGCAGCTCCACCATTAAGTGAGGCCTGCCCCTGCACTCTCGAGTGTTGGTGATCGAGGCCCTCCTCCACCCGCAGGTTTCCCTGCGCCTCATCCCTGGTGGTCCAGTGGACCTCTGTCTCCTTCCTCTAACTCTGCTCTTTCACTCGTTTTTCTACCCTTTTTTATCTTTCACCTTTCTGCACTTTTCTGCATCTCTGCTCTTTTGTGCCTTATTTCTGCTCATTTTCCCTTCCTCTCGCTCTGCCCTTTCACTTGTTTTCACTCGTTTATCTACCCTCTTTTATCTTTCACCTTTCTGCACTTTTCTGCATATCTGCTCTTTTGTGCCTTATTTCTGCTCATTTTCCCTTCCTCTCGCTTTGCCCTTTCACTAGTTTTCACTAGTTTTTCTACCCTCTTTTATCTTTCACCTTTCTGCATCTCTGCTCTTTTGTGCCTTATTTCTGCCTATTTTCCCTTTTTTCTTTATCCCTTATTTCCTCCCTTTACCTTTCCCCGCCGCTACTGCCCCCGCGGCCCCTCCCCCCCAGCGCGACCGGCCAATCCAGCTCCCCTCCCCGCTCCCAGCTGTCCAGCCCTCCCCGACCCCTACTTAATGGCGGCCACTGCGGGGACAGGCGAGCAAGACCACTGACTCATTGTCAGTGAAATTGCTCTCCCACCCTCGCAGCTCCACCATTAAGTGAGGCCTGCCCCTGCCCCTGCACTCTCGAGTGTTGGTGATCGAAGCCCTCCTCCACCCGCAGGTTTCCCTGCGCCTCATCCCTGGTGGTCCAGTGGACCTCTGTCTCCTTCCTCTAACTCTGCTCTTTCACTCGTTTTTCTACCCTTTTTTTATCTTTCACCTTTCTGCACTTTTCTGCATCTCTGCTCTTTTGTGCCTTATTTCTGCGTCAAAGGCAAGCCCGTCTGCGCCCGTCCGCGACCCGACCGCGACCAGCGCCAGGAACCCTGGACCTCCGCCCCGCCAACGCTACGACCCAGCAGCACTCCACGCACTCAACCCAGGCCGCAACAACAACTGCAAGCTAGCATCACCAGCCGACTCCCACGGACCCTTCAGCTGTCACCTCTGCCGCCACACCTGCAGCACCG
The DNA here is from genome assembly GCA_963921515.1 of Calotriton arnoldi. Taxonomy (NCBI): domain Eukaryota; kingdom Metazoa; phylum Chordata; class Amphibia; order Caudata; family Salamandridae; genus Calotriton; species Calotriton arnoldi. The sequence continues at coordinate 3,596,311 of CAWUFW010000455.1, read as the reverse complement.
CCAAGAACACGGATCCAGCACAACCCGCCCACAAGAACACAACCGAACCGAAGACCCTGCAATGCATCCTCCTCAATGTCCGATCCCTCCACAAACACGCCACAGAAATCTGGGACCTCCTCGACAGCACCACCCCGGACGTAGCGTTCTTCACCGAAACCTGGACCAACACCACCTCGGGACCGGACATCGCCATCGCCATCCCCAAGGATACAAGATCTCCAGGAAGGACCGCCCCACCCGCCCAGGAGGAGGAATCGCCATCGTCCACAAATCCAGCCTCCGCCTGAGCACACTCCCTGACGAGCCCACAGAACTTATGGAACACCTTCACTTCAAGATACTGGCCAGCCCCACCGCCACCCTCCGAGGAACCCTCATCTACAGACCCCCTGGACCCCGCGGACCCTTCGCCAACTCCATCACGGACATTATCTCCCTGCAGGCCATCGCATCCACCAACTACACCCTGCTGGGAGACCTCAACTTCCACCTCGACAACCAACTGGACCCCAACACCACATCCCTCCTGGACAACCTCCACAACATTGGACTGCGCCAGATCGTGACCGAGCCCACGCACTCAGCAGGACACACCCTCGACCCCCTCTTCACTACAGGAAACTACATCACCTTCAGCCACACCACCGAACTCCCATGGACCGACCATCGTTGCGTCCACTTCACCTTCAGAACACCCACCATCCACAGACACCAGCACCTGCTTCCACGAAGAAACTGGACCAAAATCACCGACGACCAGCTCACCTCCTCACTCAACAACTCCACCCCAACCATCGCGGAAAACGACGACCCCAACACCGCAGCCCGAACCCTGCATAGATGGATCACGGACAGCACCAACACCATAGCCCCCTCAAGAAAAACAACAATACCCGCGCCAAGAAAGCCAGATGGTTTACCACCGAACTTCGAGAGTCCAGAAGCACATGCCGCCGCCTTGAAAAGGCCTGGAGGAACACCAAATCCACAGAAGCCCACGACAACTTCAGAGCCGCCACCAACGCCCACCATCAACTCATCAGAGAAACGAGGAAAAAAGCGATTGAAGACAGAATCTCCACCCACGCGCACAACAGCAAGGAACTCTTCAGCATCATCAAGGAGTTCGCCCAACCCACTAGCGAGTCTACCGACATCCCTCCCTCACAAGACCTCTGCGACAAACTCTGCACCTTTTTCCACCACAAAATCAAGAGCATCTACGACAACTTCGACGAAGACAACCAACACACTGAACCCTCACCAACCACCCCCGACACCCGGAAACCAGCGATTGACGACTGGACAGCCCTCACCACGGAAGACACACTGAAGACAATGAAGTCAATCCACTCAGGGGCCCCCACGGACCCCTGCCCCCACCACATCTTCAACAGAGCCGCCGACACCATCGCACCCTTGCTCCGCCACACCATCAACCGCTCCCTGGCGACCGCCTCGTTCCCCGACGACTGGAAACACGCCGAGGTCAACCCCTCCTAAAGAAACCCTCAGCGGACCCCTCCGACCTCAAAAACTACAGACCCATCTCCCTGCTCCCGTTCCCAGCGAAAGTCATCGAGAAAGCCATCAACAGCCAACTCGCCACATTCATTGAAGAACACAACATCCTCGACTCCTCCCAATCCGGCTTCAGAAAAAACCACAGTACGGAAACCGCCCTCCTCGCCGCAACAGACGACATCCGCACCCTACTGGACAAAGGAGAAACAGTAGCCCTCATCCTCCTCGAGCCTATCAGCGGCGTTCGACACAGTCTCCCACCGCACCCTAATACGCAGACTCTACGACGCAGGAATCCAGGACAAGGCCCTCGACTGGATCCGCTCCTTCCTCTCCGGCAGGACGCAGCGGGTCAGACTCCCCTTTCCTCTCGGACCCCACACCTACCACCTGCGGAGTCCCCCAGGGCTCCTCCCTCAGCCCGACGCTCTTCAATGTCTACATGGCTCCACTCGCCCCCATCGTCAGAACCTACGGACTCAACATCGTGTCATACGCAGACGACACCCAGCTCATCCTCTCCCTATCCAACGAGCCCAACACCGCCAGACGCAACTTTCGAGAAGGCATGGAAGCCGTCGCCAAATGGATGAAAAACAGCTGCCTACAACTAAACACCAACAAAACAGAAGTACTCATCATGGGCCCAAACCCCGATGCCTGGAGCGACACCTGGTGGCCCCCCGCCCTCGGAAACCCGCCAACCCCCACGGACCACGCATGCAACCTGGGAATCATCCTGGACTCCGAGCTCAAAATGGACCGCCAGATCAACTCTGTCTCGTCTTCCTGCTTCCACACCCTCCGCCTCCTTCGTAAGACCTTCAAATGGATCCCCCTCGAACACCGAAAGACCGTCACTCACGCCCTGGTCACCAGCAGACTCGACTACGGCAACGCACTCTACGCCGGAATAAACAAAAACCTCACCCGCAAGCTACAGAACATCCAGAACGCCGCTGCAAGACTGGTCCTCAACCTGCCAAAACACTGCCACATCTCCCAGCACCTGCGCACACTCCACTGGCTCCCTGTCGAGGCGAAAATCACCTTCAAGATGCTCACCCATGCACACAAGGCCCTCCACGGCACCGGACCAGCATACCTGAACAGCCGACTCAAATTCCACGCACCCCAAAGGACCCTACGATCAGCCCAGCTCTCCTACGCCGTGGTCCCCCGCACCAGAAAGACCAGATCGGGAGGCCGCTCCTTCTCCTTCCTCGCGGCCAAAGCATGGAACGCCCTTCCGCTCCACCTCAGACAGACAACATCGCTCCCCATCTTCGCAAGAAACCTCAAAACCTGGCTTTTCGACAGACCCCTCCTTGATGGATGGAACCTGCACCCCCCCCAGCGCCTTGAGACCCTTACGGGTGAGTAGTCGCGCTTTAACAAACCCCTGATTGATTGATTGATTGATGCATTAAAAGAATCTTCTTAGCAGTCAAAATCTCCAAGTAATTCCATTTCACTACGCCAAGGCTTGAAGAGTTGCAGAAGTGCTAAATAGAAAAATTCCCTTTTATCTGGAGTTTCGCAACTGAGTTTCCTGTGGTTAATAAGATTTCCCAAAATTTTACCAAACATCCATCACATCCAATTACTGCATATTTTTCTTCATTTATATTTGCTGTAACATTTCTCTTAAAACTGTAATTTTGCAGTACTTCATAGAGACATATGTTTTCCAGGTGTGCACTCCTTTTGGGATAGTATGTATCCAACATATTTGTTTTAACAATATCTGTACTTTCCGGTTCATTCAATGCTAAGTATTCAATTTCTTCTAGAGATTTCAATACTCGATTTTGTGTTTCAGCAAGACCTAGACTTACCCAAATGATTCCTCTTGACTTTGAGTATAAACTTGCAGAGGTCAACCGATCCAAACATTCGTAAGATCCAATTTCTCGATGGGAAAGCATCTTCAAACTAAAGCTGTACAACTTGTTACTAAGAGTCTTCACTTGTGAAATTTCTTGCCACATTTCTTTCAACTCCATCTTTTGTTATATATGATGTAACATACCGAGCAACAGCAATTGAATTATCTGCAACATACTGGATATCCATATTTGCATTCCACATTGTCAAAATCACTGGATTGTAGTCATTAATATACTTTGATTCTTCAGTTCTTTTTATGTGGTAAGTTTTCTTTGGAGATTTTCGAGTGATAGTATGCCTTACTGCTGACATGAAACTATTGACTCTTCCTTTTGAAATTACTGGACTTGGAATGCAAAATGACATTTTGTATAACATTTTCCCTTTGACGTGTATTTTCGTAGACAATGTTTTCCACATCGATGACTTTGAAACCGTAAAACTTGTTGTCTTAAGCTACTTTCTCCTCCTTTTTTTGGAATAGCATAGTCTTCAATGAAAGTCAAAACTGTTTCATCAGAATCGGTTCCAAATTTAGGTGCATTCTTGATCGATAATAACATGTGTATATGAGGAGCACCTCTGGCTTGGTACTCCTTTCTCCAAAAGAAATCAGTTACTTCTCCAAGAGGTGGATTTTTTTTATTGCAGATAAAAGACATCATAGCTTGAAACCTATGATTAAAATATCTGCACACATTTACAGGATCCAACGAACACAGTTCTCCAGCTGTCTTCAAATCAATGTTTTTTACATTCGAATTTGCTTCTCATAGAAATTCAAGTAAATCGTCCCATGCGTATTCAGCACAGCTAAGCGTAACAAACCATGTAGGGGTTCCTAAGTTTCTTAACATACATTTAAGTTCTCCATGACGACGATACCAATACTCATTAGTACCACGTTGACACGCCATCAAATTTATTAACTGAGATTCTAAATGATCATCTCTTTGTTGAACTTTGTCCTAGAATTCCTTTGCAGAAACATGTGTAACATGAACTCCTGTTTTTAATATGTGGTTCACTGCATATGAAAGTCCAGACAAGTCACTTTCAAACAGAAGTTTGAAATAAATATGGAATACACTGTTGAAATCTTGGATCTTCTGAGTACAATCTTGTCGTACGATATTCTGAAGCTGGAATCTGTACTGGTCGTTCACCATATCGTCCACCTTTTTCAGTGGGGAAGAGCTGTGGAAAACAACGAGCTTCTAAACTTTTTTCCCAAACACTCATGGGAGTTCCCTTCGCTTTCTTCATTTGGAATAATTCAATAGTGTTTCCAATCACTTCTTTTGAATGTAGAGGATGTATACTGTAATGTTCGTAAATTTCTTCACTCCTGGAGTTGTCCACTTTTTCGATTTGGCCAGTTGAAATTTCTCTATCATCTTCTAAAGATATTTCTTGTTCTTCCACATATACATTTTTATAATAAATATTGTTTTGTATAAGATATAACGTAGCCTTTTGAAGTTTGGTGACATCTACTAACTCTTGCCATATTTTACGACTCTTTGTTGGTACACCATTAACTAGAATAACTACAGGTTCACTTTCCTCTCTCTCTACACCAACCGTTTCAAAAAAATTCCTAAAATCTAAAGGTAAATACTCAACTCTTCCTTTTAAACCTCTTTGTAAATCTGTTGGAGACAGCTTAGCTGTTTTAGGCTCCATACAAACTATAGCCTGAAACGGGTGCACAGATTGAATAAGAATGGACTCATACGTATTTAAATCTACCAGTTCCGGAGGAATAGCTACCAACTCTAGGTTGTTATGTACAGCTCTAGCTGACATTTTGTTCTCTTCTAATTTGTTGTAACAATATTTACAAATACGTTGCTCACTACCCAACTCAAAACGACCTTCCACCAACAAATAAGCACCAAATTGCTCCCACTTATCATTGTTTTCCTTTTCACTTTTTAAATACACATCAACATTCCTAGTTTGACTTCTATAGTGAGTACGTCGACAACAAACACAAACATAGTTTGGATTTTCACAAGAAACTACCTTAAACTTTGTAATTTCTTCTGCAAACTTCACAGTAGTAGTATCTTCCATCTCTTCTTCAACACCTACACTTATCAAACTCTCACTTTCTCTACACTCCTCTTGAGGACCAAAGAAATAAAACTCTATTTCATCAGAAACTTTTTTTACATCCAACACTTAATCATGCAAAAGAGCTGTGTTTATTTCACTTAAAGATAATACAGGACTTTTTACATAGTACAATCTTCTTACTAACTTCCGCATTTCAGAGTGATGTACTGCTAAAATTCTTAATGATGAAAAGTACTTTGACACACTTTTCTAGAAAGACAAGCCAGAGAAGGGCCCTGCAAGTTAGTATATTTTCTCACTTTACAAGGATCTAGTCCTTGCAACATCTTAATCTTCTGTTTAACACTTTTTTTTACCATAATCTCGTAAGAAATTTCGTAATATATCAATAGATTCCTGTCATATACTACAAATACTACTACAATCCCACTTATACACTGGTGCTTGTGTACGTCTCCCTTGAACTTCTTCAGCTATTACTTCTTCCACATTTCTAGGAACCATCTTTTCTTTTTCAATTGGACAACCGTTTTTAACTTCATAACAACGGCCACAGGTATCAACTGCATGAACTAATGTATTTTGTTGAAAATAGCTTTCTTCATTAAAAAAAGGTTCAGTACTAGAAGTGTGCTTCCATTCACCCGAATTTTTTTTCCAAAAGTTAGTTCTATTCATTAGTCTTTTTCTTTTACTTTTCTCCTTCATAAAGTGCATTGTTTTATTCAATGTTTTCATTCTCTTCAATACTAATATAAACAATCCTCTTTTCAATTCAAAAGCCTTATCGACTACACTTTCAATCTGTTCTTTTTTCTTGTAAAATGATGCTGATTTTCTTTTATATTTTTTGCAATCTTTCAATAAATTTTGTAGTACTCTACTTTTATACATTCTCTTTCTAATGTCTTTATATTGTTTCATCCTTTTTTCAACATAGATTGGTTTCCCATTACCTGATTTTTCATTAATATGTCCTTTTTCGTTTCCTTCTGAATGGTTGTACTACTTTTCTTTTTCTTCTCTCCATTTTGAAAATTCATTACATTCTTTATAACTCTTTTAACAAATTCTTTAGTTCTCTTACCAGAAGTCTTTTTCTTCAATGTCACATGTTGTACTTCATCTAATTTCTTCTTTTCTCTTTCCTTTAAATAGTACTGTTTTTTATCTTTTCTTTTCTTTTGATCTTTTCTTGCCATACTCAATCTTTATTACTAATAATGGTAAATATCTGAAAACAAAGAAAAGTTTAAAAACTTTCGTTAACTAATTTAATATTATTAAAATAATTATATACAAATATTCTTATGTATAAATAAACAAATATTTTTAATTGCATTGCAAATCTATGTCAGACACTACACAATTCCTACAATTAGAAGACATCACAACCTATACAATAGAATCACAGAGCACAACTAAAGGATTCCTCTTCTGCTACCCAAATCAAATCTAAAGTGCAGTCTGTAGTGCCTGGGTGATTGCATGAGACCAAAGGTACTGCCTGGGTGATTGGAGGAGTACTAGAGTAGTGCCTGGGTGATTGCATAAGTGCATAGGTAGTACCTGAGTGTTTTTATAAGTGCATGGGTACTCCCTAAGTGATTGGAGGAGTGCATAGATCCTGACAAAGGGATTGGAGGAGTGCAAGGATAGTGCCTCAGTGATTGAATCAGTGTATAGCTAAAGCATTAGTGATTGCATGAGTGCAGGGGTAATGTCTAGGGGATTAAAGAAGAACATAGGAAGTGCCTGGGTGATTGCATGAGTTCAGGGATAATATCTGGGGGACTACAGGAGTACATAGAAAGTGCCTCTGTGATTTTATAAGTGCATCACTACTGTCTAGATGATTACAGTAGTATTGTGGTAGAGCCTCAGTGATTGGAGGAGTGTAAAGGTAGTGCCTGGGTGATTTTATAACTGCATGGGTACTGGCAAAGTGATTGGAGGACTGCATAGATCCTGATACAGTGATTGGAGGAGTGCAAGGGTAGTGCCTGTGTGATTGAACTAGTGTGTAGCTAATGCATTGGTGATTGCATCAGTGCAGAAGTAATTTCTGATAATTAGAAGACTACATAGGTTATGTCTGGGTGATTGCATCAGTTGAGGGGTAATATCTGGGGGATTACGGGAGTACATAGGAAGTGCCTGGGTGATTTTATAACTGCATGGGTACTGCCTGGGTGATTAGAGTAGTACTGTGGTAGTGTCTGAGTGATTGGACAATTGTAAAGGTAGTGCCTGGGTGATTTTAAAACTGCATGGGCACTGGCTTAGTGGTTACATAATTACAAGGATAGTGCCACCGTGATTCGAAGAGTGCAAAGGTAGTGCCTGGATGATTATATAAGTACATGGGTAGTGGCTGTGTGATCAAAGGACTGCAGGGGTAGTGCCTGGGTGATTGCATGAGAACAAAGATACTGCCTGGGTGATTGGAGGAGTATTAAGGTAGTGCCTGGGTGATTGCATAAGTGCATAAGTAGTGCTTGAGTGATTTTATAAGTGCATGGGTACTGGGTAAGTGATTGGAGGAGTGCATAGATCCTGACACAGTTATTGGAGGACTGCAAGGGTAGTGCCTGGGTAATTGAACCAGTGTATAGCTAATGCATTAGTGATTGCATGAGTGCAAAGATAATGTCTGGGGGATTAGAGGAGTACATAGGTAATTCCTGGGTGATTGCATGAGTTCAGGGGTAATATCTGGAGGACTACAGGAGTACATAGAAAGTGCCTTGGTGATTTTATAAGTGCATCACTACTGCCTAGGTGATTACAGTAGTATTGTGGTAGTGCCTCAGTGATTGGAGGAGTGTAAAGGTAGTGCCTGGGTGATTTTAAAACTGCATGGGCACTGGCTGAGTGGTTACATAATTACAGAGATAGTGCCAGCGCGATTGGAAGTGTGCAAAGGTGCTGCCTGGATGATTATATAAGTGTATGGGTAGTGGTCGGGTGATCGAAGGACTGCAGGGGTAGTGGCTGGGTAATTGAAATAGTGCAGGGGTAGTGCCAAGGTGATTGCATGAGAACAAAGATACTGCCTGGGTGATTGGAGGAGTACTAGGGTAGTACCTGGGTGATTGCATAAGTGCATAAGTAGTGCTTGAGTGATTTTATAAGTGCATGGGTACTGGGAAAGTGATTGGAGGAGTACATAGATCCTGACATAGTTATTGGAGGACTGCAAGGGTAGTGCCTGGGTGATTGAACCAGTGTATAGCTAATGCATTGGCGATTGCATGAGCGCAAAGATAATGTCTGGGGGATTAGAGGAGTACATAGGTAATTCCTGGGTGATTGCATGAGTTCAGGGGTAATATCTGGAGGACTACAGGAGTACATAGAAAGTGTCTCAGTGATTTTATAAGTACATCGCTACAGCCTAGGTGATTACAGTAGTATTGTGGTAGTGCCTCAGTGATTGGAGGAGTGTAAAGGTAGTGCCTGTATGATTTTATAACTGCATGGGTACTGGCAAAGTGATTGGAGGAGTGCATAGATCCTGATACGGTGATTGAAGGAGTGCAAGGGTAGTGCCTGGGTGATTGAACTAGTGTATAGCTAATGCATTGGTGATTGCATGAGTGCAGAGGTAATGTCTATGGGGCCGATTCACAGAACTAATCTGAGATAAAATCCTAAAATTACTACTTTTGGTATTCACAGAAGGCATTTAGTAGTAGTAAAGTTACGACTCCTAACTTTACTACTACTAAATACCTTTTGTGAATACCGAAAGTCGTAAAGTTAGGATTTTGTCTCAGTTTAGTAGTAGTAAAGTTAGGAGTCCTAACTTTACTACTACTAAATGCCTTCTGTGAATACCAAAAGTAGTAAGTTTAGGATTTTATCTCAGATTAGTTCTGTGAATCGGCCCCTAAGTGATTAGAGGACTACATAGGTTATGTCTGGGTGATTGCATGAGTTGAGGGGTAATATCTGGGGGATTACGGGAGTACATAGGAACTGCCTAGGTGATTTTATAAGTGCATGGGTACTGCTTAAGTGATTGGAGAAGTGTATAGATCCTGACAGGGTGATTGCAGGAGTACAGGGATAGTGCCTGGGTGATTCAATCACTGTATAGCTAAAGCAATAGTGATTGCATGGATGCAGGGGTAATGTCTGGGGGATTACAAAAGTACATTGGATGTGCCTGGGTGATTTTATAACTGCATGGGTACTGCCTGGGTGATTGGAGTAGTACTATGGTAGTGTCTGAGTGATTCGACGATTGTAAAGGTAGTGCCTGGGTGATTTTAAAACTGCATGGGCACTGGCTGAGTGGTTACATAATTACAGAGATAGTGCCACCGTGATTTGAAGAGTGCAAAGGTAGTGCCTGGATGATTATATAAGTACATGGGTAGTGGCTGTGTGATCGAAGGACTGCAGGGGTAGTGGCTGCGTGATTGAAGGAGTGCAGGGGTAGTGCCTGGGTGATTGCATGAGATCAAAGATGCTGCCTGGGTGATTGGAGGAGTACTAGGGTAGTGCCTGGGTGATTGCATAAGTAGTGCTTGAGTCATTTTATAAGTGCATGGGTACTGGGTAAGTGATTGGAGGAGTGCATAGATCCTGACACAGATATTGGAGGACTGCAAGGGTAGTGCATGGGTGATTGAACCAGTGTATAGCTAATGTATTGGTGATTGCATGAGTGCAAAGATAATGTCTGGGGGATTAGAGGAGTACATAGGTAATTCCTGGGTGATTGCATGAGCTCAGGGTAATATCTGGGGGACTACAGGAGTACATAGAAAGTGCCTTGGTGATTTTATAAGTGCATCACTACTGCTTAGGTGATTACAGTAGTATTGTGGTAGTGCCTCAGTGATTGCAGCAGTGTAAAGATAGTGCCTGAGTGATTGCAGTAGTACTGTGGTAGTGCCTGAGTGATTGGAGGAGTACAGCATCCTGAGTAGTAGCAGAATACTGAAATTACAGCACAAAAGTGAGGTCTATCACATGGTGTACACTTTTGTACTGCAGTTTCACAATTCTGTAACTACTGAGGGTGTTGAGCGTACCAAAAATAACGCATCAAACCTACACATGAGTCTGTTATAAATCTTACCATATTCCTAAAACCATACATGCATATATGTCTACCTTTTGAAATTATCATCATATATAAAAGAAATAAACAAATAGACTGAACTTTACATTTGAAAGTCACACCTACATTCTGCAGTGTATTTCAAGTGTACCTTTCCCCAGACTAATAGAAAATACCCTAATCACTAATTCCTCTGGCAACATGTTTTAAACCTCAGTTTTGAGCTGCAGCTTCACCATTCACCTGGCCAAATACAAAGCAGGAACCCTTCACATATCTCTGCTAAAAGTCTCACCATATTCCTAAAAGCATACATGCATATGTCTCTACCACAACACTATCCACACCTCAAAAATTTAGACAACAAACTTACAATTTCAAACAAAACCAAAAATGATGTGGCATATTTCAACTGTACCTCTCTAGAGACTTAAAAAAAAGCCTAATCACTAATTCCTTATGTCAACATCTTTTAAACCACACTTTTATGCTACATCTTCACTATTCTACTACTACTCACAGTCTTGAGCCTACCACATAAAAAGCAACAACACCTCTTTGTTATACATCATGCACCTTCAAATATATGACATATGAAAATACATATACAAATTAAAACATACTTCAGACACAAGTCCATGCACACCTTAAAACTTGACAGACTGCAGTTCTAATTTCAAAGCAACACATAAAATTATGCGGTATACAACAAATGTACATATCCACACAATAAAACAAACTACCATAATCACTAATCCATCTTCCAATATACACATATTACTATAAAGAATCTATTTCAAACAACATTTAACTACAATAAAACAAACTACAATACACATCTCTACATTTAATAATATATTTCAAACATTACAGTTCTTGAATAATTTTTAAAGATTAAAGATAAAGCTATTGCATAGTACACCTCACAAATTTATAACTCACCTTCCAAATTGATTTGTAGAATATGAAATATCACTAACTTATAAAAAAATTCTTATGCACACAATCAATGTAATGCACCACTCTCAGCAAGGTAAAACCAGTAATGGCAAACTTTCCCTCTCTTTCTCCACCCAAATACATGTAAGTAACAAATCACCTTGCTTCCTACATTATTTCAAATTGTAGAACACATTTCTATTGGTTAGAAATATTAACCCTTACCAACTGACTTCTAAAAGTGCCCAAACTGGTTCTGGAATTTTTGGGGGAATCGCGACTCCACCGGGCACCAACGCAATGGAGCCGCGAATCCATACGGGAGTTCAAAAATATATTACAAATAAAAATACCACTATTTTTTAAGGACACACCACTTCTAAACATAATACTGACTTGGGAAATCTTACTTTAATAACATATCACTTATATATAAATTACAATTCCATATTTTAAAACCACAGATAACATTCAACCCTTCCCCCATTCTGCTTAATGCCAGTTTCCATAGTAACACTTCATGGAACATTCAACTGAACTAACAGGTCGCAAGTTCACCATATTTTCAAGTTTAGCACACAAGGTTGCAAATGCAAACAGCAGGTGTGGTTGACGTTTGCAAAATATGACCTTATCCTATCTACTGTACCTTTCAAAAAAATTTTACTGGCCAATAACAAACATGCTTTTTAAAGAAAGTAACATGCACCCGATTTTTCAGTGTACAATGTTCTTAAACAGCCAATTAATTCTCTACTTTTTAAAAAACAGCATCTTGTCCACCATTTTAGATACCTCTCATTCTACCAACTGACTACCTCAGCTACAGACATCTTTTCATCCCTTCAAGATGCTTACAGTATGGATTGTTGGGCACATCTATGTTTTCTGGTGCAAAAGGTATGCTGAACGCAGAGGTATTGACAAAGACCTAGCTTTGCAAAATGTGGATAATAAAAGGATTCCACAGAGAGGATTAAAGTGGCACCAATTGATGCCTTTGGTTAAAACCTTGTTGCATCTCCAACCCCCTGACCTCATGATTGTGCACTGTGGTGGCAATGACCTAGGCACATTGACTGGGGTAGAACTGGAAATGCTCATGAAGGATACCTTTGCACAATTGATGTTGCTTTTCCCCCAAACTGTCTTTGTATACTCTAATATATGCCAAAGACAGAAATGGAAGTGGTCAACTCAATTCTGTCCACAGATTGAAAAAGTTAGGAAGAATGTAAATAAAGCTGTTTCTGCTTACCTCTGAGACCATAGAATGGGCTCCATACATAACAACAATCTATGTTTTGATATGGATGGCATCTACAGAAGTGATGGAGTACACTTCACAGATCATGGGAACAGAGTCTTTCTCAACAACCTAAAGCTGTGCATCCGCACTTAAATGTAGCTACAACAAAGTCATAATGAAAACAAGGGCTCTTTTTAGAGCCACCCTATAACACAATAGTGAATATAATTTTTTTTTACACATACATACTTTTTTTTTATTTTTTGTGGATTCGCGCACCCGGCGCAAATCTGCAAAAGCATGAATTCAATGTACTACAACACAACACACTTTTCAAGTTTAACTATTAATTTTATATATTTTTAACAACTCTATCAATTGTAATCTTGTCATTAACTTCAATCACAGTACCTCTTTAAAACAACTTCACAAATAAAACACTACCTTCTAAATTATATACTACTAAATTATTTATTTGAGGTGAATTCGCGAATCCAACGCAACGTTACACGGGGTGGCCGCGTTGGGGGTCGTGACTCCAAACTCGAAAGAAAAAAAAACGCCCCACTTTCATTATTCGGTATTCACCCCGGGGACCCCATCCCCCAGGGCCTGCCAAATTTTTTATAAAAAAAAAAATTATGGAGAGGGGCCATGTGGTTTCCCCTCCTAAGGCCACTTCTGGCCCCGGAAAGCCCATCCCCAGGGCCTGGCTAGCCTGGATTTTTTGGGGGGAGGGGGGCCGGGTGGCCCCCCTCCTAAGGCCAATTATGGCCCCGGGGACCCCAGCCCTCGGGCCGGCCTTCCTTTTAAAAAAATAAATAAATAAATACAATAAACGGGAGGAGGGCCGAGTAGCCCCCCTCCCGGGCCACTTCTGACCCCGGGAACCCCATCTCCCAGGGCCGGCCCTCAAGTTGGGGACAGTGGGGGGAGCCCCAATGCCCCCACGGTCCTTGCTGGCTCCTCGCCTCCTGCGGGAGCCGGCATTGCTTTTGAGCAAGGGGAGCTGCTAACTGCTTTGCTTCGTTGAAGCGAGAGCAGGTTTCCTGCTCTCGCTTCAACGAAGCAAAGCAGTGTTTGCTATGACAGGACGGGAGCCGTGCCCTGCCCTGCCATAGCAAACGGCAATGTCCCGAGGGTGGGCACCCCGGGACATTGCAGCCGGTCCTGGGGGGTGGCGGTCCCCAGGGCCATCGAGGGCTCCAGGAGGGGAGCCGCGCGGCTCCCATCCCAACAAGTTTAAAGCCCCGGGGAGGTGGTGGTCCCCGGGGGTCCGCAACGGACCCCCGTATTCTAATTTATGTTGCCCCGGGAAAGTGGCGGTCCCCGGGGCTGCGGGGGGTGACCCCCCGCATTTAAACATCAAAGCCCCGGGGAGGTGGCAGTCCCCGGGGCTTGGGGGTTCCGGTGAGGCCCCCCACACAAAATGTAAAGATGCCCCGGGGAGGTGGTGGTCCTCGGGGCAGCCCTATTTTATTATTTTAGACCTGGGGAGGTGGCGGTCCCCCCCGCTGGCCCTTGCTTCATAATTGCACATTGCCCCCGGGACCTGGCTCACCCGGGGGCTTAAAGAAACGAAGCGCGGGAGACCGCGCTTCGTTTTTTAAAACTTTTCTCGCCGGATTCGCGCACCCAGCGCGAATTCGACCGATTTGTTTTTTAAAAAAATGCTTTTTTTGGCCCGAGGGGTCCTTGTGGGACCCCCTGAGCAGGCCTAGGGGGTCAGGGTGTTTCTACCCTGCCCCCTTTTCTTGTTTTTTAACCTTTATTTTACTGTTTTCTTGTGACTCGGTTACCGAGTCACAAGATGGCTGCCAACACATTCTGGTTTGGAGTGTTGGCAGCCAATTACAATTAAGCTTGTGCTCGGGAGGATTCGCGAATCCTCCTCGGTGCTCAGATATCAATATTTTTATTTTTTTAATTTCTCAGCAACTTCTGAATGGATTTACACCATTTAAAAAAAAGCACGCTTTCTAGACCAAGACCTACCTTTATGCCAAATTGATGTAATTCCGTTCAGCAGTTCGGGCTGTAGCTTTGTCTAAAGTTCCTATGGAAATTAACATAGGGAAAACGCGTTTTTGGGCCCCCCTTTTTTCTCGGCCCCCAGTTGACGAATCATCCCGAAACTTTCAAGACAGAAGCTGACCTGAGCGAACCATTAGTTTTGAAAATTTCGCGAAGATTCGTCAAACGGCGCCAATGATATTGGCAATATATATATATATATATATATATATATACAAAACATTCTTCCCTCCATCTAGAGAAAATCCGCACTCAAATCTTGGGGTTCACTTTCTTTATTCCCCAACAGCACTTGCATTAAAAATTGGAATGCGTTTCGGCTGTAGACAATGGGAGGGTGAGTTTGGTAGTGTGCAGCACGATAAGGAGTGGGAAATAGCTTTTCAGTTTCTGCGACAGGTATCCCGTAATTCTCGTTTTAACAATTTACAGTTCTTCATGCTCTACTGACCATACCTCACACTGGCCCAAATCAACCAAATTTTTCCCCAAGCGGCCGCTGGATGCCCTAGATGTCACGCTCCAGGCTCAGACCTACAGTATATGAGTTGGTCCTGCCCAACCTTACTGCGCCATTGAGGGATGCTGCACAAACTTCTCCTTCAACTCACAAAGCTTCCTGGCATCCACACATGGGAAGCCTGCTTGCTCACTTGGCATTTTTCATCGTTGTAAGCCTCACAAAATACACTCCCTCTCTGGCACATCTTCTTGCCAAGCGCACTATCACTTTAAACTGGCTGTCCCCAACAGCCCCCTTGCTGAAGGCTTGGTGTGGTGTGGTGCGGTCCACAGATGGGATGCGGTGGAGGAGGACAATCTCCGCTGTGAGGAGGTACTCGGCCTGCGCAAAGGACCCATCTCCCCCCAGTGGGTCCCTCTATTCACCGAGTTTGTGCAACACACAAGCAGTGACGACGTTCCCCCGTAGTACCCTACAGTATGCTGTCCTCTTCACTACTGTTCTAGTTCCCCCCCTCCCCACGCATGGGCATTACCGGATGCATTGATCATTTCTAACTAAGCATATCCCGCTCACGCTGTTCCCATCTCTCTCCTCCTGTGGATAATTCTTTGAGCAAATGAACCCCGCTGCGTTCCCCCTTTGCATCTGTCCCTCCTATCCCTGCCACCCGTCGTTCGGTGATCTGACAACTACATGTAAGATAATGATAGTGCTTTCTATTCCAGTGTTTATTCGCATTGTATTCGCATACTGCACTTTCATGTTCTTTGTTTCGCATTGACACTGCCTCATGAAGTGTATATGCAAATTATTGCACTGTTAATTGAACAGCTTATTTGAACAACTTATTTAGTTTAAATCAATAAAATAGAACAGATTATATATATATATATATATGTGCTCCCAGTTTCAATGTTGGCTTGTAGCATGGGCGAGCTGGGCCCAGGCCCAGGGCGCCAATATTCTGAGGGGAGCACGGAGCTGTGTGCATTAAGGTTATGTAATCAGCAGCAGCCCTCTCATCTTGCTCCAGCCTTGTCCGTGTTCATGTGTGCTCATTTCTGTCAGATTTGCAAGTTTAAAGCGGTTTAAATCCTTCATTATCATATGATGGGCAATGTTTTAACACTCCATTAGCCCCTTGCTTACCCTCCCTTCACCCCTGCTGACACACACCAACAATACCATCATCCGCGTGAGGCAGCTAAGCTATAGGCGATTAAGGTGAGCTGTGGGAGGTACGGGGATGTTTGTATTCAGGGGCCACTCACAGCTCAGCCAGGGACTGACCAGTGAACACAAAAGGGGCCCCCTGCTGCCTCATTTCATTCACTAGCATCAGCAAGGGACTACATTTCTCTCCGCCCAGGGCACTATCTTAAGAAAGGCCAGCTCTGCCAGCCCATCTGGACTGCTTACATTCGCCAGATACCACTAGATGGACAAATACAATCCTGCTTAATAGGATTTTCCATGAACTTTTGTAGTTTTTGTATTTGGAAGACACTCGCAGGGTGCACACAATATTTAAGATACAAATGCCCAATGTAAGGTAATTTGCCCCATGCCACACATTTGAAGGCTTTAAAGAAGTGGTATTCAACTTTATCAGTGTGTTGCAAATAACCTTAAATAAATTAATACACTTAAAAAAGCATTTGTGTTGAAAGCGTAATGGGCTGGGGGTCAAAGGGCAATGTTGTTTAAACGAATTCTTTCAATCCTGTGTAATCCACTAATAGAACTCCTCGCCCCTGGAACCTATCAGTCCTCTGTAGTCAATGATATAGATTCCAACAAGCATTTGGAATGCAATAGGTCTTGCAGTTGCAAGAGTTTAAGCTATTGGGATTGTAAATGACAATGCATTTTATTTATGTTTTAAAAATCAAAACATAAATAAAAGGCATTGTCATTTACAATGCCAATAGCTCAAACTCGCATAAATGCGAGACCTATTGCATTGCAAATGCTTGTTTGTAAAAGCGCCCCATGCTGTGCTTTGACTTTAATGGCGGCCACGCCCCTTTCTTTAGACGCAGCTCCTCTAAAGAAAGGTGCGCAGCCGCCATTAAAGTGAAAGTGCGGTATGGGGAGCTGTTACAAAAAAAACCATTTGTCTGTCAAGTTGACAAACATGTTTTTTTTGTAAACACGCCCCATTCCGCGCTTTCACTCTCATGTCGGCCATGCCCCTTTCTTTAAGACGCAGCTCGTCTAAAGAAAGGTGCAGCCGCTATTAAAGTAAAAACACAGTATAGGGTTCCTTTAAAAAATAAGCATTTGTTAAGCAGCATAACGCTGTGCAGGGAGCATTTTTGAAAGATAAAGCACAGCCTCCATGATCGGGCGCCCCGCTGTCATGAAAACAGGGTAGGTTAGGGAGAGCCTGTCGTGCCAGCAGAAGCAGCTAGATTAAAGACATTAAAGAAAATAGTGCTCACAGACTATAGATAAAAACAGACCATGTAACAACACAAGTAAAAAGTCCAGTCCTCATGGGAGGTTACAAATGCAGACAAGCCGTTACTAAGGAGGGACTAACAAGCCTATTAACGAATCAGAAGCAACCATTTAGAAATACAGCATGCCTCGCAGTGCATGCGCTGCCCAGGCTCGACCTAAAAAGGAAGGCCGGGCCTGAGGAATCCCTCAGCTGCCCCTGCTCACCTCTCTCGTTGCCACAGGATCTTGGTCATTTGTACCCCCCAGTACCAGCCCAACTCTCAAGGGATCTCTCACCCATTTAATGAATTGTTTCACAGTTCTCCTTCATTTTTTTCCTGAAAATATTGCCGCTATTATTGTCTTTCACTGACTTCTATCCAAGCATTCTGTGACCTAGTGACTCTTTATTAGTGTTGCCACCCTAGCACAGAGAAAGGAACGCCCCTCTGTGTTGCCCACTGCAAATCTGCTGATTCATTTTGAACACAGGTTGTTACTTAATCTACCTAACACTGCCAACTTTGTGTGCTAAGTGCTCTTCTGTCATTAGTGTGAACTAAAAGTACTGTGGGTTGTAAGGATGCACAAGAATCGCACAACACTGCGCTTATGAGTATTAGCCAGTATTAGCCAGGGTCGTTAATGGCGGCCTGGGCACCCCTGCGGTGCGGGGCAGTGAACCCTTCAGGGTGCCCCCATTCAGCCCCAGGCCTATGAAAATTTGTGAGATAACCGAGACACATGGGCCCCTCATCACTTTCAGCATGGGGGAGGTACCATCATTTTGCATTACGCCACTGGTATTATCAGTGCTTAATTTGAGCCAGCGGTTTCTGGTGCTCAGCACTTAATTGTCAACACCAGTGAATGTGACAGTCTGCCACAAGGTGGCGCTGTCTGAATAACAGAGAGATGACCACAACAAAAGTTAATTATTAATTCAATATACATGAGAAGTGACTATTACCTGCCTCCCAAACCATTCTTATAGCTGTGGGGGCCTGAAATAGTCCAAATTGACACACTTGTAGGAGTGTGATGGTTAGTAGTTGTATTGTTACTATCATTGGCAGCATGGTAGGGGCAATGGGTGATTCAAGCTACAGTGGCCTCCTGACGAGAGCCATGGGACTTATTATTATTATTTTTTTTGTTCAAAAAGTAAGCACTGGATATTATCCTTTAGTTGTGCTATTTGGACTCGAGGCAGGTACAGTGCTGCCAAGTTCAGGGGGGTTGCTTCTGTTAGAGTTGCCTTGGCAAAGAACGTACTTGCTGTAATGACAAACGGACCCTGCCCGCCTCACCCACTCCCAAACCAGAGCGTTTGAGTACAGGAATATTTCACCAGTCCCCTGTCAAATTGCCCTTTCGGAGCTTATGAGTTTTTAGCAAATTTAACTTAAAATTCTAAGTAAAAACTAGACTGTTTGAATCACAGTTGGAGGGTATATTTTTAGGTCGAGCCTAGCGCAGTGCACATGCGCTGCTCTAGCAGAGGGCCTCTTGGATTCACTCCAGACTTTCTTAAAGCTCGTGCGTGTGGTTGTCACATTCTATTGGCCTTTGCGTGTGGCTTTCAAAAATGAAAGCATGCAAATGGCCAAAGGCGGGTACATGTCCCGCCTTTTCTCTAAACGTTCACTCCCATGGCCTTTGGGTCTCGGGAGCGAGCAGCAGCGCGCCGGGTGCCAGCTGCATTCCTGGATCATGTTACTCAATAACCCAGCGCGGTCGCTTTCACTTTTGCGACCGCGCTTGATTTCAGTGCCATAAACAAATGTGGGGCTATCTCGTCGCCTTTCTGATCTTGCATTTTGCTCCCCCCTCCCCAATAACACTGTACTTTACACACCTGGAGGGGCGCCGCGCGAACACCGGTACTTGTCAAGGGTGGCGCCTGGTACCACACAAGCTAACTTACGAGAGGATTTTCCTCCACAGCGCACAACTTTTCCTACTGTTGCTGCCCTGCTATTAAAAGAAGAAAAAAGACTTCCGCCGAGTCCTAAGTGCCCACTCGACTTTTATCATTCACTGAGCTCTTGTTTCTGTTTACAGTCTTTGGCGAGGCCCAGTAAACTATGGCATTGTGCATGCTGACTGCGCAGGAGAGATTTACCAGGACCGGCACGGAAGACAACAGCCCCCGAGCAGCAGTTCCTCGTGCGAGCTCGGCTAGTTCATAGTGAATATTAATGCCTCAGCTTTTTTTCTTCTCCCAAGCCAGTTCTTAACAATACATCCCCTGCTCCCCCAACCCCTCCCCCCTTCGCTCCCCACCCCCCACGCTGCTGCACACGCCAGCTCTCATCCTCACTTTCTCGGCACCCTCCTCTCCCGTGTCTAACAGATGACAACCTTCCAAGGAGACACGGACCCTCCATCCACAGAATCCCCCGCCGCCAGTTAGCCCCCAAAGCAGACCTAGGCTTTCCCACCCGAGCACCAGGATTATGGGGTCCCCTCCCCTTTCGTCCCCTTCCACCCCTGCCAGGACAAAGGCAGCGGCTACTCGGCCGGACCAAGCGCGAGGGGCACAGTTGGCGGGGTGCACCTGCCTGTCCCCGGTTCAGGGGGGACCCCTCTCTTCCCGCCCTGTGGGTCAGCTTCTGGCCATGCACGACAGGGGTGGAAAGACACCCCTATTGACACCCTGAGGAGGGCTAGAACCGGGGTACCACGCATCAGATCACCCCAGATGTCAGAATGAAATATTAAATGTATCAATGTATCTAGTGTGCGGTTGCACAGTGTGCGGAAACCACAACGCTTTTGCACCATTGGTGTGTGTGGGGGAGGGGGGGCTTTCTTAACCCCCGTCACTCTCCTCATCTCTGCCCCCTGCAGCCTGTCTCTCTCACCTCGGTGGCCCTGGCACACCTCCTGCACGCTCACTCACTATCACGTCCTTTCACTCATATTTTTTTCACCTCTTTCTCACTTTTTGTTTATTCCCCCCTTCTTTCCTCCCTCCTTTCCCTCTTTCTTGGTCCTCTCGCTTCACATCACGCTCTCCATCACGCCAACCAAATAACTTTTGTTACTTCAGTGTTTTCTTCCCGTTTTGTTTCATGCCGTGCCTCCCGCCCCACTTTCTGTGTTTTGGCTTCTCTCGCCCATGTTCTCTTTCCTCCTTTTTTTTGTGGGTCTTCCTAGGCCTGTCTCTCCTTCCTATCATTACTTTTAAGTTCCTTTCTTTGTCTTTTTTCCGCTTTTTGTTTTTTTTCCATTTATTTTTTTCTTTAATCCCCTACCTTATTTCTCTGCTCATTTTTTTAATAATTAAAATAATCAAACTTTTTGACGATGGTTACAAACCTGCATCAGTCCCGTGGAATATTAAACACAATTTCTACAAACGACGTGTGGATTGTGTCTTTTATGATTATTTTTTTTAAACAGGTGATTCTGCACTTCCCACAATGTGTCTCTTTTCTAAGAATTTCAAACAAGGTGTTTCTCATCTCCTTTTAAGCTGTGCCTTTTTCTGTAATCTGTTTCTTTGTGTACCCTGTCACTACTGCACACACTCGCGTTGTCGTGTGTTTACACACCCATGAGGTGTAACTGCCAGTCACCGAAGCTTCGAGGCACCTCCCACCGCCTGCACCGAAGCTTCGAGGCACATCCCACCGCCTGTCACTTTCTTCTCTCGCCTAGTTTTGCTTTCTCTCTTTCGTCACTCCACATGAGACACATTTGCTCACCCCATGCCACACCTTTTCTCACACCTCTGCCCCTCTGCTCCCCCTTCCCTCCTTCTGTCTGAGCTCACTCCCTCGTCCCCCTCTACCACTTCTGAGCCTCTGTCCCTCCCCTGCTCTCTCCTCTCGCACACCAGCCCTTCTCACAAGCTTCTAGCTCTCTCCCCTTGCTGTCTTTTTTCACCCCCCCCGTCCTCTCCTCCGTCCATCTCTCAGTTCACTTCCCCCTCCTCCCATCCCTGCTTCCTTCCCCCACACATCTGCTCTGGTCCTTCCCCTTTGTTCTTTTCTGACATTTCTTTCCGCTCCTCAACTTCTTTTCTCAAATCTCTACCCCCCCCCCCAACAAGAGAATTAAAATGAAAAATATATTTGGCATTCAAATGATCTTTAGTATACGTAATTGTATGTTTTTTCATTATCTATTCTGGAATTGCTGCCTTTTGGCAGACATTAATGTTGTGCATATTTGTGATCAATTATTGTTAAGGTGACAGTATTGCTTTACATAATTCAATGTCAATGGCAAAGCATGGAAAGAGGCAACAATGATTTTTCTGGTGTATCAATTTTTGGCGATTGGGCTGGGCTCAGCAAAGTTGCTTTATTGCAGACATTATTTAGTGCAGTATGCAGTATTACGCCAGTTGTATTGGAGTAACTTATGTGAATTGAGTCCAAGTTACACTTTTTGCTGTCATTGTATTTGGATTGCCGTCCTTGTGTCAATCCTTGTTACACCCACTTTGGCAGCGTTTGCTCTATTATAAGATCCCAAAGGCGAGACCTATTGGCTATGCCAATGCTTGTTTAAATGTTACTGTGAGGAGCACCTCCTGAATATTCATCAAGAAAGTCCGGCTCGCCAGCTTGCTGCACTCAAGCGTTGTACATTAACCATGCAGGCAGCGGGCAATACTGGCGGTGGAAGTATGCGGTGCCAGTTGGGGACATGAGTGGTGGCCTCCTAAGAAACATTTGTGTAGCTGAACATCTATTTTCACACATTCAGCTCTGGTAAACCTACCTGCTTATATTTTGCTTCTCTCTAGCTGTGTACTCGCCTGGGCTGGAAACCGAAGAATGGGCGATTCGATGTCTTACCTCTGGTGCTCCAGGCCAATGGCAAAAATCCAGAACTTTACGAAATTCCAACCAAGCTCATCCTCGAAGTGCCTTTGAGCCACCCAACGTAAGTGTGCATGAAGCGCCTGGTGTATGTGTACCCATATCAGTTCACTGCTTAATTTGTGCAACAAATAAATGCTGGAGGCCAGCGTTTTTCCTGAGAACAAACAACCTTCAGTTCTGAATGTCAGGGTCGCACAATCTCAGGGCTCCACAGTCTGGGTTCCACCTTATGTCTCCTTCTTGCAAAACTCTACGCTTCTGCCTCTTTTCCTAACTCTTGCAATGCTTGTTTCAGGGTTTACATATCTCCTCTTCCTTTTTCTTTCTTCTATTCTTGCTTTTCTCTCTCTTTTGTTCTGGGTCAAAGTCTGACGATGACAAATAAGTCCTAATCTCCCAAAATGAGTGCTGGTGCCCACCACTTGCAACCACCGGCACAAATTAAGCATTGCCTACCACCCCCTATAAGGTGCTGTTCGCCCATGTACTCTACTACAGTGGCCTATGGTGTGTACTAGTCAGTTTTTCAGCTCTGCCGGGGTTTCAACGGCAACATCCTGGTGGGAAAATTAAAAAATTCACGTTTTTGCTCTTCTGGGTATATGATGGGTATAATTGTTGGGTGCTGAATGCATTCCCTGCTTGCTCTTGCCTCTACTGAGGATGTGGTGGGTAGACTCACCAGGTCCTTCTCTTACGTACCAACGGCTTGGTTTGCAGAGTCAGTTATACCTTACTGCTGTTGAATGACCTCTTCTCCTGTCCTTTTTGCCCGCTCTCCGGTAGGTATGAGTGGTTTGCGGACCTAGGCTTGCAGTGGTATGCCCTGCCTGCCGTTTCCAACCTGCTGCTGGAGATAGGAGGGCTGGAGTTCCCTGCTGCCCCCTTCAACGGCTGGTACATGGTCACCGAAATTGGGATGCGCAATTTATGTGACAGCCAAAGATATAACATTTCAGAGGTGAGCACTGCATTCTTTCAGCTAATTCAGCATGTGTTTTTAAGGCCGTAATAACAACCAAGGTGATAACCCTGTTTTGGAGCAAACGCCCATTAGTACCTGAACCGGGAATAAATACCCGATTTTTCAACAAGTAAAACATTATGAGGAATTTGTAAGTAAATGGAACGTAACTCAGATTTATGCAAATTGGAATTGGCCACCCTTTGCCTACCGTGGAAAACATTCCAGTTGTGAAAAGTGGAATTTGTTGTACTGTTTGCTAACAAAATCTTGCCAGGTTTCACCTGCCAAAAACTTGTGAACAAATGTCACAGAGAATGTAATTTTGCCATGTTGTACTACTTGCACATATGCTTGGCTCAGGTACGGTGTCAGGTGCACCTGAAATGCAGTCAGCCCCTCTGGTGTAATCAGGCCCAAGAAGGCAATTAACTGATGTGTTAAATATTTTGTTTATACATAATGATCTATTTATGCAAAGAGAGAACCTGAAAGAAGATACGCCTTTTATCAGTCTGTTCTATTCTTTTACACAATTGATGGGACTTTGTGACCACCAGTTTGAAGGCAATATTGAACCATAAAGAACATATTACCCGAATTATTTTAAATATTCGGTATAAAAATTATATTTTGTTAGACTTCCAATAGTTTGAAAATTATAATACATGAATATGACATCATATCCGTGAATCATTTCCCTTAATTTTTGGGTATGACATTCGAAGAGCTGACAAAGAGATACTCTATAGATTGCGCACATTGAATTATTTATTTATTTGCTTCATCAGTCTGAGAAAGAGGCCCTTTAAGCTTGTAAGCAAATAAATAACCTCTCTGAGGGAGCAGTTTGTTTATTTTCTTGTAACAAATTCTATATAATATATAGTGGGTTTTTTTACCTGAAGACGAGCTTACACCTGAATTTGGCTACGATATAGTTTAATTGCTGCGTTTCCTCACTAAACTAGAGAAATGGGCAGGCGTGGCTGGCTCAGGTACGAGAGGTGGGCGAGGCGGGGGGAAGTCGACAGACGACGGAATAGGTAAATTAAAATAAATAAATAAAACAACTTACCTTGCGCTCGCCGCATCGGCGATGCGGTGAGCGCAAGGTAAGTGGTTTTAATTATTTATTTTACCTATTCCGTCGTCTGTCGACTTACCTGAACCGGCCGCGCCTGGAAATGGGACTGGAATTCAGCAATTGTAAAACAACCATTACAATGCAACTCACTGGCCCTCATTCCTAGTTGGTTTGTAATGCCATATCGGACAGAAATAGGTTTTTGCTCCCGATTCATGCATAATTCGGTATGGAATAACTTGTGAAATTTGCATGGGACAGAGAGGCTGGAAACACATGCAGTAATCAGTGTGTACAAACTCACCACAATACCGTGGGTTGTTCTTCATTCCAGCATCATTAATTCCAAATAGGGTGGCAATACTGCAAGGTATGGTATTGTGGGAGCAAAACCTCAATAACTTACTGAACCCCAATAATTTAAACACCCTGATTTTTACATCAGACAGCTCAGCACATTGTTCCTGATGATGTAGCGGCAAGAGGCAGCACCCACCACAACATTAAACCTACTGATTAGCAAAGTAAAAATCAAACAGAAACTGGGACCACTCATAACTGAGTTCTAGATCGAAAAATTGTTTAAAAGGTTTATTATAGAATTCTTAATATAAATGATACAGAAAAAATGCATAGATTGCCAGGAAGGCTCGGATACAAAGCACAAAATCAGAGCAAGAATCCCCATTTAGGCAGTTGTCTCTCCAGATTCTAAGTGTCAAACTCATAAAGAGTACTAACAGCATTCTAAGGAAGAAGAAGGAAGTCTCAAATCAATCAGACAGTCTCTCAGGAGGAAAATGAAAAGTCTCCCCCAGACCTTCAAAACTAGGGGTTTTTATACACATTTTATGCATGAACAATTAGCAAGCTTCAGATTCATCACAACATGATCATGGTTAGGTTCGCATTGGCAAATCAAAAGCAGCATCGTAAAAATGAATACTCTTAGCACTAACCCATTTCAGGGACCACCCAAGACCCTACCTCCAACTAATGGTTGTCTCCCCAAACTCCCCCTCTCAGCATTCCAGAACACCAACCTCAACCCCTTGCAATTGAAAAACGATGCATCCTGGACTGAATTTGACCACATTCCTTAAGAAGACGTCCTCAAATGACTCGCTTACATGAAGCCGACCTCACACATCTCTGATCCCCTTCCTGCTGCGCTTGTCAAAAAGCTCAGTCATATCCTCTCTCCTACATGGACCAAATTCATTAACTCCTCCTTAACGAGCCGCTCCATGCCGGCCTTCCTCAGGCTCGGCCAAGTCATACCCCTCATCAAGAAAAGAGACGCCAACCAGAACAAACTTAACAACTACAGGCCTATAACTAACCTCCCTCTCCTTGCCAAAACCATAAAACCATCGAAAAATGTGTGCTTGCACAATTCAACAACCACATTGAAAAATGCAACCTGCACAACACCTTCAAATCTGGATTCAGGAAAGGCTGCAGTACAGAGACTGCAATACTGAACATCACGGACAACCTATACAGATCTCTGGATGATGGCCAGGCCTGCCTCCTAGTCCTTCTGGACCTCTCAGCTGCCTGTGATAATGTCAACCATGACATTCTCCTAAACACCCTTTCACAGCGTGCAGGCATCAATGGAACTGTCCTTCAGTGGTTTGCCTCTTTCCTGAACCAATGCTCACAGCTACTCAAACTAAACAACTACACCTCAAAAGCAACATCAGTTTCACAAGGAGTTCCTCAAGGGCCAATCCCGTCGCCTGTCCTATTCAACCTCTATATGGAATCGCTTGCAATGATCCTCAAACAAGCCAGAATTGCCAATCATCTCTATGAAGATGACACCCAACTCTACATTAAAATTTTGTTAGTTACAGACATCCAGCACCTAAGCAGCACTCTCTCCATGGTTCCATCCTGGCTGACAAACAACTTATCTTAAGCTAAACTCCAACAAAACCAAACTCCTCTTCATCCAACTGAAAGAAAAGTCCTTTCCCATAGATATCTGGCTCGACAACCTCACTGCATTATAATGCAAACTATCCAACTCTGTCACATCTCTAGGGATTACGCTTGACAGAAACCTGAACACGAAAGAGCACATTAACGCCTCAGCTAAAAGTGCCTTCTAGACATCGAAGCACCTTAACAAAATCAAACCCTTCATCCCCATCGAAGACCTAAAGACTGTGGTCCATTCTTTAGTCCTCTACAAGTTGGACTACGGTAACGCAACGCTCACGGGCGCCCCAAAAATTCACTTTGCCCCTTTGAAAGCAAGACTCCACGCAGTGGCCAGAATACTGTTTGGGGAGAGTCGCTTTGAGCACATCACTCCCACTCTGAAGAAACTCAACTGGCTGCCAATTGAGGCAAGATGTATTCTCAAAATTGCCTACATAACCTGCATAACCCACAAAGCTCTTTACACAGAAAAACCAGTGTACCTTGCAAACAAACTATCAAAAGCCAGCCAAAAGAGAGCTCTTCAAAGTCTACTCCTTATTCTGCTCAAATTTAAGAAAGAAAAATCTCGCACATGCTCCTTCTCCCGGAACGCTCCCAGAATCTGGAATTCACTGCCTCAGACTCTGCATGACAACCAATCACTCCCTCACTTCAGGAATAAACTTAAACTTCTTCTCAATAAATACCTAAACCCTCCCCACTAAACTATCTGACTGGCCAGATGCACTTACTCTCCAAACCAATTTGAGCATCACTACCTTGGGGAAAAACTGTGCCGCTATTCTCCCCATCTTCGCAACACCCTACCATAACTACCTCAGAACTATATCGTCCACATAGCCTACCATCTAGCGTATACTTCTCTTATATACTGTTGCTATGTATTTTTATTAATTCCATATGTATTGCATGTCATTGCTGCTGTGCTAACTCTGTAAAGGGCTCTGATACCTTCAGGTCTGGTTCGCGCTATCGTCCCCATGTACCACTGTCTATCATGCACTTCTTTTATATACGGTTACTATGTATTTTTATTTGCTCCATATGTAACTTGTGTAATTGCTCCTGTGCTAACTCTGTAAAGTGCTCTCATACCTTCGGGTCAAGTTGGCGCTATACAAAACTTGATAAATAAATAAGGTAAAAAATAAAACTTCAGTTTGCATCCACAGGAAACTCCGGAAATATACAATATAATATGAAACATTTCCCAAACAAAAGCTCATATAATTATGTTCTTCTGCAGTCCTACATCAGAACTTCCAGCAGAAAAATCCTTCACTATGATACATAGTGTACACAGTGAAATGTTTCATTCACAATACACGTTTTCTAAAGACAATCAGCATTTAATTCATAGTACTCTGCTCTGCAAAAACTGTGGGGAGAGAATACTTGCAGTGGGTCACTAATTGGGAGGGGGAAATGAGTAGGAGCAAGATGAGCAGAACACCAGACACTTCATCCATTCTAATAAAATGGAATCTTGCATGAAAATGTGGCATAACTGTACTATATTATTAATCACACTTCTAACTAAAATAATTTGTCACCCAAAGTTTGCACATACAAAAACAGTTTAACAGTATTATATTTATCCAAGGGCAAAACTACCAGCTGATAAATCTGGTTAAATGAGGGCCATTGTGTTTTGTTGCTAAGCATTCTTGGTACTGATGTTTTGCGTTGAACTCGTTACTAATGGGTAGTAGTTTATGTCGTTTTTTAGCTTAGCGCAGTGTCTGAATGCAGTAGGGTGACAGCTATGCACACCACTCATGGGTACATGGACGGTGAGGGAGTTCACTGGCCTGCACAACTTATACATCATGGGGTGAGAGGAATTCCCTCTTTAATTTACAGGAACAATCAAGCTTGATAACTGCTCTGCACAGTAAGACATATCATTCTTGCTCAAAGGGTGGAATGGATAGAACTGTTGAGGTTACAATAACAGAAGTAACACAGGTGCTGCGAGTGGGAGACTGCTCCATGGAGACTTACAATAACACAATTCAAACATGAACTGGGTGTGAAAGGACCTATCAAGGCACTTAACTTTCAGCATTCTGACACCACTCAATTCTGTTACGACTAAGGCTCCTCCATAAATTGCTCTTGAGTCACCCCTCCTCCAGTCATGACACCTTCACTCCTCCTCTAAAGCCAAACCACAAGGTTTTTGCCAGCTTCACTAGTAGCCTGCATGTTCTGTGTAGTAAAGAAAGCTCACTGCACTAAGAGATCATTTACAAATTTGGTGGTAATCCAGTTTTTGATGACACTTCTTATTTTCAGCCACAACAGGATTGCAAGTATCCCGGTATTCTAGAAAACAGGGCAAAATTTGAGAAGAATGGTGCTGTCATGCCACTTTCTCCATGTTTTTGAGGTTAAAAGACTTTATTTTAAGTAACAAAAATATAAAAAATACATTTAGCAGTATAAGTGAGATAAGCAACAATTACATCATATAAGAGAATTCAATAAACAACTAAAGTCTTTATAATTTTAAGTAAGAGGGAAAGGCTGGAGATAAGAAAAGGAGGTTTCATTCTTTGCAGTAAAGGAGAATAACATCCTCGCAAACTATAAAGTTAAAAAATAACGAAGAAAAATATTCTAATAATTGGGTAATATCAACAAAATAAGTGTACATTTGTAAAATAACAGAAGTGACAGAGAGATAGCACATTCATGGTGGTTGAAATTTTTCAGATAAAGTAGAACTGGTAGTTGACTCACAATTTGCAACATTATTGAGAAAAATGGATAAAGGTAACCATAACAAGCGGGCATTGTGATAAGCGAAGCATTGAGAGATATACAAAATATCTAATTTATGATGTGAACAAACACAATTCCACCAAGTCTTGCATGATAATTTTGAGGAACACGTCCGGTCAAAAGTAATTTGCTGAAAGGTAATTGCTAAGAAAATATCAAGTAGTTTACAATTAGGGAAGGAGGAGAACAACTCAGTAAATGTTTCTAGAAAGAGATGTAGAATGTCAAAATGATGCTGTATATGAAATATTTGTTTAATTTGTGTCCATACCTTATGCCAAAAGGAGAGTGTATTGGGACATCTAAATAAAATATGTATAAGATCACAGTTGGGAAACCCACAAGACGAGATGAGATGTTTGGGGAAAAGTTTGAACAGTGAATGGGATTAAAGTAAAGCCTATGATAGAGAAAAAACAAAGTTTGAGTAATGCTAGCCGTTCTAGAAAGTAAAAAAATACGTGACCAGATCTTGTTCCAAAAGGAAGTATGCCAAGTCACCCCAAGGTCTTTTTCCCAAAGGAGTTTAGTTTTGGACTTGGGTCAAGAAGGAGCTGCTGATGAAATCGTTTTATAAATAATAGAGGCTTCAAGGCAAGCAGTAAGAAGCTTAGTAAGGTCCGAAGTATGAGGTATGGAAAGGGGTTTCTCTTGTAAGGACAAAAGAACATCTAGAACAGAATTAATAAGTAATGAAAAACAATTATGGAAAGATTGGGGATATTGGAATTTGCTTTTAAAGTCAGGAAAGGAAATAGGTACATCGTTCTGAAATTCGTAATCCACATAATCCCATGAGACTTCCAAGAATGCCAAAATATTGGTCTATTATTAATTGTAATAAGCTTATTATGCCATATGGACATGTTTTAAAAAAGAGAAGGAGTTAATAAAACCAGCCTATATGTAGATTTTATCAGGAACGAGGTATGATTAAAAATAGGGGATATGATTAGAGACGTTTTAGAAGAGAAAGAAAGAACTTCTTTTGAAGTAAAGGGATGAAGAAGGGCTCTCTCCACATTGACCCATAAAGGAGAGAAAGGTAATGTTGAGGTAGTAATTCAAAAGGAGGCCTGATGTAAACCAAAAGTTTATGATAGCGATTAAAATCGGGAAAATTAACTCCATCTTCAAGTTGTGATTTCTGTAGAATAGATAAAGAGACTCTTGCTTTTTTATTATTCCACAGAAATGTCTTAAGTTTAGAGTTTAAGATCTTAAAATTAGTTCTAGGAACAGGCACTGGCATCATAGAAATGAAATAGAGTACTAAAGGGGAAATCTTCATTTTAATAGAATTGAGGCAGCCCCACCAAGACAAAAATAAGGGGTTACAGTTAGAATGCAAGGCATACATTTTCGTAAATGGTTCTTTAAAATTAATTGAAATTGATTCCTGCACGAACTTTGAAAACCAAATCCCTAGATATTTAATTTTGAGGGATGATGCCTTTGAAAACCAGACTGTAGAAATGTATGTTAATTTATTGAGGGGAAGAATTTAAGTTTTATCTATATGAATTCTATAACCTGAAACATCAGAGAAGAGGTCTATTTCATTAAGTAAAGCCGGTAGAAATGTTTCTGGGGATTAAAGGAAGAGAAGAATGTCATCGGCATAAGCTTTTGTTTTTTTTCTTTCAAATAATTAACCTGCAACTTGCCAACTTTGTTTCTTCCACTGCAATAAAATAGAAGAGGAATCACTCATGGATAAGACATTAAATTGTGACTTGACACTAAGAAGGTTTTGAAGATCGGTATTTAACTTAGATGAGAAATATTTTTGTTCTTAGACTTCAATAGAGTATAATAAAGAGGCACACTCTTTGTTACGGGCTTTCTTTTTTTATAAACATAATAATAAATTCATGTGCTGTTGCTTTAAAAGTATCCCATAATAAAGAAGGGATGGAGGGGAAGTCATTAATGTGAAAGAATTCAGCAGCAAATGAAACAAAGGATGAGGAGAACTGCGTATCTTTTAACTGAATTATTAAATCTCAATATGTGAGATATTGCGTCCCTGGAAATCAACCCCGAATCTGTGATAACGATGGCATGATCTGAGAGCACTATGGGACTAACTGAGGACTGCATTAGATGTTGAGATAAGGGTTTAGTGGCAAAAATGTGATCCAATCTAGAAAGTGTACCATGTGTAGCAGAATAAAAAGTGTAATCACTAGCAGTGGGATTAGAAAGTATCCATGTATCAACCAAAGCTCCGTGAGAGATAGTGCTGCGGAATTATTTGTGCATTTTATGAGAGGAGAACTGTACTTGAGAGTGTCTGTCCAAAAAGGGATCCATAATCTGGTTATAGTCACCTCCCAGGATAAAGTATGTGTCATTGTATTGCATACATTTCTGAGCTAAAGTAGGCCAAAAAGTGTGATCAGTTTGTGTAGGGGCATAAATATTGAAAACAGTTACAGGAATTTTGTTTACCAAAAGTTAAATAATTATCCGTCTACTCATATCGTACTTTTCTTGTGAAACTACTACAAGATCTAAGGATTTTTTACATAAAATATTAACACCATTCTTTTCATTGGAAGTGGGAGATACAAACACAGAACCAACCGGTTGGACTTGGCCCTTTTTGCAGGGTCATCCCAGAACTTTTTGCCTTCCTCCTGTATTTTATCTGACCTGTTGTTGGTGATTTAGGACTCAGGGCACTTAATCACTGTTGTTCAGTGCTAAAGTGCATGTGCTCTCTATGGTAATCTTGGTAAGATTGGTCTACACCTGTTTGGCATATTTAATTTACCTATCAGTCCCTTGTACAGTGGTATCTCATATACCAAGGGCCAGTAAATTAAATACTACTGGTGGGCTTGCAGCGCTGCTTGCGCCACCAACCAAAGTAGCCTTTCAAACCTGTCTCAGGCCTCTGCCACTTCAGGGCCTGCGTGCTCAGTTTACTGCCGCTGTGACGTGGCACATAAAGTGGTTACCACGTCTGTGACTCCCCTTTTACTACATATCAGCCACCCCTAAGGTAGGCCCTAGCTAGCCCTATTTTTTTTTAAAAACAAACTTTATTAAAGTTTACAGACCTGTATACATGTATTCTGCAATAGGTTCATAATAAAATACATACAATAAGATGTGCAATTTTGCCATCTAGGATGTCATAAATATATTAACTAAACCATACATATAGTTGTGTCCCACCTCCCGCCACTCAGTGATCCCACTGTGTGCTAAAGTCGTTGGGGGCCCTAGCTAGCCCTATGAGCAGGGTGCGGTGTAGATAAAAGGTAGGACATGTGCCTTAACTGTGTGGCATGTCCTGGTAGTGACAAATAGCCTATTTGGTTTCTCACTGCTGTGAGGCTGCCCTCTCATAGGGATGCATTGGGGATTCCCTGATATGTGCTTCAGTGGTAATTCCTGACATGAGAGGAGTAGCGTGATCAAGTTTGGTATGTTTGGAATAGTGGTGATAAATGCTGCGTATTGGTGTTTGCGGATTTATTATCACTATTTTAGAAATGTCACTTCTAGAAGTAGGTATTTCTGTGTGCTACTGTGTGCTATGTGTCTTTGTGCCTGCCTGTTGTGTATTGACTGTCTGGCCTTGGAGTGACAGGGGCTGGGGAGGTGCAGTGGCTCCAGAGAGTCTGGATGAGTCAGCGCTAGGCTGAATAGGCCTGGTCTGCATTTGGAGTGGTGGGAGGAGTAGCACCTGCACCTGAATAGGGCTGTGCCTGCCTTCCACAATGATGGCTCCGCCCCCCTGTGGTGTGTCTGGGTCCAGGGCCTACACTTACAATGGGGAGTGTTGGGCACTTGCAAAGTGCCCCCCAGAACTGGTTTGGACTGGGCTCAGAGCCCTCTATCAGATGAGAACAAAGACTGAAGTACTATAAATATTGGGGCTGTGACCCCATGTCTGGGGAACTTTATGAACTCTTGAACTGACTGGAACTGCACCTGGCCAGAGGACTGCTGTGTGCCAGGAGGTACCGCCGCCTGGGACTACCTGCTGCCTGCTGGGTGGCTGAGAGGACTGCCCCTCTGCTAGGAAACTCTACGTGCTGGCCTGCCTGGGCCCTGTCCTCTGCCCCAGTGATCTATCAGGGCTTGGGATCCTGCCCTGCAGTACTTAGACAACTTAGCATTAGGTGAGCGCTTGAATCAATTGGGGTACCTCCCCTTTGCTTTGGGGAAGCTCTGACAAGGGCTCGCTCTGCTCCCTAACCAGTCCGTGTGGAGAACTTCATTCTTCTGTGCTCGGAAGCGCTGAGCCTACTAGGCAGGATATACTGCGTGATGGGGGCTTGAATTGGTTGTTGGAGCCCGAGACGCGGGCTCACTCTCTGAAGTGCGGCGGGCACAGAGGAGCGAATTCGTGCCGTGAAGAAACGTCGCAACGGAAGCCGACGCAGCCGGAAGCCAGGCAGAGGCTAAGCCTGGTTGTGGGCGTAGCCCACTGCCATGAACGGTCAAGCGGGGACCAGCAAAGCCGATGGAGACTTCGCTCCGTGGAGAGAGGCCAGCCCCGCCTCCCCAGCGAGGGAGGCCCTCAGCACAGGGTGAGCCACTGGGGGCGTGGTGCGAGCAAGGAGCCTCACGGGTCCGTGAAACCCTCTCAGTAAAAGAAGAGAAAGAGGGCCAGTCGCCGGCACCAGCCAGGAGGGCGGCGTCGGGAAGAGAGCTGCAACGGAGCCCGTCCGGGCCCGGTTGCCCCACGAGGAAGTCGCTTGGGTGGCAGCGCTGAGAGGAGGCGCCTCAGGCAAGTGAGAGGTCATGGGGACCAGCCTTTGGGGAGAGGAGGGCTCCCGCCATGCAGGAGCAGTGCGGGGGCCTCCTTCCCTTGCTCACATATACCGGGGGCACCAAGAAGGATCGTTGGGGGACGGAGTGGAACCTCAACGGAGGTCTCCGATTCCCCGCGTGAATCCAACGCATTCCTTGCCCTATCGCAGCTGCACCGCATGGTTGCAAGCAGCTGCACTCTTACCTGGTATCAGGGATTACCGCATTTTATTGTAATTATGGACTCCTGGGAATGTGGTCTATGTGTTATGTGCATTTGTATGACACATGCCCTGAGGTTGTGATATATGTAGGTTTGCATTGCTAGGATTTGCATAACATGCTCAGCACATGATTTACGTACTCCCTAATCTGCTTGGGTTTTAGACCCTAATGTGTGCACTCCGCAAGTGTTTTACCATGGTGCACTGGTGTTGAGGTTTGTGCATAATGTGTTATGCTGAAGGTAATCCTGCCAGTAGATACTGGTGACACTAAATGTGATAATTATGACAATGGCCCGATTGGCCATGTGATTTATGTAATCCCTGTGAAGTCATGACTAGTGCCAATGGCACAGTGTAATATATGTGATTGTGATCTAATGTGTTTTTATGGATAATACAAAGGCTATTTTTATATAACCTTGTGTGGAGTTTCTTTTGTGGTGTGCCTAGAGTGTCGCTGCTATGTGAGTGTGTTGCGCAAAAGCTTTACACATTGCCTCTGGGATAAGCCTGACTGCTCTGCCAAGCTACCAAGGGGGTGAGCAGGGGTTATCTTTAGTGTGTAACTCCCTTGCCCTGACTAGAGTGGTGGTTTCTGCCTAGCTTAGGCGCATGCCCTAGCCAACCAGAAATCCCATTTCTAACACAACCCAACCACAGTTTAGTTTTAAGACTTCAAGCTCGGTTAGAATAGTTTGGCTAAACTGGATAAAACGCTCTGTCGTTTGACCGGATTAATGAATCCTTTGATAGTCCATGTAATAACTCTGAATTTTGCAGCAAAAACACATCAAGTATTCCTTGAGGACTAAGCAGTAATAAACAATTTCAATTCTACAATAGAAATACATAACAATAAATAGAAACAAGAGAACATGAAAGGTGATATATGATAATACGGGGGATAAAACAGAGCGGGGAAAGGAGAAATAGAGAAAGAAAAACAGTAAAAGAAGACAGTACATGTCAAAAACCAATGACTGAAAACACATACCTGAACAAGTGACAAAAGGAAAAATGCGGTGTTGATGACACTAGTAACGTTGGCACTCCGACAAAGGAAGGAATCGCAACAACAGTGGAACAAAATATAAATTGGTAGGGAATGAACAAAGCGAACAAACACCGTGAATCTGTAAGGAAAAGAGTGTACAACAATGTTAACATCTATATAACGCATCTAGGATAAAACACTTTGTCTAAGCATACAACGTAAATAAGCAGTTAAAACAGCTAAAAATTAAATCAGCTTGTTGATGTCCCAGCTGTGTCCATGGTATCTACCAGATGAGAGTTTATTCATTTCTTGAGTTCAGCTGGATCTTCACACGAGGTAGTTTTATTTTGATAGGTGACTTTAAATAAGCAAGGATGAAAAAGGCCATTACGTAGTGCAGGACGAAGGTTAAGAAATTCTATCCTCCTGTTGGCTGTAGCGTTAGAAACATCCGGTGAAACAAAAATATTCCTTCCCGACCATATAAGTTGCTTTTTTGCTTTGGCAGCATTTAGGACTTTCAAGAGGTCAGTGAACTCTAAAAAGTAGAGGATGAGGCCTCTCGGTTTAGTAGATGGTTGTGTGTTGGAAAGGTGATTACCCAGCCTATAAGCTCGTTGCACATTCAGAGTGGTGGAAGAAGGCAAATCCAATAACTGTGAAAGAAAGGATACAAAAAAGGAGACAGGATTATCGCCTTCTATTCTTTCAGGAAGACCATAAATATGCAAGTTATTACGCATGTTTCTATTTTTCAATGCTTCTGAGTGTCTCTTTAGTTGAAGGACTGCCATCTCCAACACTGCAATTTTATTAGATGCATCCTATAAGTCACTAACCTGCTGTTCCTTCCAAAGACATACACGTGCCTCTATGAGGAGCCACTTGTCATCATGACTTTGAATGCATTTATTAGTCTCCTCCACAAAAGAACGAAGTGCTCGAATTTGTTCAACAAGAGCTCCATCGATATATGAGATGATGAGTGGCCATGTGAAGGAGGGTCCTGTTTAAGCCTCTTATTTGTAGAAGATAGAGATTGAGCCTTCGCTGAAGAAGTAGAAACGGAGGTAGAGCGAGAATTAACTGATTGTGCCTTATCAGTAGGGGAGTTCAGATTATCCATCAAGGATCTCCTCGAAGAGAGTTGTGTCGGTGGCTTTGGGGTAAACCGACTTACAGAGCTAGTATGTAACAATGGTTTCTTTAGTCTACCCATAGAATAATGGAGCAAAAAATTAGTTATGACAGCACATTAGTAATAAATATTCACAGCCTTTTAAGAAAGTGCAATAAATGAAGTAGTAGTATCCTGGTAGGGTATATCCCCAGCACGTAATATGCAAAGAAAGAACAGTACATAAGAAAAACAGGTAGAAAAAACCAGCAACCACCAAATAGTGTAGCAATCCAAAGCACAGACAATGTAATTCATTAGTGTTGTACATCCATAATGCAGAGGAAGAGATTAAAAAGTGTAGCCAAACAGTCAGTTAAAGGGCTTAGTAAGCCTTATGACAGCATCAACGAGGAAAAACAACATATTATGAGAAGCTATGCATATCTGATGGTTAAACATGAGGGGGAGCTCAAATTAATCTGTCCATGTAGAAAAGAGCAGAGTGAACATTATGCTGTATGAGCAGTATATCAGTCAACTGAAATAGATTGCAACAAGCACTCCAAGACGCGCCTCACAGGAACAGCGCACAGCGCGAGTGAGTAAAGCAGCAGCATAAAATGGCGCCCACGGATACATCAGAAGTCCTCGATGGAAGAAAAGAAGGGAGCGGGTGCAGCTGCTGCTCCATCAAGGTCAAGACCATGATCTGCTGTTGTTCCAATGAGCGGAGAGACCATTAATCCTCGTCAGTGCATAGTTTGTCTGCTTGAATAACCGCCGAAGGTTCCGATGTGTTGCTGAGTCTCTAAGTCAGTCGGTCATCTTCAGTGGCATGGAAGCCACCCCCTCTCCCCATGTTGACCCCTTCCAAATGTGAAAACTTGGAACTGCCTTAAAGGCACAGTTACATTACCCAGTGTCTGCAATACCGTATGCAAAGTTATTGTGCCTTATTATGAGACCACTTATTGGGTCTTAAATATATTCTGGAGGCTAAATATTTGTAGAAGGAATCGCCAAAACCATGCAGGATTTAAGACGTCTGCTATTATTAAACCTCAATTTGAGCCCACCCTGGAGCAATGACCCCAATTCTTTTCCAGTGTTTCCTCAAAGATCAATAGTATATGTGTGGTCATAGCTGAAACCAGTAAAACCCTTGCCATGTAAGACTGAGTTTGGATTGCAAGAAAGTTGGATTGGCTGGTGTGCAATGCAGAGTTCTTTGAAATATATTCTTCTTACCATTACTAAATAGTGAAAAGCTTTTGAGAATGGGTGCAAATTTGGTCCTGTCTGTTTAGGTTCAGGATTTATTTGGCTGCTGCATTCAGAGTTTTTTGTAGCTTGCCCACTGTTTTTCTAGAGAGTCCAATAAAAAGCATCCTTGAATAGTACTGTTAGGCTATCACTCAAGGTAAAGATGCCTGTATACTGTATTGGAGGGGAAGATACGGCGAAATAGCCTCTTCATACAGAAAGACTCCTTTGTCATTTTGTTTATTTAGGATTTAAGTGCAAGCTTGAGTCAATCATCATGCCATGGTTTATTACTTAAAACAAAAGACACACAATTGATGGACGGAATGCAGAACATATCAAAACATTCACCCCCAGTCAAGAGATCTGGGTTAAATCCATCATTCTTTTGCTCACCATGCCACCCCAGTTTAGACCTGGCCATATGCAAATCAGTCTTGACCCTGTGCCTCATGGGAACAGTCCAGCCCGAACTGCCAAGCCAGGTCCTTCCTGGACCGGAAACAAGCATCCTAGGACCGGTTTCGGGGTTTCACCCCTCATCAGCCAGGACAGCTTGAATCCAGTGGCACAGTGAGCCCGGGACCCACGTCTGGGCATACCCGGTGCACTTAGGGCGAGAAAGCAGAAGACACACAATTGATGGACGGAATGCAGAACAAATCAAAACATTCACCCCCAGTCAATTGTGTGTCTTTTGCATGGTTTTGATGGGGCCAAATTCCATGTCCTAGATTTACTTAGGAACCCCTGGCCGATGGTCTTTATTGCCTGCTATAGAAGTGTAGAGGGAGGAAGCAAGTTACCAATTATACATTTCCCCTCCCCGTCTTGCTAAAGGACCACAGACTCTGGATTCAGATTTTGTTAATTTATTACAAAGAACAAAAATAATAGAATATAGACACACCTCAAAATCAGAGTATAAAGATACATGAATACTAATACAGAGCACAATCTACGAATATAGTTCATTTGGCACAATAGGCACAGAACAATGAATTCCAGAATCAGAACACAACTGAGTATAGACACTGCGTCCAAATCCCTTTTCATTTGTATTTCCGAAAATAAGGAATAATCTGTCCCTACTCTACTTCTAAAGTGACATCCCTTCCTAACTTCCCAGAAGAATTTCCCTCAAAGGTGTCAGCACGTGTTGACTTCCTAAGAAGTGCACTCACGTTAAATGGGTCAAGTAGCGTGAAGCTACAGAGCTCGTTCAAAGATGCTCCCTTTCCTCAGTCAAAAGCAGAAGTCCCACCAATCTGTCCCTGTGCCTAATACAAAAAGACAAAGTTATACCCCTAACAGGTCACATGGTAAGTTATTCCGTGAACACCTTCCTTGAGTAACTTTCACAGACTCCAATTAATTTGAAGCCTTCTTCGACGACCTTGGTTCCCAGGTTTCACCAGGCACGGAAGGTGTCCTCCCTTCTCTCTGTTCAAGTTCTTCAAAGACATTACTGTCCTCCCATGTATCTTCTTAAATCTAAAATAACGAGGTTGAATTCCTGCACCTGCAGTAGGGGGAGAAAGGAAACTTTCTACACACACATAAATTTTAATTAACTCCCAACTTGCGAGCAAACGAGGAGAAACGAAACTTAAGAAAAACGAAAGTTAGGCCTACAATTGGCTAACCTAAGAATGTTCTTTAATGTGCACCCGTTACACAAGCCTTTATATGAATCATTTATAAACAGTGAATACATTTATTTTACCTAATATTCATGATGCACATGCATGATTACATGATTTCTCTAAACGTGCGAGATCCTGATCAGTCCTGTAAATAGCGTCACAATTTCATCCTACTGATTTTAATGTGAAGATATAAACTTCATTCTAATAACACGAATTTCAGCCAAACAATAGAATATATGCGAGTGCAGTTCGTACATGAATATAATGCACCCTTACAAATTTAAGAGCGTTGAGTGCTCTATCAGCCTATTACTTGTCATTGGTGGGTGTCCAATATTGAATGGCTAAAAGTACGCAAGGTTATGATTATGCCAAGATCCACAGGTGAGAATTTAAACTATGTTGAGGATTTAAGTTGAGGTAATTTTGTTAGCATCCAGTGTTCAACTACCATTAAACATTTGCCCAATTCATGCGTCTAAGCATTAGAAGGTTGTTACAGTTTTAGATGATTTGAGCATCATTTGCATAGTTGTAGCATGTGAAATTGAATGATCTCAAAAGGTTGGGAAGATGGGATAGGTAAATAATAAAAAGTAGGGCTTTTATCACTGAAACTAGTGGGACAGACATCTACTTGAACGGTGCAGGACGAAGATTTGAAATGGATTACTGAGAACATTTGGGATTTCTTGAATACATGTGATTTTGGGCTAGAAGCTGGTGATCGCCCATGTCGGATGCTGACAATAGGTCAAGTAGATGTAGAGCAGCTACTTGTTAATGTCTATGCTGTTCTTGAGGTCATCCAAGGTGGGGATCAGGCCTGATTCTGTAATTCGGGGTCAGAAACCCTTTTTTTTTATCCAATAGTAGTCTGTGTTGTTCAATGGAGTTCTGGAGATAATACTATGGGTGTTATTATATCTGTGAGAAGTTGGCCTGGTATATGCTATCCACTAATTAAAGTGGGCACCTTGCACCAGTCCAAACAACCCTTATGGTGATTTAAGAGGTCAAAGATAACCTTAGAAAGCTATCCAAGTGGTAGCTGTTAGTCTTGAAGGAATGTTAAGCAGCTTGTTTTACCAGAATGCAACCTTATAGTATTGGTTAAATGAAAGGAGAACCACACAGTAGTTATGAAAATCTGTATTTATTATTATAACACTATCTAGTATGACACAGTATCTCCTACACGGAGATAATAACAAAGCACACTATACTTAAGCACAGAAATGTCAGTAAATAGCACTAATACACAGTGGGCCCCAGGGGGGCACCAAACCATATACTAAGTAAGTGGTATAAGAACCACGACTCGAGTCAAGACAGTGTCGAGAGGATGTAGAATCGCTGGGACCCCAAGGAACCACCCAAGGTGAGTAAGTAGGGACCCCACGGAGGACGGGTGCAGTGTGGGAACACGACCGCATGCGCCGTACAATTCTATGGGAAAGTCGCGGTTGAAGTTTTAGAATTTAAGGACCCTTCCCAGTGGACTTCGAAGAACCCCGTGGAAGACAGAAGGTTGGAGAGCCACACCATCCGTGGATACCGAGGTACCCAAGTTACCTATCCCAGGGAAGCCAGGTGCATAGGTCTGAAGTGGCGTCGGAAACCGCGTTGAACCCAATGGAGGACTTCGAAGGAGAGCCGCTGTTGGAAGGAAGAAAAGTATCAGTTGGAATCCAAAGGTGGATTCTTGTCAAAGAGTACCTGAAAGCAGAGGGGACAGAGTCTGGGTCACTCAGGAGTGACCAGGGGCTCGGTAGACGAATGCCCACCGATGTTGGGTGCTTCTGGTGCGTTGATGGAGTCCTTGACTCTGCAGCTACGTGGACCAGGAGACCTCAAGGACAAGCAGAGGCCGGATGCAAGCTGTCCCACAAAGGATGTCGAGTGCTGAGGGGTCGGTGTCCGGCGGGAGCACCAACAAGCCTTGGCAAAGGCAACCCACGCAGAAGGTCAAAGATGTGTACGGTTCGGACCAGCAAGGTCTAGGAGACTCACCAAACACAGGGGAGTCAGGGAGAGCCTGGAGCAACCAGGGGAGCCCAAGAAAAGCAAAGTTGACCCTCAAATGGACTCACAGGCCGGAGGCACAGGAGTCGCAAGAGGACCTCAAGCGATTTCACCAAACAACAGCCCACGGAGCACTCGGTGCGAGGAGGCCAAAGTTCTTGGTAGGAAATGGTGCCAGAGGTTGGGGCTACTCGGAGCCCAATGCACTTGTTCGGGAAACGCCAATAAGCATATGCACTTGAAAATGTACGCAGTGCACAGGGGTTCGGGTATTGCAGCCCCCATGAGGGATTCTGACTTCAGACTTGGTGAGAGGACAGCTCAGACCTTGAGGGACGTAGAAACCCACCTCCTGTGTTGCTGAAGCCTTCGGAGTCTGTAGGAGCTCAGGATCAGCAGACCAGACAGCAGTGTTGTGGTGCCTGCGGATGCAGGGGAGTGACTCCTTCACTCCAAGGGAGATATCTTCGGTTGTCCTTGATGCTCCACAGGTCCT
This sequence comes from Calotriton arnoldi, assembly GCA_963921515.1. Classification (NCBI taxonomy): domain Eukaryota; kingdom Metazoa; phylum Chordata; class Amphibia; order Caudata; family Salamandridae; genus Calotriton; species Calotriton arnoldi. Next base: position 3,554,420 of record CAWUFW010000455.1, on the reverse strand, counting down.
GCACGGATCCTGTATGGTGCACGAGCACAGACGATGCAGCAGACTGAGTGGGAGAGAAAGTCGGGCCCAAACGAAGTACAGCGAAGTCCAGAGTGTCCAGACGGTCGAAGTTCAGTGGTTTCTTGTTCAGAATCTTGTCCACGTCGAATCTAAGGTCCTACAGCCAGGTAAGCCCTTATGTACCCACAGAAGAGGGTTGGCAAGATTCAGGGGACCGTCCTAGGGGAGTGTCTGGACAGTGGGGAGGTTACTCCCATGTCCTTTGTCCAGTTTCGCGTCAGAGCGGGAGCCAACGGCTCCCAGGACTGGTTTGAACTGGACTATGCACAGGAACACCAAATGTGCCCCTCATGCAGACTTTCAGTCGCTGGCAAGCGCACCCACCCAGCCCTAATACACTAAATCCTGTCTGGGAGGTGGTCGCACCTCCCTGTGACAGGATGCCTATTGTTCTGCCTTCCCCTGCTTGAGCTTGGCTCAGCAGCAGGAGGGCATAAATGTGTCTCTGGTCGGCAGCAACCATTTTGTGCTGTCCGGGTCTAGAAGGCTGGTACCGGGAACACCAGGGACCCCACGAAGCTCGCTTCTGAGGGGTGGAATCATGCCTGGTGTGGGGGTTTGATTCCAACATGTTTGACACCAAACACAATAGGGTTTGTTTCAGCCGTTTTAGAGTTGGTCATCACGCGGTAGCATAATGCCACTCTATATGTCGTATATGGCTGCTTCACTGACAACCCGGGAGAATGAACTCCGTAGGCTGCAGGGGTGTTCTGCTCATGCAGTGGCACCCTCTCACTTAGAACCAAGCACCCTGCCATCAGGATTGTAAAGGCAGAGGGGTGACATAGGTTTTAAGTGCAGTGACCCTCAGATATAGTTAACCTATATCTTAAGTAAGTGGTGTATGCACCAACTTACACAGGCTGCAATGGCAGGCCTGTAAGTTCCATTTTGCATGGCCTCTCATGGGTGGCATAATACATGCTTCAGCCCAAGGGAGGCCTCTGGGGTACCTATGCCCTGGGTACAAGGGTACCATATACTAGGGACTGACAAGGGTACCCCAGTATCCAATCTGGAGTGTACATAACATAACAGTTTAGGGAGAAAGCAGATAGACTGGGTTCCTGATTAGCAGGATCCCAGTCAGACCAGTCAAAAAACCAGCTTAGCACCAGGCAAAAAGTGGGGGTACACATGCAGAAGGATCCTACCTTCCTACAATATCCTTCCCACATTCCTTCTGAAATGCCTGTAGAGAGTTCAACCCATTGTTTTCTGGACCTAGCCTGCCTTACCGGTACTGTACTGGTTACCAATATCTCTACATGAAGACTTCTGGGTTCCGCACCTCACATACCTGCTTTCTGTGGCAGAGGCTCCAATCTGTGCCATGTGGCATTTAATACTTTTTCACTCCATCACCACAAGACCCCTGACATCTTCCAATGCATTTGTCTTGCATTTAGAAGAACCAACAAACCCCACCCGGCCTTCAGATCATTCCAAACACCAAACTCCCTCTGAGTGTGATGAACTGCTGCACCATCTCTAAACTATTGAGTACAAGACATTCTTCATTAAATCACCCAAGGCTTGGCTATTCCCTACTAATCATTTCAGTAACATCTTCCCACATCAGTCTATCTACTGTCAGCATCCTGAGGCCCATTATTAGCATTCAAACTATTTTAAAGTTTCCTAAAATAACTGTAAGAAGCCTCCTGCAGAGCATACAGTAAGAGAAGTCAGTACCACAGGGGTGAGAGGGGCGCTACCGCAAAATTCATATGGGTACTGGGAAGGGAGGTGAAAGGGATCTCCTTGTAGAGCTCATAGTAACACAAGCTGTGGTGGCACAGGTACCAAGGGAGTCACTTGCCTGGGTTACAGTAACAGAAGTAATAAAGGACCTGGAGGTGAGTGAGAGGGAACTCCTTGCAGAGGCCACATTAATAGTTTGTGCAGTTGCAGGGGATGAGGGGGAAGCTCTCTGTTGCCTCCAGTAACAGAAGATACTGAATGTGCATTATTTCATTAATCCTTTCGGAGTTCTCCTGTTGGCAGCATCTAGAGCACAGCGACATACTGGCAATACAAAATGTCTCTTTCTTTAATTGCTTGAAACTTTAAATCTCTCACCTTCATTTGAGGATGATGCCCTGTTGTATGATTCAATGGATGGCAGTGTAATATCATATGGTGAATAGTTGTCTCCTCTGATTCTTGTTGTGCAGACGGTTGCCCTCCGCATGGGCCTGGACACCAGAAACACAACTTCTCTGTGGAAGGACAAGGCAGCCATTGAAATCAATATTGCAGTTCTTCACAGTTTCCAGGTAAAAGGCAATCATGGGGAGTACTGGGCCAGGGCAGGGTATAATGAGAAAGGTGGAGACGTTAGTGCTCTACCAGCCGAAGGCTCACCATGGATGACATAACGTTTGCCTCCTTCTATAGTACCCTTGCTGATCCTTAAGTGATCTTCACTCCCTGTATGTCCTTGACATGTCTACTTCATCTCTACCCCCTTTCTCCTCAATTTAACACTGGTCTGATTGGCAAGGTGCCACCTGCACAGGCCCACTCTCTAGGCTCAGCTGCCAGGCTTCCTGTTCTGATTAACATCCCAGGGTTACAAATTGAGAGGTGAGGTAGGACCACTTCAGAAAGATGGAGGCTGAAGCATGGCTGTGGCTGGGAGGATGGATGGTCGTACACTGTGTAAATGGGAATGAATATAATAATAGATTGCTGGAAGGATGAAGAACAAGGGGAAGAGTTCCGCGTGGAGCGTTGGGTGGAGAGGCAGTCGAAGAATCAATAAGATAATGGAGAGATACAGTGATATTAGTATATGACTATGAAGGTGAGTGGATTGACGGATACATTTAGGAATGGATTCAAACATGTGTTTAGAGAAGATTGGGGGGATGATTGAGAGACATGTGGCAAAATACATGGTGAGGTAAGGTGGATTTAGGCATGAAGGGAGAGGTTTATAATGACGTGAAGGAGGAGAAGGATGGATGGTGACATGGATAATTCGATGGATGGAAAGAGGCCTGAGGAATGTAAACAGATTGATAACGAAATGGTTCGAGAGAGAGGTATTTGGATGGAGTGATGCATGCAGTGATGAATGTAGTGACAAACGGTGGAATGCGTGGCAAGAAGGTGGCTCAATTATTAGTTTAATTGTGAGAAGAATGGATGAAACTATGTAAAGAAGGATGAACTATAAAGGGGAAGAGGGATAGAGGACCAGAGAGATGACTGCACATGAGGAGCATTCTAGGTCACTAGTGCTTCAGACTTCCCTTTAACCATTGACATGTCACACTGAGGAAAACCAAGGACTCATTACTGCTTTATTGTCTTTTCCTTTAGGCAGCCCATGTGACTCTTGTGGACCACCACGCTGCCACAGAATCATTCATAAAGCACATGGAGACTGAAAACCGCCTTCGAGGGGGCTGCCCTGCTGACTGGATCTGGATTGTGCCCCCAACTTCAGGTAGCCTCACTCCGGTCTTCCACCAAGAGATGGTCAACTACCTGCTCAGCCCATGCTTCCTGTACCAGGTACGGTAAATGGACGTATGTACAGATCAAGTCATGGACAGTACTCAGCCTGTATGCGCACTCAGCAGTGTACCCTGTTCATTCACACAAACACTAAAACACACACAAAGAATGTCTGGAATCTGACAAGAAGAGGGAAAAGAAATCAGTGTCTCAAGGAATAACGCTTCTTTGAGGTCAAAAACCCTCACTCACCTGAGGGTGGCATGCTTCATCATTGGGTTCCCTCCTCACACCAGGACCGCAAGGTACCTGGCATGGGCAATGACTCCCAAGGAGGGAGGAGCAGAGCTGTTTTCAATGTGATGAGCAGATGTTGGTTTAGAGTGAGGGGCAGAGTGTGAAAAAGAAAAATAAGAATAAAATGATCTCTGGATGGGCTGGATGAGTTTTATTCTGGTGCCCTCCGAGAGTTTAAACCAAGCGAGGACATTTCTTTTAAACAATTATACCCCCTTTGTGTTGTCAACATGTTTTGGCCTACCATTGACCCCAAAGAGGGTTCCAAGGCAGTCATCTGGACCAAAAGGAGATGTCACTCTGCTAAAAACCAAACTGATTTTACCAGCCTCTCAAATGGTAAGCCTGGTGGGAACGGGATGGCCCATCGGAACACTGGGTCCACTGACATTCTACAAAATACAAAATAAGGATTAGAAGCATACAAACAGCACTGCATTTAAGTCAATGGGACACGGTGGCGACACCCTGTGTATAAGTTCAGTGCACCTAGTGCCCAACACCAACAAGCAAGCACATGCCCAGTGAGAGAATATGGCTCATCTTACCCAAAATAGCAAGGTATACTTCCCTCTCAATTAATAAACAAAGAGAGGTACCCCCCTATGAATAATATGTAGGTCTGGGAGCAAGGGGGAAACAACAATACTATACTGCAAAAAACTCCCACCTGACCTATATCCTTTTACTTTAGGCTAATATCAGCTCGATGGGCCACCATTTGCTATTCAAACATATCACCTTTGTTTATATTTTTACTCCATTTTAATATTTTATTTAGTTCATTTTTTAATTTTTGTCTATAAGTATAATGGGGCTTGTCTAGGACCACCCACCTGATGACATTCTCAGGTGGCCCAGATGTGGGGCTCTGTCTGGTGAGTTTGGTGTTTGATTTCTTGCATCTCACCGAACTTCGGTGTTCCACTATCCTAGTTTTGGCTTTAAGGGTAGTAAACATATAGCAGCCTGCAGCGTCAAGTAATGAGATAGATGTCCCCCTCACTGTTGCAATTATTGTGATTAAACAGTACCCATGGTAACTTGAGGCCAAGGTCAATCCATGTAGTTGGTTGTGTCAGATAACACACTGAGCAGGAGCCACACAGAAAATGACCCTTTACCGGAGGGAGAGACCAGTGTATCCTGAAACCCTTTCTGGGAAGTGGAACGTGATCTGGTGTGGACCACTAGGTCTCCAATGTTCTTACTCAGTTTAAGTGCAAACAGGGGTTTAGGCAGTATTTTGTCTCCTGTGTTGAGAATATGCCAATTTTTGTTAATAGCCTTCTTAACCGTGCTTGTGAGGTGGCTACATGTGCTGACACAAACCAATTTGTCTTAACTGTGTTTAGGGTAGGTCTGAAGGAGAGCCTCTCTGTTGTTGTTCCTAGCTCGTTTTGCCACCCTGTGAATGATGTCCTGTGAATATTGTCTTTGGGCAAGATGGGTGCTCAATATAGCCACGTGTTCCTTAAATTTGTCGATTTCTGTACAGTTCCTTCTGATCCTGAGGAACTGACCCACCGTAAGGTTATTAAATTGTGCTTGTGGATGGAAACTATTGTAGCACAATAAGGAGTTGCGGTCATTCACACAAACGCATATGTGGATGCATTTACGCATACATTCACTGGTCTGTGCAAACAAACATTTGCACTCATTTTACACACATACATGCACTGAGTACACACTCACCTATAAACATCTATGCACATATACATACATGCACATTTAAATTTGTCAAATCTGTGTTCACATGCTCACGATTACACACACACACACACTCACCGGAGCACAGAAGGAATGCGTTAAGGATGAAGACCAAGGGGAAGAGCTCCAAGTGGAGCGCTGGGTGGAGCAATGGGGGGAGGGGGGTGGGGGGGGAGGCAGTTGAAGGAATGGATTGAGAGATTGTGAAGAGGAGATGAGTAAATCAATAAGAGAATGCAGTAACACAATTTGTAACATCACACTCATTACAAAATTTTCCCCCGAAAATGAATTGTGCAAATTAATATATTCTGAAAAAACTGATTAGTATTTAGACACATCTCAAATATGAAAGTTCACCTAGAACATGCCTTAGATCAACGAGCTCACCTAACTTTCACCTCTTAGCATAGAAGTGCTGGTAGACAAAGCTCCACACATGGGAAGGCGCCCGAATCCCTTGTCTGCCATAAAAGGACCCATTACACTTACGTTGACTGACCTAAAATATTTATCAAGTATAGGACCTGTAATTCGCTAACATTGCCTACATTAATAACATGTTGGTGCTAATCCAGAGTTATTTTGATGTTCACTGTTTGGGGGGTTGTCAACTTTCATGGACCCAGCGATCTGTACAGATGTTGGAATTGGCACTTTCGTAGTCCTTGTGGGGAAAGTGGAATATTCTGGTCAAGCCAAGATGAACTCACCTCCTCTCTGATTACTGCAAACTGTCTTTCTGCTTTTGGCCCTTAATTCCCAAAGGGACTGGGAACTCTGATACTAATCGCATTAGGAGTTAACAGGTTCCAAAATGTTAGTGTATCATTACCGGGTGAATTGGGCCCAGAGCCGCTGATCGCAGCAGTTACTCATTTGTCATGGGATTTCCTGGGTCAACCCATTATGCTTCCTAATACCGCCCCCCAAATTTAATGGGACTCCAGGTATCATTCATTTCCGGTGGAATTAACACCCCCTGCACAGGGACACTCGTAGTTCTTGACATATTGAAGTGTAATTCTTTCCTCATCATCTGTGGGTAAGGTGGTCCACCGGTCCAGCTGCAGAGCTTAGCCTAGTGAAAGTTGTTTCCCACTGCAGTGATATCGAAATCTCAGTTGTGGAGCTGGTCTCCTTCAGTCTTTGTTTATTTATTTTTAAAAATGCTACATCTCGAAAAGGCTGTTCTCAATAGTGGATGGGTTTCAGTGCTTAATTTGTAAAAGAATGAGGGCCAGTGCCCAAAGTTCTGCTCTGGTGGTGCTGTTAACAGTCACCGAATACCAAGGCTGCATAGTGTGACTCCACCACAGGCCTCTTTGATCCACGACCGGACACTCCCTGCTCCTTTATCTCACTGTTGCTGGTCTCTGCTTTCTCCCTTTGTGCTCACGGTCAGTATGCTGGCCCCCAAAAATGAGTGCTGGTGGCCTCCACCAGCAACTACCTGCTCCTCAAATTAGTACTGATGGGTTTGCAACCCGCATATCACTGCTTAATTTGAGCCGGTGGTTTCCGGTGCTCAGCACAAGCACTTAATTGTCAACACCGGCAATTATGACAGCAGCCGCAGCTGTTTGTATAATTTAGAGATGAGCAGAACAGCAATTGTTTATTAATTCAGTATGCATTAAAAACAACTAATACCTGCCTATTTTTATAGCTTTGAGGGCCTGGACTAGTCTGAACTGTAGCAGTGTGCTGGTTAGTAGTTGTGTAGGTTCTGTCATTGGCAATGCTGGCAGTGGTAATGGGTGGTGCAAGCTGCAGAGGCCTCCCGACTAGAGCCCTGGCACTTATTTTTTACCATTTAAGCACTGCAACATATAACATAAAATTCTGTATAGATGACCGTGGCTAAAGGGCATGTTTTTCACCTCAGAGTTCTCGGTGACATCATAGACAACTCAAGCTTTGCTCTTGTTGTCTATTTGATTTCAAGCAGAACCCCTTAGTGAAAAACAGGAGAAATTCACTGTTAACCATCTATAAATCTATATTTGCTAAAACAACCAATTCATTTGAAATGTTTTCATATCTGCTTCCAGCCGGATCCCTGGCGGACCCACACCTGGAAAGAGCCAAACAGCGCCATCACCCGGAAGAAGACATTCAAGGAGGTTGCAAAGTAAGTACATCACAACTCTTTTACGGTGCGATTCACTAAAAACATGGACATCAGCACCTGCATGTTTGCAACATATTATGGATGCAAATTTCTGAATTCCAGGAATTCACAAAGGGTTCCCACAGCAAGCCTGGAAACCTGCAGCAGTCAGAGGTTTCCAGGTATACTTATTGAAAACATTTATGATTTTCAACATTCGGCCATACAAAGGCATTTTCCACATGTGTGAATGTATACAGTGTACAATTGCTTAGGGGAAATTATTTCCCATGTGTGCAATTGCTTTCCACTGGGAAGTATTTTTCCCATCCTTCTGCTACGCCCGCAGCATTTGACGGTGTTCTCAATAAATTCCCAGCTTGGAATGGGATTTACTCCTGCCCTTCACAGGGGTAAATCTCTGACCATTTCCAGAGTGGAAATAGGCAAGAAAGGAGTTTGTGAATAGCCACAAACTAGCGAACTTGTGGGTGTGCACAGAATATCCAGAGTTTCCCCACCCAAGAATGCTCATGGCTTTCTCCTTGGGATAGACTTGCACAAAAACATTGTGTTAGTGCATTTTTAGGAGAGTAAAACCAATTCTACGTGTGGTTTACACAGCTAAAAAAGAAGCTCTGTTTAATCGTGTAAACTAAACTCACATTCCTCCTCTCACAGTCTTACATGCTAAGTATTAAATCAAGTGATACATAAAACAAGTCTGCCTAAGACATATGACATTAATTTTGCTTTTGAGACTGCCCTTTAGATAATGTCTTAGTGCCGATATCGGCAGCCCCCGCTTAGCAGTAAATAGTTGCGCTGCGCAAAATAATACAGTCCACACAAGTTTTGTTGGGAAAAGTTTGCTGCAGGTTTATTACATACAAGGAGTATGCCAACTTGGTGGGTTAACTTAGAGGCGATCCAAGGGCAGGCAGCAGTGACTCACCTAAGCTGCCCTGCCCACCTGATGAGCCAACTGCACCATGGCCAATCCAATCGGTGCTACCATTTTGTGAGGGATATACCCCTTACATATCATGGCCCACCAGTCCATACCTTTTACTCATGCCTTTTTAGGGGCGGAGCGTAACCAGGCAAGCCCCCGGTTGCTCAGGCTTACAACCACCCGAGGTACTAGCGGGGCACCGTCGTTCTCAACCAGGGTCCTGGGATTTTGGCATCATGCACCCTTATTGTGCTCCTGAAAGGGTACCCCTCGTACCAATCAGCCTCAGGATCGCCCTGTAACTCCGCCTGCAACACAAATGTATACATTAATACATTCAATTCATAGCCAAGCCCTCATGCTGGCACGCAGGGTAAGCGGTTGGGAGGGTGACATCGTGTCCAGCGGGGGACAAAGAGGGTGGCCAGTGGGTGGGGGCAGGTATAAATACCTGTCCCCAGCACACCGCGCACCGGAAATTACGCCAAAGAGGTGCCAGAACCGAGGGGCAGGACTCCCAGAGGAGGGGGGGGGTCCCCAAGACAAGGCGCGGGGAGGTGCCTGAAGCGGCACTAGGGGGCCGCCCTCTTAAGGGGCCCACTGTGTGAGCCGCGGGCAGCCACATAGTGCTGATATCGGCAACCCCCCTGCTTAGCAGTAAATAGTTGCGCTGCGCAAAATAATACAGTCCACACAGGTTTTGTTGGGAAAAGTTTGCTGCAGGTTTATTACATACAAGGAGTATGCCAACTTGGTGGGTTAACTTACGGACGATCCAAGGGCAGGCAGCGGTGACTCACCTAAGCTGCCCTGCCCACCTGTTGAGCCAACTGCACCGTCGCCAATCCAATCGGTGCTACCATTTTGTGGGGGATATACCCCTTACATATCATGGACCACCAGTCCATACCTTTTACTCACGCCTTTTTAGGGGCGGAGCGTAACCAGGCAAGCCCCCGGTTGCTCAGGCTTACAACCGCCCGAGGTACTAGTGGTGCGCCGTCGTTCTCAACCAGGGTCCTGCCGTAAAGACTCCTGGGATTTTGGCATCATGCACCCTTATTGTGCTCCTGAAAGGGTACCCCTCGTACCAATCAGCCTCAGGATCACCCTGTAACTCCGCCACAGCCCTGGATGTGGCTGCCGTCATATCCAGGGCCCCCACCCCACCATGGCAGGCTTCATAACCTCCTGCAACGTGTGATTACCAGTCCTTCTAGCTGGACACTTTCCTTCTACCTCTGAAGGTTCCCAGTCCTTCTCGCTGGACAACTTCCATCCACCTCTGCAGGTGTACCCAATCCCTTTCGAGGTAATCTAGTGGCGTATCCACACAAGAGACCATGGCTTATTTACCAAGCTCTTCTTATTTTATTTGATTTTGTATTCAAGTTGCATTAAGCCCGCCTGCTTGATGGGCTTGTGGATGGCTTATTTACCCCATCGAAGGCAAGTCTGCTGGCCTCCACTTAAATTGGGGACTACTGTTCTGTTTTAACCATGAATTTATTTACCCATCTATAGGCTTGTTCGATGGCCTGTCCGGAATTGAAACAACTGTTCTCCACTTTGACCGCAGTTCAGGGTGAAAAACCCTATGGTGCAATGTGCCAATACGAGCCTACTTGTTAGGTATTGCCGGGTTGTGCATTACCCAACACCGCCCAGTCACGGATTTCAGAATACGCTGGAAAACATCTTGGAGTTCGCCTCCCAGGCCCACAGTGTATTTGTTAACAATTTATTGTATGTGGCCAACACTATCCCATTACCTCTGCCAGCTGGCCTCCTCCTGTATAAGAGTACCACGCCGGCCAGAATTCTAACCCAAACGGGAATGCAAAACTACTGCTCTCGGTAAACCTGATTATTTCTGATTTAATCCATTGTGCACTGCGTGCAATATAGTGCCTAACATCCAGGGTTGACTAAGCCCTTGTTTACCTTCGTACTTGATTATTCCCAAAAATGGGGGGTTCACACTGATAACCGAGTACTGCACTAGCAGTGGAAAATTAACTGCTCCTTCCAAATTTAATTTTCTTGAATAATGGACATGCCAAATATTCTTTATACATTGTAGCCTTTTTGTGCTTTTAACAACTTGTTTCCCCAACTTTAGGGACTGCAGCACACTTGTTAGGTGACAGCTTCCACAACCAGCCTAGCTACTATGGCTATCAGGGCGGGGAATTTATTGCTAAACTGAAGCAACCTGTAACATGCCCTCGGTTCCAGAGTGCACATACTTTGCCGAGTTTGACCAGACAATTGCACAGACCTTTTTGATTGCTAAACCATGGTGAACACATTAATGGTGTCAAATCTGGTTTGAGGGAATGTATGTATTGTGCCCGCTATAGCCGTCACCGCACCCTTTCGTGGAGTGACAACTTACGCAGCCCACCAGGCTTGCTTAACTGCCGTCCGATCACAGATGCACAGTACCTGCTAACCAGCTGTGACCCTTAATGCTTAAACCAGCAATAGACCCAGTTCACTTAGTTTCCCCCGCAATTGATTGCCCTCCACAGAATCAAACCCGGGTTCGGCTTCCATTCTGGTCACCTTGTAATTCATGTTGGAACATTTTTACCCCGCATAGCCAGAGAGTCGTGTATTATTAATCCAATGATTAGTGTCGGAATCCAAGATTCCCAGTTTCATGTTTTGCTGCAGCCCACCTTTTGTGGGTCCGCTGGGACCCCTCTGCCTCCCTGCAAGTAACCTTGTTACTTATTACAGCTCCCTTAATGCACTTGCCTGTCACTCAAAGACACCTGGCAACAACATGATGCCCTGCAGCTTGGTGAAGAGGATTTTTGCCAAACGTACCCCAGTGTGTGTTCTCTGCATTTATCCTTTATAGCGGCTCCAGTTCGTGTGAAGTGTGTGTCACTGTCCTGGCAAGGCATACCAAATAGCCTGTTCCACCTTGGTGACTATCCCACTATGATGTGTAAAGGCTCAACTATGCGATGAGCTTGGAAATAAGTGACATTAAGCAAGGAAGTCCACGTGTACTTGCCATTTATCCCTCCTTTCTTACAGGAATTTTGCCTGTACAGTTTAATCTATGGTGTTTGCCCCCAGACTTCCCAGGCTGCTTACTGCTGGCCATGTGAGCAGCTGCTGACGTTAATGAGGGAATCTACTGGTTGCAACTTGAAATTAAACACCGCCCGCCTTAATGTGCTACGTTGTAAGCGATTAAGTACCTAACTTATAACTCTTCCCCTTGAAAAGATACAACAAACCGCATTGGTCAAGAGAACCATAATAAGCACAACATTTTCACATAGACATACCTCTGAATAAGAATGGCTCTACACAGCCATAAGACCAGAGATACACATACGTTAAACCTATTTACCGGTTTTGCCACCTAGTACCCTTCTGGGTGGTGATACAGAACCTTCTACCCAGCATAAGCTGACAGTCTTGTGTTGCCATCACACCACCTGTGTCCCTTGAATCACCCTCCATCCTCCTGTGCAGTAGTCATTTTGCTAAATAGGCAATCAATTCAATATCCCTCCTTTCTTACCGGACCTTTGCCTGGTCAGTTTAATCTGTGGTGTTTGCAACCAGACTTCCCAGGCAGCTTGACTGCTGGCAATGTGGGCAGTTGCTGACATTAATGAGGGAATCTCCCGCTTGCAACTTGAATTTTTTTTTTTTTACACCGCCCCCTTGATGTGCTACGTTGTAAGCACTTAGGTACCTAGCATATCTCTTCCCATTGAACTAATACCTGCCTTCGAATAAACCAGACTTACTGTTTTCCCCAATTTTATGCGGCACATGCTGCAGAAAATTGCCCTTTTTGCATTCTAGGCCAACGTGATACACCCTGTTTATGGAGCCCTCTAAAAGGACAGCCAGCTGTAGCTCACTAGACAGGTGCAATTGTATCCCAAGCCTGCTGCATGGAATTTAGGTGAAGGTGCTGCAGTCGGTGATCAATGAAAGGTGCCCTTGCCAATACTACTGGGACTTGTCTGTATGATTCAATCTGTCCCATAATCCCCTAAAGGAATTGTCCACGTGCAGCTGAATCCTGTGCTGTTCAGCTGATCTTCCTCGAAGGCCATTAACTGTTTACAATATGGGTGGTGGGGCGACATTATGTCGGAATCTAACTAATGCAATTTTATGTTCTGATGCAGTCCCCATTTATGTGGATCCTACTGGAACCCCTCTGCCTAATGTGCATGACTTAGGTACATGGTCCTGTTCACTTGGCGCACGTGCATGCGACTCAAGTCAAACTAGCCCCAACCAGGCGTGCTGCCGCTGGCCGAATCTTATCCATGACGGCCCGCCTTCTACTGGGATGGCCTTAAGTAATAGAAGCCCCTATACCTTGCTTGACTTTATTATGTGCTCCTAGGCAATTGCCTGAAATTCTTACTTGACCTTCCTTTGACATAAGGGCACCTTGTGCAACACATATGATCAGGGTGTCCCCTGTATAAAGCTTTCTCCTGTATTTTCCATATTGAGCAATGTTGTTCATCAATAATGACAACCCTAAAGGTTCCAGCTTGATGCCCTCAAAGAGGCCAGTAATGCCCTCGCCAGGTGCCATCCTGGGAACCTCACAAGAGCAGCAAGAGGGGGACCATTGTGCGTCACTACGCTGCCTGTATGTACTTGGCGATGTGATTATGTTGTTCCTACGAAGAAATGACAATCTTAATATCGCTATCCTAATATTCAAATTGGGATATCTTTACCAGTGATAGGAGCGAGCTGGTGGGTGCCTTCGGTCTACTGCCCACTGATCTACCCATGTTCTGTCTGGGGTTTAAGCCACCAGCTTCCCACACCTCGTGATACCCCTTAGGCTTTCACCGAGTTGCACCCCAACCGATAGGTTCGCTCTACCTTTGCTATCAAACTCTGCCGTCCTTTTGCCTCTGCGAGAAAAGTAGTTATTCATCTCGGCACGCTTTAATATCACTCAACACTGATGTACCTGAGCTTAAAATAAAGGTCTGAAACCCGTCCTTCCCCATATCCTGATCTCCACTCATAACCCAACTGTGAGAAGATTTTCAGCCCTTCACGCTATGCCAACCTGGCCACAGCGATGGTGCTCTGTGGACTGTCGATGATACATATCGGCTATTAGGCAACTCGCCCCACCCAGCTTAGACCAGCTGGACATGCCCCAGTTTCAAGTCAAAGAATAATAGTCAAGGGCATGTCAGAAATAGGCAATCATCTCTTCTTAACTGAAACAAAGAACTCATTAAAACAAGCATGTTCATCTATTGTACAAGTCATCCCCATTTGACTGGCACAAGGTGGACCTTCAGGAATACAATTGTGCCTTCTGCACGCTTACAAAGTACTTGGTTGAGCCACCAGGTGGCCTAATGATTCTGGCCCGAACCTAGAGGCTCTCTTTGGCATTGTATAAAAGCCTTTAACCTGACATCTTTGCTTGGCATAGTGTGCCGCCTAGTTCTGCCTTTCCTGTCAATGTATCCATCTATTTAATCAACCCGTAACATTGAACCTTTAACCAGCCAGGACTATTGACCTTGTCAATGGCTGCTAGTTGCACAAGGAAAATAAGGAAGAACTATGGATTCCTTGAAAATTATTGAAAATGCTTCAGTTCTGAAATGAGACCGTGCCAGATCTATACTGAGTTTCTTAGAAGTTACATCACAGTCATAAAACTACAACTTATCGGTGTTGCTCCAGTGCGCGCATGCTGCACGTGGGCCACTGCCGACAGTCCTAGGATAAGCCACCCACTGTCCCATCACATTACAGCACACCAGGCCCGGACCACAAAATGTGCGAGCATGCCACACACATCCAGACAGGTATGTGTTTAATCAATAATTAACTATTGTTGTATGCATCTCCAAATAGCCAGACAGCCACCCTGTGGCAGACTGTCACAAGCACTGGGTATGACAAATAAGACCCTGACTAAGAGCTACAGCTCCTGGGCTGAAAAAGTACTGCCCGACTTGCCTGTCCCACCTTAAGGGTTGGCACCAGCCTGCGCTGGTCTAAGCCTCGACCATGGCAGTACCAACAATCGCTTATACGGTGACCAACGGGCCGGGCATGCAGTGCCCACATCTTTTCATTCCAACTCACGTGGGAGCTGAATATGTGATGTCACAACGCGTGGTGTTACCACGCGGTAGGTAACAACGCGGTCGTTACATCGTCCGCGTTGTTACCACGCATGGCATTACATCGCAAGTCGTTTCAACGACTTGCGCTAGATGGCGCGCTGGACATAGGAATAGTATAAATTACTATTCCTACTCCAGTTAGCGCAACAGCAGGGAAGGTGTTGGATTTAAAATCCAACACATTCCCTGGTGTTGCACGCCACCTAGCGCAAGTCGTTGCGATGTAATGCCATGCGTGGTAACAACGCGGACGATGTAACGTCTGCGTTGTTATCAACCCGCATGGTATTACCAGGGTAAACGCTGTCTCCCGTGGGAGCTGTGTGCCTCCTAGCACACTGCTCAATTTCTCCCCTGCTATCAACTCACCGATCAGACAGTCTTTACCTCGTTCTACCGATACCTGCAAACCCCTGTGTGGCTGGATGAGGCACGTGGTCACTTCCTGTTGGCGCTGCCCTCTGTGGAATTTGCCAAAGGCTGCTGTGTATATGACCAACCTACCACTACCATGGTGTAACTTAGGTGATGACCCCCTGGACCCTGGGTTTAACAAAGTTGCGTGCGGATGGTAACTGACATGTCTATCTGGATGCTCGTCGTAGGTTCCCATACCTCACTACCGTACACCTGACTTGAAGCGACATGCTAAACAGTCACACCATATGCAGTTTACAGCCACTTTCCAGTTCAATTATACCGCATATTGATAGGCTGGCTTGCTAACCTGACTGCCAGCTGCCAGTAAGTATACATGAACAGGGGGAGTGTTCCCCTGGTCATTCAGCTGTACAGAAATAAAAGTGATCCCTTCATAGGAAAGTACCCAAGCCATTTCCTTAACAGGATGCTTCGTCTTGATTTGAGTTTAACTTTCGTGTTACACTTTTTTTTTTTAATGCATTCCTTTTCAGGGGAATTTAGGCAACCTGCCAGGGATTGGTAAGTCGACTAAACCGTCAGCAATTATACCACTCACTTCAGGCACACTTGTAACAAACTTGTTCTTTGCAGTAAGTCTTCTGTGTGGGGAGGCGGTGATTGAGGGTGGAGAATGGTTTTGGGGGTATTCTCGAAGTTTTCCTTGGTGTATTCAACTTTAGTGCACTGCGCTCGTACCACCGACCCAACTAAGGTTCTCACTTAAAACTCCCAAGCAAACATGGGCGCCCGCAGCTGCCCCCCGTTTTATCAAACGGAGACCAACACCACTGGCACTCTAATACTGGGCCTGTTTCATTAGGCTAGACAGGGCTCTTTGTTCCATGGCGACCTCAAATACACTGCACCATAAGTAAACTAGCAGCAGATGAGAAGAGGCGGAAATCACGGAATTGTACCTCCACCCGAGCGCATGCCAGAATATCAATCAACCGTTGCCAGACCCCTCTAACTATTACACGAGATGCGAACCAAACACAACCTACGCACCAGCTGACCTCCGATCCTATAAAGGACCACGCTGCCTCTGCTCCTCTAGGTAGTAAAAAAAACGGTTGTGTACTACCCAAAAGAAAATGAACATGTTTAATAACCCAAGGAACTTGCACTAAGTGTTGTTCAGACGCATATCCCTTGCTCAACCCGAGGCGATTAAATTGGGTTAACTAAACTGCTGGCAAACGAACCTGTCTCCGCTAAACCATTGGCCGGCCCCGGTCTGTCACCGTGCCGGTATTCCCAAAACACCCTAGCCTCCAGGGTGATAGCGCCCGCCCTCCAGAAACGAAACCTTGGCCCTGTGCTTACTGATTACGGATACTACATGCTGCACAAATGTCGCCGGGATCGAACCCAACGTGGGTGACCCAACCAATTTTCAACGGTACTGAGTGCAGCGCACCAGTGGGCCGGCACTTGGCTCCTCTCCCTAGCGCGACAGGGAAGGGACATGCTCCCGGCCCTACGCCTAATAGGTAACACTTGTAAAATGCTCGTAAAACATCACACTGAACGCACTTTAGCCTTGAGCTCTGCACTCTTGCACCTACCTGCCCCCTGTGAGGATCACACTCATGAACCTCGCGGGTGCCACAAACCAGCGCACCCCCCAAACGGATTTGTGCTGCTGCTCCCAAGTTGGAGCGCGACCCGCAGGCGGGTCACAGGCGGAGCGGCCGGCCGGCAGAGTGCAGCGCCATAACCAAGCAGCTACCACCACCCGCCGGATGCACCCCTGGACATCGCCGCTGTGCATAACCGCCCCCCCACCCTTGAACATCGAGGCCTCCGACGGCGCTAACTGCCGCGCCACCCCTCGGACTGGTGCAGCACGCCCATGGCCAACACGCGGCTAAACCCCCGGCCAGCCGTGAAAGAACGTGCCGAGCAGCATCACCCCGCCCGCCCGGGCCGCATAAGCAGGCCCGCACCCAGCCCTCGCCGAACACTGCCAATGAGGCTGGGGTGCCCCTGGGTAGGAGCGGTCGACTGAACCTATACCGCCTGGTGCCAGGACTCAACCCCCGGTCCGAGCAACGCCGTACGCAGTCTACGCTGCCTGACAATATAGCCCCAATGCCGAATCCCCCCCCCCCATTTTTAAGGGAATGACGCTCCAGCTATCCCGGCCAAAGATGCTACGGCGGCAAAGGGCGGCGAGTGGGCTGCACGGTGGTGTGGGGTCGGGATGGGGGACAGCGGGGGTGGCCACCTCATATCCGTGCACCCTACGCATTTCGAATCTAGCACCACTCACCGCGAACTTTCCCCCACTCTACACCAACTTCGACGAAGTCCAAGAAGGCGTGTCCAGATAAAACAGCTAACATAGTAACCCCCGAGACTCGCAGCCGCCCGATGTGGCATGGCCAAACGGGCCAGAGGAGACTGTCCCCCACCCCCCGGTCCCATCCCATGCCACGGCGCTGCCCAGCAAGCACTGTCCCCAGCGGACCTCGGGCGGGCAGCCAAATAAGGCTGGGAAGGGAGGAGGATGTGTTGCGAAGAGGGGTCCACCCCACGGACAATGGCCTAGAGGGGTAAGACCCAGGGGGAGACAAGCCACTAACCTCCACTTCGTCGCTACAAACAACCGGCACGACCTCCCTAGGGCAGCGTGGACACATCGTGTCCAGCGGGGGACAAAGAGGGTGGCCAGTGCGTGGGGGCAGGTATAAATACCTGTCCCCAGCACACCGCGCACCGAAAATGACGCCAAAGAGGCGCCAGAACCGAGGGGGAGGACTCCCAGAGCAGGGGGGAGTCCCCCAAGACAAGGCGCGGGGAGGTGCCTGAAACGGCACTAGGGGGCCGCCCTCTTAAGGGGCCCACTGCGTGAGCCGCGGGCAGCCGCATTTTTATGTCTCGCCTACGCAGCGCGCATGCGCTGCATAGGAGGGCCTTTAGCCGTCGCTCTGCTCATTTTCAAGCACACACTCGTGCTTGTGGCGGCATCCACCTTGCGGGAGCGAGCAGGGGCGTGCCACAAGCACGAGTGCAGTGCTTGAAAATGAGCAGACTGCGCACGCACGCACCACTCCCGGGCTCACCTCCTGCTCCCCCTCTCTCTCGCGCGCGCAGCTCTTGCTACCGCCTGGTTGCCTGCTGCCTTTTGTTCTGGTCTGCAAGACACATCCCGTTATCAGCTTGACTTTCAAAAGGGAATAATTTGGGATCCAAATGATGAAAGTTACTGTCAGTCCGGGATCTCTTTGTGTGGCTTCTCGTTATCTTGCACTTTTTTTGCTCTTCCGTTCACGCTTTTATTCTTTCTTCTCTCTATTTCTCTTTCTTTTACCCCTTTAATCAATATACCTTTCAGTAAAAATGAAGTACAGAAGTTACCATACCTGATTCACATAAACATAGTGATTCACAACACCTCTCTCTCTACCTCTCTCTCTCTACCTCTCTCTACCTCTCTACCTCTCTCTCTCTACCTCTCTCTCTCTACCTCTCTCTACCTCTCTCTCTCTCTACCTCTACCTCTCTACCTCTCTCTCTCTACCTTTCTCTACCTCTACCTCTCTACCTCTCTCTCTCTACCTCTACCTCTCTTCCTCTCCCTCTACCTCTACCTCTCTCTCTACCTCTCTACCTCTCTCTACCTCTCTACCTCTCTCTACCTCTCTCTCTCTACCTCTCTCTACCTCTCTCTACCTCTCTACCTCTCTACCTCTCTCTCTCTACCTCTCTCTATCTCTCTACCTCTCTCTCTCTACCTCTTTCTACCTCTCTACCTCTCTCTCTCTCTACCTCTCTACCTCTCTCTCTACCTCTCTCTCTCTCTACCTCTCTACCTCTCTCTCTCTACCTCTCCCTCTACCTCTCTACCTCTCTCTCTCTACCTCTACCTCTCTATCTCTCTCTACCTCTCTCTCTACCTCTCTCTACCTCTCTCTACCTCTCTCTACCTCTCTACCTCTCTCTACCTCTCTACCTCTCTCTACCTCTCTACCTCTCTCTCTACCTCTCTCTCTCTCTCTACCTCTCTCTACCTCTCTCTCTACCTCCTCTCTACCTCTCTACCTCTCTCTACCTCTCTCTCTACCTCTCTCTCTCTCTACCTCTCTACCTCTCTCTCTACCTCTCTCTCTACCTCTCTCTCTACCTCTCTCTCTACCTCTCTCTACCTCTCTCTACCTCTCTCTACCTCTCTCTACCTCTCTCTACCCCTCTCTACCTCTCTACCTCTCTCTACCTCTCTACCCTTCTCTACCTCTACCTCTCTACCTCTCTCTACCTCTGTACCTCTCTCTACCTCTCTCTACCTCTCTCTCTACCTCTCTACCTCTCTCTCTCTACCTCTCTACCTCTCTCTACCTCTCTACCTCTCTCTACCTCTCTACCTCTACCTCTCTACCTCTCTACCTCTCTCTACCTCTCTACCTCTCTCTACCTCTCTACCTCTCTCTACCTCTCTATCTCTCTACCTCTCTACACCTCTACACCTCTCTACCTCTCCACCTCTCTCTACCTCTCTCTACCTCTCTCTACCTCTCTCTACCTCTCTACCTCTCCACCTCTCTCTACCTCTCTCTCCCTCTCTACCTCTACCTCTCTCTACCTCTCTACCTCTCTCTCTCTACCTCTCTCTACCTCTCTACCTCTCTACACCTCTCTACCTCTCTACACCTCTCTACCTCTCAACCAGTTGAATTCCGGGAAGCCCAAACAATCAGTATTTCAAATCTGCGTGTGAAACGTGGGTAGGATGAGCCGTGCAGCTCGGAAAGGGATGTTCTTTTTACATAATTTGTATTTAATAGAATTGGGAAGCAGGAGAACAGTCTCACAGTTGAGATAGGGATTCACATACACTGGCGACCGCTTTTGAATTTGCTTTAAAATCATTCAAAGATGGCTGCAGCGTCTACGTGGGATGCGGTGGACTAAGTGGCAGCCGGAGCCTGATAGCACTGCTTGTCCTTTTAAAAAAAACAAGCATTGGCATAGCCAATAGGTCTCCCCTTTGGGACCTTATAAGTGTTTAGTTATCCAGAACAATATCCTTGGTGCAACAACATCAAGTGTTGCATGGCTAAACACTTATAAGGTCCCAAAGGCGAGACCTATAGGCTATGCCAATGCTTGTTCAAGTTGTGTCCTGGGTCTGCTCGAACATAGTCTTATCAAACAAAAACTGCAATAATAGTTGTGACTTAAGTATCTACCAGTGATAAATATCTCCCTACGAAAGTTGTAACTTCTTTAAAATTACTAAATCCAGCCAAACTTACTTCTTAGCTGTTTTGTGACTGTCATAATTTTCAATTACATGGAGTCATTTCTGACCCCTCAGTAACACGTGAATCTTGTGTTAGAAACGTACTTTCAAACACTGTGAACATGAGCTGCCACACCCTTTAGCTCGATTTATTTGCAACAAGGGATTTAGAAATTTGTGAGTAACTTGTGGCATGGAATGACCCAGCCCGAGGAGCGTCACTTCCGACTTCCTGCTTCTCCTCCAGTCCTCCTATCACCAGTCCTCCTATCACAGCGTATACTGGGAGAACGCACGAGGAAGCATTGCTTGCAATGTGGTACAGAAACGGCAAGGCAAAAAACAGAAGATGATTGGAGCCCGAAAACCAGAGCATCAGAGTCTCTGCGGTCCTTGTTCTTTATCCCGAGGAATGGCTTTCTTGCATGCATTATTAAACCAGCGCACTAGTGGGGTATTATTAGCGGAGCTTCTCTGTACCAGAGCCGTAGAAATTGCTAAACAGAGCACCTCAAAGTCCTGTACTACTTCAGAGGGAATACTATCGTGCTTCAGGCAGTTATCTATAAGTTTCAATGCTCACATTTTTGGGAATTCACTCGTTCCCATTTCAGTCTAATTCCTTTATTTAGATTGTGTTGAATAGGTGGTTCTAAGGATTGCTTTATCTTTGGCCTTACATTAAGATGCGCTATGAGGGGGTTGTGGTCGCTCACGCAGTTTGGTGTAATTTTAAAATCTTGCACGAGGGTAGCATGTTTACCTGTTATTAACATGAAATTGATGGAGCTGGCATGACCACCCCCCACAAAAGTCAGGCAAAACAAAATAGAATCACTTACACAATCATTCAAAGGAATTAAGTCATTAACAACCACAATAGCATTTAGAGCTACCCCCACGCCAGAATGAGTAAAATCAGTCATTGGCAGGCCATCCTTGTTTTCAACACCACAGACTCAGTGGCCACTACATTTACATAAGGTACAATTACAATTCCCAGACCATAGGATACACAGCGCCCATCGTATTGCTGTAATTTAACTAATTTCTTCTCGTAAATCATCAACCACTTGAGAATTACCCTGATCAAAGATGTTGTAATAGAAGTTTATAAGTAGTACAGTACACCCAGAGTACCCAGGCTGGATATTAAAAGTTGTTGATACCTGTGATCATCCTCGTCGCCATTGTGAAGAAAGAGGTCTCCAGACGGTAAGATGAGGGTCATGAATCCTTTAATAGTAGAAAGGTAACAGCGACACCGGAGTCAGCATCCTCCACTTCCAACCCCAACCGTCTACTAACCGATGCTCCCCCGGCTCCACATTCCACCACACACATTTTACATACCTCACGCGACCCTCACGCGACATGCACCAACAAGCCAATACCACACAACCTGGGAGAAGAACATATGTTTTAGATTTTTACAAACTCATGCTTAAATGCTATAAGTACTGCTAAACCTCCCTTCCTGATATAGCGGGAATTGCTGGAACACAAAAAGAGCGGTACCCATTTAAGTAAAAATCATTAACAGCCCAAGTTTCTTGTATACATATTAAATCAAAGCCTGACACATAAATCAACCAATCCTCGTTACTCAGCTTTGTAGGAATGCCAGATATATTCCATGACAATATTCTAAAAGGTGTGTTCGTACTTTCAAGCTTTATGTTCGCCCTCACCTCCCTTACAGAGATGCAGGGGTTGGCGATGTAAACAGGTGAGACCACTTCCCCATCCCCCAAGTCAGGGTTCTCTGCCTGCGGGTCATTGATGAAAAAACCTGTCCTTGCCACTTCTCCCTGATTTTCTTCCATAAAGGCTGGGACCAGGCGTCAGTCAATATTTGTTAAGCCTGATAGAACTTCAAATCGATTTACGTTGGGGAGAGGTTCCAGAAATGGGGAACTATTCTGCAAATGCTGAATTCGGCCTAGCCGGGTGTTAATGGTAAAGCCTGGTGGGAGAGAACAAAAGAATCCTAAGGGACAAGCTCTTATGCTAGCAAAATCAGATCTCACATTACTCAAACGGGTTAACAGAAACGTATACACCTGGGGTCTTTAAAATTTAAAACTACATAATCTCCGTCCACAGATTTCATTGTGTGGCCAATCCATCGCACTCTACGAGCCATAATAATATTTTCTTTAATTACTGAATGGCAACCTGCATTCCTAGTGCACTAATGTGCTACTTTGTTAATAAGACTTTGACAGTCCTCTTGTGAACCTTCAGGCAGTGACAGGACACCCATTAGTATCAAAGTGTAGGGGTGCTGTCAGGAGGTAAATTCAAACAATCGTGCATGCCTTTACCCCGAGGGGAAGCATAAATAGACTGGTAATGATTAGATACGGTTTTAGCCCCAGAAGACTGGTCGCGCCTGGGGAAATGTACCAAGTCTGTGCGATCTATAGCCCTCACTCTACATTCTTTCTGAGTAACAGCTAGTGCCCCAATGCCAAGCTTAGGACGTGCGATAGTATCGTGTATGGGAGGCTTTCGACTTGTGAGAAAGCTTTGCTCATTTGCTGCTGAGCCAATTCCTGGTTTTCTAAGTTAGCGGGGTCTCCCTAATTACACTAGAACCCGGCCTCTCCTTGATAACACTCGCCATCAGTAAAAGATGGTCTTCAATGGCCCCCAGGTGGACAAGGATGGGCTTCAGAGCATCTGACAGAAACTGAGTGACACGAACATAAAATTCCTCACACACATTCGATACACCACCTTCTCCCGCCCCATTAAACATAATGGGTACCTCCTGATTAGTGTCTTGTCTGGGTTTTTTTTTAGAACCAAGACACTGCCTTTTTGATTTGTGGTACCCTCTATCCTTTTTCTTCCCCCCCTTACTATTTGATCGTACAGCCTCCACTTCATTCAGTCCAGGGACTTGCAAACAATCACCAGGATTGTTAGCGGTGTTCTTAATGATAACTGTGGGTGAAAGTGGAACTAGGATTGGAACATCCTTTCGGCTCTCCTCGTCATTAACATCCGCTCTTTAGTCATGTCCAAGTAAGAGGGTAAAGGCGGGGCTAGCGATAATCTTCTTTCTGCCAATGCAATCTCTTTACTAATTACACCCACCCCTTTTTGCAAAAACCCATCCAAGGTAGCGTCAGTAGCAGTTGGTGCCAGGGTATTTTTACGCCTTCCCATGACTGGTTATGTTGACAGTTGAAGCAGCGCGTACAATAAAAACTATCCTCCTCCCAGGTTACTTATAGGTCATCCAGGGGCAAACTATATTTCTCATATCCATATGACGATGGGGCCCATAAACATCGCCTAAACACACACACACACTCCTGGATTTCCTTTTACACCTTTATGAAATTCTGTACTCCTAGGAGAAGCATGAGAACTAAATGGAGAACACCATTTTGTGTACCGCTGGAAGAGCAAGGATATCTATTTACCTTAATTTGTCACTTTCTTTTAATTATTTCTTAAGATATTCCTGCTCATTGTTTTGTCGATGAATCATTCATTTAAGAAATTAGTTCATAGTGATTAAGACCAGCTGAATCACAATCAACCAATTACTCAGGTCACAATCATTTAGGAAAATAACCACTGAGTCATTTTGGTTTTTAAAGAATCTTAAATTTTATATAATTTTAAAAGCATGAAAAGATTTAATACTTTATTCAATTATTCATTTTTAAATTCACAATTTTATTAAGCATAATCAATTTATTGCAGAAAGGAAATTTTGTCATGAAGCCAAAAACCTTAGTTACCTGCCTAGCTTCCTAATTTAGCCTAATGATTTCTAACCTAACTTTGGGATTAGAAATAGCCTGATTCTCATACTCAACTGTAAAGTTAAGACAGCAACAGCAACTTCAGCTCGTCAGCATCAGCTACCTGCAACCCGTCTCCTCTACTGCAACCACGACTCTCGAACTGCAACTGACTGTGACTGCAACCGCGACTGACCCCCTCCCACTAAGAGTAGGCCCTCTTATACCCTAATTCTAACTTTGCTAACTAACTGTTGCAACATTAATATCACGCTTTTCTTTCATTGGTCCATGCATGTCAGCTTATTCATTCTTTAATCAAGTTCTCTTGGATTCAAAGGTCCTTGGATCATTTCCTTTCCCATACGCTTAAACATTTCCATCCGATTCGATCAGTCCATTTGTATCTTCTTTTGACACATTCAAGAACTCCGCAGTCATTGTCCTTTCTCTTGGGCTCCTTTCCCACGGACTCTCTCCTGATCATCACGGCACACTATCAGTTCAATTAGGTCACACCAGCCTTGACCATTTCTTGCATCCTAGCCTCTCAGAGACATCACGAGGCTCCAGATTTCTTCAATCTCATCCCGTACCACGTGTCCCCTTGCGCCTGCGCACATCTTCCCACTGGCGGCCATTTTATCTCGCCACTCGGTTCTACTTTAGAAGCACTAATTTGAGGCAAATAAAACATAATTAAAATAGAGAAAAATATCCCTTTCGTTTCCCTCCCGTCTACGTACCCCAATTAGTTGTTA
Organism: Calotriton arnoldi; assembly: GCA_963921515.1. Lineage (NCBI taxonomy): Eukaryota > Metazoa > Chordata > Amphibia > Caudata > Salamandridae > Calotriton > Calotriton arnoldi. The sequence continues at coordinate 3,529,451 of CAWUFW010000455.1, read as the reverse complement.
CCTAGCAAAAAGCGACATTTAAGCTGCTCCTTACTTACCATCACTATTGTTTTTGCAACGACACATTTTATTTCTATGAAGCACAAACATGCATTTATTTTATTTAGTACGCTTTTTATTCTTACGTTATGATTAGACACATGGACATTCATTAGTAGATTATTTAGCACGTACATTAGCATATTACCATTCCCACATATACAATGTTGATTAATACATTTAAACGAACATTTTTAATTAATTAATTATATAATTTGTTAGGGGTTAAATTTTTTTATTTTTACTGCTCCATCAATCCCCCCTTTGGTGATTTTTAAATCACCACATAAAACCCAAGTCATACTTCTTTTCAGGCAGCATGTCTTTCATCCTTTACTTTCTGTTATTCATATCTCTGTCTCTTCTTCATCTTGCCTTTTAGTCTCTTTATACATGCTTTCTTTCATTTTCTCCAACTCAATTTCACCCATTTCTCTCTCTCTTTCTCTCATTATTCTGTTATTTCTTCTTATCTTATTCTGTCTTACTTTTCTCTTTATACATGTTATTACTATTTTCAATGTCATGGCTAACAATATCACTATAGTTGCTACTATTATAACTTTCCCTATTACTAGTTTACTCATCCTAGTTAACCAATTTGCTACTGAGGAAAACCCTCTACCAAGTTTTCCCAAAACACTTTCAACCTCCAGTGGGACTAATTCTTTGTGCAGACTTGTAATATTTGTAATATACTTCTGTATATTTTCACTGTTATCCGGAATGTAAGTACAACAATGTTGGACTTTCAACATTCCACAGACTCCACCCTCTTTTGCCAAAAGAATATCAAGGGCAAGCCGATTTTGCATCACCATAGCTCTCATGGCAACCATTTCGGTATTTACCATTAAGAACCCTCCCGCAGTATCTGTAGACAAACGATCTACTACTGTGGATAACTTCCGAATTTTAAATGCATTCAAAGATATTCCCACTGCTGGTATCAATGCTCCAAAAATATCTCCTACAACTTCTGAAAAACTTTCCCTCTTTCTACGTTTAAATCCATTAATCATCTTGTATGTTCCCTTTTCTTCTCTGTCCATGTGAAAGATTTTTGGAAAGACCAGGCCTACATAGCAAGTTCCATACCAATGGTCCGGTAACCTGTAATAAGCTCTATTCCCACAAATATAATAGATACCTGGAAATATTGGATCTTTTCCACCTTTGAATCCCCAACCTCCCAGAATTTGATAATTGTCATGGCAGACACTGGAACCTACAAAGTAATTGTCATAGACTGTCTTATTTCTCCTAATGCACAACTTTCCTGTTTGCGGCCAGTCTAATGTCATTGCTGCATTTATCTTTTTCCCTTCATGATTTCCTTCCTCAAACGTCCATAAACGTTTTCCTTCCTCTTTTATTGCTTCTTTTTGAAATTTCATTCTTCTTTCCTCAACCATGTCTAGAAATACTTTTTCTTCTTTCTTTAACTCACAGGTAAGGTTGTCACTAACTATTTCTTCTAACGTTAATTTTCTATGTTCTAAAAGAATTCTCCTAAAACCTTTGCTGGTTTTACTTTGTTAAGTTCTGGCACTACAGGAATGTTTGCAAATATCTTATCTATATCAGTATAATAAGATTCTAATCTACCTGTTTTATAAAATAAACTTGCTATTACACTACATGTTATTCCATAAGTCAAAGGTAAGTGATGATAAGTCACACCTTCAGATACTGATGCAGGCAATTGCATACAAACATAACAATCTCTCACTTCCATTGTTTTTACGTACTCATACAACAACTTTGTAAAAACATTCTTTGAGAAATCTGTTACTGACCTATCCTTATGCAACTCTGCACTACTTCTTAAAACAACTTGTTCTTTAATATTAGTTTCTTTTTCTTGTTTAGTATCATTCTTTGCTTCTATCACAGCTACACTAATAGGAATTGTGATTGCTAATACTATCCATATGGTCATTAATAACCCTGTACAAAAGCAGCACATTTTGCACCATCTCTTTACAAATTCACATTTATTTCTTCTATTCTCATTATTCTCCATTTTTCTTTTTCTATTTGTTAAATTTTCAGAAAATTGTGTCACTACACCTCAAAATGACTTAGACGCCACTCTGCTTTCAAAAAGTCTTTGCTTGGTACTTTCTTTAATTCTCTCCAGAATTCTTTCGTTGTCACATCCGGTGATTTGTCACATCCAGTAAAATTGTCACGTCCGGCAGAAGCACTTTAAGTCTTCACTTCAGTCCTTTTGTTGCATCTCACCTTTTCCCATCCGACTTCTCAGTCTCTGGTTTCCGTGAGTGTTTTCTTCTTCTCCTTTGTAATCTGTTAGTGCAATATACAGCCACTCAGGTGACTTAAATTTTGAATTTATTTTCCTTGTCCTTTTGGACTTTTGTAATCTTTTTCCACTTGGTTTTTCTTGTCCCTTTTGACTTGTTACTTCATTTACTTGTTCAGCATCTTCATCTTCTGCTCTTATTATTCTATATCTCAATTTTCTTACATAGCTGTTGGGCCAATTATCTCCTTTTCTTGGCCTTTTGACCTCACCCTCTCTTTCTTCTCTTTCCGACCTCCAATTTCTTTTTCTTGATTCAGTCTTTGCTTTTTCCTCTCCTCCACTTTCTTCTGTTTCTGTTTCAACTGTCTCACTATTGTCTCTTATTTTGAAACTTATAATCTCGTCATCTCCTACTGGTGGATCTATCTTCTCCTTTTCGTTTTCCCTTATCACTGTCCCTCCTCGGGGTTCTTCCGATTTGGTGTTTTCCTCCTTACCTGTTTCTGAATTTCCCTGTTCTCCTGTTTTTCTATCTATCCCTATTGCTCCTCGGGGTTCTTCTCGATTTTCTAACTTTTTGTGTACTTCTTTCCCTACTTCATCTATTAATATTGTTTCTGAATGATTTCCACCATAACTTGTACTTGGTTGTTCATCTAACTCAATTTCTTGCTCAGTTTCTTCTCTAATTGGTTTATAACCCCAAGTTCCCTTTCGGAATTCTTCCCAATTTGCAGCTGAATCATCAGATCCTGAAGTTGTGTCAGATATTTCCAGATGTCGACTTACAGGTCGATCTTCAAGTTCTGGAACTTCTGAATTTCTTTCTTCTTCTTCTTCTTGTTCCTCTTCTTCTCTAGAGGTGTTTTCCGTTGGGGTCTCCAGATGTCGACTTTCAGGTCGATCTTCAAGTTCTGGCACCCTTTCTTTTATCTTGGTTGTTCCCGCCGTTAAACTTTTATCCCACACTTCCAGACGCCGACTCACATGTCGATCTGTAGGTTCTGGAATTCTGATTGTGTGGCTGGCATGAACCCAGTTCTTTACTCCTGCACACTTGACAGCAGTCGTTGTTACTAGGATTACCTGTCTTGGCTCATCCCAACGCGGAACTAGACAGTTTCTTCTCCTGTGGACTTTAATACGGACCCAGTCTCCTGGATTCAAGTCGTGGGCTGGTTTTCTTTCAAGAGTGGTCGCATCCGGTCCAACCTGATGAAACACAGAACGCACCACATCAGCCAGTCCTTTGCAATAATCCAGTATTAGATCATCAGTTATTGTCAATAACTTGTTGACTGGTACGTGGGCTTGTCTCATTGCTCGTCCCATGATCATTTCATGAGGACTGAGTCCCGTTTTCTTTTCAGGGATGCTTCTGATGGTCATCAGAACAAGAGGCAGTGCATCTGGCCATTTGAGTCCTGTAGCTTGACACATTTTTCCTAATCTGTTTTTAATTGTTCCATTTATCTGCTCTACTACCCCAGAAGCTTCGGGTCTGTAAGCACAATGTAGTTTTTGTTTAATACTCAATGCTTCACAAATCAATTGGATCAACTCATTTTGAAAATGTGTTCCTCTATCTGTCTCAACTGTGACTGGAAAACCATACCTCGGAATGAACTCTCGTAGCATAAGTTTTGCCACTGTTGTTCCATCATTCCTTCTTGTGGGGTATGCCTCCACCCAACGAGAGAACAAACAGACGACCACCAGAACATATCTTAATCTGTTACTAGGGGGCATCTCAATAAAATCCATCTGTATCCTTGTGAATGGACCTCCTTCTCGTCCTATTGTTCCTAGACTCACTACTGTTTTTCTTCCTGGGTTAAATTGTTGACAAATAAGACATCTTTGACAAAGACTTTCAGCAATGGCTCTGAATTTTGGATTATACCAAGTTTGTCTAAAAAGTCTGATCATTGCATCTCTCCCAATATGAGCTTGTCCATGGTACATCCGTGCCATGTCTGCAATCATGCTATCAGGCATAACTGGTCTTTCATCTCTGTATACCCACACTCCATTATCTTCCTGTCTTCTACATCCTGCTTTAATCCAGTAATCCTTTTCCTCATCTCTTGCTGTTTCTTGTAACTGCCTTACTTCATCCCATGTTTCGACTGCATTAGTGAAAAGCAAAGGACAAGAGACATGCTCCCTTTCTCTATTTCTGTTCAGGGACGCCATGTTTTCCGCACAATATCTAGCGATCTCGTCAGCATAATTATTGCCAACCGCTATGTAATCTTCGTTTTTCTTATGCGCCTTGCACTTCACTACAGCTATTTGTTTAGGCAGCTGTATCGCCTCAAGCAGTTTTTTAACATAATCTCCATTTCTGATAGGTGTTCCTGCAGATGTCAAAAATCCTCTTTGTGACCAAATCTGGCCAAAATCATGTACGATGCCGAAACCATATTGGCTATCGGTCACAATCGTGATTCGTACATTTTTCCCCAATTTACATGCTTGAATCAAAGCAATTAGTTCCGCAACTTGGGCAGACCTAACTCCTTTCAGACAAGACGCTTCCATTACAGTTGCCACTGTGCATACTGCATAAGCTGCGCTTAACACTCCTTCCTTTGTGCGTAAACATGAACCATCTACAAACATGACATAATCGGATTCCTTTAACGGTTCATCTTTTATGTCAGCTCTTGGTTTTGTGCAATATTCCAGCACATTCAGACAATCATGATCTACTTCATCTTGTTCAATTATACTCTCTTCATCTGGCAATGAAGTCGAAGGATTTACATTTATGCATCTATCTATGGTCACATTTTCTGCACTCAAGATGACTTTTTCGTACTTAGTCAGCCGACTATGTGTCATGTACTGTGTTTTTGTTCTTGTCAAAAGAATTTCTACTGAATGGGGAACATATACTCTCAGTGGATACCCCATCACTATACCTTCACTTTGTTCCAGACTTACACAAGTAGCAGCAACTGCTTTCAAACATCCAGGCAATGCTTTTGCTATAGGATCTAAAACAGCTGAAAAGTAAGCTATAGGCCTCTTCATGGTGCCATGTTTTTGTACTAGTACTGAAAATGCACATCCATCTCTTTCACTGCAGTATAACTCAAAATCTTTCTCATAATCAGGCATGCCTAATGCAGGGGCCTCACACAGTTTCCTTTTCAATTCTTTGAAAGATTTCATTTCTTCTTTGTTTAACTCAAAAGGGTCTTTTACATCTTTCTTTGTCAATTTTTGTAATGGTTTTGCAATCAAAGAAAATCCACTTATCCATTGTCGACAATATCCAACCATTCCCAAAAACATTCTTACCTCTCTTTGAGTCATTGGTGCTCTCATTCCTTGAATCATTCTTACTCTTTCTGTCGCTATTTTCCGCACTCCTTTCTCAATTTTATGTCCTAAATACTGGACTTCTTTCTGACAAAACTGTAATTTTGAAGGGGACACCTTATGTCCTCTTTTCTCCAAATGGTTCAGTAAAGCAATTGTGTCACTTACACATGCCTCTTTGGTTTTCGATGCCACCAATAGGTCATCGATATACTGCACCATCACTGATTTTTCTGGCATTTTTAAATCTTCCAGAGATTTCTTTAGAATCTGATTAAAAATTGAGGGGCTCTCTGTATACCCCTGAGGAATTCGGCACCATGCCAAAATACGCTCTCCAAAACGGAATGCAAATAATGGCTGGCTATCTGGATGCAAAGGAATAGAGAAAAATGCATGACACAAATCTATCACAGTGTACCACTCAGCTTCATGCGGAATTTGATATAGAATCACTGCAGGGTTTGGCACTATTGGACAGCATGGTACAACTATTTTGTTGATCTTTCTCAAATCCTGTACTATTCTGTATGTTCCATTTGGCTTTTTCAGTCCCATAATAGGTGAATTACATGGACTGCTCATGATTTCTTTCAGAATTCCCTGTTCAATCATCTTATTTATCACAGGAGTTATTCCTTCAATTATTTCTGGAGTTAATTTGTACTGTGGCGTGTTTGGATAACTTATCCCTTCTTTCACTGTCACTTTTACAGGATCAACTTCTCTCATTAATCCAATGTCTTCTCCTGTAAAATCCCACACACTTTCTTTCACTGCACTTTTTAATTCTTCTGGAAGTTTTCCTGCATCAAATGCAGGAAACAACCCATTCATTTCAGGTTCCTGATTCATCAAAGTTACTTTATACAAAGCATCTTCATCTGAAGTCTGAAAACCAATTCCATCTGGTGTACAATAAATTGTGCAATTCATTTTACACAAGAGGTCACGACCTAGAAGATTTACAGGACTACAATCGCACACTACAAATTTATGCATTTTCCTAAAAGAACCAATTTTTACTTCTACCAATTCAGTAAGTGGGGTTTTAATCTGCTGATTGGCAACTCCTACCACTTGGATGCATTCACCTGAGAGAGGAAGGTTCGGAATTTCCACTGACCTAACAGTAGAACGGGTAGCTCCAGTATCGACAAGGAATGTTACGTTTGCTCCATTCACTTCTCCATCCACAAAGGGACCAGACTGATCTACCTCTAGAGTTGCGCCAAGCACGCACTCTTTCCCCTCTCTTGCGCACCGTCAGAAACTTTCATCCGGGTCATCCTCACTCTGATGCAACCAATACTGGGAAATGTTAGCTGCTCTCGGCAACTGTGTTACCTGCTCTCCTCCGTAGAATCCTGTTTCTGTACTGTATCTTTGCTGGTTAACAGTGTTGGGAAGTGGTGGTTGTGGCACCTGACTTTGTTGAACAACTACCTCATTCTGCACCTGTGGAGTTAATGATTGATGTTCCGGATTAGGTTTAGGTGGGAACTTACACTCATTTCTCCAATGCCCTAATTTTCCGCAATTATGACATGGCCATTTCTTCTTTGCCTCTTCTAGACTCACTTGTCCTTTTCCTTTACCTATATTTGGTCGCATCTTATTTTGTCCTGATTCGTTTCCATTATTATTATCCAATTGAGCTTCTTGTTTTTCTGCCACTTTCACTTGTGCCCACATTGCTTTTTCTTTCAACTTACGCTGTTTACTCTCTATTTCATCACTACAATACTTAGCATACCTCAGCACCTCATCTACACTTGCATTCTGCCAGTTTATCATATGTTGCTTAATCATATCACTTATTTCTTGTTTCAAGCCAAATACAAATCGGTATACAAAATGACTCATATCCTTCTCACTTAATTCCTCATAACCACTATACTGTTTGAAAACCAACAACAATCGCTCATAATATGCATGTACACTCTCCTTGCTTTCCTGTGTAGTTCTATCAATCTTAACCCAATCTGTCTCTTTTGGAGGAATCTTATTTTTCAAAAAGGTAATCACCTTGTCGTATTTCTTCATCACATCTGGTCCTGGAGCTCCTGTCTTAGGATCTCTTGGATATTCTGTAGTTGGCCAGTCAACTGTAATCTTACATTCTGACCATAGATCCGTTGGTACCACTATGTCAAACAATCCATCCAAATCTATCCACAACACTTTCGAGACCTTTACAAACCTTTCTACCTGTCGGTACCACTCAACTGGCTTTTCTCTTAATTTTGGAAAGTCATTTGTAAATGACAGGATGTCCTGCCTAGTCCAGGGAACATGCACATAACTACCACCTGGAGTTTCTCTCATAGGGTACTCTTTAACAACATGTTCCTTTTCTGTTATCATAAAAGCCAATGAACCTTTGTCTACACTTTTCTCATTCTTCTTTGTCCATCTAACCTTCCATCTGTCCACATCACCCCATTTTCTTAACAAAACAATCAACTCTTTTATCTGTGTCAGCCTTCCTGCTGTATTCAAATTTTCAATATCTTTTTCACAAAAATCTACTCTGTATGGTTTCTGCAACGTTTTTACTTTTGCAAAATCTATTCCAATCTCACCGGCCACTTCTTCTAGTTTGTCATGTAAATTCTTTGCCCTCCATGTTATACTTTTGCACAGAAACATTATTTCATCATCCTGATAATTCTTTATCTTTTCTGTACCAATCGTTCCTAGAATTAATTCTTCCATGTCAATCTTCAATCTGATCACATCTAATGGTTTTTCTTCCGTTTCTTTTATTTTAAAAGCTTTTATCCACTCATTTAACTCATCAGGAGTCGGACCTATAGGAGTACTATTTATTTCTGTCCAATTTCCACTCTTTTCAGGTGTCACTGTTGCAGATTCAGTTACCATAGGCATTTTCCTACCGCTACACTCATTCACTGTCAAATTTTCAGGTGGACTTGGTCTGTAAGCACTAGTCAAATTGCTCGTACCTGGACTTGTTTCTATTCTTTCCTTTTCTCTTTGGAATTGCGAACTCAAGGGAATCACCAAAGATCGTTCATCAATTTTCTGATTCTCGAAAACTGGTATTACTGGACCTATTGTTACGGGTACGGTAACTGCTTCCATATTCTTTGTTAATTCTCTAATTTTCTCAGTTAGTTCTTTTGTTGTCCTTGCCAATTCTCTTGCACTATCATTTTCTATTCCCTCAATTTGGGAAGTTCTTATTTGTTCTTGTGACCTATTTATTTCTTGTCTTTTTTCTGGACTTTCATTTCGCATAGCTTCTATTGGTGGCGCATTTGGTGTCACCACTGTAGAATTCTGCTGATACGGAGGTGGATTTTTATTTAATATATCTTCCAGCAACTCGTCATCCGTTTCGCTCTCATGCATATACTTTTCTCTCTCTAAATGTTTCTTTTTCTCAGTCCGTTTTTTCTTAGTCCCTTCCTCAACTGTAAAAGCTGGAAACAAACCTCCTGTCATGTTAGCACATCTCCATCGTTTTATTCTGTCCTCATGATTCATTCCCCACATTCTTCCGGGCACGAACTCATAACCTTTCATACCTCTGAATCTTTCTTTCTCGTACATCTCATCTTCCCATTCTGTTAAAGCCTCAAACTGTGTCGGTCTAGGTCTAGGTTCCAATTTAAGCATCTTTTCTTTTAAATTCCGTAAAATCGCTACATTAAAAGAACCATTTTCAGGAAAAGCCAATGCTCCATCATTCTTTGTATATTTTACCCAATTATCCAACCATATGCACGTATGATATCCATATTTCAGCATCATATGTGAAGCTGCTGATTTTGGCGGAGGAATTACTTGTCCCTCTCTAGTCACAACCTTTTTGTCTTTCTTAAAGAAATTCTTCAATTTCGTCGTCCATGACGTTCTCTCCCTTTCATACTCGTAATACGGCATGTTTTCTATTTGTTTTCTCTTTACTCTAACGCTGTTTCTGTGTACGGAACTTCGTCCAATTACAGCGCGATTCACACTAACGTACCAATCAGAACAATTTCCACCGTCCGCGAACCAACCAATCCTAGCGCGGCACTTTTCTACGTCACTCCTGCTCTGTATTCACGTGACTAGTGCACTGACCAATCCTAGCGCGGCACTTTTTCACGTCACTTCTACTCTTTACCCCTCCTTTACAAAATTTATCGGCAATTTTTCTTTTTACAGTTTTCTTCGTTAGTTACAACAAATAAACAATTCCATAGTCTGATTCGCTAAACAAAGTGACAGCTTTGTCCTTTTACACAAGAATCCTGTTTTTCCAGTAGGCAGCGCTTACCTCTACCCTACCACAGAATTATTTACTTTCGCCGATAAAGTAGCACTTCCCTCTACCTTACCCTTCTTTCAAACAAACAATTTACTCGTTTCTCTGGGGATAAGACACATGTGGAGACTAGGCTCCTGAGAATTAAGGCCAAAGTTTCACAAGTAAACGTGATTTGCTATTTCATTTACACACTTTTCACACCGAAATCCCTAACATAACACAACCTGCGTTATAACCAAAATGAATTCAGACCATGTACCAAATTCCATGTGACTTCTCTTGCCACACGTGTTCCACTTCCTACATCCCAGAAGCGTGAAAACTTACATATAACATAACGCGACTCAACATATAGTGTTAGTCATCAAATAATCAATAATCAATAAACAATAATCACTAAACTAATCTATAGAAAACCATAACTCTGCTACCAAGAAATCTGATGCAGCGCGTACAATAAAAACTATCCTCCTCCCAGGTTACTTATAGGTCATCCAGGGGCAAACTATATTTCTCATATCCACATGACGATGGGGCCCATAAACATCGCCTAAACACACACACATACTCCTGGATTTCCTTTTACACCTTTATGAAATTCTGTACTCCTAGGAGAAGCATGAGAACTAAATGGAGAACACCATTTTGTGTACCGCTGGAAGAGCAAGGATATCTATTTACCTTAATTTGTCACTTTCTTTTAATTATTTCTTAAGATATTCCTGCTCATTGTTTTGTCGATGAATCATTCATTTAAGAAATTAGTTCATAGTGATTAAGACCAGCTGAATCACAATCAACCAATTACTCAGGTCACAATCATTTAGGAAAATAACCACTGAGTCATTTTGGTTTTTAAAGAATCTTAAATTTTATATAATTTTAAAAGCATGAAAAGATTTAATACTTTATTCAATTATTCATTTTTAAATTCACAATTTTATTAAGCATAATCAATTTATTGCAGAAAGGAAATTTTGTCATGAAGCCAAAAACCTTAGTTACCTGCCTAGCTTCCTAATTTAGCCTAATGATTTCTAACCTAACTTTGGGATTAGAAATAGCCTGATTCTCATACTCAACTGTAAAGTTAAGACAGCAACAGCAACTTCAGCTCGTCAGCATCAGCTACCTGCAACCCGTCTCCTCTACTGCAACCACGACTCTCGAACTGCAACTGACTGTGACTGCAACCGCGACTGACCCCCTCCCACTAAGAGTAGGCCCTCTTATACCCTAATTCTAACTTTGCTAACTAACTGTTGCAACATTAATATCACGCTTTTCTTTCATTGGTCCATGCATGTCAGCTTATTCATTCTTTAATCAAGTTCTCTTGGATTCAAAGGTCCTTGGATCATTTCCTTTCCCATACGCTTAAACATTTCCATCCGATTCGATCAGTCCATTTGTATCTTCTTTTGACACATTCAAGAACTCCGCAGTCATTGTCCTTTCTCTTGGGCTCCTTTCCCACGGACTCTCTCCTGATCATCACGGCACACTATCAGTTCAATTAGGTCACACCAGCCTTGACCATTTCTTGCATCCTAGCCTCTCAGAGACATCACGAGGCTCCAGATTTCTTCAATCTCATCCCGTACCACGTGTCCCCTTGCGCCTGCGCACATCTTCCCACTGGCGGCCATTTTATCTCGCCACTCGGTTCTACTTTAGAAGCACTAATTTGAGGCAAATAAAACATAATTAAAATAGAGAAAAATATCCCTTTCGTTTCCCTCCCGTCTACGTACCCCAATTAGTTGTTACCTAGCAAAAAGCGACATTTAAGCTGCTCCTTACTTACCATCACTATTGTTTTTGCCTCGACACATTTTATTTCTATGAAGCACAAACATGCATTTATTTTATTTAGTACGCTTTTTATTCTTACGTTATGATTAGACACATGGACATTCATTAGTAGATTATTTAGCACGTACATTAGCATATTACCATTCCCACATATACAATGTTGATTAATACATTTAAACGAACATTTTTAATTAATTAATTATATAATTTGTTAGGGGTTAAATTTTTTTATTTTTACTGCTCCATCACAGTTCAATGTCCTCTCAAAGCGTCAACTAGGACAAGTCTCCGTAACCTTAGTAATGTATGAGAAAGCACTTTCAGGTAGCTAGCAAAACACAAATAGCTGCCTTACAAGCGACCAGAGAACCAATCATTTGTGCGTACCACAGTACTCATTCACTCTGATGGCCACTCGGAGACTCTTGTGGGGCCCTATCACTGTGCTTTTCCTTAACAGTTATGTCACCCGCATTTGCAGCCGAGGGTATGAGGCAGAAGGGGCTATAGGTTATGTCAATGGCAAAAAAAGCAACATAAAAAAGAGGACAAGAAAAACAGAGAGCATATTAGGGCCCCATACACAAGCACCACTTGGAGGTAAAGGGCAATTCTATTTTGTGACCTACATGGCTTTTTTTAGGATGCCCAATGAATAGTTATTTTTTTGGAACAAGAAGGTACTGAGAATACAGAGTGAATACTGAGCCTATAGGTGATTATACGAGTGAACAATATCTTGATAGCGCTATGGATAAATGTGTGAATGAAATCCCTCCGGGGTGTCGAAGACTCAAGAGCATCATGTCAAATTATGCCTTCCAAGACCCCAAGTAGCATGAAGACCAACAAAGCAGCAACGCCAGTTAAAAAAGGACAAAGCTCGGGGCCACAGCAGCTTGGGTCAGCCCTAGATGTGGAGTGAACTTTGCGGAAGGAATTATGGAGAACATCAAAGAAGCAGCTTTGTGTATAAGAGAAGACAATATCCACTAATTTGCTGCTAGGTTTCATGAGATGCTGGAATTGATAACGCTGGAAGAGCAATCCAAGCCGCTCCATCTTCTCCTCATAGAATAGTGAGGTCGTGGGGGACGAGGGGAGTTAGAGGAGCTGAGGACTCAAGTCTTGATCTCACGGATGTTAATGTACAAGGTGTTAGTCCCCTTGCTAGCTCCAATGTTGTATCAGAAAAATAGCCACTTAATGGGACAACATGCAATTCAGAATCTGCTTGCCAACTTTCTGAGCATGCCAAAATGACTTGCTGAGAATGCCAAAACAGCAGAACTGTTTCCATTGTTTATAAATCAGTAAGTCATTAGGAATCCAACAGAAACTATGGGAGGCAATAGCCTGGAAAATGCTTTCTAAGACTAATTTGGCAACAGTATCGCTCGTACACCGCAAGATTATTGTTGAGAGATCTGTTGAGCCAATCTTAGCAAAAGAGAAGTTAGTTGAATCAAGCAACCAGGGGTGTGTTCTGGACACTGCATCATGGGGAAATTAAGTACCCACAAGACTGTGAGAAATATTGGTGGAGATCAAACAAATCAAACAGTCCCAATTAGACACTACTAAACAACTGTCAGTGACTGATGAAGATTTCAACAGATTGTCCAACACTTCTGGTTTGGTTTATCGATATGCAAAAGAAAGAAGGTCTCTCCAGAATAAACAGGGAGAGCTAAAAAAAACACTCCAGACGATCTAACTTGAGAATTATCAGGATACTCGAACATAAAGAAGATGCATCAGGGATAATATCTTATGTGGAGACTTTGATTTGACAATGTGTTCCTACAGACTGTTCACAAGACTTAATTATGCAAGCACATTGAGTTCCCTTTCATGCTCCCATGTATCGAAAGGATCCTTGACCAGTGCTGGTTAATTTTGCTGACTTTAGGATTAAGGAAAAATACTAAGCAAGGCTTTACTTGAAAAATCCTTTGGTGTTAATAATGAGTTCTCTTTCAGAATGTCATCAATATGACAATTGATTCGGACTGCAGGCACAGGGATTTTAAATCTTTATTAACTTCTTTGTTCAACAGGAACACAGGCTACTATAGTCCAGCCTCCGAAATTGAACATTTTGTATAAAGGTTGCTTTTATCTGCTTAAGCTAATACAAGAACTGCAAGCACTTTTAGGTTTAAATCTCTTTTATTGATTTCCAAACAAATGAGATCAACATATAAGCCAACGTGCTACATGGCCAATAAGGGACAATCCGACAGAAGGATTATTGCCTTTGGCAAACAGTACAATAACCAATATAACAAATCTCCCCCCCTACTCCCCCTCCCCCCCCCCACCTCCAGCAGTGTGAATAAGCTTTCCTACGTGGGGCATTTCGGGAACATCCTGTGAGACGACCCTTAAAAGGGTGTTCTACTGAGGAGTAGACGTGCTGAGATCTGTTTGCTTGGGTGGATCTGCCAGTCACAGCAGTCTCAGATATTTGGGGCACGTGAGTTCCGTGAACTTGGAAGTCAGAAGCTTGAGGAAGGGTTCCCACAGGTCGTGGAATGAGGCACCTGGGTGAGCCAGGGATAGCGAGATTCTCTCCATTCCCAATCTGCCCCACAATCTATGAAGCCATCCTAGTCGCGTTGGGACTGTCGTGGTACCCCAATGGGAGAGTATATTTTGTACCGCCGCCCCTAGCGCAAGTGCCATCTGTTTGCCTCTCCTAGATTTGAGTGGAAAGGTGATTGAGTTCGGGAGACCCAGGAGAGTGTATACCGGGAGGCGCGGGATTTGAGTGGCAAAGTGGAGATCAATGTCGTCCAGGATCTGTTTCCAATAGTCCGCTAGGGAGGGACAGTCCCATAGCAGATGGGTAAGGGTTCTTGGTGAGCCACAAGCTCTCCAGCAGTGGGGGCTCCGAGAGGGATTTCCTCTGTGGAGTCGGATGGGAGTCAAGTACCAATAAGTAGCTACTTTTGTGGCCGTTTCGATGGAAGCTACATTGCGTGCCGTGCGGCGTGCTCTATAGTAAACGTCCGACCACTCTTTCTGCGTCAGTGCTCGCCCCAGCTCCCCCTCCCATCGGCGCTGACCCGGGGTTTTCTCAGTGGTGGAGACATGTTTGGTAAACTTGTATAGATCTGATGTCAGATGAGAGTCAGTGTGTCTCGTAAGCAACCACTTCTCGAATGGCGTAAGATGTCTCTCGGCACCCTCCCGTACTTCAGTATGTAGCACCCAGTGTTGAATCTGTAAATAGTGGTACCGTTCTGTTTCCGGTATGCCCCGGTCCCTGTGTAAGTCTGAAAAGGATAGAGGCCCTGTGGTGTTGAAAAGATGCCCTATAGAGCGTTGCCCCTCCTTAGTCCAGTGCCCAAACCTCACCGAGTCTAACCCTGGGGTAAAGTCAGAGTTGGGAACTATAGGTGTGATCGGGGACGGGAAAGTCGTGAGCCCTCGAGAAGTAGCGACCCTGTCCCAAGCCAAGAGAGTGGGTTGAGTGACTTTGGAAAGGTTCAAGTTCCGAGGCCTCGCTGTTCGTGCTAGGAAGGGAACCCCCCATAAAGGCTGCCCAGCTAGGGACCTGTCCATGAACAGCCAATGTTTCTCGGACTCCGGGCGTGACCATTCAACCAGTGCTCTCATCTGAACTGCCCACCAATAAGCCTGCAAGTGGGGAACACACAAGCCTCCCTCCACGGGGTCCTTGTATGTAAGCTCTCTATTCAGCCGAGCTCTCTTGTCCCGCCAGATATAGCGTTCTATGTCCCTCTGAAGCGAGAGAATAACTCCCTTCGGGGGAACCAGTGGGAGCGTTTGAAACAAATAAATGATCTTGGGAAGTATTGTCATTTTTATGGCCGCTATGCGGCCCAGCCATGACAGCGAGTAAGGCCGCCACTTTCTAAGGCAGTCCCGGACTTGTCGGAGCAGAGATGTGTAGTTTATCGAGTTGGTGACTTGTATACTGGCGGAGAGTTGTAGGCCTAAGTAGGGAAGGGATTCTTGTGCCCATTGAATATGTTAGGACTGCTGCAGCAGGCCCAACGTTTCGGGTTCAAGGGAGAGGTTGAGAGCTTGCGACTTATGTACATTAATCTTGAAGCCAGACGTTGATGCAAATCTGTCTAGTTCCGCTAGTAAGGCAGGTAGGGATTCCCTAGGGCGTTCCAACATAGCCACCACGTCGTCCGCATACAGGCAGAGTTTATGTTCCGACCCCCCAAAACGCACTCCTGTGATGTGTGGATCGTCCCGGACCCTTTGAGCCATGGGCTCCATGTACAGGGCGAACAGGAGCGGCGACAAAGGGCACCCCTGTCTCGTTCCCCTTTGGATGGGAAATGTATTCGAGGTGACACCATTCACCCGCACTGAGGCAGTAGGGTTGGTGTATCTGCTGAGTATCCATTCAATGAAGCGGTGTGGCAGGCCAAAGTGGGACAATGTCGCAGTAAGGTACGGCCAGTGGACCCTGTCGAACGCCTTCTCAGCGTCGACAGAGAAAAGCATTCGTTCGGCCGGAAAGCGCTCAGATCTGTCCACCAGGTGCAGTAGTCGCTTAGTGTTGTCAGAGCACTGACGCCCAAGGACAAAACCGGACTGATCCGGGTCTATCAACCCGGGTAGGTGGGGAGTGAGTCTCTGTGCCAAAATCCCTGTAAAATTTTTTAGATCCACATTAAGGAGGGAAATGGGGCGGAAAGAAGCACACTGACGTTTATCTTTGCGGGTTTAGGGATCACAGTAATCAGCGCTTCCGACATTGAGGGCGGGAGAGGATTGGAGGGCCCGATCAAATTGTAGACCCGTACCAGCAGTGGGGCCAAGGAGCTGCAGAACGTTTTATAAAAGGCCGTGGAAAATCCATCCGGGCTGGGTGATTTGTGAGGTTTTAGTTTGGATATGGCGGAGATAACCTCTTCCAATCTAATAGGGGCTTCAAGCTCCTCTACCTGACTCGGAACGAGTTTGGCCGTGAGGACTCCCTGTAGATATTGGGCTGGGCCGTCCTCGGGTAGAGTCTGTGCCTCATACAAAGATGCATAGAACTGCCAAAACGTTTCGGCAATCTCCTGGTCTGTAGTCTGTACCTGTCCCTGCTGATCGAGGACTGTGGGAATGTGGGAGGTCTGTCTCTGTGCGCGCAGCCTATTAGCCAAAAGTCTCCCACCTCTATCCCCTCCAACATAGAAGGCATGCTTTAGCCGGAGGCCAGCATATTCAGTCCTGTCGGTGTCTAAGCCAGCTAACTGTGCCCCTTGCCGTCTTAAGTTGCTTCCATACCCTGGGTGCGCCTGTCCGCTGGTGAATGCGTTCCAATTCAGCAACCGCGCCAATTAATTGTTCCCTTTTCTCCCTTCGCATCTTATTGTCCGCTGCTGCTATCCCCAAAAACTCCCCCCTGACCACCGCCTTCAGCGCGTCCCACAGGATGGCCGATGAGACGTCAGGCGAGTCGTTGAGATCTAGGTAATCAGTTATAGATTTAGTGACCTGTTGCACTGCCGAGGGGCGCTTTAGCATCGTCTCACGTAAGCGCCAAAACCGACGAAGGGGGCGCTGGAGAAGCAAGGACAGGGACACTCACACTGCCGAGTGATCAGATAGGGGGCAAGGGAGAATCTCAACCTCCTGCGTCTGTTGCGTCAGTGTGTCTGATGTTAGCGCATAATCAATCCTGGCATACGTTTTGTGGGGGTGCGAGTAAAAGGTGTATTTTCTAGACCCTGGGTGGTGTAGTCGCCAGACGTCCGTAAGTCCCGCCTCTGCGAGTAAGCGCTTCCCATTGTCAGAAAGAGCCCCAGTCTGCCCCCATCTCTGTGATGTTCTATCGAGTGCATTGTCAAAGACCAGATTGAAGTCTCCCCCCAGGAACAAGGATCTATCAGGGAGGCATGTCAGCTCGTGTACCACCTCTCGGATAAACCCCTCTTGACCGTCATTGGGAACGTAAACTGTGGCAACTGTGAAAGAATGGTGTCCCAAGGTAAAGGTGTAAGCTAAGAATCTGCCTTTAATCTCGGCCTGTTTATTGCCTATCTGACCCTGGAACTTAGCGCAAACCAATATTGCCACCCCCGCAGTTTTAGAGGCCCGAGAGGAGAACATTTGGTGAGGGAATGTTTTGGACCGTAATCTATGCGTGTCTGAGGACAGGAGATGTGTCTCCTGAAGGAGGCAAATATGAGCATCCGAATTATCCATAAAGGACAATACAGCACGCCGTTTTATAGGGTTGTTGAGGCCCTTAACATTGAGGGACAAAATGTTGATGTTGGTCGACATGATTGTAGACGTTGGGGTACGCTAAGGAGGCTTGCCCGTCGACCCCCCATCTGTGAATTCGAGTGATAGCACAACCTGCAAATTGTATTAACCCGCCGTATCTGGAGGAAGGTGGAGGAGGCCCCGTTACCCCTAAAATAAACCAAACAAAAAATAACAGTAACTGGTGAAGTCCATTAGTGTCCTGGGCTATCAGCCCCATGGAGAGACGTGAGATGTACAGCAGGAACCACCCGCCGCCCCCGTCCCGCCCAGGACCCAGCCACAGAACTCCATGAGAGCCCCACTAGCAAGTTAGATCGGATGTTACCAGAGTCATGCAGTCTTTAATCTGCTGCTGCTGAGTCCTCCGCCAACGTAGCTATAACAGCCTTACGCTCTTTAGCCATTGTCTCAGGATCTGGGCGAAGGCGCATGGGAGGCTTCCCCACCCGTCACCATCCTGCTGCTCCGTCGCGGTGCCCAGCAGTATCCTTCGACTCCGGGTCGTCTCGGTCTTCTTCCGGCAAGTTGAGAAGCGGAGCGGCCTCCCGCAGAGAGCGGACCTGGCAAAGTCTGCCCTCCCATTTGAAGATGATCCTAAAAGGATGGCCCCAGGAGTAAGAAATGTCCTTCGAGTGTAGGAATGCTGTGACGGGCCGGAACTCCCTCCGTTTCTGCAGAGTGGAGGCCGCCAGGTCGTGAAACAGAAGAGGCTTGGATGAGCGGACGTCAATGGGATGCTTGGCCCATGCCTCCCCGGAGGATACGTTCTTTAAGTTGGAAATCGTGGACGCATGTTAAGATGTCAGGAGGAGGGGCAGTTGCTGGTTTCTTGGGCCCGACGCGATGAGTCCGATCGAGTTTAATTCGCTGCTCCGGAGGAGCTCCCAAGACGTGGCGGAAGAGTTCTTCGACAAAGGCTTCAATGTCCTGTCCCTCTGCTCCCTGAGGGACCGCCCGAATCCTAATATTGTTCCAGCGGGAACGGTTCTCGAGGTCCTCCGCGTGGGCCTGGAGGTCCATCTGCTGGTCCTGAAGGCGGAGGACTTCCTGTTGGAGTTGAGCGATTTCTTCATCCCGCGCGTAGGCCTGTGTCTCCAACTCGTCAACCCTTTCGCCTACAGAGTCTATGTCCCTGCGCATCTCGCGAAGTTCGGATGTCAGCTCCTTTTTCATGGCGTGGAATTCCCCCCTCAGGGAAGCAAAGAGAGATTCTAGGATACCACGGGTAACTGGGCCATCCGCATCGTTCTGGTCTCGGTCAGCCGAGAGCCCCCCCGAAGCCGACGACGTCTCAGCCCCTCCAGCGCCAGCCTTGAGGAGAAGATCCTTCACCGATCTATCTTTCTTGGCTTTGTTGGCGGCCATAGTGAAGGAGCTGTGTTTCCCTTTGCGTGTTAGTATAGGCAGCTAGAGACCAACGGTGCCAGGGCAGCTGGAGCCGGGAAGGGAACCCAACAATTGCTACAGGCCCGGATAAGCCGTCGCCAGGAGTTCCTACGTCCCCCAGGCCAGGCCGTTCAGAGCTCCTCAGCTCGTGTCTCTCCAAGTGAGCCCCCTCTACCTCATCGCTCCCGGGGCCGTTCAATGGGACGGTCGTGCTAGCCACAATTATTGATCAGGGCGTCGCGGAGGTCACTTCCACCGGTGCCTGTAATCTCCACACAGGGCCTCGTTACCTCAGCGCGTGGTGGATGTTCATCTCGTCGCGCACCCTCTGGTGAGCTATGCCAGTACTCCTCTGCAGGATCCGCAATCACTGCTCTCCTCTCCCAGTTTGCTCGCCCCGTCGTCTGGGACAGCCACTCCAAGCAGTCCCGGCCCGCCCCCCTGCAGTGCGGGCCGGTGAATAATGCGTCGATGGGGCGGGGGGGAGTGCCCGCTGAGGCGGCCGGGCCCACCGGGGAACGTGGTCGAAGTACCGCCACCCCTAGGCCTTCCACGAAGGTCGCGCAGGCCCGCTGTCCCCGGCTACAGCCAACAAGCAGCTCCTCGACTCCGGAGTATCCCGCGGCCCCCCTCGTGCAGCGTTGTGGTGTCCAGTGGAGAGGTGCGGTACCGCCCGAGTCACGCCGGGAGGGCGCGGGGCCTAGAGGTTAACGATGCCCAAGAGTCTCCAATAGCGGGCTCACCTGCACCCACGCCTGCAATCCAGTCTCTCACGGCAGTCACAGGGCCCCGGGCTGCTCCTCGCTCTCCGCGAAGCGGAAGGCATGCCGTCTGAATACGTCTCCTCCGTGCAGACACACACCCCCAGCGGGGTGGACGCGGTGCTCCGCTGCCAGTTGTCCGGGATGCCGTCTGCCAGGCCGCCTCGGGCGCCGCCGCGGAGGTGCACCCCCGGAGTGGGAGCTGGCCGCGAGGCACGCCTGCTCGCCGTCGTCTAGGTAGGCCGCCGGCCTCACGGCGTGGAGCAAAGGGCTCCGATCTCGGTGAATGCGATACAGCGCAGCTCCGCTCTCGGACCTGGGATGTCGCTGAAACGTTCGCCGATCCAGCGGGGAGCCTTATATCTCGTCTGGGCTCGCTGCACGTAGCTATAGGGTCAGGGCCTGGGCGAAGGACCGGAGCGGCGAGCAGGCACGTCCTACTCGGCCGCCATCTTGGCCACGCCCCTGCAAGCACTTTTGAATGAAATACAGCAATACCCCAGTGGTTTGAAGGAATACATTTTTAAGATGGTGAGAAGTTGGAAGGTAAAGCAGAAGTAAGGAAGCAGGGAAGGTCAGGCACAACAATATGGTGCCAGTTGGTAGAAGCAGGGGGGCTGCGCCTGGGTCGCAGGCAGCAGGCGGGAGCCTACAGAGCAGGGAATCGATGGATAGGGAGGGATGAGCTGGGTAAGTTTAAAAAATGGGAGAACTCGCAGCTTCAATAGAAAACAGTCAAGGGAACGATCAATTAAAGCAAAGTAAATCCTTTGATTTTTGAAGAATAGATGCATGCTATGACAGCTTCGACACCTAAGACCCTGCCACAACTCCCTTCACCACCGCACGCAACCACGCCGAACCCCAACAGATCCTGCTCAACTGGACTTCACTCACCACAGCCAACACACTCAAGACAAGGAGGAGCATCCACTCCCGAGCCCCATCGGTCCCCTGCCCATATCACATCTTCCATAGAGCAGCCACCTCCATCGCCCCAGAGCATTGCTGCACCATCATCTGCTCCATCGAAACCGCCACCTTCCCTGATGACTGGAAAAACGCCAAGATCAACCCCCTGCTAAAGAAGCCATCTGCCGACCCAGCAGGACTCAAGAACTTCAGACCCATCTCCCTCCTACCCTTCCCAGCCAAGGTCCTCGTGAAGGCCATCAATGCCCAACTCTCCAAGTTCATCAAAGAGAACCACGTCCTGGACATCTCTCAATCTGGCTTCCGAAGTAACCACAGCACTGAGACCGCACTCCTTGCTGCCATCGATGACATCCGCTCCCTCCTCGACCATGGCAAAACCGCAGCCCTCATCCTACTGGACTTCTCGGCCGCCTTCGATACCATCTTCCACTGCATCCTAATCACAAGACTCCACGACGCAGGCATCGGCGACAAGGTCCTGGACTGGATCCAATCCTTCCTTACCGGTGGAACACAGTGAGTCAGACTACCTCCGTTCCTCTCAGAACCTACAGAGATCATCTGCGGAGTGGCCCAGGGCTCCTCCCTGAGCACCACCCTCTTCAACATCTACATGGCCCCCCTCGCAGCCATCCTCAGAAACCACAGACTCAACATTGTCTCCTACGCCAACGACACCCAGATGATCCTCTCCCTCACCAAAGAACCCACAGCCGCCAGAATCAACTTTTAGAGCGGGATGAAGGCCATTGCCACCTGGATGAAAGACAGCTGCCTCAAGGTCAACTCGGACAAGACCGAAGTACTCATCCTGGGAACGTACCCCCTCAGGCACCGCCCGCTGCACAGGGAACCCCTCCTACCCCCATGGACCATGCACGTAACCTCAGCATCATACTGTACTCCTTGCTCACAATGAACCGCCAGGTCAACGTTGTATCCTCATCCTGCTTCCACATGCTCTGCCTGCTTCAAAAGACATTCAGATGGATCCCCACAGAATCCAAAAAGACAGTCACTCACGCACTCATCACCAGCAGAATCGATTACGGCAATCACTCTACACTGGCGTCACCCAGAAACAGCTCAGGAAACTACAGAACATTCAAAATGCCGCAGCCAGACTGGTCCTCGACATCCCCCGCTTCAGCCACATCACAGAACACCTTCGACAACTCCACTGGCTCCCAGTCAACAAGAGAATCACCTTTAAGCTCCTCACACATGCCTACAAAGCTCTCCACGACATAGGACTAGCATGTCTGAACCATCACCTCTCATTCCACGTACCTGCCAGACAACTTTTCTTCGTCCAACTTGCCCTGGCCACCGTCCCACGGATTCACAAGACCAGAGCAGGAGGAAGATCCTTCTCCTACTTCGCCGCCAAGACCTGGAACACCCTGTGTAGGAAAGTAGGATCTGCTTCTTATGGTTACCCCCACTTTTTGCTTGATGTGCTGCTGTTTTTGACTAGTCTGACTGGGATCCTGCTAATCAAGACCCCAGTCTATCTGCTTTCTCCTTAAACTGTTGTGTTATGTACTTAGGTACACCCCAGATTGGATACTGGGGTACCCTTGTCAGTCTAATGCATCGTCTGTGCCTGTGTACCATATAGGATCTGTGCAGGACCTGTGGTGCATCCAAGATACTTGAAGATAATCTCCCTTGAAGTGAAGGAGTCCCTTCCCTGCATTCACAGGCACCTCAACACAGCTGACCAGTCTGCTGATTCCGAGCTCCTGCGTACTCCGAAGGGTTCAACAACACAGGTGGTGGTTATCTTCTTCTCCTGAGGCCTGAGCTGCCCTCTCACCAAGTCTGAGGTCAGAATCCCTCGTGGGGGCTGCATTAACCGAACCCCTGTGCATCGCGTACTTTTGAAAGTGCATATGCTTCTTGGCAACTCTGTGACAAGTGCATTGGGCTCCAAGTAGCCCCAACCTCCGGCAACTTCTTGCACCAAGATCTTCAGCCACACTGCCTTGTGGGCACCGTCGCCTGCTCCTTTTGGTGAGCTGCTCGAGGTCCTCTCGCGACTCCTGTGCCTCCGGCCTGTTGGTCCAATTGAGGGTCATCTTTGTTTTCCTTAGATTCCACTGAGTGCTCGGGACCTGCCCTGACTCCCCTGGTTGTGGTGAGTCTCCTGGACCTTACTGGTCCCAACTGTGCACCTTCTTGATTTTCTGCGTGGGTTGCATTTGCCAAGGCTTGTTGGTGCTCTTGCCAGACACCGACCCCTCAGCACTCGACATCCTTCATGGGACAGCTCGCATCCGAGTCCTGGTCGTCCTCAACATCGCCTGGTCCTCGCAGCTGCAGAGTCAAGGTCGCCGTCATCCTTCCTGAAGCACCCGACATCGGAGGGCATCCGTCTTCCAAGTCTCCTGGTCACTCCCGAGTGACATAGACACTGTCCCCTCTGCTTTCAGGTACTCCTCTTCCAGAATCCACGTTTGGATTCCTCCGGACACTTTCTCCTCTTCCAGCAGCGGCACTTTCCTGAAGTCCTCCATTGAGTTCGACAGCGGTTTCCAACGCCACTTCACACCTATGCACCCGGCTTCCCTGGGATAGGTAACTTGGGTACCACAGTATCCACAGGTGGGGTGGCTCTCCAACCTTCTGTCTTCCACAGGTTTTCTTCAGGGTCCACTGGGAAGGGTCCCTAATCTTTCAAATTCCAACCGCGACTTGCACATAGACTTGTACGGAGCACGCAGTCGTGTTCACACACTGCACACGCTATCCGTGGGGTCCCTATCTACTTACCTTGGGTGGTTCTATGGGTCCCCAGCAATTCTACGTCCTCTCGACATTGTCCTGAGTCGAGTCGTGGTTCTTATACCACTTTTTTTAGTATATGGTTTGGTCCCCCCTGGGGCCCACTGTGTATTAATGCTATTTGCTGTGATTTCTTTGCTAAAGTATTGTGTGCTTTGTGTCTATCTCCGTGTAGGAGATACTGTAACGTACTAGAGAGTGTTCTATAATAAATACATATTTTTATACATACTTTGTGTGGTTCCCTTTCATTTAATCTATACTATAAGATTACATTCTGGTAAAACAAGCTGGTTTACACTCCTTTCAGACTAAGCCTGAAGGCTGCTCGCCACAGCTACCACTTGGATAGCTTTCTAAGGTTGTCTGAGACCTCCTAAATCACCATAAGGGTTGTCTGGACTTGTGCAAGGTGCCCACTTACATTAGTGGACATCATATACCAGGCCAGCCTCTCACACCCTGCCCCTCCACTTCAGG
Organism: Calotriton arnoldi; assembly: GCA_963921515.1. Lineage (NCBI taxonomy): Eukaryota > Metazoa > Chordata > Amphibia > Caudata > Salamandridae > Calotriton > Calotriton arnoldi. The sequence goes on along the minus strand of CAWUFW010000455.1, from coordinate 3,505,114 downwards.
CAATCCCTGTTGCTGTCCCAATTCAGGAAGGACCTCAAGACCTGGCTCTTCGACTCAACCTCCACGCCCAGACGGATCAGCAGCCCCGCCCCCAGCACCTTGAGACCAGCCACGCTATACAAACTCCTGATTTATTGATTGATTGCGATGCACTATATGCACTTTATTCATTCCATGCACTTTATCTATTTTATGCACTTAATGGATAGTGTTTACATATTTTTTGCTTGGGCAAGATGGATGGTGCAAAAAGTCAAACGCATGGATAGCATCTCAAAGATAATGGTGGAAATGATAGAAGGATCTTTTGGACAAGGTGCTATTGTAGTTTCTCTTCATGCAATATTCACTTATTCTTCATCACTTATATGTGGGATGCACTTCGCTCATAATATTTATATACATTTAATCTGGCTGAGAATATAGGGCCTAATTACGATGTTGGTGGGACCGACACCAACGTCGGTGTCGATCCCACTGACATCTGCCCCTGCAGTCGGTCCACCCGCCGCATTACAATGCGGTGGTCGGAGGCATCGGGTGAAGGGACCGTCCGCTGCTGTTACGACGGGCTCCTTGAGCCTGTCCGAACATCGGAAATGCTCATGATCCCTTAATGATGGCGGCTCTGCTGTCGGGATCATAATGTCATTTTCTGGACAGCCTTTCCATGTCGACCATTCCGACATGGAAAGGCTGTCGGAAAATGACTTTGGGGGGCCCTAGCAGGGCCCCTTACCCCTTGGCCCTCTGCTATGGGGCCATGGAGGCACCTATGGTGCCCCCCTAAACATCCCTGCACCATGTGGCAGGCACTGTGAGGTGCCTGCCACACGGTGCAGGGATGTTTCCAAACATTCATTTTGCTATGGCAGCTTCTACTGCAGGCCTTTACAGCCCGATGCACAAGCTGCCATAGTGAAATGGATGTTTCTGACTGTCCTATGGGCGGTCGCATCCAAATTGTGAGGTCGAAACCACCGACCTATGGTCGGGCGGTTTCAGACCGATATAGTGTCGGGAGGAAGCAAGTCCGCCCGACATTGTAATTAGCCCCAAAATTGGGATATGTGGCAGATTGGCACTGTTGAATACTTAGACCAGCATATAATTATACATTGCCAAGGATATGTAGCAATTGGCACATTTATGTATATTATGCATTCTTTGTACAGTATAGGTCACTAGGGATGGGAAGCCATAAAATTAAATTGGTGAAAGATAGTGATAAACTGAAAATTATATTGTTTGATGTTAATGGCTTGAATAATAAGTGTAAAGCAAAAGGCATTTAAAAATGAATAATAAACTATTCTCCAGATATAATTCTGCTCTAAGAGACCCATATATAAAGCCACATTGGGTGATTTTTCAACGTTCATTATCTGGACAGGCAGTGAGTGTGTTTCTTCATTACGTGCAGTTCACAGGTGTGTAGCTATATACATCAGTTAGCAATTGCAGTTGAATATTTTGAAGGGAGATGGGCATGGATTAACGGACAGGTGAATGGGTTGCTATTTACAGTGGCTACAATTTAGGCCCCCACACCGGCACCACCCACACCAGCACCACCCACACCATTAAATCATTTTGTTTTAATCTATTATGGTAGTTCCTGGTAAAGTAATTTTAGGAAGGTGAGTTCAATTTTCTTCAGTGTCCGAGTCTAGATTCATCAGTAACCACTCATAGACAGAATAAACCTAGAATGGCCAATGCATTGCAGGACTGTCAGAAGAGCCTACATCTAGCTGGTCCTTGGAAATACAAATTTCTAAATCAGCTAGAATATACCTATGTATCCAATAGACGTGTCAGCAGCAAGACTAGACTTTCTTAATATCCTCTGACTTTAGCCCTAAACAATATAAACATCATCCTGAATGGCTAAAAAAGGTGCATGATATTTATTTGCAACTTAAGACTACTATTAACCATCAAAGTCTTGAGTAAGTAAAGCAGTAAATGCAGAATCATTATTATGAGGACATCTATGTGTCTAGCAAAGCTTATATGCATAAGGTATACAGGGAGCATGAGTATTTGGGGTGGTGTTTAACCTGGCAGACACTGGAAAGATCAGCTAAAAACACAAGTCACTCTATGATACTGAAACAAATACCCAAATTACAGATTGAATAACCATCCACAATATAGTCCTTCAGCACGATGAAGATATCTATGGCCTCCGGCAAGGAGTGAATATTTCTAAGTTGCAGCATTTTTTAGATAGCCTTCCAAATTCCAACACTTGGTCAAAGCTCAGTTCAAGCTTTGATACAACCATTTACATTGGAAGGAGTTGATGAAGTGCTGAAATCTTTCGTGAACGGGAAAGCATGCAGTAGATATGGTTTTCCAGCTGAGTTTTAAAAACATTTTTAAAGTTTTTAAACCAATACATTTTGAGGCTTGCAAAAGACATACTATAGGGGAGGAAATATCCCCCCTCTTTTGATACTGCTGTAGTCGTAACCTTCCTCAAAAAAGATAATGACCTAGAAAGTTTAAATTCCTGTGGGCTGATTAGCCTCCACAATACAGATTATAAAATAATAATGAAATTATTGGCTAATAGAATGAATATGTTTGCTGGGTGGTTAATAAATAAATATCAAAATGGTTTTCTAGCTGGCAAACAATAATCTAACACAAATTATTTAATTGAGGCATTCGAGTTTAAAAAAAATAATAAACAGATCCTAGGCCAGATTTAAATTGGGAGAGCCTTTTCTGTATTTAAAACATTGGGATTTCCACCTAAGCTCATTAAGGTAATATCTAATTTGTATGAAGGGGCAAAGGCTTGTTTGGTTATGAATTCCATTGATATTGCTAGGTGCAAAGTAAAGTGGGGAACAAGACAGAGATGTCCACTGTCCCCGATTTTATTTGCATTTTTTATTGAGCCTCTTGCTATTGCCATAAGGAATGATGTCTTAGTTAAAGCCCGTATCGATATGATATCTAAAATTAAGCTATATGCTGATGATATTGTGCTTCTTTTTAATACCCGATTTGGAGGTTCAGCAAAGGGTTTTTATTATTTTCTATCAATTTCAGGAGATGGAAGGATATTAAATGAATATGTTGAAGACACTTTACTCTTAATACTGCACCCTCTGGTTATGCAGAGACCAAAGAGATACTTGTGAATATACACAACTATGAATATAGATAATCTTTTTAAATTAAATTATATACCACTGTTATACATAACGAAGTCCTTATTTATGAAACGTAACTCCCTCCCTCTTTCAATCATAGGCAGAATATCGCTAATTCAGATGTTGGTTTTGCCTCTATTAAATTTTTAAGACACAGCACTTCCGTGTTTTTTGCACATGAAATTTGTTAGAAAAGGTGAGGGATTGTTTTCTGAATATAGCTAGAGCACTTACGTCGGCATTAAAAATATTGTATAAACTAGCAAATGAGGGAGGGCTGGCCCTCCCTGACATGAAAGAATACTATTTTGCGAAGTTCGTACAATCTTATTCCTGTTTTTATAACATACATTCAGTTTATAACATGTTAGATAACGATTTTATGGGTCAAATGCTTGTGTAATATACAATCAGGACTTTCTTCACTTACTAGGTCACCAAAACGTTTGATATAAAAACATTGTTGTGCGTGTGAAAAAAGAAAGAGCAAATGTTAAGATATTATGTTATTCCATGTCTCACTGTATATAATTGACTAAAAGATATTTTATTAGAACAACAGCGACTTTTGGAAAAGACCATAGCTCAAGGCTGGAGAATGAATGGCTAAACTTTTCTGGTAGATTTTTTAAACCAGGATGCAGGGAAAATGTGGGAAAATATTGAACTACATATTAGATTTTCTAAAAGGGCTATGGTATGGTCTTACAATCGAATTTTGCACATATTAAAGAATACAGATCTGAAAGCAGTAATGCTTAAAACTGAATTAATTGAGGATTTTGTAGAGAAAACTACAAGTAGATCTGTAAGATTTTGGAAAAAGGGCTGGCTGGAATTAAAGAGATATATGTTCTTCCAAGAATAATTCAGAAATGGTAGCTAGACAATAAATTTACTATTTCAATTGAGACATAGAATATTAAAAACATTGTAATTTTATATTCTGAAAGAAACAAACTTTCGTAGAATGGAATTTTATACTAAATGGCTATTGTATATGTTTTTAAACAGAATTAACTCAAACTCCAGAAAATTGTTTCAGATGTTTACTACAAGGAGGGAAGGGCAGCTGGACACATATAATATGGTGATGCTCGGACAAACTATTGGGCAACAATATTGTCATATTGTCAGACTGTGCTGGATGTAAATTTGCCAAACGATTCATAATTAATCTTATTGGACTATCCTTCACAATGTTTTCAGCACGGTCTTTAATTTTGCAAAATTAGAGAACAATGCTTATAACCACATTTGAACACTGGAAAACAATAATAGTGAAAGTGAAAGAAATTGAAAAAAAGTATGCATTAAGTACTGGTTCATTCAGGAATTATATTTGGCTCTTTGGAATAATTTTGTATGAAAAAGCAGAATGGATCAAATTCTCTAGTTTTAGATTGTAATACTATGCTAATTTATTTCGGGTTAATGCAATTCCAAAAACTTAAGAGAATGTATATATAGATGGCATCTCTGTGTATATATAGATGACATCTTTGTGTATATATAGATGACATCTTTGTGTCTTGACCGCTGATATATATGAAATGATTGTTTGCACAATTTTTTAGTCTATATGTGTAGCTGATGTAATCTCATAATAAATCTAATGGTTGTGACTTTTCCCAATAAATACATTTTGAAAAAAGAAACTCATGAGCAATAAGCTATTAGAGTTTGTTAAAGCAGTTATAGTCAGAGTACGGCTGGGGCCCCTTGCGGCCATCTGGTGAACAGCAGCACTGAGCTCCTGTTTATTGAGTGAGCACTAACATTGGGCGAAAGAGTTATAGTTGACAAATAGGCACTTTTAGGTTATGAATACACACATATTAGAACCACCACTTTTATGCAGACATGCAAATAGTGTAGAAAACAGGATTATGATGTGTTGTTTAAGAATGCAAGGACACAGATTAACCTACAACAGTTTGAATCTTTAGATTAGAAGTTTCACGCCACCAACCTATGGCTAAGCATGTTTACTATTTGCGACTAGTAGGTGACTAATCTCAAGCTGTGCACCAGTACTATTGTCCTTAACTATATGTATACATAACAAACTCTTGAGACATTTATAGTCATGAGCACCAGACAGATTGCTGCAGGACTGCCAGTGTGAATGTGTGAGAGCGGCCGTGAGACCGACAGTGAGCATGAGAGAATTATTTATACAGTTATGTGGGTTGTCGTATTTGCTCTCAATAAAAACAGCATGCTTTAAAAACACTGGAAAAAACACAGTTAAGTGTATTTTTGCGGGGTCCGCTATGAAAACATTGATATCGAAATGCTAGGAAAACATTGAAAAACACGAGGATTATCCACAAGCCATAACCTCTGAAAAGTGGAAACCCTATATATAAGGCCACATGGACAACCCCCGGTTTAGCTAGATGGCAGTTGGCTGGTTTAAGGATGAGACATGCTTGAGGGTCTTCAGCACTTCTACTCCTGAAAGCAGCCCTAAGGGAGTAGCACCCAGGTTTCATATAGGCACATATGCTGTGCCAGACAAATTATGAGCTCGGTTACGCCTCCCTATCTTGAAGAGTTGCAATGTTTCAAAGGCTTTACTTCAAAGATGCATATAAATCTATGCTACTTTGACAAACATAAAGAGAAAAGGGAGCTTCAAAACAAATTATTACTAGTCATCAAACGATTTTGGGGGAAACTCCGCCAAATCCCACTGAAGAGGAGGGTGTTTGATCAGTGACCTCATTGCAAATTAAAACATTCTTCGCAGAGCTGCGTTCAGCTTGCTCACCAGCCCTTTGCTTATTGTTGCCCCACTGTTTGTAGTGCATTCCCAGCATGAAGATGGCTTTTATTAACCGGTTGTGTTTCTGCTGTAGTTGTTGATATGAATGTCACCATGTACCAGAACTGAAGTACTTAATGTGCCTATTGCCCAAAGGAACACACAGTTTAGACAAGAGCCCAGTCTGTGGATGATGAACAGCCATGGGTTTGAGCATTTTTATTGCGCTCTGGCACTAAAGCTGGTCAGACTAGTGGTGGCCCCCACTTCATTATCATCCGCATTGTTTCCTTTCATCTAGTGCTGTGAAATTTTCTGCAAAACTGATGGGCCAAGCTATGGCGAAAAGAGTGAAGGCCACCATATTGTACGCCACAGAGACGGGGAGATCGGAGTCCTACGCCCAGAAACTCTGCAAAATCTTCAAACGGGCCTTTGATCCAAAGGTAGGAGGAATGGGAGTGGAGAATAGACCACCCTGGAATTATATAAATGAATGAGAGACAGAAAGATCAGGCATGGAATATAAAGGTGAAAACATAGCTCAGCTGGTCAAGGCATTTGCTTCCTAAATGCATGTACAGTTTTAAGGCTACGCTCCCAAATCTTGGTAGGGCACTATTTTCACAGTTACTAAGCTGTGGGAATTGGGCTGCTGGCACTATGAAAATGTGAGGCACCATTAATGTAAGCCATATGAAGAATTTAAGGAAACGTTGGCATGGCAAATACAAAAGGTTGAGAAAAGAAAAAAAGACGTCATTTGCAAATATTAAATAGGATCACATAATATATGAAAGAAAATAACAAAAAATGAACAAGACAGATTGGTCGTTGTAAGCATATAATATAGCTCAATATAGCTCAATTAGGGTGAAGAGAATGATAAACTAAATAGGTCAAAAGGGCAGGAGCTTCATGCTTCCCCAGTGATGAGGAAGTAAGAGAATTGAAGCACAGGAAGATAAAGTGATTTTATTTGCTATGAAACAACTTGGTTATGTGTGAAAGGCAAGGACCGAACTCCAGGTATAATGGTTTCACAGTGTGTAACTGTTTAATTGTGAGATGCACAAAGAAGAAGTTTAGGCAATCCAACAGGTCTCGCCCTTTTGGACCCACTGGTTTTGCCAATACCGTTTGGCGATGCTCTAAAGTTGTCTTTTTCCCAACACGATGCAGCATTGTCAGAATGATGAAATACATTTTTAAATAGGCGGGATTATGTGCCTACTTCTGACAGTTGCTTTATTTCACTGGAGAGTGCATGCATGATGATGTATGAGAGCCAGGTCAATGACAATGGTGCCATTTGCTTTCATTTTGTATTTATCGCTCCAAGATGGCGGACACCACTTGATCTGTAAAATACAGAATAAAGATTTTTTTAGTGGGACAGTGCAAACTAAAAAAAAGAAACAGATTGTATGGATGGTGTGGTAATGAAGGAACAATTGGGGGAGCGGTGTAATATTTACGTGCATGACAATCAGCAGCACTAGCACCCTGCAGCCTAGAGGAACACTAGAAACAGGAAAGGGGCTGGCAGGAACAGGAAGAGGAGGGGCAAGAGAGACGCGGGGGAAAAAGAAGTACGGAGCAAGTATAGCACTGGGGCTCGGACCCAAGTAGTGTAAAAGAAATAGATACAATAAAGAATCCTTTACCTTCGCACAGTGTGTCCAGTGAATTCTTCATCCACTGGCTGCGACATCTGGTGACGACAGTCGTCGACAATCCTGACCTCACCGTGACCGTTGTTCAGCCGTCTGCAGCAAGTGATGGCCACACGCCACCACAGCGCCATCAAACAGCCCTAATGGTGCCAGCCTGCTTTGGGACATAGTGGGAGCTCACCCTGCCCCACACCGGATTGTCACGGCAGGAGTTTCCCTGCTCGTCACTGGATTGCCGTCTGTGGCCACAGGAGCACCTCTGCCTCAACTTTGTGGCCATAAGCTGTACCCACCATCGAGAGCCCACCCCGCCAAAGCGCCGTGCTGCTGGCCCTGCTAAGTACCTGCTGCAAAGGGGGCAAGCTGGCTCCATTTTTTCTGGCCACCCCATTACACTCCTGCAGCCTCAGGGGACTGAGTCCCTCCAGAGCGGCCATTTTGTAACCAATTATCCCCTCCAGGCACCTTGTTCCTACCCTGGCGGCCATCTTAGAGTCAGGTGCTACAGTCTCAGCAACCTGAGCCTCCATTCAAGGGCATTTGCAAGCACCAAATTAAAAGTGCTTGCCCCCAAAGCTAAGAGTAACCTTACACCTGGCAAATTCCTACTCCTACACATCACCAATAATCTACAGAATCGGCTTCACCCAGTATTTTCTGGCTGCCATTTGCTGCAATCCTTTGTGCTTTTTTTTAAGACCCATAGAGCATCATGACCTCTCCAGACACATCACACAATGCACATCCAAGATCAGCGATGCTTGGTGTCTCCTTCCTATCCCCTCCGGAGCCTCTGTCTCCCACGTCTAGCAGCGGCATGGGTCCTCATTGGCAAGAATGGCTGGACGATTTTGAAGATTTCATGAAGAGGTCACAAGTCACTGACCCAAATCAACTACTCATCGCCGGGTGTAACCTGATAAGTAAAGACGTTGGGCAAATCATCATAGAGCTGCCGGTGGCCGACTCCACATCCTATCAGGACGTGAGAGATGCATTAAACTGAAAATTTCTCCACAAACGTAACCTGGACTATGAACGTTACACATTCAATCTAGCCTCCCAAGAAAAGGATGAATCTATGGGAGACTTCATTACGCGTCTCAGACGCCTAGCTCGATACTGTGAATTCCATAATTTCACCACTCCGCCTGCGAATTATAGAGGGATGCCAACTATGCTGATGACTCTCAACTCTTCTACCTGCTTGAGAGTACCACCCAATGCCACTATGAATTTCAGTCTACCCTGATGTTAATTTGGAACTGGGTGGGTGGTAACTCCCTCAAACTAAACGCTGGTGAGACTGAGATGGTTAATTTTAATCACAGGACAGATCTCTGGGCCAACACCTACTGGTCCTCTGAGCTCTGTGCCATCCTGTTTCAGCGGCCTCTGCCAAGAGCCTGGGCATCGTGGTAGACAATCAACGGTCCATGATTCCCCAGATCAAGGCAGTCACATCAAAGTGCTTTAGTCTATTGAAATCCATTATGAAATTTGCTCCTCTTCTGTCACCTGAGGCTTTGAAAGCTGCTATTGCAGCGGTAATTGTGTCCTGCTTGGACTATGCAAACTCCCTGAATTTGGGTCTCCCTGCAACTTCTTTACACAAATTACAAATCATTCCAAATACAGCTGCAAAGATAATTTGTAAATTGCATAGTAATGCATGTATCCTGCCTTAATGAAGCTTCAATGACTCCCCGTGAAACAGAGAGCTCTTTTTAAAACAACTTGCGTTATTAACAAATCCATTCATGACCTGGCTCCAGCCCTTGCAGTAAACAGAATTAAGAAGTATATTCCTCCTCGACCTCTCAGATCCACTCGTGCAAACCAGTTGAGGATCCCTTGGGTCAAGCAACAGAAAGCAGGGAGCAGGGGCTTCTCTGTCCTGGCCCCTATCTTATGGAACTCTCTCCCTTCCTCGATCAGGCTGGAACCAACTTCCTGAGGTTCAGGAAGCTTTTGAAGGCCTGGCTGTTTAAGCAAGCTTTTGATTAGCCTGAGCCTCTTCTTTCCCTCCTTGTTGTCACTGCTCCAAGAAACCCTGGGGTGTATGTGCGCTCTATAAACTTTGCTAACAGAACAATCCACCCTGACCATTCAGGCTTCTTCAAAGGGAAACAAATACATGCCAACATTAGGACTGAGCCATAAGATAGTGTGAACTCCCAAATTAGTGGGAAGCCTAGCCCTTTCAGTCTTCCTGCTATACTACAGAGTTGCCCAATTTAGGATTATAGTAGACTGGTCTCTAAGGGCATCTCATACAAATTGGTTACTTTTGGGCAGAGCCATAGTTGGAGGACAATGTGGCACCTGATTTAGAAGCCTAATATGGACAGACCTGCCAACGTGTACTTAAGTGCCTCTACAAAAGCCACATTGAAGACATGGTATAACTGTGCTAAACATTCAGCGGGTCTTTTCTTCCTGCAGGTCCACACCCCTGTACATCACAACTCCGCCTTTTTTCCTGCTATACAACCGGCTCCTTTTGATTGTTGGAAAGGCTAACTATCTCTGATTTGTTTAAGAAACTGCAGATGCTTATTTTCAAGACTTATAAAGAAAAATTTCACCTCGATGACTGTGAGTGTTTTCATTATACCCAGCTTAGGCATTGGGTGCACATTGAGGGTAACTTTAAGAGACCTATCCTCATTAGAAAAGTTTGTAAATTTGCCGGGGGAGACTGGAAGACGAATCACTACACTATATATAATTTTACTGCATGCAGCCATCCCGCAGCCTCACCCACTCAGGTCACACTAGGCTAAACTCCTGGGGACTAATATAAAAGATTTCTCATAGCACAGCGGGTAGAGAAGCACACTATAAGCTAGCATATATGATTGGTATTTATACCCCACCAAATGTAGGATATTTTACCCAGGTACAAGTAGACTATGTTGGTTAAGATACGAAATGCAGGGCGATTTCAAACATATTTGGTTGCACTCCCTGCGAATTGCAAGCTTTTTGTCCAAAATCTTGGTAGCTATCACAAACCAACTCACAGCACCAAACAAAAAGTGTATGAGTGATAATGTTGAACTTCTTGGGATCTGCAGAAACAACTTTGGCAGCTTTTGGGAAAAAAACAGAATACCCACACACTTCATCCCAGTATTTAAGACAATGGAATACCCTGGTGATGGAGCAAGCTGACTTCTGCCTTGCTGGACTCACCAAAGTCAAATCAACTTGGGAGCCACTTTTATTGTTTTTATCTCATGGGCTTCCCCAGATCACATGCCCAACATGTTTTAGAGCCTAAATTTGTCCCATTACTAGGGAGCACTTCAGCTTTCACAGGATGGGGTGTTTATGGGGAGGGTGATTTGCTGCTACAGGGCATCAATGACTAAGAGACATGTTAAAAGAGACTATGTCAGGTGTGCTTTCTGTCCTCAGTTTTGGGGGGTGGCGTTGGGGACTGCCTGTTTCAAAGAAGTGTTACCCTGATGTTTTGATTATCAATATAACCACAGAAGCGAAGTGCACTTGTTTTTCTGTTTGGAAACGTAATAAGAATAATATAGTGAACATTATTTATATATAATATATTATTGTTTTTGTATATATATATATTCACTGAAAAAAACAAAGGTTACAGGGATGTTGTAGTTAGGCTCATATTTCACTCGTACAAAAGGATAGAAATTCAGCAGGTATAGTTAACTGAGCTAACTATAACTTACGCACCTGCAATGCACTGCTTATGACCTCGCATATTACATCACTCATGACATGGTCAGTGACCTCACTCATGACATCTCAAATGACATCACTCATGACATCATCCAATGAGTGTGTGTTTTTGAGATTTTATGAGTCTTAAACATATATACTAAGCTACTACAAACGTTTAATTAGTATACTAGGTGTACTACTAATGAGTGATACTACTTTTAACATATAATATGTGAGTGGCTGTGTGTATCTATGTGTGAGTGGGTGTGTGAGTGGCTATATGGATGTGTGAGTGGGTGTGTGAGTGGCTGCGAGGAGTTTATAAGCGGGTGCGTGAGTAGCTGTGTGTGTGACTGAGTGGCTGTATTGGTGAGTGAGTGGGTTTGTGAGTAGCTGTGTGGGTGGGTGGGTGAGTCAGTGTGTGAGTGACTGTATGGGTGTCTGAATGGCTACATGAGTGAGTGGATGTGTAAGTGTGCTGTATGAGTGAGTGGCTCTTTGAGTGGGAGTTTGGTTAAGTGAGTTGGGGTGTGAGTGGCTGTATTGAGAGCATGTGTCTGAACAGCTGTATGGGAGAGTGGGGGATGTGTGAGTACTTGTATGGATGTGTGAATAGGTATGTAAGTGGTTGTGTGAGTGTGTGGTTGATTGTATGGGTATGTGAGTGACTCTGTTGAGAGGCTGTATGGTGAGTGAGTGGGTATGTAAGTGAATTTCTAAGGTTTTTTAAATTCTATTTTCTAACTATAACGTCCCTGTAACCTTTGGTTTTTTGAGTGAATGTCTATAGTTTTTTAACTAGTATTAATGTTTGCAGAGTCTCTCACCTATACAGCCATTCAGACACCCATTCACTCACCCACACAACCACTTATATAACCATTCACACATCCATACAAGCACTCACCTGCCCACTCATTCACCTATGCAGCCACTCACACAGACACTTACTGTGCAATGCAGGCACTCACACCCACTCACCCATGCACCCACTCAAACAGCCATTCACTCACCCATACACCCACTTACACACCCAGTCACTCATACATAGAGTCATTTACACAGCCACTCAGTCACCAATACAGGCACTTACATACCCACTCAACCACCCATAGAGCCACTCACACAGTCATCCACCCACCCATAGAGCCATTCACACAGCCACTCACCCACCCATGCAGCCACCAACACTGTAGTGTAGCTCCTATTTCCCTAATAGGCTCTGCGCATTGGAATAATATATCCTATAGGTTTGACATAGGACTAAGGTCAGTATGTCCCTATCGAGTATATTAAACTTAATTACTTGTGCCAGCTAGCTCAGAGGCCACTAGAAACTCCTTGACAACAAGAAGGGAGTAGTTTCTGGCAGCCGCAAAACATGACCACTGTGTTTCCCTTTAGAATCAGAACGTGTCCCAGAGTCGTGGAAACAATAGATAACTATTTCACTCAGCTCAGTCGTGCATGCTTAGTTTTCTCCAAGTTACACAGAAAGGAATAGACGGGCGTTTTCAATAAAAGATTTATTGAACAGTCTTGTTTCTGGTGTAAGTAAAATGTGCTGTTACGATCACAAGACAGTATGCGAGATAAATAATGTACAGTGTGAGCAGTAGAAATAAATAATACTGCGATAGCATTATCTTTTAGTACATAAGCTGTTACATAAATAACACAGACTAAAAATGCGAGTACTCATACGATGCGTTGCTAAGCTAGTTCTACCCCAATGTGCCTAACCTAACTTAGGTGTAGGGAGAGGTATGAAGTAGGTGAAGTATTCCTTACTATGGTATACTAAGAGTATGTTAAGCCTAGTATGCCTAGTATGCCAAGAGTCCCTCTAGGTTCTAATCAGCTCCATACCTGAAGAATGAGAGAGGTTGGAATCTCTTTGCCAGACTCGAACTCCAACACCCCGCAAGGGAAGTCAGATCACTGGAAGCTGGACTCTCTGCGTGCAGGGATGACAGCGTCTTCTCAGTGCGTCAGGCCGGGAAACGGGCTCCTCTGAAGTCGAGGTCTCCTCTAGTTTACAAGGGCTAGGGAAGGTATATTTATACCTGAGAGTACCTAGGAATGTTTAGTATTGACGTGAGTCGGACAGCGAAAGACGTCATGAATGAACCCCTAAGGAATAACGGTTCATACATAATATATGAGACCTTGAAGAAATCAATAGTCCTGGACTAGGGAAACTCCCGCAGCCTAAGGGTCTGTTCTTCATGTACTCGTTGTGACGTTAGGGTGGACGGATGTCGGAGACCATGCCTGTATTTGGAGTGCATGGTTTAATGCCTAAATAAGGCCTGGGAATTTATGCCTATATAAGGGCAGGGCGAATTGTGCCTATATAAGGACATGATACTGGAAAGCCCGTTTATGGACACCCTAAGAGGAATACAACACCCACTCCACTTTCGTGTATACGATAATACTAAAATGCTAAACATTTAAAATGCTAAACATAAAATGGAGTACCGCATATTTTTAAAAATGTTTTTCTTAAAAGCATTTAAAAAACATAGTAAAAAATGCAAAAGGTACTGTACATTTGAAGCAAATGCTTTTCATTTCAGGCATAAAGTTCGAAAATAAATGCAATTGGAATGAAAGAAGCAGTAATATTTACATGTGACAAAGAAATGATCGATAAGTTGTTCAAAAATCAAAGTCATTTCATGTCATGAAAATTAATGAACTGTTTGAGACACACAAGATGACTAAGTGTCTGTGGAAGTACCGCCAAGTCTGTACTATAAGGCTAGTTCTACTTTAAGCAGATTGAAGTGCCATTTTCGTTCGAAAAATGGGGAAAAGTTCAATTTTGGTAGAGTTCCAAGTTGGTTTGAAAAATGAAGGCCAAATTGTTACTGCATCTCTGGAACACTGTATGCTGAATCAGAGTCAGTTTACGGGTCTGGTGTAAACATGAGATCATCTACTTCTATAGACAAAACATCGTCCACTGTAGTTGGTGTCAGTTGGAACACCTCGTGTAGCAGATTAATTGCACAGAGATGTGAAGCTTCGCTTCCAGCATAGGGTGCCGCAGCAAAGTTCGCGTCCGTTGTTACCTGTGTGCCTGTAGATCTTTCTCGTACCTCAGCAGCAGCCGGAAGCGTCTGTGAGATCTCAATGAATGCTGACATCAGGATAGGAAGCCTCTGGGGACAACACATAGCATGGGCCGTTATCTGGTCCAGCAGAGTATCGATATCCGTTGGCGTCGCTGATGGAAATGTTAGACAGGTGTCCAACACGCATTCTACACCGCATAGCAGGCATCGTAGAACAGGTAAGATGCAATCTTGCCAGATTGGTCTGAAGGACAGGAACCACGTGGTATTAAGGTCCCGTAGACGATTTATGCCCAAAAGCTCTACTATTTGCTCACGGCACTTTCGTTCAAGGAGAGCTTTCTCCATTTCGCTCGGAGTGATGTCTGCGAATAGGCTGGCCATAGCGCAATAGCAGGAAGAGAAATAGAATTCCGGCAACAAGTGCTAGAATTAATGGTATGCCACCAAACACCGAATGTGCAAAGTTCGGGATGATTCCGAGTATTGCCTGGAAAGGTGCTAACAGACCGGAGCAGATGCTCTTAAATACATGTACAATTCCTGTTGTATCAGACATATTGAAGATTCGTCCTATCATTTCCACGAAATGTATAGGGCAGTTTGTACGTATTAAAGTCTGTATCTCAGCCGAAGTCCTTGCTATTTGTAGATCATAGGTTTCTTTGGCCGAGGTCAAAGGCACTGTTTGCTGTAAAAGCATGGCTTTCATTCTGCTCAAAGTATCAAATCTTATAAAAGAGACGTTCAGCGAAGGCCATAGAGGCGACTCCCTGACTGTGTCTATTGGGGCAAACAATACTTGCATACAGCAAGTGACCCTGGAGTTGACCGTTACTAGATATGGGATGCCTGGCAGCATGCCGCAGCAACTCTGATCATTCAACATGAGGTAACTCCCATTAGAAAGTTGTCCAAACGTTGGATTAATCACAGCAGCTGGTGTACCCTGCTGATGGCAAGACAAATTAGCCACAGAACCATTACAAGCCCCGTGTAAGGAAATGTCCTGACATATAAGCGAACCGCTCAGTGCACGTTTACAGTGTGTACCGCTCAAAAACACTTCACGATCCCCACTCCAACATCTATATGTATACGGTAAATCCCAAGATGTCTTAATGTATTCCTTACCCAACCTTTCATATTTGCCTGCTTGCATTTGTCTGAGGCAATACTGAAACTGAAAAGTAGTCACAGGTAGTGTGATTTTGCCATGAATAAGCCATTCTGTAGCTGGTTTTTCTGCCACTGTGAATGGTAACTTTTCCAGTTTTTCAATGCTCAGCACTGTATACCTTGCTCCTCTTTGTGCCAGTTCGATCTGTTTATCAGTTAGATTGTATTCTGCAAACAGAGCCGATGTGTTGATGAAACGCCAAGGCACATAGCCAGCTCGCAAAGATTGCAGCGTCCAGCTTAATAACATAATAGAACGTAATTGAGATTGGCCTTGTTGTAACATCGCCAAATCTTGTTCTAGTATGTCGATAGCAGAGGATACAATGCCATCCAATGAATATATTCTGGAGGACAAAGTTGTTAACCCATTGTCGACCACAGAGAGTGTTTTCTCTAAATTAATACGATCAAGTTCACGTATTCGTTCTGCAGCCTCTATCTGTGATACCTTCCAAGCTTCATTATAAGCAGCATAAATGCCGGCATATATGAAACGTTTTTGACGCGGTTTTCTTGGTCCAAGCAAGAATTCCCTAAGGTCTGCGTCCTTTTTAAGTAAGGTTAAGTGTTGTTTCACATCCTGTAGTGTAGACTTATGCAGCCAATCGAGGCATAATTTTCCTACACTGTATGTTGTTACTACCCTTGGATGTTGTCTTTGGATGTATCTTGGGTCTGGCCTATTAATAATAAAGCCCTGAGTTTTATTCAGGAATCTTTCCTGACAGTTATTCGTGTCTGTTGGCCAGATCAACCATTTTTTCCAATCAGGATTAGATCTGTTGAGTTGTAGTATATTGTCAACTGTCACCACTGCCTGTGTATCGTTATCTCTGGCAGGTGTTGGTACAGAAGGTGTGTTCATCTCTTTTATCTTGGCTAGTCCAAGACAAGATGTTTGTTGGATGGTTTCATTCAAAAACATTATTTGTTCAGGGATGATACAGGCTCTAAATAAAGCTTCTATCCCCTGCACTTGCCATTCTTTAGTACCCCAGACTGTTTTGGTGTCTATTGTGTCTTTCCAAAAGTCGAAACCCTGTCTAGACAGTTGGGCATTAAATAATGCAGAGTAAATCTGTTTTGTATTTGTTAACATAATTTTCAGTCCTGTCTTGTTTACATTTTTATAGTAAAACATTTCTGGATCAGATGTATTATAACCTGAAAAATATGGAAATTTACTAGCAAATGTTTTTGAACTACCTTTAGGTGGTGTAGGACAATGTTCCCATTGGTTAAACATAAACACATTTCTTGGATATGCAGATTTATGCAAATAATGATGACCATAGTGGTTATAACAATACAGTTGTTCATAGTCTGATGAACCCTCTAAATATTCATTTTTAGAAAATGCAGCAGATTTTTCTAGGTCAAACATAATGTCATTTACAGTCTCCAAGTCCCAATCATCAGAATAGGTACTGGAAGAGAGTAGATCACTTAGTGAAATTTTAAACAAATGTGGAATGTTCAATTGTTCCGTCGGACCGAATATATCAAAATCTGTTTTGTCCCACACTATACCATCCTGTATAGGAACAGCTGTGATGTTCACTGATGACAAGTCTCTTGCTTCACGATGGGAAGATTTATGAGGTTTCAAAAGTACGTTCACGTCTTTTCCTTCAGAGTTCACATGGATGTATCTGCCACTTATAAGCACGCTCACAGTTGTAACCAAAGCTAGCCAGAGCAGGAAAACAAAAAGTCCAGATGTAATCCAGAGTTCAATCCATGGAGAAACCAAATAAGTCTTTTTCAGAAAGTGAAGAAAGTCTTGTACTTGCTGCTTGAATCTCAATGATGCTGGCGTCGTTTCAGGTTCACTTGGATCTTCTGAGAACGTATCAAAGTTAATGAAATAGCCAGAAGCAGTTCTGTCAATTGTTGGAATTGCATCAGGATTTGTAGAAATCACTGGAACCAGTTCATCACTTGTTACGTTGGTGTAGACAGGTGTATTTGGACGAACTGTTATTTGGTGTTCAAGAGGGATGAGTTCCATAGCGTTGTTGCTTAGTCCTTCATCTGTTACTGCTGAATTCTCGATGGTTATCAGTCTTTCAGTCTGAACCTCTTGGATAGTAGCGAGAGGAGTGCGTCTGCTACTAGGTCGGAGTCCACGAGGCCTACTATTTAGTATTGGCCACATACTGTGGTTTGATCAGGTCGATGGACACAAATCTTTTCTCCTTTCTTCCAGCAAGGGGCGGCAGAAGTACTGTTCTTGTTCCTTGAACTGCTAGGACAGGTACTGGTTGTCTGTAAGAAGGTCCAAATTCCTTCTTGTCCGCAATCTTTTCTCTGACTAGATCCCCAACTTTTGGAATCCAGACAGGCCTTGCTGGGACCGCCGATTTTTTCCCAGTGGTGGTTGGCTGTAGGAGTACGTTGCTTTGTTTCGTTCTTAACTTGTTTAAGTCCTGTAAAACAGCCAAGCGATCTTTGATATCAAAGGGTTTATTTTCCACCACTGTGCCTACGTGTTCAAGGTCTGGTACCCACATTCTTGTCCCAAATAGGACCTCATATGGAGTGACCCCCCTAGAGAACTTCTTGGCAGATTATTCAAAGAGCGTTGTACCCCACTAAGGTGTTTGACCCACCCGTCACCCGAACCTAATACTCTAGCTGTTATAGACTGCTTTATGTCTCGGTTTTTCCTTTCCACAACCGAATTTCCCTCAGGATGGAATGGAGAGGAGTACCGCAATGCAACGCCCAGACTGGCCATGGCTTCTTTGTAAGCCCTAGAGCTAAACGCAGGACCCTGGTCAGAATGTAGCGTGCCTATTGCGTATATGCCGATAAAGACTCGCAAATCTTTTATAACAGTTCGAGCGTCAGCTGAGCGCTGAGGCCATAACCATAGGAACCTAAATTCAGTATTTGTGGGAATGCCTTTGTCCAGTAGGACGCAGGCGCGTAGATAGTCTAATGCTGTCTAACAATGGTGTCTGCACTGGGTTACCGCATTCGCAGCATGGTGTCTGGTGGCTCTCTCGCTGTAATTTACAGTCTAAGCAGTTGTTGATGAATATGTGAATTTCTGAATTCATTCCAGGCCACCAGTACGTCTCTTTTAACGTCAAAATTGTTTTAGAGATCCCTTGATGTGACAGACCCTCCCCCAAATGTGTTTCATAAATCAAGGCTGCTCTACGTTCCATGTTTGGGATTACCCTATCCCCCACTCCAGGGATTCGAGCAAAAGGAACGTTATTCGCATCAATTACATAAGAGTACTTGAGTGGAAACTTTTTGGTAACGCTGCACTGCTGCCTTTGCTTGAAGCATTGACAGCCAACATTATCTCACCGTCTATTTTCGTTTTGGAACGAGTGATCGCAGCTACGGAAGCCGTCTGCACAGCCCCTTTGCGGCTTCGTCAGCCAATGAATTCCCTGCAACGTGAACGCCATCACGTTGATGACTCAGTGTGTGGATCACGTGAGCCTTTGGTAGTTCGTTTTTCAACTGAACTACTTGTTCCCAAAGCATTTTGTGCTTTATTGTGCCACCTTTCGCATCTTTGAAACCATTTTCAAGCCAGTTTTGTATATAGTCATTATACGACTGAACACAGTAAAGGAATCGCACACTATTAGTGTGGGGAATTCTCGATCTGTACTTTCAAGTGCCAGTTTGAATGCTTGTAGTTCAGCTCGCTGAGCTGTACAATCCCCTAGAGATTGAGTTTTTGTGACCATAGGTCTGAAGATGCCATTTCGCATGCGACCTTTAACGATTGCACACGCAGCACTGGAAGCTTGCTTACTCCCTGTTGCGGGTTGTGCGGATCCGTCAGTGTAAATTATAAATTCGTACTGATCGAGAGGCAGAATTTCAGTAGGCAGAGGACATTCATGTTCGTATTGCAGGAATGCTTGTGTTTTTAAATCTGGATCAAAAACATATTCAACATCTGTTGCAGCAAGAGAATTAACCCATTGTATCCATCTTGGATGTAATGCTTTAGCATTTGGAATGCTTGCTTTTGTGACCGCTTCTAAAGCTGGTACCGGGGTTACGACAATAATGCGTTTCCCTTGGGCTAAGGCTCTTTCTTTTGCTACAGCGGTTTGAACTGCTGTTAGAATTTTTTCAGTTGAACTGAAGCGCATTTCCGCTTGTGTGTACAAATGAGATTTGTATGCTATTGGTATTTTCTCACCCTCATTGAAGGTTAAGTAGGTGAATCCACATTGACCCGAAATTATTCGGATCACCAAATTGCGTTGACTTACGCGTGTTTGTAAGTGATTTGTTGCTAACATGTTAGCCTGGAGTGAACGCAAGATTTCTGTGTGTTCCTGTGTCCAGTTTCTGATCGAAAAATCAGGTTTGATTAATGCGTAGAGAGGTTTAACCCTTTCTGCGTAATTTAGAATGTATGTTCTTCCAAAATTTAGGAAACCCAGGATGGATTGTAAGTTTTTTAGCGTTTTTGGAGGTTGGAGCAGCGCACATTTTTCTAGAAAGTTAGCTGCCAAGCTCTTGCCTTCACTTGAAAGCTCATATCCTAGAAATAGGACATTGAGATGGGCAATTCTGGACTTTTTAAAGTTGAACTTGTAGCCCTCAGAGGCGAAACCCAGTATAATGGTGCTCACCCTGTTCAAGTGTTTTTCCAGGTCATCGTCTGTCAGATAAATGTCATCGACATAGGACAATGCCTCATTGTCATAAATTTGTAGTAACTCCGTTACCCTCGCTGAGAATAAACCTGGGCTATTCTTGAACCCTTGTGGGAGTCGACAAAAGTGACGCTGGGTCCCCATTATGGAGAATGCTGTTAAGTACCTGCTTTCAGGTGCTATGTTTTGACAAAAGAAACCATTTGAGATGTCTAATGTTGTTTTATATTTTTTACGCACAATGTTATTCATTAATGCTGTGCTATGTGCATTTTGCACTGCAAAAGTTTTAGAACAAGTGTTTAGGTGTCTGTAGTCCAAAACTAGACGATATGTATTGTCTGGTTTGGAGACAGGAAACAAAGGATTGTTCATTGAGGAGGTGCATGTTTCAATCACCCCTTGATATTCAAGTTGATCTAAGATCTCCCTGACCTGTTTTTTAGCTTCTTGCTTTATTGGGTACTGCCGTTGTGCAGTTGGTTCATGTTTCAGATGTATTTTATGTTGAGGTGAGTCCTCATCCCATCCTACATGATTTTTATATAATGCTGGGGCCTGGGCTACTGCCCATTTCCTGGCATATGTATATTTTAGGTGAATTGGAATATGGTTGGAGAAGGCAGGCATAATAATGTCCTCGCCGTGTGGGCACTCCCTGACAAATTGTGGTGGCCAGTCCCTTTCTGCTAGAAGTATGTCATAGCCCTTTGATAGTCTTTCCCAAAAAGTGCTTTCACCTGTCTAGGTTTGTCTCCCTCCATCCGGAGTGTTATTTCATATAACTTTTGTGGAGTACTAACCCTGGTGTCTACAGTCTCAACTGTGATGTACTCATTCAAGTCCACTATCTCCAGAAGTTCCCTCAGGTTCTGGCGAACTATTGTGACTTCTGCTGCACTGTCCAGCATGGTCTGAGCCCATTCTCCGTTCTTGAGTTGTGTTCTCAGTATTCTCGGCATGTCTGATTTTCAGACCTGCTACTTTCTTTTGGAGAATTGAGGTTTTACTTTAGTTTTTGGAGCGTGTTTGTCGTCTTTCGATTTCACGCGTTCTTCTCTGTGTTCCGTCCGTCCTCTTCTTTCCGAAGTCTGTGATGAGATCTGAAAGGGACGAGAGGAACGTGTATCAGTATCTTGATACCTATCAGGTTTTCTCAAATTATCCCTATTCCTGAGGTTATACCTCCTTTCAGAGGACTCCTTTTGAGGAGACCTACCTCGGGATTGAGAACGTTTCTCGTTTGATTTTTGTTTAGTAGACTCCCACTTCTTTTTAGAAGATGTAGGAGTTTGTTTTATTGAGTCCTTCTCAGGACTTTCAGATAGCTTAGGCTTCACTGGTCTTCCACCCAAACTATCTCTGCCTAATTCTGCATAAGATTGTTCTATAATTCTGGGTAGCTCTGTCTGATGTACTGTAACATCAAATTCCCTTAATTTTTGGCGGATCGCCACTGCTGCTGCCTCCCCTTTAATATTTGATAATATTATTGTTGAGACCTGGTCGAAATTTTTCAGTAATTTCATACCTAAATTTAGAGCAGGCTCTGCCCCGTATTCGTTTTGAATTTGTTTTAGGACATCAGGTATTACCGCTATTGACGGAATACCATGTGTTTTAGTATAGATGGCAGCAAAGACTGAGCCCCAAGTGGTGCAGTCTTCCAGTTGTGGTGTGATCCCCATTTGTAAACTGATTGTCAGTATTCTGTGTTTCTCATACGGGCTAGTATTTGGAAATACTGCTTCGATTTGAGTAATTTTTTTAGCTATCCAGGATGGAATTTGCTCACGTTTTGTGGGCATTTTACCCATGACTGCGTATAGAGTCTGTGGTGTAATTTTTAGAGTGTTCCCCTGGTGAGGGGTTTGATTTGGAAGTGTTAATGGTGGTTGGACTGTAAAAGTCCGCATGACATATTGGACCAATTGTCTGTAGATTTTTATTAACTCTGTGAGTTGAGTAAGTAGTTCCTCATCTGACATTATATCCAGTTCAGGATGAGGTGTATAGCCGGCTAGAATCGGCCATGTTGCTCCTGGTCTACCTAGTGGACCGAGCCTAGTAATGTTTTTGTGATGTTTTAGGGCGCCTTTAAACCAGAGCTGATGCTCCTGGTATGTTAATGGAATTTCTATATCCTCGAAAGGACTGTATTCCTCTGGTGGATCATCTTCTTTGTAGAAGTGAAACATGTGTGTTACTGAATTTGATTCAGGAAATATTACCCATGAATAGAATACCTCTGTCTGAAAGGATTCGTGTGCCTCTATCACGAAAACTGCTCTACCGCCTCTTGGTGGTAGGCCATGTTTTATAAGTTTTAGAGTGATGGCTCTTCTTAAGTTTGGAGCGATGTCTATGACACCCTCCTCGGTTTCATTTAAACCTGTAATGTTAAAAACTACTGCTTGGGCTGGATCAGCCGCAGCTACACCGTTTCCGGCGTCTTCATTGTCGGAGTCAGGCATTTTGTTGGTTGAAAAATGTAGAAACAAGTTTCAAGGAAACAAAGATAAGGTGCACAATATTTTGGAACACTGTATCCTTCAATGTTGAGCAAACCAAACAGCTAATATATAGGGTACTGCCCTATGTAGCCGTGGCGGATACTAAACCCTGCCCACTCCAGACGTCTTTTGAAGTATATGGGTAGGGGTCTTGAGAGAAAAAGGCACGGCTGAGTTACTCAGTATCTAACGTTGAATTACCGCCTTACCAAACGTTGGGCGCCATGTAGTGTAGCTCCTATTTCCCTAATAGGCTCTGCGCATTGGAATAATATATCCTATAGGTTTGACATAGGACTAAGGTCAGTATGTCCCTATCGAGTATATTAAACTTAATTACTTGTGCCAGCTAGCTCAGAGGCCACTAGAAACTCCTTGACAACAAGAAGGGAGTAGTTTCTGGCAGCCGCAAAACATGACCACTGTGTTTCCCTTTAGAATCAGAACGTGTCCCAGAGTCGTGGAAACAATAGATAACTATTTCACTCAGCTCAGTCGTGCATGCTTAGTTTTCTCCAAGTTACACAGAAAGGAATAGACGGGCGTTTTCAATAAAAGATTTATTGAACAGTCTTGTTTCTGGTGTAAGTAAAATGTGCTGTTACGATCACAAGACAGTATGCGAGATAAATAATGTACAGTGTGAGCAGTAGAAATAAATAATACTGCGATAGCATTATCTTTTAGTACATAAGCTGTTACATAAATAACACAGACTAAAAATGCGAGTACTCATACGATGCGTTGCTAAGCTAGTTCTACCCCAATGTGCCTAACCTAACTTAGGTGTAGGGAGAGGTATGAAGTAGGTGAAGTATTCCTTACTATGGTATACTAAGAGTATGTTAAGCCTAGTATGCCTAGTATGCCAAGAGTCCCTCTAGGTTCTAATCAGCTTCATACCTGAAGAATGAGAGAGGTTGGAATCTCTTTGCCAGACTCGAACTCCAACACCCCGCAAGGGAAGTCAGATCACTGGAAGCTGGACTCTCTGCGTGCAGGGATGACAGCGTCTTCTCAGTGCGTCAGGCCGGGAAACGGGCTCCTCTGAAGTCGAGGTCTCCACTAGTTTACAAGGGCTAGGGAAGGTATATTTATACCTGAGAGTACCTAGGAATGTTTAGTATTGACGTGAGTCGGACAGCGAAAGACGTCATGAATGAACCCCTAAGGAATAACGGTTCATACATAATATATGAGACCTTGAAGAAATCAATAGTCCTGGACTAGGGAAACTCCCGCAGCCTAAGGGTCTGTTCTTCATGTACTCGTTGTGACGTTAGGGTGGACGGATGTCGGAGACCATGCCTGTATTTGGAGTGCATGGTTTAATGCCTAAATAAGGGCTGGGATTTTATGCCTATATAAGGGCAGGGCGAATTGTGCCTATATAAGGACATGATACTGGAAAGCCCGTTTATGGATACTGTTGTAAACGGGTAGCGTGGTGCAGGGCGGGAAGGCTAAACCAGGAGCATTGTGTAAAGCATCCGCGCAGCACACACAGGCGACACACCAGGCACACTACAAAAAGGAGACCACACCAGTTTGAGTAAGAAAAATAACATTTGTATTATGCAACAGCATAGCAGGTGGTAACCACAGTAGTCAACACGGCGCCAACCGGCACCCGGTAGATATAAACAGTGGGGACTATTTACAGTGCAGCGCCAATCGGGCCGCTGCCAGAACCAACATAAGCACAGGAATAAATGAAAGTCCATAAGCAACAGCTTATCCAGGCACATTCGGTTAATCAGAAAGCAGAAGCAGGTAGGCACCAAACACTAGAGGTAAAGAGGAACCTGTGTCAGCCTAGGCGTAACCACATCCAGCACAGTGGGTGCCCTAGTGCAAGTAGCATTCAACATAGGTACATTTAAATCAGAGCAAGTACTTCAGTGAGGCTCAAGGCAGGTAGGTACATTCAATCCTGTAGCGACCTTTAAAGCAAGTAGGCCTTCAACCCTGTGGCATCCTAATTAGACGTCAAGAATGCACTATCCCACAATTATGGGGCGTGGATCACATTTACATCATAGCATGACCCTGGGCATAATCACCAAATCAGTAGGGCAAAACTGGTGACACCTAGAACCTTATAGCCTGACATGAGGCATTCTCATGAGCGTGAACCACACCCTGCAGTAGGCATAATCCTATGGGCAGGGGGCATAGAACATAAGTAAGCAGAACACATTATGCGTACCATCAGCACAGTAGTGCACCCCTTGTGACACCCCAAAATCATTGTCCACTACACTGCAGAGCAGTCTCTGGCGTCACTGCGCCTCGGGAGCCCCTCTTCTGGGACCCTCAATTTAGCCATGCCCCCAAAAAGAGTACTGGCACCCCTGTGCCCAAGGTGAGGCCCCGGTCCCCAGATGAAGGCTCTAAACACAATTGTGGCCCCCAGGGGAAATGGTGCTGGCTCTGGGGCTCTCTAAAGGCACCTTTGTTCCCAACGTTGGGGCGGCCCGCTCTCCTGCGGGACCGCTCAAGAAGAGCAGGCTCTGGCGATGCCACCCACCACGGCGGCCCAGGGGGCGGGCACCGACAATGTGCCCCGACACTCCCCCCAACCACCATACAGCCGAGCCCCACTCACCGGGCTCCTGTCTCAGGCGGCTTCCCCTCTTCGGGCACGGCACCACGCAGGCGGGGTAGGCTCCCGCTGGGCCCCGGCTCCTCTGATTGGCACCCGCGGGGCTCTCACGGACCCTCTGGAGCCCCGTTCGCCATCCTAGGTCGCGCCGCACCTCACTGGCTTCACCCGGGCCCACTCCTGGGACTTGGGACTTCAATGAAGAGCCCGCGAGGCTCCAGATGGAGGACGCGGCAGGCCCCGCCCACAGTCAGGCACGGGCGCCTGCCCTTCGGTTCCAGCGACGGTCCTTCTCAACTGCGGGGGCACAAACCGGCGGGGTGGGCTCCCGCTCCGGTTTTAAAATGAGCAAAGGTGCGGGGCTCTCAATCTCTCTACGGGAGCCCCGCCAACGATAGCAGCACCTCTCCGGTGGACTCGGCGGCCCCGCCCACAGTTAGGCAGAGGTGCCTGGCTTCCTGGTCGCACTCGCGATCTGGGCTGCCCCCTCCTCATTCTCGGCCCGGGTCGCAGCGGTGATTGTCACAATACAGATCTCGGCGGTGCAGTGCGGGGTGGGCTCCCGCTGGAGTCTAATATATGTCCACGTGCAGCTCAAATGCGGGGTGGGCTCCCGCTTTAACTTCAAGTGTTCAGAAGTGGCACACACGCGGGGTGGGCACCCGCTTAATTAAAGGAGGCAAACAGGCACAGTAACGCGGGGTGGGCACCCGCGAAGGCTGGCAATGCGGGGTAGGCACCACGCTCTTCGTTCAGCAGCGCAGGGGGGAATCTCCCGCACACACCAGGGATCCCCTCGGGACACGTGGCAGCCTCAGCGCTGCAGGTTGTAGCTCCTCACCTCCTGTGCAGAGTTGTAGCGCTCACGAGGCGCTATAGTCCTCCCAAATTCAGGGTCCCACAGGATAAGCAGCGCTCTGGCAGTCCAGCGCTGCAGGCACCATCTCCCTTCTTCTGGCACCGTAGATATAGCGCTCCCCAGGCGCTAGGGTGCAGGCAGTCCAAATATGGCGCTCACTAGGCGCTAGAGGCCAGGGGACAAGTAGTGCAGGGCGAGATCATAGGCTAGCAGGGCGGCTCACCAGTCCTGGAGCAGCAGCTCCTCGGAACGGTCATCCCCCAGTATGGTGGCAATCCTGCCAGCACAGCAGCCTCCACTCCGGCAATGTCTCTTTTACTGGCCCTGGGGACAACAGAGGGGTGCAGATGGGCACAGGGGCCAGCACACAGGCCAAATGTGGCGGTACCTCCTTGCAGAGTTCCCCCTTCACTGTCTGGACTGCCTCATGTCCGACGAAGCTTCCAGAAGGTTCCCTGGGAAACCGGTCCTAACTGGTCTAGGGGGAGGAGTAGAGCACCCTTGGTGCGAAGTTTCCCTCCAAAAGCAGGGGGCGCTGGGAAACAAACCACTAGACTGCCAACCCACCTCAGTCAGGTGGCACAAGGGCAGGCAGGAATGGCGTCCATTTTAAAAGTGACAGCGACACCTTTTACATTTAGTACTCTTTTACATTTTAAACCCATGGTACAATACATAGACTAGGGGGAAAAAAGCAAAACATTTCTGGGGAAAAGGGCCAAGTCCAACAGATACCCTAAGAGGAATACAACAACACACCCACACACTCACCCATACAGCTACTCACACAACCAATCACTCATTCATACACTACTCATGCACCCACTCACTCACCCATATAGCCACTTACACAGCCACTCACTCACCTTACAGCTACTCACACACCCACTTATTCACCCATACAGGCACTCACACACCCATACAGCCACTCACACAGTCACTTACCCACCCATACTGCCACGTTCACACCCACTCACTCACCAATACACCCACTTACACAGCCACTTACTCACCGTACAGCTACTCACACACCCATGTATTCACCCATACAGGCACTCACACGCCCATTCAGCCACTCAGACTGCCATTCACACACAGATTGAGACAGTCACACAGCCACTCAGAAGACATATGATAGAAACAGTAAAACTTTGTAGTACAGAGACAATAGTAATTTAACTAATGCAGTAGCTTAGTATGTATCTTTAAGTCTCAAAAACGTTTTGGAAATACACTTACTGGATGATGTCATCAGTGATATCAGTGATGTCATTTGAGATGTCATCAGTGATGTCACTAGCCATGTCATGAGTAATGTAATATTTGAGGTCATAAGCAGTGCATTTCAGGGGCGTAAGCTATAGTTAGCTCAGGTAACTATAACTGCTAAATTTCACTGGTTTTGTACAAGTGAAATATGAGCCTAAGTTTAACATCCCTGTAACCTTTGTTTTTCTTAGTGAATTTCTATGTTTTTTTAATGTCATTTCCTGACTATAATGTCCCTGTATATAATATATATATATTCACTGAAAAACCCAAAGGTTACAGGGATGTTATAGTTAGGCTCAGGTTTCACTCGCATCGAACCAGTGAAATTCAGCTGTTATAGTTAGTGAGCTAACTATAACTTGCACCCCTGCAATGCACTGCTTATGACCTCACATATTACATCACTCATGATATGCTCCCCGGCATATTATTACTGCCCCCGGGAGGTGGCATCACCGGGGCTGCGGGGGAGGCTATAGGGCCTTTAAAAAACCATCTGTGTTCCACCAGGGAGGTGACGGTCCCCAGGGCTACGGGGGGACCAAGTGGACCCCCGCATTTGTATTGTTCAGTGCCCCAGGGACGTGGTGGTTCCCGGGGCTTTTCAAAAGCCTAGGAGTGGGGCCCCATGAGCCCCCCTCCTTCATTAAAAGCCCTCATGCCCTCGGGATGTGGACCACCCAGGGGCTTCATAAAAAAGATGAGCCGGAGGCTGCGCATCTTTTTTTTTATTTTGCCGCGTATCCATCCGCGAATTCGCCACAAACTTAAATACAAAAATAGTTTTTACCATGTCAGGGGGGCCAGGGAATTCCTACCCTGGCCCCTTTTCATAATTTTTTACTTTTTTTGCGGGACTCGGCTTCAAGCCGATTCCCAAGATGGCTGCCAACACTTCCTGGTTGAAGTGTTGGCAGCCAATCAACTTTTAGTAGGATCAGCGAGTCCACTGCCGCGGATCCATCCGCATAATTCGCCACAAACTTAAATACAAAAATAATTTTTACCATGTCAGGGGGGCCGGGGAATTCGTACCCTGGCCCCTTTTCATAATTTTTTACTTTTTTTGCGGGACTCGGCTTCAAGCCGATTCCCAAGATGGCTGCCAACACTTCCTGGTTGAAGTGTTGGCAGCCAATCAAATTTTAGTAGGATCAGCAAGTCCACTGCAAGGACTCGCAACCCCAGATATCTATATTTTTTAAACTTTAATATCTCTGAAACTACTGACACCAAATCACAAAAAACACACTTTCTGGACCAACATCTAGCTTTCTGCCAAATTTGGTGTAATTCCCTTCGTGGTTTGGGCTGCAGTCGTGAAAACCCCCATAGACATAACATGGGGAAAATGCGTTTTGGGACCCCCCCTTTTTTTCTCAATGCCCGCTTGACGGATCATCTCGAAACTTTCAACACAGCAGCTGAACCAAAAAGGGGAAGCTTTTTGAAAATTTCGTGAAGATTCGTCAAGCGGTGCCAAAGTTATTGGCAAAAGAAAAAACTCCTTTCCTATGGAAACTTTGGTCCTAACTATAACTACCTAATGGCAAACGCCAATAGATAATATATATATATATCAATGATTTGTCAACGACCTTGCAAACAAACAAACGGCTGCAGTAAAAGAATTTATTCTTTGGAAATTAGCAATCAGTAAAATTAATGGGTGACCAGAACGAGGACCACATTAAGCTATGTAATGGACACACCCGAAACAAGGTTAATAGCATATATTATAGGTCCATACAATGCACAAGCACTTAGACACTTTAAGCACTTTAGTAACTTCACATTAGCACTTTCAGGGGCGATCAAAACATAGACGGATACAAATAAAATAGACATACAACCCAGGACTGGGGAATAATCAACATGATATATGATACAATGTATTATTCAATATCATCTGTGTATTTGTACATGTTGGAATCAATCTCCATACATAGTAGGTCATGCTATAAATCATGGACAAAAGTCAAGATTAGACGAATGAGTTAGCATGTTTACAGTTCAAATTTAACACAATTAGAATTGATGTATTTTATACATTAACAGGATAATCATGTTTTAACAAATGTTCATTTTATAATATTTTATTATGAACAAATATTGTTGTTATTGTTGAGCAAATGTATTATGTGTCTGTTTTATGTCTATGATTGCATTTTGCACGTGGTATGTTGCACTAGCACTTGTCACTTTAAAAGTATTGGTTGAAGCCGTAGGGCCATGTCATGTGATCAAGGCTCGTTTCGAGCCAAAACGCGTAATGGCGGCACAGCAATAAACCGAATTTGATGCACTTATCTGGTGGTCCGTGTCCGTGTGTGGCGAGTATCCTGGAAGCAAACGGAATCTTTTTGATATAAAAGCCGGGAAGTTTCACCCGACTTCACACGGACCCCCTCTCCAAACGGACGACGCGCAAAAGTGAAACTAGATGATCCGGGACTTGCCTTGGATTGGAAACTGATCCGGAAGGATACGAAGCGTCTGACCCCCCAGAACCGGAGAACACCACAAACCCGGGCCGTGCTCGGTGAAGCTGAGTTGGAGGACGCTGACGGCACTTACTACGGGACCAGGTAGGAACTGACGGTAATCAGGGGAGGAGAGGTGTGCAACACGCGAAGGGAGCAGCTGGATTTACTGGATTTACTTCCCTTCGGCTATTCAAACATATTGCGATGTCGGCTGACATGGTGCGTAACCGCAAAGCGGCTGCTGTTGAGATGTTTAATGACCACCCGTCCGTGACCCCGAGTGCGAGAGTTAGCAATATCGCACCAACCAATAAAACCAGCACTGTTAAAGAAAAATTAAAAAAATTAGAAAAAATGATGAAACAGGAACAAAGCAAATGGTGGGAGTCACGATCCCTGCAACGTTACATCGATGTGGGGAGAATACCCAGAGGTCTCAGGATACTCATCGCTCCAAGTTACGAGAACCCCAACCCAAATATGATGCGTGAGTGGGCTGAGTGTAATTTGGACTCTTCTAAGCGACTGGTGCAAATCTTGATAAAATACGCTGATATAGATCGAGCAGAGTTACTAAACCAAATAGATAAAACCAATGAGGAATTGGAAAGCATGGGGCAACCAGAGGAGATGGCGAAACTGTGCAGTGAGATGTTAACTAGACTGGCAAAAGAGGAAGATAAAATAAAAGAGAGAAAAACTTACAAATTTCAAAGAGATAAGGCGGACTATGAGCTTGGACAAATATTTACATTTGCTAAGAAGTACGACTCATTGAGAGTATCTAAGTTCAAAACAAGTGATGGTCCAACGGCAAGTATATCAAGGAATAGGGAACAAGTTTCCAACACATCTAACTCAGACCTAAGCTCAGTGGTGGACAGAGAGTCAGAGTCTGAGTTAAGAAATCCGAGAGATATGCAACAACCTCAGAAACCCTCGCTAGCGGAAGAATTAATTTTTTATGTTAAGACCGTAGGCAGACCCTCAGTCCAAGAATTCAAAGGACCAATACAGAACCAACAGGAACTTCAAACGCAAGCAGAGGAGGAAAGCAAATAGGAAACGCACCCAACCCAAAAAGACAAACAGTGGGGAGATGGCAAAGGAAGTTAACAACATCATCATGGCGAACAAAACCATCATGAATTTAGCCAATATTGATCTGTCCAAAGCGGAGGAACAACTCCTTAGTCTGGGCTTATCATATTGCCCAGAGAGCAATTTTGATTATGCAACAACTCGGATGGACATATACCGATGTGTCAGAAAACTGAAATTAAAAAAGTATCACACACTGTTGAATAAGGATCAGAGGAAACAAAGTGATGACAATCACACTGAATTGGAACTGACTTCAAATCTATCCCAGTCTGACATGCCGCTCCTAAGGGATCTACGAGAATTATGGGGAGAAGGCAGCGCATTAGAATCACAGACTGCAGAGGCAATCGAAGGGTTAGACATCACTTTGAATACTGTGCCAGTATTACCAACTATGGTCAGTACAAATCAGCCTACACCTTTCAAAGTAAAATCCACATTTAACCCCATCACCCCTAGAGATTCAATAGATATCTTCCATGAACAAGTTACATCTCAAATTAAGCAATTGAACAGAAAAGTTCAAAATACCAAAACAAAATATAACAGGCGCAATCACCAATACCATGAACTCATGAAAAGACTGCACAATGACAATCGAATAATAATTAGGAACTCCGACAAAGGAGGAAATATTGTTATTTGGTCGAAAGAGGAGTATACCAAGGAAGCACTTTCGCAGCTCAATGACAGGACTTGTTATATCAGGAGCAATGTTTCCAATTTAAAAACGATGTACAATGACTTTTATTCCAAACTATTGGCCTGGAAAACCAAGGGGTTGATCAACATGCAGGAATTTAAATTCCTGAAAAAGAGAGCACCACGATACCCACTTTCTATTTCATTCCGAAAGTGCATAAAGACCCCAAAAAAACACCGGGGAGGCCGATTATCTCGGCCAGGGACAGCTTGCTTGAACATACTTCTCAGTATGTGGATTATTTCCTGCAGGAACATGTGAAATCCTTGCCATCGTATATAAAAGATACTAGTGATTTTTTGAATAAATTATTGAATTTTGAATGGAAAAGCGAGTACCTCCTTATGGCACTTGACGTGACATCCTTATATACAAGTATTAAACACAAGGATGGAGTCAAGGCACTAGAACATTATCTCAACAAAAGACCAGGGCAACAGATGAAGCACAGCAAAATGTTGGTGGAAATGGTTGTATTTTGTTTGGAAAATAATATATTTATGTTTAACAATGTACTCTACCAACAGACAAGAGGTGTTGCGATGGGAGCCAGCTTCTCCCCCAGCTATGCATGTCTTCACATGGGCTGGTGGGAGGAGCTGGTCCTGGGAGCCAGGCATAGCCAATATGTCCACAGCAACATCAGGCTGTGGCTTCGCTTCATTGATGATTTGTTTGTGGTCTGGGAGGGTACACATAACCAAGCAACTGAATTTGTGAATGCTATTAACGGGAATGAAATCAATCTACACTTTACTGCCACCATTAGTGATGTCACAGTGAATCTTTTAGACACACAAGTGTATATATTAAACAACAAAATTGAGACTCGGCTATATCGTAAAGAGACGGCAAGCAATTCGGTTTTGCATGCCAACAGTTCCCATCCGAGGCACCTAATCAATAGCATTCCCTACGGGGAAATGTTGAGACTCAGACGAGTCAGCAGCAACATTGTAGACCTCAAGGAAGCACAGGCAGCCAGCAAAACCAGATTTTTGGAGCGTGGCTATTCCCACAAAATCATCAACAGGGTAATTTTGAAATCTATGACTCAGGAAAGGGAAGAACTACTGAGGGACAAAAAATCCACCTTAACAATAGGCTGAATATATCCGAAGATTTGTACACCTGTTTACAATAATTCAATAATTTTATACAGTATTTTTAAGATTTTATCCAATATTTAATATTTAACATTCTACATTAGTATTTAATGTTTAATGTTTTATATTTGTATTGTAGACTTTTTGCACTTACCTGTCTATGCGAGTTATGGGTTCAGGCTAAATGAGGAGCAATACGAGCAAAAAGAGGTATGATCTCTAAGGGTATTCAAACCATGATTTGTCAACGACCTTGCAAACAAACAAACAGCTGCAGTAAAAGAATGTATTCTTTGGAAATTAGCAACCAGTAAAATTAATGGATGACCAGAATGAGGGCCACATTAAGCTATATAATGGACACACCCGAAACAAGGTTAATAGCATATATTATAGGTCCATACAATGCACAAGCACTTAGACACTTTAAGCACTTTAGTAACTTCACATTAGCACTTTCAGGGGTTGAAGTGTTGGCAGCCAATCAAATTTTAGTAGGATCAGCGAGTCCACTGCCGCGGATCCATCCGCAAATTCGCCACAAACTTAAATACAAAAATAATTTTTACCCTGTCAGGGGGGCCAGGGAATTCCTACCCTGGCCCCTTTTCATAATTTTTTACTTTTTTTGCGGGAGTCGGCTTCAAGCCGATTCCCAAGATGGCTGCCAACACTTCCTGGTTGAAGTGTTGGCAGCCAATCAAATTTTAGTAGGATCAGCGAGTCCGCTGCAAGGACTCGCAACCCCAGATATCTATATTTTTTAAACTTTAATATCTCTGAAACTACTGACACCAAATCACAAAAAACACACTTTCTGGACCAACATCTAGCTTTCTGCCAAATTTGGTGTAATTCCCTTCGTGGTTTGGGCTGCAGTCGTGAAAATCCCCTTAGACATAACATGGGGAAAATGCGTTTTGGGACCCCCCTTTTTTTCTCAATCCCCGCTTGACGGATCTCCTCGAAACTTTCAACACAGCAGCTGAACCAAAAAGGGGAAGCTTTTTGAAAATTTCGTGAAGATTCATCAAGCGGTGCCAAAGTTATTTACAAAAGAAAAAACGCCTTTCCTATGGAAACTTTGGTCCTAACTATAACTACCTAATGGCAAACGCCAATAGATAATATATATATCAATGATTTGTCAACGACCTTACAAACAAACAGCTGCAGTAAAAGAATTTATTCTTGGAAATTAGCAATCAGTAAAATTAATGGGTGACCAGAACGAGGACCACATTAAGCTATATAATGGACACACCCGAAAAAAGGTTAATAGCATATATTATAGGTCCATACAATGCACAAGCACTTAGACACTTTAAGCACTTTAGTAACTTCACATTAGCACTTTCAGGGGAGATCAAAACATATACGGATACAAATAAAATAGACATACAACCCAGGACTGGGGAATAATCAACATGATATACGATACAATGTATTATTCAATATCATCTGTGTATTTGTACATGTTGGTATCAATGTCCATACATAGTAGGTTATGCTATAAATCATGGACAAAAGTCAAGATTAGAAGAATGAGTTAGCATGTTTACAGTTCAAATTTAACACGATTAGAATTGATGTATTTTATACATTAACAGAATAATCATGTTTTAACAAATGTTCATTTTATAATATTTTAATATGAACTTATTGTTGAGCAAATGTATTATGTGTCTGTTTTATGTCTATGATTGCATTTTGCACATGGTATGTTGCACTAGCACTTGTCACTTTAAAAGTATTGGTTGAAGCTGTAGGACCATGTCATGTGATCAAGGCTCATTTCGAGCGGAAACGCGTAATGGCGGCACAGCAATAAACCGAATTTGATGCACTTATCTGGTGGTCCGTGTCCGTGTGTGGCGAGTATCCTGGAAGCAAACGGAATCTTTTTGATATATATATATATATATATATTTAAGTGGTTTGTAAAAAATCCAGTGTGTGAACAAGACTGCGTGTCAGTCGAAATGCGTTACTGGTAATAAAATCCATGGCTCGGTAAATGATCCCCTGAGTGAGCGCTTACTTGGTCTAACTTGGAATAATTACGTCTGGTGGGCTTCGCCGACGCAGCGCACTAACTACCAACGGGCGTGTGGGGGCGGAAGGAGCACAACGACGATTTCATATATAAATATATACATATAATACACATACATATATATCATTAATATGCTTTAATATTTCCCTATATTTACCCATAAGGAGATCTCTGACATGGTAGTGGAGATGTACAGCTATGTGGGTAAAATTATTAGTTGTAAGTTTACACTCATAGTTCCTGTTGTAGGAGGCTCCACCTTGAAGTGGAGACATACAAGTCTACAGTTAGGTGTAAATCTACACTCAGAAATTGTAAATAGCAAAAAAGTGTAGCTACACACCTTGATGCAGTCGTCAATTTACTACTCATGAGTAAATCTACACATGCAAATGAACCCTTGTGAAACAGGCCCTATGTGCTGAACTTCAGAAACAGAAATAAAACATTCAACCATCAGCTTGATCATTCCTTTGGTTTTCGTAATGTCACTCTTTGATTTGTTCTTCAAAATGTGGTAATTAATGAGCTTTTGTTGATCAGTACAAATGACTTTGGCATCAGTAGATGTTTAAATACTTGAGCAAGACATAAAACAAATGTGGGTCCAAGATTAAAGTCTCAGCCCGCTTGGGTTTAAAAGGGCACCTTCATTTTCCAGATTAACAAAGGGCCATCTACTAGTTTGTTTTCTGCAACTAAGAATCCATATGAATATTCTTCCTCTATTGCACCCTGGAGGAAAGTACGTCATTATCCAGCTACTATTTCTACCAGC
This sequence comes from Calotriton arnoldi, assembly GCA_963921515.1. Lineage (NCBI taxonomy): Eukaryota > Metazoa > Chordata > Amphibia > Caudata > Salamandridae > Calotriton > Calotriton arnoldi. The sequence continues at coordinate 3,469,406 of CAWUFW010000455.1, read as the reverse complement.
ATAGCAGCTCTTCTTTTTTTCCGCAGTTTTATATAGAGCGAACTCGACCCGAACATATCGGGTATCAGAGCACTCTAAATAAGCACCAGTTGCGTTACAAACAGACACATTTATATATATTTTTTTTGTTAGGCACGGGAAGATTATACGATTTGCACAGAATCACAGGATGTTGAGCGTCGTTGCTGAGACTGGAACCCAGGGGGATATTTACAACTGAAGTGGCGGAGTGAGGCGTTAGCCGTCACGGCTTAACGCCTCACTCCGCCACTTTAGAAACACAAGGCTGCACCATATTTATGAGAATATGGTGCAGCCGTGCGTTTCCTCCTGTGCTGGCGCTACACTTAGCAGTGTAGTTCCAACGCAGGCACCCTTGCACCATAGTGCACGGGTGTCTGCGTGCAGGGGAAAGATTGTTTATGTACAGGAATGTCCCCCTTCCTGTACAAACAATATTTAAATGCCATTTTGTCACTTCTATGTGTGCTGCTTAATGCAGCACACATGGAAGTCACAAAATGTCATTTTTTTAAAAATATTGTTTATGTGCAGGAAGGGGGACCTTCCTGTACATAAACAATCCAAGGCTTTTTGCTTTTTCCATGTGTGCTGCACAAGGCAGCACACACGGATAAAGCAAAAACGAGTCGTTTTGCCAACTTAAGACCAGGTATTCCCTGGTCTTAATTTTGGCGCTCTCTCCTATTTACGCTGCCCTTGTAAATAGGGGGCAGCGTCAAAATCAATGGGTGTTGCGGTGGAACTCCCACCCCAACACCCACCCCTTTCACGCTAAGTATAGCGTGAAAGGGGGCCTTATTTACAAGGCAGCGTTAAGCCACGTTAAGTGGCTTAACGCTGCCTTGTAAATAAGGCGAGGCCCCTATCGCCACCACAACGTCACTGAAAGCGATGGTGTGATGGTGATAGGGGTGTGTACATATGCCCCCCAGTTCTCGTGCTTCGCGTTCGAACGCTCTAGCCGTTAGGCCACATCCTCTCCCAGGCCTTACCAAATTTGATTCAGTTGTTCCTCATGTTGCCAACTTTCAGTGGTTTTTCATTTGTAACAGACTTGCCTTCAGGGCACCCCGATTGGTGCATAAAGCCATCCATAACCTAGGCCAGGGGTACTAGAGCAACACATTCTGCCATATGTACCGCCCGACCTCTGAAATCAGCAACAAAGGTCACGTTTTATTAAAAAGCCCATTCATTTAAACGATCATGAGCTGCTGCTCCTTGGAACGTCTTTTCATTACACTCCATTGAGAACCTGCAAGTTTGGAACCGTAAAACACTTTTCTTTAAAACCTAGTGTTACTTCTTGCTGACTTCAATACTAGGCGACAGGACAAATTAAGGCATTATTGCATTATATCAAGTTTAAAATGAATGAACTAATTCATTCATTCATAAAACAACTGTATGGTGGTTAATATGAGGTAATATTTGTATTATTGCACTATGAATGCAATGCTTCCAAATCGCATAACTCCGGGTCTAAAAATAGCCAAATTCGAGTTAAATTCAAAAGTAACTATGGCAGAAATGTTGGCTTTGTACAGTTTACTTTGAGAAGAAATTAGGCCTGTAAGGCAGGAACTAAAACCGCACGGATTTTATGATGCAGCAGACCTGCTGAATGGAGTCATCTGTAACCTATACATGCATTAGTGTTCAACGCACCAATATCCTGGGTCCTGGCAGCTCCTTTGGGGCTGGTGGATTAACATGCACCCGTTCAAATATTGGGATTCTGTACCTGGTCCTCTAAACAACATATCTGTACCATGCACAGGCTGCAAATAGAGGGTGGGTCGGAAATTACAATGTGGGCTTCCCTAAACTACACACCTGGGACACGACTTTGACCCCCACCCGCAAATGGCATAGTCAGTTCTGGGTGTGGGTTCAGCCTCTCTACCTAAAATGGCGTCCTTGTTGACTCCACCAAAACCATAGCATTGGGGAGTATTGTAGGCAGTCCAGGCACTGTAAGGTATGATCAACTGTGGATGGAGGAAGTGACTTGACCCAAAAAGTAACCATTTTGAGTGTAAGGGGCATGGTCAACAAAGGTGGTGCTCAATGGAGGTGGGACATCTAGTAAGGTTCAAGTCCTCGTTTCTTTTGTGCTTGAAGAAAGCTATGAATATATTTACTATTTTGCACTATAAATGCTGTCTCTGTCTTGACAGGTGGTCTGCATGGACGAGTATGACATCATGAATCTGGAACATGAGACCCTGGTGCTGGTTGTGACTAGCACATTTGGCAATGGCGACCCACCGGAGAATGGCGAGGTGAGCAGTGTCTACTTCAAGCATAGCTTTCTGACCTCATTCTCTTATGTGCGGTTGCTTGTCATTTTATCATTTCCCCCCCCCCAGGCTTTGTAGAGAATAGGCACATATAACCACCCATAGAATTTGTAGCAAAAAATGTCTTAAGAAGGCCATGGATTGTATTGGAAGAAACTGTCACATATGGGCAATGTGAGGATCTCCTACTTGTGAGCAGTGCAAAGGGCTGGTACTGGTAGTCAGTGTGGATAGCTCTCAGTTGAGGGCAAAGTGAGCAGACTACGATGGTGAGCAGTGTTCTAAGCTAATAGTAGGGTATTGTGTGAGAGGTTGACACTGGTGACCAATATTTGAGGTTCACACTGGTTGGCAATGTGATTGGCAAGAGGTGGGATTAATAATAATAATAATAATACCGAAGCTTATAAAGCGCGACAGCTACCCCAAACAGGGGTGTCCCGGCGCTGAAGCAACAGGTAATTGCGACCAGAGAGAGCACCGGTACCAACGAGCCCTATTTAGTCAGCCATAAAGAGCCACGTCTTCAGGGCCCTTCTAAAACAGGCTTCAGAATTGGCCTGTCGCAGGGGCCCTGGTAAAGCATTCCACAGCGAAGCCGTTCTGACTGTGAAAGCTCTGCCGCCCAAACGTGATTTCGCAAATCGTGGGGTGCGCAGCAAATTATGAGAATTGGATCGCAGTGTACGATTTTGCTTATAAAGACACAGTCTTTCCTTCAGATAACCAGGGCACTTTCCATTAAGGGCCCGGTGGGCCAAAGTCATAGCCTTAAATTTAATTTGTTTCTCAACTGGAAGCCAGTGGAGCTTTTGTAGGTGCGGAGAGACATGGTGTCGAAATGGTATACGACGAACCAGCCTCGCAGCCGCATTCTGAATCATCTGAAGGCGGCAAATGGCGTACTTGGGAAGGCCCAGATATAGACTATTTGCGTAGTCCAGCCGGGATGTAACTGTGGCATGGACTACTGCTTTGCGGCAATCTTCCGGTAGGGAGTGTAGGACTTTCGGGAGATTTTTTAGTTTACTGAAACAGGTTGCAGAGACCTGCTGTATTTGAGCTGAGAAAGAGAGGTCCCCCTCCCATCTCACTCCTAAATTTTGGATACGTGTGGCAGGGGATGGAGGTGGACCCATTTCTGACGGCCACCATAAATCAGAGTCTGGCACTGGGCCTTTCCCGAAGAACAAAACCTCTGTCTTCCCAGCGTTAAGCTTTAATTTATTTGAGTTCATCCATAGAGCTATGTCGCGCAGACAGCCCTTAAAGTTCTTGAAGGCATCTATCGTCCGCTCCTTAAATGGAAAAACTAACTGGGTGTCGTCAGCGTAGGAGATCGCCTTCACTCCCCAGTTGGCAATCAGGGAAAACAGTGGAGCCAGATATAAGTTAAAAAGCAAAGGACTCAAAGCTGAGCCCTGGGGGACACCGCACCAGAGCTGTTTTGGTTCAGATTCGAACGGTTGTAGGGCAACTCTCTGCGTGCGCCCACTCAGATAGGATGTCAGCCAGGTCAACACTTTCCCACCAAAGCCCACACCTTGTAGTCTTTGGATCAATATGGTATGATCGACAGTGTCGAACGCGGCGGATAGATCCAGGAGCACCAGCAATGCTGATGCTCCTGAATCCAGCGACCATCTTACCGACTCTGCCACCTCAAGGAGAGCGGTCTCCGTACTGAATCCCACCCGGAAACCAGATTGTGTGTCATGCAATGCGCTATGCTGCTCAATAAAAGTGGTCCATTGGCGCTGGACCAACTTCTCCAGCATCTTTCCTGGGGCGGGGAGCAGAGAGATGGGTCTAAGGTTGCTGAGGTCGCCTGGGTCACCATTTGGTTTCTTTTGCAAAGGGAGAAGTGTTGCATGTTTCCATTGGTCAGGAAAGATGCCTGTGTCTAGGGAGGTGTTCCATGTATGAAGCAGCCCGCCCATCAGGGAGAGAGCTAACATTTTCCACAATTTGGGAGGGCAAGGATCATCTGGGGCGCCAGAGCGGCATTTTTGGATTTCAGCTAGCGCATCCTGAGGTGAGATCGGTGTGAAGTTGGTGAACGAAAGAACCTCACCCGTGCCCTGGGAGAGATCCGATTTCTCAGTTGCCTCAGGGGTCGAGAAGGAGTCGTAGACCTTTAGAATTTGGGATTGTACACTGGTTTTGGCAAGACTGACCTAGAATTCCCTTATACATGCTGGTAGATGTAGTCCAACTGTCTATCACTCACTGCAGAAAGTGGTTGCTTGTAGGGTCAGGCTTAGCCCAGTGCTTGGTAACTCATTGACCATGGTTCATACTTGCAGTATTCTTCAAAAGGGTAAGTTTTAGTCATGGGGGTGTTGTCTTGCTACTTTGCTATTCTTGGGTTAGTGCTAGCACAGCTCCCAGGAGTGAATCCAAGAGGATGATAGTGACAAGAAGTTTAAGAAAATAGTGCTGGTGGGCATTGTAATGAAATGGCACAGGTAGGCTTTACCAGTACCTAGCATTGGTTGGCAGTTTTACGTGCATCAATTTAAGGGCAAAATGATCAGCTTGCATTGGCTGGCAGTGTAACAAGACTTTACTCGTGGGCATTCTTAGGAGCTGGTACTGACAGACACACTGGTGGGTTGTGCGAGAAGATTGAACTGGTGGGCAGTTTAAAAAGTTAATAGTGGTGAACAGTGCTTGAAGCCATCAAAGGTGTGCGGTGTCAGGGGCCTGCACTGATTGGTAGTATGGCACTCTTATACCTTTGGAGCTGATACTGCTAGGCACTCTGAGGAAGACATAGTGGTGGGCTGTGCTAGGCTGGGAAATTGCAAAACTGGGTAGCTGGGAAATCTAATAGCAGTAGAGTGTTAGAAACTGTCAGAGGTGTGCAGTGCCATAGACCTGCACTGGTGGACAGTGTGAGAGTCTTGCACTGGGTGGGCAACCAGAGGAAATTAAACCATAGTCTAGGTCTGTGGAATGTGGACTGTGAGCTTGTTGGTACCCTCTGTCTGATGGATACTTCAAGCTGGAGAGTCCTCAACTTTAGGATATCCCCAGGGGTCAGACTGGATCCGGAAGATTTTAAACAACAATGCTCCCATGGTCTGGTCGGTGACACCCTGCGGCTCCTCATTGTATTCGTTCTGCTCCAGAAGTGATGAGGGAGTTGCAAAGGAACAGGACCCCTGCGCATTGACATCTGTTTCTTTCTTTTCATGCCTTCGTACACAAATCTGGAGCTCACTCACAACTTGTTCCTCATCAGTTGACACATTTTTTCTTACAAGTTGTTTCTTTCCACTGTGCAAGAGAACTATGGGCCCGATTTATATCTTCGAGGTACAGGTACTCTATTGCAACAGAAGAGAGTGCCTCCTAAGCCTTGGTAATGAGACGTGCAACGGAGGTATTGAATTTTATAACTGCCAAACATGGAATTCAAAACTAAGGTATTGACAGAGGTTTTGCAAAATGGACAAGCTTCCATTTAATGAAGCACTCTTATGGGTTGAACAGCAGTTTGCCATACAACATAAGCCGGTGACAGGTGACCCTGATTTTTTGAGGCAGCACCCTGCACCAGAAAGTGTGGTAGGACAGGCGTCCAGCAGTAGAGTGAACCCCAATTCATTTCCCACAGGTCATTTAACGCTAGCTCCTTGTTGGGTAGATATACCCAAGCTTTATGGGACATGGTTGGCAAGATCTTGCCGGCAGTCCCCGAATAATTCAGGACCAATCTAGTTCAAACCATCCTCTACCTAGCTTATATCATCTGATCTGGGCTGAACACTATCAAATCTTTGGGCAGAGCAGTTGGCAGTAGCGTGGCACTTAGGCAGAATGATTGGATGAGTTCCACAGGCTTCTCTGGTGATGTGCAAGCCTTTTTAATAGACATGCCATTTGATGGATCTCATCTGGTTCCAGAAAAAAACGGATTCAGCATAGAATGCTTGAAAGAAAGCCATGCCACCACACATTCCTTGGGCCTTTCCAGCCCCATAAACAGTACCCTCAACAATGTTGCCTCTTTCATGGCTACTCCACAGGGTTGGCTTACAGGCTCTGCAAAGGCCTATCGCCCCGCAACAGGTACCCCAGTCCTATCTGGGTGTCAGGGGTCGGGATCAAGTAGACATTACCAAGGTCATCAGGTGTAGCAGACTTACCAGTCCCCCGCGCCTGCAACATCACCTCCAAGCCACTTTAATTTCCCCTTAGTGGTGCACGACCAACCTGTGGGATGCAGAATCAGGCATTGTTGCCAAGTTTGGCAAAATATAACATCTGAAAATATGTACTTCAGATCGTTCAACTAGGTTATGCCTTTCCATTTCTCTTTGGTCTGCTGCACCTCCTGCCCACATGAGACCATCTTTCAGAGGAGCACCTGTCCATTTTGCTCCAAGAAGTGCAGACTCTTTTAACCAAAGGAGCCATAGAGAGGGTCCCAACCCTAGAAACAGGAACTAGCCTTCGCTACCTATATTTTCTCGTGCTGAAGAAGGGAGTCTCAGATCCCATCTTAGATCTGCACTCTTTGAACGTCTTCTTGCGAAAGTACACATTCAAGATGTTCCCACTAGACTGCCCTCGATCCAAACACCTGGATGGTGGCTTTGGACCTGTAGGTCTCCTGCTTTTATGTACCCATTCTGCAGTCCTACAGACGCTACTTGTGGCTCAAGGTGGGTCAAGAGTGATTCCAATTTGTGGGGGGTAGATGTGGGCTCTGCAGTGGAACCTGGATTTTCAGTAGGCCCACCCCCAGGGGAACCTGTCAGAAGCCATATAGGTTTTGGAGGAGAATGCAAAAGACCTGCAGTGGTTGGTCAACTACAATTAGGCCAGTGACAACCCCCTCTACCTGGCCCACTCAGAGCTGATGATGGTGACAGATGCATCATTGCTGGGATGGGGAGGTCATGCAGAAGATGTGGTGACCACAGACACTGGTCTGTGGCAGACACCCATTTCCACCTCAACCTGTTGAGTTGCATGCCATTCACCTGGCTTTGAAAGCCTTCATAGCATCCATCAAAGGGAGGCTGATTCAGGTTCTCACAGACAATACCACAATCATGTGGTGCTTTAACAAAGGAGGGTCAGGTGGGGTCCTGGGTTCAGTACCAGGAGGCTCTTCAAGTTGGCTGAAATTTTAGGGCATTTTTCCGGTTGAGAACCACCTGGCAGGGTGGATTAACTGAGCCAGCTGCACCAGGCAGAAAATGACTGGAGGTCACACCCCGAAAGTGAACAGGGCATTTTCCAGCATTAGGGAGAACTCTTGCTAGATCTTTTCGCAACCTTTTGCACGCTGGAGGTACCAAGAAGGCTCTTTCTTGGAGATGCAATCCAGATAGAGTTGGGCACAGGACTCCTGTATGCCTTTCTGCCTCTATCTATCCTGCCCTCAATTATCAAGAAGATCAGGAACGACCATGCCCAAGTCATTCTAATGGCTGTGGATTTGGCCAGGAGAGTGTGGTACTCAGAACTTCTCGGCATGTGCATCCATCCTTAGATCAGGCTACAGCTGTGGGAGGATTTCCTGTCACAGAAGTAGGGCAGGGTCTAGCACCCAAACCTGCACAATTTGCACCTCCAAGAGATTGTGCTGCAGCAGTTGACCATCTTTGATCTTCCACCTGAAGTTGCAGGTGTAATCCTGGCAACCAGGAGTCTTTCTACAAAGTCTGTCTACACAAGGCGCTAAGACATGTTTGTAGCCAGGGTTGACACCCACAACACTGACCGGTTGCAGGCCAAACTGTCAGTTGTCTTATTGTTTGTGTTATTTTTGGCCCTGCAAGGACTTGCATTGGACACCGTTAAAGGTTATCTGTCGGCCTCAAACCAACCATCCTTTTACAAATCACCCATTGTGAAAAAGTATGACTCCATTGTTTCCTCCAAAATCTTTTGTGATGCTACAGTGGGATCTTAATTTGGTTTTCACTTTTCTTATGTGCACGCCATTTGAAACAATACTGTGTTCCTGGTTGTGGTAAAATCGGATCGCCGGGTGAGTGAACTCCAAGCTCTCTCCGTGCAGCATCTTCACACCACCTTTTTCCAAGTGGTGTTAAGGACCAGGGCAGCCTCCCAACATTCTTTGCTCCACCTCACCCCTCGAAAAAATAGGAGAGACATCATCACCTGAATCTCACAGAGGTTACACTGATCGCACCAAAGACTATTAGGTGGTTGATCCACTCTTTGTGGGCTTCTCTGGAGCCAAGAAAGGCAGCGCAGAAAGAGACTGTGGTTGATAGAACTCTGTATTCAGATCTACTACACACTGGACAAAAAGTAACTTCTGAAGGGATAAAGAGATGCCACCAGGGCGAAGGCTTTTACCACTGCACTTGCTCATAAAGTGCCTGCCTTGACACCTGTCAGACTGCGACGTGGGTGTCAGTACACAAATTCACAAAGCGCTTCTGCCTCCCTCATTCTGACGGGATGGGCATTTCGCCCATTATGTCCTATAGTACATTTTGATCTAAGTCATCCCCACCTTGCGAGGTACTGCTTTGGTATCTATTCAGAAGGTGAAGAATCTGTGTTTAGAAGTATCCATCAGAAGAACGAGTTACTTTCCTTAGGTAACGCTCTGGCCCAGATTTACTTACCTTTCACACAATGCAATGCACTAAGTCAACTTGCTGTGCTGCGTTGCGTGAAAAGGAGAGTGATGTGCCAAATTGTCTACGAAATAGTACACTTCTCTGTCATAGGGCTGTGGCACTTCAGGCAGACTAGCGCCAACACAGGCGCACTTGTGCCATGGTGCAAGGGTGCCTTCATTACAGGCAGGATTGTTTTTGTGCAGGAAGGAATAGCTTCCTGCACAGAAACAATCCTTAGAGGCATATTCCTCTTTGTATGTAGAGGAAGTAACAAAGAGAAATGAAGATATTTCTCCTCGTTATGCCAGTCTAGGGAAGGCACCCCATTTTGGAACATACCCAGTTTGCTGCCTTTAGTAAATCTGGGTGTGCATCAAAACACATGTTGAATGCATGGGAGCGCCCCTCCATCCCTGATGGGGCCGCACGATTCCAACCATTGGTGCGCAACTGTGGTTATATAGAGTATCCACCAGAAGGAGCTTTACCGAAGTAACTTGTTCATATAGAATATCTGACCTGTGTTGGAGAAAGGTGTAGTTTACTGTATAATGCGTTGTGTTGAATATTTTGGGTGTTGTTGTGTGGATGGGAGTGCTGTTGTGAGTGCAATAATGAGTAACTATGTGGTGTATCTGCACCATGATGGATGCGTACGTGTTCCATTTTTTTTTTATTGGATGTTAGATCTTGATGTCTAGGTGTTCTGCACACTTAAGGTCCTCTTGCTGCATGCTATATTTTAAAAATACATGTGTTAGAATGGGAGATTTTACAATGGAAAAATAAGGGTATGGCACCTCTTCCATGGTTCTTCTAATAACCCTGCATAATATATAATTAAGGTTATTTAAACAAAAAAAACACCATTCATTGCATGGCATTTAGAAATCTTGACTGAAAAAGTGTCTTTGGACACCAAGAAAATATTGTATACTCCATGCTGTTAGAGATTAATTGATTATGTCTTGTTAAACTAGAGTTTCACAACCTTCAGGAGTTTCAACTAAACAGTTTTTCTGTGTGTTGAATATTTACACATAATGTGTATCTTCTTCACATTTCAGAACTTTTCAGATGCCCTGATGGAAATGTCGTGTCCTACCATTATGATCCCTCAGCCGGAACTGCAGAAGTGAGTTCATAAAAAGTACAGTGCCTAGTGCCGAACATTCAGCTGGGATAGACAAAAGAATGGTGTTGTACTGTAACCAGCGCCAGGGTAATGTGGCACACTCTGTCCCCATAAACTAAAGGTATACCATCAAGATACAAAAAAGGTAACACATTGTAAGTGCAAGCACTAGAACTAGAGCCAAAAAAAGACAGCAGACATACATCACCAGTTATTGTATACTACAGCTATAAAAGCCAGGAAACCATATTGCAAAAATGCACCCATATCACCCAGAACAGATACATATGTATTTAAGGGTTGTATGACCGAACCACTCTTGCGATTACATCACATTCCTTAACAGCAAGGTCTTTACAATGACCATGTCTTTACCATGCATGCTTTTACAACGAATTTCGTTGTAAAGGCATGATTGGTAAAGGCAAATGCGTGGTAAAGATCACACCCCAGCCCGCCCCCCTCCACCCGGAGCCCTAAAACCCAGCCCCAACCCTGCAAGCCACCCCGCCCTAGTCCTAAAAACTATCCGACCTCCCCACCCTGAGCCCTAAAACTCAGCCCCCAGCCATAAAAACTACCCCAACTCCCCCGCCCGAGCCCTAAAACCCGGCCCAGCCCTACGTACCAAGCCGCATCCCGATCCTTCCTGTCCCGATCCTTCCTGTTCCTTCACGCAATCTCCCCGCCCATCTGCTCTGAAACTAGAGCGCTGACTGCCTTTACCACACATATTTTTATTTATTTATTTATTTGCAAAGTTTTATATAGCGCTGGCTAGACCCGAAGGTATCAGAGCGCTTTACATGAGAATCAGCGAGTTACAGGTTACATAGTTACTTAGCCAAGAATAGACATAGGAGAAAAAAAAACATGAGATTACACAATAATAAGAGTTATTAGCGCGTACACACGTCTTAAGGGGAGAGAAAGGTAGAGGGGGAGTGGTAACAGGGGTAAGGAATGCAGGTGGAAGACAAAACGGGGAGACGAGGAGAACAGTGTCCGATGTCCGGCCGGGAAGGTGCCCGCCGAGGGGTGAACCAGAGCCAAACTCCTCTATAGCTGCATAGGACAACTCCACCGGGCATAGGCCACGGTTGCTCGGGCACCGCGTAATATACAGACAATCATGGATTCCGCCCAGTGGGCATCTTCAAAGTTCCATTGAGAGCACCGATCACGGAGTTACTGGAAGCGATATCCGCCTTAACCACCAGCTCGCCCCCAGGTCAGGGGTGATGAGAGGAGGGGTGGAAGGGACAGATTCCAAAGTCTGCAGAACTTCCTCACTGCAAGGCATTAATTACATAGGAGGCCTTAGACACACAAGCGCTAGATGTATCGCTGATTTGGCTGTCAGGGGTCCCGCTCGCATGATGGAGCAGGTGCTGTGAGGGTCAACTGCAAAGGAAACAATTGATGGACGGAATGCTGAACAATGCAAACATTCACCCCCCGTCACAAGGATCTGGGTTTAATCCATCATTCTTTTGCTCACCACGCCACCCCAGTTTGGACCCAGCTTAATGCAAATCAGGCTTGACCCTGTGCCTCATGGGAACAGTCCAGCCCGAACTGCCAAGCCAGGTCCTCCCTGGACCGGAAACAAGCATCCTGGGACCAGTTTCAGGGCATCACCCTTCATCAGCCAGGCTAGCTTGAATCCAGTGGCGCAGTGAGCACGGGACCCACGTCTGGCCATACCCTTCCCACTTAGGGCGACAAATGCAAAGGAAACAATTGATGGACGGAATGCTGAACAATGCAAACATTCACCCCCAGTCACAAGGATCTGGGTTTAATCCATCATTCTTTTGCTCACCACGCCACCCCAGTTTGGACCCAGCTATATGCAAATCAGGCTTGACCCTGTGCCTCATGGGAACAGTCCAGCCCGAACTGCGAAGCCAGGTCCTCCCTGGACCGGAAACAAGCATCCTGGGACCGGTTTCAGGGCATCACCCTTCATCAGCCAGGCTAGCTTGAATCCAGTGGCGCAGTGAGCACGGGACCCACGTCTGGGCATACCCTTCCCACTTAGGGCGACAAATGCAAAGGAAACAATTGATGGACGGAATGCTGAACAATGCAAACATTCACCCCCAGTCACAAGGATCTGGGTTTAATCCATCATTCTTTTGCTCACCACGCCACCCCAGTTTGGACCCAGCTATATGCAAATCAGGCTTGACCCTGTGCCTCATGGGAACAGTCCAGCCCGAACTGCCGAGCCAGGTCCTCCCTGGACCGGAAACAAGCATCCTGGGACCGGTTTCAGGGCATCACCCTTCATCAGCCAGGATAGCTTGAATCCAGTGGCGCAGTGAGCACGGGACCCACGTCTGGGCATACCCTTCCCACTTAGGGCGACAAATTTCAAAGGAAGCAATTGATGGACGGAATGCTGAACAATGCAAACATTCACCCTCAGTCACAAGGATCTGGGTTTAATCCATCATTCTTTTGCTCACCACGCCACCCCAGTTTGGACCCAGCTATATGCAAATCAGGCTTGACCCTGTGCCTCATGGGAACAGTCCAGCCCGAACTGCCAAGCCAGGTCCTCCCTGGACCGGAAACAAGCATCCTGGGACCGGTTTCAGGGCATCACCCTTCATCAGCCAGGCTAGCTTGAATCCAGTGGCGCAGTGAGCACGGGATCCACGCCTGGGCATACCTTTCCCACTTAGGGCGACAAATGCAAAGGAAACAATTGATGGACGGAATGCTGAACAATGCAAACATTCACCCCCAGTCACAAGGATCTGGGTTTAATCCATCATTCTTTTGCTCACCCCGCCACCCCAGTTTGGACCCAGCTATATGCAAATCAGGCTTGACCCTGTGCCTCATGGGAACAGTCCAGCCCGAACTGCCAAGCCAGGTCCTCCCTGGACCGGAAACAAGCATCCTGGGACCGGTTTCAGGGCATCACCCTTCATCAGCCAGGCTAGCTTGAATCCAGTGACGCAGTGAGCACGGGACCCACGTCTGGGCATACCCTTCCCACTTAGGGCGTACAAATGCAAAGTAAACAATTGATGGACGGAATGCTGAACAATGCAACATTCACCCCCAGTCACAAGGATCTGGGTTTAATCCATCATTCTTTGCTCACCCCGCCACCCCAGTTTGGACCCAGCTATATGCAAATCAGGCTTGACCCTGTGCCTCATGGGAACAGTCCAGCCCGAACTGCCAAGCCAGGTCCTCCCTGGACCGGAAACAAGCATCCTGGGACCGGTTTCAGGGCATCACCCTTCATCAGCCAGGCTAGCTTGAATCCAGTGACGCAGTGAGCACGGGACCCACGTCTGGGCATACCCTTCCCACTTAGGGCGACAAATACAAAGGAAACAATTGATGGACGGAATGCTGAACAATGCAAACATTCACCCCCAGTCACAAGGATCTGGGTTAAATCCATCATTCTTTTGCTCACCACGCCACCCCAGTTTGGACCCAGCTATATGCAAATCAGGCTTGACCCTGTGCCTCATGGGAACAGTCCAGCCAGAACTGCCAAGCCAGGTCCTCCCTGGACCGGAAACAAGCATCCTGGGACCGGTTTCAGGGCATCACCCTTCATCAGCCAGGCTAGCTTGAATCCAGTGGCGCAGTGAGCACGGGACCCACGTCTGGGCATACCCTTCCCACTTAGGGCGACAAATGCAAAGGAAACAATTGATGGACGTAATGCTGAACAATGCAAACATTCACCCCCAGTCACAAGGATTTGTGTTTAATCCATCATTCTTTTGCTCACCACGCCACCCCAGTTTGGACCCAGCTATATGCAAATCAGGCTTGACCCTGTGCCTCATGGGAACAGTCCAGCCCGAACTGCCAAGCCAGGTCCTCCCTGGACCGGAAACAAGCATCCTGGGACCGGTTTCAGGGCATCACCCTTCATCAGCCAGGCTAGCTTGAATCCTGTGGCGCAGTGAGCACGGGACCCACATCTGGGCATACCCTTCCCACTTAGGGCGACAAATGCAAAGGAAACAATTGATGGACGGAATGCTGAACAATGCAAACATTCACCCCCAGTCACAAGGATCTGGGTTTAATCCATCATTCTTTTGCTCACCACGCCACCCCAGTTTGGACCCAGCTATATGCAAATCAGGCTTGACCCTGTGACTCATGGGAACAGTCCAGCCCGAACTGCCAAGCCAGGTCCTCCCTGGACCGGAAACAAGCATCCTGGGACCGGTTTCAGGGCATCACCCTTCATCAGCCAGGCTAGCTTAAATCCAGTGGCGCAGTGAGCACGGGACCCACGTCTGGGCATACCCTTCCCACTTAGGGCGACAAATGCAAAGGAAACAATTGATGGACGGAATGCTGAACAATGCAAACATTCACCCCCAGTCACAAGGATCTGGGTTTAATCCATCATTCTTTTGCTCACCACGCCACCCCAGTTTGGACCCAGCTATATGCAAATCAGGCTTGACCCTGTGCCTCATGGGAACAGTCCAGCCCGAACTGCTAAGCCAGGTCCTCCCTGACCGGAAACAAGCATCCTGGGACCGGTTTCAGGGCATCACCCTTCATCAGCCAGGCTAGCTTGAATCCAGTGGCGCAGTGAGCACGGGACCCACGTCTGGGCATACCCTTCCCACTTAGGGCGACAAATGCAAAGGAAACAATTGATGGACGGAATGCTGAACAATGCAAACATTCACCCCCAGTCACAAGGATCTGGGTTTAATCCATCATTCTTTTGCTCACCACGCCACCCCAGTTTGGACCCAGCTATATGCAAATCAGGCTTGACCCTGTGCCTCATGGGAACAGTCCAGCCCGAACTGCCAAGCCAGGTCCTCCCTGGACCGGAAACAAGCATCCTGGGACCGGTTCTCAGGGCATCACCCTTCATCAGCCAGGCTAGCTTGAATCCAGTGGCGCAGTGAACACGGGACCCACGCCTGGGCATACCCTTCCCACTTAGGGCGACAAATGCAAAGGAAACAATTGATGGACGGAATGCTGAACAATGCAAACATTCACCCCCAGTCACAAGGATCTGGGTTTAATCCATCATTCTTTTGCTCACCACGCCACCCCAGTTTGGACCCAGCTATATGCAAATCAGGCTTGACCCTGTGCCTCATGGGAACAGTCCAGCCGAACTGCCAAGCCAGGTCCTCCTTGGACCGGAAACAAGCATCCTGGGACCGGTTTCAGGGCATCACCCTTCATCAGCCAGGCTAGCTTGAATCCAGTGGCGCAGTGAGCAGGGGACCCACGTCTGGGCATACCCTTCCCACTTAGGGCGACAAATGCAAAGGAAACAATTGAGGGACGGAATGCTGAACAATGCAAACATTCACCCCCAGTCACAAGGATCTGGGTTTAATCCATCATTCTTTTGCTCACCACGCCACCCCAGTTTGGACCCAGCTATATGCAAATCAGGCTTGACCCTGTGCCTCATGGGAACAGTCCAGCCCGAACTGCCAAGCCAGGTCCTCCCTGGACCGGAAACAAGCATCCTGGGGGACCGGTTTCAGGGCATCACCCTTCATCAGCCAGGCTAGCTTGAATCCAGTGGCGCAGTGAGCACGGGACCCACGCCTGGGCATACCCTTCCCACTTAGGGCGACAAATGCAAAGGAAACAATTGATGGACGTGAATGCTGAACAATGCAAACATTCACCCCCAGTCACAAGGATCTGGGTTTAATCCATCATTCTTTAGCTCACCACGCCACCCCAGTTTGGACCCAGCTGTATGCAAATCAGGCTTGACCCTGTGCCTCATGGGAACAGTCCAGCCCGAACTGCCAAGCCAGGTCCTGCCTGCACCGGAAACAAGCATCCTGGGACCGGTTTCAGGGCATCACCCTTCATCAGCCAGGCTAGCTTGAATCCAGTGACGCAGTGAGCACGGGACCCACGTCTGGGCATACCCTTCCCACTTAGGGCGACAAATGCAAAGGAAACAATTGATGGACGGAATGCTGAACAATGCAAACATTCACCCCCAGTCACAAGGATTTGGGTTTAATCCATCATTCTTTTGCTCACCACGCCACCCCAGTTTGGACCCAGCTATATGCAAATCAGGCTTGACCCTGTGCCTCATGGGAACAGTCCAGCCCGAACTGCCAAGCCAGGTCCTCCTTGGACCGGAAACAAGCATCCTGGGACCGGTTTCAGGGCATCACCCTTCATCAGCCAGGCTAGCTTGAATCCAGTGGCGCAGTGAGCACGGGACCCACGTCTGGGCATACCCTTCCCACTTAGGGCGACAAATGCAAAGGAAGCAATTGATGGACGGAATGCTGAACAATGCAAACATTCACCCCCAGTCACAAGGATCTGGGTTTAATCCATCATTCTTTGCTCACCACGCCACCCCAGTTTGGACCCAGCTATATGCAAATCAGGCTTGACCCTGTGCCTCATGGGAACAGTCCAGCCCGAACTGCCAAGCCAGGTCCTCCCTGGACCGGAAACAAGCATCCTGGGACCGGTTTCAGGGCATCACCCTTCATCAGCCAGGCTAGCTTGAATCCAGTGACGCAGTGAGCACGGGACCCACGTCTGGGCATACCCTTCCCACTTAGGGCGACAAATGCAAAGGAAACAATTGATGGACGGAATGCTGAACAATGCAAACATTCACCCCCAGTCACAAGGATTTGGGTTTAATCCATCATTCTTTTGCTCACCACGCCACCCCAGTTTGGACCCAGCTATATGCAAATCAGGCTTGACCCTGTGCCTCATGGGAACAGTCCAGCCCGAACTCGCCAAGCCAGGTCCTCCCTGGACCGGAAACAAGCATCCTGGGACCGGTTTCAGGGCATCACCCTTCATCAGCCAGGCTAGCTTGAATCCAGTGGCGCAGTGAGCACGGGACCCACGTCTGGGCATACCCTTCCCACTTAGGGCGACAAATGCAAAGGAAGCAATTGATGGACGGAATGCTGAACAATGCAAACATTCACCCCCAGTCACAAGGATCTGGGTTTAATCCATCATTCTTTTGCTCACCCCGCCACCCCAGTTTGGACCCAGCTATATGCAAATCAGGCTTGACCCTGTGCCTCATGGGAACAGTCCAGCCCGAACTGCCAAGCCAGGTCCTCCCTGGACCGGAAACAAGCATCCTGGGACCGGTTTCAGGGCATCACCCTTCATCAGCCAGGCTAGCTTGAATCCAGTGACGCAGTGAGCACGGGACCCACGTCTGGGCATACCCTTCCCACTTAGGGCGACAAATGCAAAGGAAACAATTGATGGACGGAATACTGAACAATGCAAACATTCACCCCCAGTCACAAGGATCTGGGTTTAATCCATCATTCTTTTGCTCACCACGCCACCCCAGTTTGGACCCAGCTATATGCAAATCAGGCTTGACCCTGTGCCTCATGGGAACAGTCCAGCCCGAACTGCCAAGCCAGGTCCTCCCTGGATCGGAAACAAGCATCCTGGGACCGGTTTCAGGGCATCACCCTTCATCAGCCAGGCTAGCTTGAATCCAGTGGCGCAGTGAGCACGGGACCCACGTCTGGGCATACCCTTCCCACTTAGGGCGACAAATGCAAAGGAAGCAATTGATGGACGGAATGCTGAACAATGCAAACATTCACCCCCAGTCACAAGGATCTGGGTTTAATCCATCATTCTTTTGCTCACCACGCCACCCCAGTTTGGACCCAGCTAAATGCAAATCAGGTCAACAGCACAGGTAAGAGCAGAGCCCCATAAGTGCTTGTCGCCATCTTGTCTACAGTCTGCACTCGGTTGTACTCAGTGGCGTTTGCCAGCACGGGACATAGATGAGTCACTGGGCAGTTGTAGCGGTGCTAGTAACAATAAAAACAGAGCAGGGGCCTCCAAAGCAGAATGCAGGAAGTTGAAGTATCACCTAACACATAGTACATATTGAGGCAAGAAGAGTTCAGACGCGAAACGATTGGAGAAATTAAAGCCGCCATTTTGGAGTCAGGCAGGGACAGGCAGTAACGCTGGGCTGATCGCCGTGAGTGTAAGTGTCAAGCAGTGGACCACAAACAAGGTGTACCTTGAGCAGAAGGGTGTACAAGGCTTCCCTCATAGGCAGCAGCCGCTCGGTGAGGGTAAAAGAAGTACTCTTAGGCTGGAGGTACAGCGATCAGTGCACCCACCATTTTGAATCCGATGCCGATGCATGCCGATGCGGTGATACAATCCGGTGGTCTTAGGCACGTAATGATCACTGGTTTCCGTATCACACACCTTATGCGCATATCACTTCTTGAGGGGGGGGCACCGTCTGCTGGGTAAACGGAGGTCGATGTCATCGCGGAGCACCTCCCTCGGCCACCGGGTGCAGTCTTGCAGCTCCCCAGGTGCCATCTTGGCATAGTGACTGGCAGGGACGTCAGGGCTCAGTTCTCCGGGATGCAAGGTCGGGGAATGGCGATTTCAGGCTTCAGGTGATCAGCCTGCATTCCGGTTTCGGAATCGCTGTTCTGTATGGGACAACAGCGCGTCGGAACGCCGCTCAGGAAGCTGGTGAGAGGGTTCACTATGGAGCATCAGCTCCGAGCGACCATCGTGGTGAGGCTCCTCCCCTCATGCGTGGTTAAGGCATATGTGTGGTTAAAGGCAAGTGTGGTAACGCTTGCGGGGTAACAGAACACGTGGTCTCGCCCGCATTGTAAATGCCATTGCCTGTATTTAAGACACTGCACCAGGGCGTAGCTCAGTGTCTATATAGCAAACCTTTTGGAAATGGACCCAAACAAAGACAACATAAATAATTATAACTAGCATGAGAGTTATGCTAGTTATAATTATAGCATAGCAAAGCTATATCCCCAGTACTCGTTACATTACATGTCAGATACCCAGGCTGTAGGATGTAAACATATAGCACCAAGATACAAACATAAACACAAGATAGGAAAAAAGATATCCCCAGGAATCAAGCCTGTGCTTCATATCGTAAGCAGATCACACCGAGACCCAACTCAAAGCTACGTACAGGAATGGTGTAGTGCTATTTTTTGAGCCTGCACACTGTAAAGCAATAGTATAATACTGAAACCAGGGCTAGTAAAATGCACAGCTAATAGAGGGTTGTTGAGTATATATAGTGGCGGGCCCCAGTGAAACCACTGAAGTAGCTAGAGTGTTGTGGGAGGTAGGGCAGCCTGCCAACCCCCTCAAAAGAGACGTGGACATTTTATCTATTTGAGAACTGGACCACTCTTATGCTCTCCGAACTCCAGATGGTTGTGAATGGAAGTGTACAGTATCAGAATATCATCTGACACAATCTGTCCTGAATATCATTTAGAGAAAAGTTTGCACATTGAATTTAATAATAGACATTATAATGCACCCATTGGAACAATGTTCTTGTGAGCGATATTTAGGACATATTTATGTAAGGGGATATTTCTGTAGACAATCTAACATACAACCATCTGGAGGTGAGCTCTGGGTGCCATCTGAGGTTGCGGCGAGAGTCTTCTGTGAGGCTCCCAGGTTTTCTGAGGTCTGTCTTGTAAAGTGTAAGCTGAGGGCCTGCTAGGGTTAGAGAAGTCTGTTTAGGGGAGAAGGATCTATAACGGCTCGCTCAATGGCCTGCTGGGAATGACTGAAGGCAGACTGAGGGTCACTAAAGGACATTTAGTTGGATCCGGTGAACACATGGGGATTTATGATGGTCGTCTGAGGGCTAGCCAAGTTAACTAATGACTTACTAGGAGTGTATAAATGCTGACTCACCCTTAAGGCATTTAGGGCCCCATTTATGTTTTTGCCGTAGAGCAGCACCACAGGCCTTCCTGCTGCGCTGCCCTACGGCAAAAGAAAAGGGCAGGAATGCGCCGTAGCTATGAGATACAGCGCATTCCTGTCCTTTTCCCCTGTGCCGGCGCACAATGGGTTGCCGTGCGCCAACGCAGGCATCTTTGCACCATGGTGCAAGGGTGCCTACGTTGAGGGGATGATTGTTTTTGTGCAGGAAGGGAAACCTTCCTGCACAAAAACAATCACAAGAGGCTTTTTCTATGTGTGCTGCAGCACACAAAGAAAAAGGAAAAACGAGGAGAAATAAAGATATTTCTCCTCGTTGTGCCTCCCTGACGCCTCCCCTGGGGAGGCATAAGTTTTTGACGCTGCCTCAGATTTACGATTTCTCGTAAATCTGGGGCAGTGTCAAAATTCCATGGATGTTGCTGGGAACGCCCCTAGCAACACCCATTGCACGCCCCTTTAATGGAGAAAACTGCGTTAAAGGGGACAATATTTACGAGGCAGCATTAAGCCCAAAAAAGTGGCTTACTGCTGCCTCGTAAATATGGGGCAGGCTGCTGCGCCATGGAACGTCACAAAAAGTGACGTTCCGACGGCGCAAGGGTATGAGGCCCTTAATGTTTTTTTAAGTTTAAGTTTAAGGGAGGGCCTGAGATCTTCGGGATTGGACAAGGTGTGCTTCATGGCAGGGACACAAGTCTGCTAGGGCCTGAATTGGGGCATTCCAAAGCGTGTTGAAGAGTTAACAGGAGGTTTCTGTTAGAAAGCTTTGTACCACTGGTGGTGAGAAGCAGTGTCCGAGGGCTAGTGGCAGGTAACAATTCTATAGGTTCTGTTTTTTAAACTCTTCCTCGGGTGTTCCCAAATGAGGTGCATGCATGGAAGCTTGAATTGTCTGGTGAAGATCTGACCTGGATCTGTTAGTATTTCAAAAAGAGCAAAAACAAAATGACTGTGGGACACAACCCACTTATCAGGTGCCCACATGCCATGTATGACACATTCAGCAAGCCCTGCCTTTTGTATTTGAAAGTAGTTTTACAGTAGGACTTTTAATTTCATACCATGTTAAAAGTGAAAATAACAGTCTTGAAATGCATGTGGGGTAAACTGACAGGACATGACTGGCTGAAGTTGTTAAATAAGACATGGGGCCCCTTAGTAGCTATTCACATTTTAAGTATTTGTGTGGTGCTACGCTCTCCACCTGGGCCCAGCACACTAGTGATTGAAGCCAGGCTTTCTTAGCTGGGGGGTTCTGGAGACTTCCAGCGCCTGGTGATTAGGCGTTTGGCTACGATGAGCCCGAGATCTGTGAATCGGGATGTCACTTTGTGTTTTTTGGACCTCTTCTATAGGCCCAGGAGGCAGACCTCCCAGGTACACTCCACCGTACGACCAGTCGAATCTGACAGTTTCATTTGATTAA
The DNA here is from genome assembly GCA_963921515.1 of Calotriton arnoldi. Lineage (NCBI taxonomy): Eukaryota > Metazoa > Chordata > Amphibia > Caudata > Salamandridae > Calotriton > Calotriton arnoldi. Next base: position 3,448,127 of record CAWUFW010000455.1, on the reverse strand, counting down.
AACTGTTTGGTGTTAGGTGTTGAGGATAGAGTCAAGCACTTTTAGAGGCAGGCAGCACATTTTAGGCAACATTTTTTGGGGGAAGTTTTGAGAGTTGGTTTGTGAAAAGGAAATGTCTTCAGAAAAGGAAAGGGATGTTGAGGAGATTCCTGAGGGAAACAATAAATCAGGAGATTTTAAGGAAATTGATAAAACATGAAATTAAGTCTTTAGTACAAGAAGCAATAGAGCCTATGTTGGGAAACAGAAAGAAGGATCAGGGTTCACAGAATAAGTATTGGTCTTTGTCATATAAAGACGCAGAATGTAATGAAAAAGAAAGGCAAAAAAAAGTTAAAACACGAGGAGAAGAAGCAAGTAAACTGAAAAGAGAAAGAAGGCCTGCGAACCAGGAAGAAGAAAGGTGTCCTTAGCAGCACACTGGAGAGAAGTCTCCCTAGTGGCACATTTGAGAGAGGTGTCCTTAGCGGCACGCAGGGCATGTCGGAAGATGAGTTGGGGGAACAGATCTTAGGTGGTTGTTTAAAAAGGGGAGAGGATGTGAGTTTTGATGAGTATGTTCTGGACTTACAGAAAGATGATGATTTTTGTGAAAATCTGCTTGGAGAAGTAGAGAAGGCATCTACTTCCGAAGAGGTAATTACAAATCCTTTGGGAGAAAAGCTGTTTACTCCATATAATTTGAGACATCCTGAAAGTGCAGACTGGTGGCCCTTGGAGCATGTATAGAGGTTTGTCAGCTCTCATAAGAAAATCATCGGAGTAGGAAGTAAGGAGTGGTTTAAGGGCTGAGTTTTCAAGACCTGTTATTGATGATAAGGTTTGTAACACTCCGAATATCAAAATGGGAAGAGGTCTGCGTAAGGGTCCGTAAGTTTTTTAACAAGTATCAGGACAGGCTCCTGGATGTTTAGACATGTTGGCAAGTATCCTAGATATGGCAGAGGAGGCATATCTGAAAGAAATACTAGTAGATTTGGATTTATTAAGGGGATAGAGGCAGAGGGCTTTAGTTCTTTTAGGCGTTGTTAATGCTGGATTAAATGTTGAACAGAGAAAGGCAGTACTTATAAAAATAAATCCAAAGTTAGGGGACTTGGCTGGTAAGGAGACAAGTGAGAATACCAAGGTTTTTTTCTCTTTGGTGAGGATATAGTAAAGAGTCTAAGTAAATATGTGTCAACTTTTACAGCCTTAGATAAAGCTCTATATGAGGAGTTTTTGGTGGAGGTGTATTTGGAAGGACAAGCAGAAGTGGACTTTCTTCCTGCCAAGGTTTACAAAGGTCCCACTATAGTTTCAACCAAAGGAGATATGGCAGAGGCTTCCAGGCTGGAACAGGTTTCCATCCCCAGAAAGGAAGGATTTCAAGGAGTTGAGGAGTTTGAGGATTAGGATAAGGAAGTACTGGATTCCTCGGGGAGAGGAGTTGGCCTAACGGCTAGGGCGGTAGACCTCGAATCTGGGGAACTGGGTTCTAGTCTCGGCAATGACGCTGAACATCCTGTGATTCTGGGCAAATCACTTAATCCCCCCGTGCCTAACAAAAACGAATGTATGTCCTCATGTAACGTAACTGGTGCTATGTATAGCGCTCTGATACCCGATTCGGGTCAAGTTCGCACTATATAAAACTCTGCAAAACAAAACAAAAAATACAGTGACTAATTTAGTTTTTTCCCCCAAACCTGGATATGAACCTTTGGATAGAACACGTTTTAAGCCCTTGTCGATGTTAAATATTGATTACAAGATTAGATGCGCATACACAAGTGGAACACCTCTTATTTGGGTGCAGTTCTTGTGCTTAGCTAACGTATCCAGAGGTGCAACAATCCAGAGATAAATATTCCTCCATATGCTGAAAAAGATTCTCAGTCCATTTATCGGTTAACAAAAGTGCAAAATGTAACTAAAGTGCTGCCTGGCACATCATGGCCGGCTCTCCAGTATCAATCAGTGGAAAATATATGGTCCTTAGCAAAATCATTGCAAGCCACATTATTGTTTTTGTGCTGTAAATTATTCACCCTTACTAAAGTGGTTTTGTCCCTAGGCATAGCCTGCCCCCTATCATCAGATGGCCATACCATGTCTTAGATGCCACTACGATTGTGGTTCCCCAACCAACAGTTGTTACAGTACTTTTTGGAAAAGGCCTTCAACTCTTAGTTGCTGCTACATTTTACTGTACTGGAAAGAGTGGGCTTTAGTGACAATATAATGAGATGGATTACCTTATTATACACCAGACCACTGGCACGAATTTGTACAGGCCAAACAATATCAGAACCACATACAATAGAGAATGGGACACAACAAATGTGTCCCTTTCTTCTCTCTGATGTTTGGTTTGGTCATGGAACCCCTTGCAATACAATACAACTTTACAGCAGGAATAAAGGTATTCATAAGGCTGATCATCACACATCATATTGTGATACACAGATGATAAACTGCTTTATAGGAGATATGCATCAATGGGCTTGGTCAGTAAATCAGTAAATATGTTGGAGGCAATATCAGGACTACAGTTCAATTGGTCAAATTTGTTTTAATTCCTTATCAGACCTGTCATGGATAAGTGCATCATGATCATCAGTCACCAATACTTTTTGCTGTATGCAGTCCTGATGTACCACAATGACTCAGATATCATACAGGCTACACAGGCAGATCGGTGAGGACCCTAAACAGATGTGTTTCATTCTAGAGGTCCCTCTCTCTTAAGGTGCTTGGCAGAGTCTCTTTGAAAAAAACAGTGGTGCTGCTGTGGCTCTTTGCACCTTCACTAATCTACTGGTGTTCATGCCTAGGATTTTTTTCTTTGGAAGTTTAGGCTCTATCTTTGATTGCTTTGCTATGCTATGGGATGCTATGCTATGTTATGGTATTTGTAGAACACTCCATCACCTGTGAGGGTATTCTGGCACTGAGCAGGTGTGGTACTGGACTCCATGAATCTAGTCTTCAGCTTTTTTGCACAAATATAAGCAGGAGGAAGAGTTCCTTATGTGGAGAGGGAGGTTATTCCATGTTTTGGGTGCAATGTATGAGAAAGCCCGGCCCCCACTTCTGCTCTTGTGTACTCATTGGACCTGTGCGAAGGCTAGTCCTCCTGACCTGAGGTGTCCTTTAGGATGGTGGAAATGGATTCTACTGTTGGGGTATCCTTTTCCAGTCTTGTGGAGTGCCTTGAACATGAGCAGCATGAATGTGAATCTCCTGTGGTTCGGTAACCAGTGTAGTGTCTTGAGGTGAGGCATTCGGCGTTCTCGATGAGGGATGTTTAGTATGAGCCTGGCTGCTGTGTTCTGGATGGTTGGAAGTCTGCTTTTTAGGTATTTGGGCCTCAGAGGTTGTTGCTGCAGTCAAGTCTGCTTCTGATAAGGGCTTGCATAACCATTTGCTTGATGTCGGGTGCGAGCCACCTGAAACAAATTTTCAGAGTTTTCAGCAGGTGAAAGCACAACAAGGTAACTGCACTGATCTGAGCCAACATGTCCAGTTTGTCGTCATTGATGAGCCCCATGTTTCTTGCTTTTGTGCTGTGTGTGGGTGTTTCGCTGAGGTTTGGAGGCCACCGGGTGGTGCCCCATGAATTGGAATGCAGATCGACACAGGTTAGCCTTGAGTAAACTCTTGCTCTCTGCTAATGATGGTGGCTTCGGATTCTCTGATTTCATATTGTACTAGTTGGCAGCACTATCGCAATGGATAGCAGGTGGTTTTCTGAGACCCCTTTGTCTGAAGCAAGCAAAATGCTACCAAATTTCAGAAAGAACTAATTAATAGCTTTATAGCTGAAGCCTAACAGTCAAATAGGTAGAGTTCCCTGGTTGAGTGTGTGACTACTGAGTGCTGGGATAGATGTCAGGTGAGAACTTCGTCTATAGCAACATATAATCCTGACCTCCCAATCCGAGGGCTACCATGGTTACTGGGAACTGACTAGAAAGATACTTGGCAGTCTTTGCTGATACAGTGATCTTCCTTCTGAAAGATTTGCTTGATTCAGGAACTGTCAGTCTCTTTCAGGAGTTAATACAAGACACTACCCTCTGCATATTTTGTATGTATGAAAAGATGGTTAACAAGAAAATTTGGGGTGTTGAAAGCCAGGAACCTCCTGTGCACTCTGTGCTGTGCAAACTGCTCGCAATTGGGGTTGTGAAAAAAGATGGGACATTGTTATACCGAGCCCTGTTAAAAGGCCCAAATCAGACCTGTGGGAAAAATGGGTGACAAATGTAGGTTGGATCTTGAGTTGAAGCTTGGTATGTTATACTGAGGCAGACACCTAAAGTCTCTGGAATGCACAATTCAGGTTGCTAAAATGTAACCTTCTATACAGAACATTTTGTACCCCAAATTTACCCCATGTCCCAAACTCTTTGTCCTAGATCCCAACATAAGGAGGCTGGATTCTGCCACATGACATGGACGAGCCTAGCAATAGTGGAATAATGGAGATCATTAATGCAGTTACTGAAAGGGAGGGACTTCTAAAACTGGAGATATACCTGCTTGGCTTAATGTCATGCCTTAAGATTAATAAAACTGGCAATACGTTAATTGACCTTATGTTACTTTTAACTAGAAGGTGCATAACCATGAGCTGGAAATTAGTAAGAGCAACAGAGGTTTACTTTAGAAAGGCAAGTAACACACTGGGCTGAAATAGAAAGTAAACCTTTACACATAGACAGACAAAGGAGAAAATTGAAGGCAGAAGTTGGCCGACCTTGGGATGAGTTTGTATACATGCTTACTAACACTGATAATGAGAGTGCATCCCTCCTTTTGATGAGACCCCAGTTTGGACCTCAGACTCTAATTGTATAAGCCACTTTGAGGGACTTAGACTGACTAGATTACACACAGTCAAGTGTAAGCCAGATACTGATTACTTAAGATCAGTATATGTATGCATAACCATAGACTTATCAAGCTTTCTCTTTTAGTAGTTGTTGATATTATATAACTAGTTAGATGGTAATCCGTTGTTTCACCTTTCTTATCTGCTCAGATAAATGGCTTGCAAGACCTATTACATCCTTCTCTGACATAAAAGATATATTCCAAGCAAATACCATATCCTTGACCCAAAGGTAAATTTAGCCCTCTGATTAGAGTAGTTTTTATGGCTTACAGCTAACCGGTGATGTATATGTCTGACTCCTGTTCCCCATCTTTAACTATACAGCCTGACTTTGTTTGAAAGACAAACTGTGTCCTCAGGCTGTACATGGGAAAATGTGTTGTATTTTGGCCCAGATTTACTAAGATTTTTTTTTCAGGGTGGCGGCATTTTTGTGAGGCAGCCCCCACACAAAATCCATTTTGGCATTTACTAAGCCATGCAAAGCTGATTTTCGTGGCTTCGCTTGGTTTAATATAAAGTAACGCTAAGTAGCTCATAGTGCTGCGTTGTGTTGCGTTACTTTACGTCAGACAGACGTTACATGGGTGGAGCATGGATGTTCCAGTGCATCCACCAATATGGGTTTGCACCAAAATGGTGTACCTGCCCAAGAGAGGGATAATGAGGAAATCCTATTTTTTTCCAACCTTTTTGATTGTAGAATATTTATAGTTTTAACTTTGCTTCAAACATCAGTATTACCCAAAGTTATTGTTTTTTTTCTTTGGATTGTAAGTAATGGTTTTTCTTAACTATGCTATAAAGATACATTTACCCTAAATAAATACGGCACTGCTATCGGTACAGGAGGGCTTTGAATGTGTGCTGGCGCCTGTTATCTCCTGTTTTACACTTCAGACCCCAGAGCTCTTTATAGTATGAACATCAGAAACAGTTGTTGGACCTCTGAAAATGCATAGTCCTCTGTGGCCAACATAACTGGGAGTGTTACTTCCTGGTAAACATGTGATGTCACAGTTACAATGAGAACGGATAAGCTAGTCATTCTCAAAGGTCAAACGAGAGAGGTGAAATGAAGAAAAAGGCGTCAACTGGGAGAGGAGTTTTATAAATAAATATCCTCCGAGATTAGTAACAAGTGAAGAGGAAGCAGGAACAATAGTCAAGCATCCTTCTGCGATTCAGTCGAAGCACCTGACCGTTACCGAGAAGCCTTTCATGTTGACTCGTTTGGAAACCTGCCCCACACCTGGTTCCTCTTGTTTCTCCAGAGAGATAGCTCCTCTGCTGCAAGACGGTTGTTCCAGCACAACTGTTCTGACGTCATCTGAGAAAAATTGAGATTTCTTGGCAGGCAGGCAGCAGCCTATAGGGCTGTTTCAAGACCAAGCACTTAGATGTACACCTGTCATTGGCACGTGACAGGCAGGGCCAGACTGAGAACGCAAACCAGCCCTGGCAATTAAGTCGGACCGACTCGAGGGAGGGGGTTGCTGGTGGGAAACACTGTTGCTGCTTTTGTTACAGGGGCTGATATTGCAGCACTGCTGCAAAACCGGCCCCCGGTAATAAGAACGCCCCCTCACCAGTCCAGAACTGGCCCCGACCCTTTCGGCCCACCAGGAAAACGCCTGGTGCCCGCTACGGCCAGTCCGGCCCTGGTGACAGGTCTGTCTGCTCCTTTCAGATGCATGTCTCGCGTGTGAGTGTCCACCCCAGCTTCATCAGATTATGAGAGGAACCGTCAGGGCTGTTTAGGAAATTTCAAATTAAATTGTGGTTTAATGTCTGATATCAAATATTCTGAACAGTCTTGTAAATTTTATGCTGTAGATGTGACTTTGAGACGCTTTCTTGGTGTAGACCTGTGCTTCTAGCTCTTTGACGAGGCACAGCGCAGTCTGCTGTAGCTACCAGCATTTAGACACTGCATACATCCAGCAGACCCCGCTGCCCTGCAACACATTTCAGAACCTTGCCCCTAAAGGGGAAGCAATAGGCTGCAATGTAGAGCCCAAACCCCTAGAATCACATAATTTCAAAGGATCTCTATTTCTCCGTTGCAACTGTGGTCCTGATTACGAGACGGGTAGAGTGGGAATTTACATATGGAATTACTTTGCGCCTGATCATGACTTGCCTGATCCTCCCAAACCTGCGGGCAGATTTACTAATATTTGGCACAATGCAATGCAACGCAGAAAGACCACTTGCTGTGCTGCATCAAATGGAGAGGGCTCTCCCTCTGCGTTGGTGCACTTGTGGTTGCCAAGCGCTAGCGCAGGAGCCCTTGCACCATTGCACCATGGTGCAAGGGTGCCTGCGTTACAGCTGGGATCATTTTTGAATAGGAAAGGACATCTTCTTCCACAAACATAATCCTCTGAGGCTTTTTCCTCTTTCTGCATGTGCTGCAAATGCAAATGCAGATGCAGCACACGTAGAAAGAGGAAAAAAGAGGAGAAATAAACATATTTCTCCTTGTTATGCCTCCCCCAAGAAGGCGTTCCACTTTGACGCATTACCAGGTTTACTAGTTTTAGTAAATCTGGGAATTTACCAAAAACCTTGGGTGGGTGGGTGCATGGGAACACCCAGGCTCCACCCATAGGCCGCCTTCCCAGGGCAGAGTAAATCAAAGCAGCGACTCGTGCTGCCCTGCGTTACTCCAGATTTACTACGCCACACAAAGCCACGCATGGTGGCTCTGCTTGGCATAGTAAATATCACTTGAGGGCTTGCGTTGCCCTTGTTGTGTCATCTTGCTTGACGCAAGAACAACACAAGCCTTGTGAAATCTGGCTCCCAAAACCTGGATATGGAACACTGTGTCCTCAACTGCAAGAGCAGCAATGCCTCGGACCCAGCCCCACTCAACCATTTTCCCTGGCAAGGCGCATGCTCCCTGTAGCCTCCTGCCAGTCTAGGCACTCGCCAATAAGTGCCAGTGATCTATGCAGATGAGGTGGAATTATCAGTAGAGGCAGAGTCATGAACAGTCTGTCTAGACCCAGTCTCTACATTGACATCGATGTTTGGTGAGTGATGGGCCACATGCCGAAAATTAGAGGACTCTCTCGTAATGGACTTGCCAGGACGCAGGGCAGTCACCATGTGTCCTTTGGTGTTGGTGATAGTAAAGGGTTTAACCTCAAAAGGCGCATCAGATTTCCTTCTTCTGTATTGTCTAACAAGCACTCGATCTCCTCTTGTAAATGTAATGCCCTTTGCATGATGTCATCGGTCAGCATATATTTTCATGTTCTGTTTGCTACCAAAGTCCATAGTGTGAATGTTTTCCTCACTGTTAGATCTGAGGTTGGTCCGTTGGGCTAGCTTGGTCATAATGGCTATTCCAAACATGAGAGTAGCAGGGCTTTCCCTTGTCTTTGCGTGAGGGGTTGAACAGTAATCCCGAAGAGTAGTGTTTAAAACAGCTTTGATGTCAAGCTTCTGCAATGCAGCACGTTGAACAGCTATTTTTTGGAGTACTCATAAACTGTTCTACCAGGCCATTGGCCTGGTGCCAAAGAGGAGTGCTTTTTTGATGCCTTATATTGAGGTGATTTAGAAAGTCTTTAAATTCTCAAATATTGAAAGGTAGGCCTTTGCCAGAATTTAGTACTGCAAGATACTATCTAGTTTTTGAATGACCTTTTCATGTGTAATGGATGAAAGGTCTTCCACCAATGGAAAACAGGAGTATTCATCAACAATGACGAAAAGATGATGTCTATTCTCAAAAGGACCAAAGAAATCAATAGCAATTCTCTCCCAAGCATGATGTGTCAAGTCTGACATGTTCAAAGGGTGCTCAATGACTTGAGATGAAAGACAGTTGCAGATATGACAAGTCTTTAATTCTTTTTTGACCTTTTCATCGCGATACGGAAACCGGACTCGGTCACGGATAGCTCTTTTTGTGGCGACATTGATTACTTGTTGTCATAGACTCTCAGAAATAACAATTTGTGTACCTCACAGAGTGAGGCCTTTTGAGTCACAGAAAGTTAATGTCTTACATTTTTGAACTTCAAATACTCATTGTCATTAGTAAAAGGTCTGCAGTGCTGCTTCCACGATTGATCAGCTTGACATGTCACTATCTTGACTAATGGCAGTGACAATTTGTTCTAAAGATATGGCAGCTGGTGTGATTGATTTCACAATACATTTGATGTAGGCCTCCACTGTCTTAGCTGGGGTACCAGGGCATTGTAATGGCACTCTTGAAAAATATTCAGCCGGATTCTGATCTTTCCCTGGACGATGAATAATCATATAGTTGTATTCTTGTAACCTCAAACCCCACCATTCAATTCGAGGAGTCATTTTGGCTTTTGGATTGCCAAATATCAACAGAGCTTGATGATCAGTCAATACAGTGAAAGGGTTTCCGTACAAGAAAAAATATTCACAAGCCTAGACCACTGCCAAACTTTCTTTCTCAGGTTGTGAGTAAGCACATTCTGTTTGTGAGAGGCACTTACTGGTTTATGCTACAATATGTCTCCAGGCTGTGAAGGATTGCGCCCAACCCGACAGGGCTAGCGTCAACTACAACTTCTGTATGTAGTTGGGGATCCATGGTAGGCCTTTTCAGTGGCACTCTCAGTGGCTTGCTTGATGTGTTGGAAGCTCTTCTCACACTCATGTGACCAATGTAAAGATATGTTCTTTTTTGTTAGTTCTCGTAACGGTGCATTGACCGTAGCAAAGTCTCGTATGTATCTCAAACAGTAACTGTCTAGTCCAAAAAAGGATTGCAACATAGAAATGTTTTATGGGGGATTTGCAGTAGACAATGATTGCACTTTTGCTGGATCAGGTTTCATACCCCAATCAGAAAAGACATGGCCAAAGAATTTTAAGCTTTTCTTGCGGAATTCACATTTGTCTGCATTCAGAGTTAAGCTTGCATTGGTCATCAAACGACATACCTGCATGAGAGCTTTGTCATGTTATATCTGTGTGGCTCTGAAAACTAATATGTCATCACTATAGTTACATTCATTTACCACATGATACATCGAATGACGTCAGGAAATGTTCTGCAGCAGAGGATACACCAAAACTCAGTCGCTTATAGCAAAACAGACCAATATGCGTAGAAAAGGTTGTAATGTACCTGGATTTTTCCTCAAGTTCCAATTGATGATATCCTTTATTTAGGTCAAGTTTTGAGAAGACCTTTGCACCATTCATTTGAGTTGCCATATCAGCAATGTGCAGACCGGGATGTCTTTTTCTCTTAATTGCCTTTTTGGCCTGAGGCATGTCAATGCATATGCTTACAGCTCCTTCACTGTCTCTTTTGGGCTCTACTACAATGGGAGAAACCCATGGTGTCAGACCAGTGGAGCGTTCAATGATGTTATGTTTAAGTAATGAATCAAGTTCTTTTTCACCAACTTTTTCAAGTGAAACACAATTCGTCTGTGTCTTTGAGCAACAGGACAAACATCCTCACTTATGTGTAACTTTACTTTCATTGTTTTAGGTTTTCCTAGCCCATGTAATAATGAAGGAAATTGACTTACAATTTCATAATGAGCATTCATACAGTAGTTCACTGATATCAGTCCCATATCAGCCGCAGTATTAAAACTCATCAAACAGGCACTTGAAGGTCTTGAGGCTGTTCCTTGAAGTACATGAATAGGTGCTTGTACCACATTTTTTTGTATTTCATCATGGCTACAACAGATCCTTGACTCTTCAAGGGTATTGAAGCAGGCCATGTGTGTACTTTTGTTTTTGGCTTAGTAAGTTGTGGTAACAAAGACAGTTTTGATACTTCTCCTCAGGCATGCTATTTATCGACAAACCACTGTCAATTATGAATGGTATCGAACACCCATTTATTTTTAGAGTAATCTTTGGACAATGTTTAAATGTGTTTGGTGCTTCTTCATGTCCATTTTTCTTCACTTTGAGTTTTTTCTTACCTTTGACCAGTTCCGCATGTGCATGCCTTTCTGAGGTAAACATTGACATCGCCCAGTTATCATTGTCACTTTCACTGGAAACTGAGACTGAGGAACTCTTTGTCGATAATTTTGACGCTGATCGACTTCGTTTGATGTGGATTTGCCTCAGTTGGTGTGATGCTTGGCCTTCTGGGAGAGTGTCGAACGTAGCTGAGGTAGCTTTCAGTCAGCCATTTTGTCTTCACTCTGCAACACACTTACTTTTCTCTTCGACCTGCAAGTCGTCACGAAATGATTCTATTTACCACAGCTAAGGCATGTTTGTCCAGTGGGGGGACATTTACCTTCGTGTAGAAAAGACAATCCACATCTGTAACACATTCTCTTTTTCTCTGGAGATATCGCCTTGTGTCCCTCAGTCTTGTGCCTTGGCTTACTTTTCATGCTCATAACTGATGCACATTGGGCGCCTCCGGCCTCCCTGTCAGTCACTTGACGATCAGCATGCTCTTCAGTGCATGCAGCCTTGAGGACTTGTTCTAAACTCAGAGTTTCCTTCAGCATTCTTTGTTGAAAGGAATCTGAGAGACATCCATCGATTACTCTGAGGCGGGTAGCTTCCTCATCGTTAAATTAATTGAATTTACAGTGCTTCATCCGAACATCCAGTCTCTCCACAAACCCAATCAATCAATCAGGATTTATAAAGCGCGGCTAATCACCCGATTGGGTATCCAGGTGCTTCCAGCCCCCCAGAGGCTTATTTGAACAGCCAGGTCTGGAGGGCCATTTGGAATTCCGGAAGTGAGGAGATGATCTGGAGGTGCGTGGGAAGTCTGTTCCAGGTCTTTGCTGTGATGTGGGAAAAGGAGCGTCCTCCACTTCTGCTTCAGTAGATGCAGGGAGTATGGGCAAGTGAAAGGGAGGCGTAGCGTAGTCTTCTTGATGGTTGGTGGAAGTTCGAACAGTGTTTAATGTAAATAGGTCCTTGGTTGTGTAGATCCTTGTGTGCGTGGGTTAGCAGCTTGAATTGGCATCTCTTTTTTACGGGGAGCCAGTGGAGTTTCCTGAGGTGGGTTGTGATGTGGGTTCATCAGGGAAGGCTGAGGATGAGTCTGGCTGCTCATCAATGGTCTCACCTGGTCTCTGGTGCTCTTGACTGAATATGTAACTTTTGTAATCCACATTTGTCACTGGATTAAACTTGGCATTCAAGGCTGTTTTGATTTGTTCGTACATCACTTTACCTTCTTGCGGTATCTTTTTCATAGCTTCTTTCACTCCTTCATCAGCCATTTTCCTCAGGAACTTTATTATCTTTTTATGATCTTTCTCATCTATTGGATCTATGAAATCTTCAAAAGTCTCTGTCCATGTCATCCAGCTATTCCCAATATTGTGTTTTTTAGCAGTATCAAATGCAGTTGGAGGTTTCAAGAATGCAGCAGCTGTTTATACTTTGGTGGACAATAGTGGTCTTTCACGCACTTCCTGTGGAACTTGATCAGTCAGGGCTTCTCTAGGGCCTTGTGACGTTCCGGCTACGGGGTCAGCCTTAACAACCTGTGAAGCTTAATCTTGCCCTAGCTCTCCACTGGAGCACTCTACTTGATGGCTCTCTGGGGAGTTGCTCTGGGCCCCTGTGCTGCAGCTTTGCGGGTGGGCCGCTTCTCCTTCAATGTAGCAGCTCCACACATACCACCCTGACCCTCCTTCTGGGGTCACTCCACCACACGTTATGGTACGATGATTCGTTAATGGTTTTGGTAAGTATATAAGTCTGGTATTCTACTAGTCTATGCAAGCAGATAATGTTATGATTTTTGGCGGCGTTGTGCTTAAATGTTCTTCACAACCATCTGATTAATCTCTGCTTCATAACACATGCAACTCAATTTAATTTGTACTGAACTATTGTTGTGTGCTGCTTTCGTAACCTGGTTGCATCCACCTTTAGCGTTCTTACTCCGTTTAGCGTATGTCAATAATTTGCGTAATTGCGCAGTACCTTTTATTTGTGGCAGTTTCATTCAGTTCCTGGTCATTGTTACATAGACTTTCAATGTCACTTTCTTTATCTTTAAGCATTTTAAACAAGCTGGCGTTGTGCTGAGACTCCACCTGTGCCAGTGTCGATTGTACACTTCGACTGCAGCACACGTGGCACACACGAACAGTTGGCTGGACCATGGCATTCTCTCTGGAAGAGCACTCTTACTATACGGGCTTCAGATCCCCTATCTCGCCGCCAGTTATAGCGTCCTGCCAACCTAGGCACTCATAAATAAGTACACTGCACACAGAGAGTAATTTTACACATCTTTTTTCCGCTGCGTGTAAGTCAGAACTCAACATTCTAAGCCTGCCTTTAATTCATCTCTCCAGCACTTACGACTCAGACCTATGGTATACAGTGGGAACCAAAAGAGTTCCAGCATTCTTTTATCACAAGACTTCCTAGCCACCCCTCCGCCCCATCCCACACAAAAGCCAGCCGCGCACATTTACTATCTGCTCAGAGCAGGTAGTAAGTTTGTGCATCAAACCCCTCAGAATATCTTGTGGACAGGGGCGTAATGCAATGCAGGTCCAGGCAGCACCAGTGGCACAGGTAGACCTCCAACCCTTCAGTGGACCTTCATTGAGCCCATGGCCAATGTTTATCTGTGAGATATGGGAGACACAGGGGCACCTTATCATATTTTGCGTGGGGGGGCGCATTATTTTGCATTACACCACTGCTTGTAGAATACCGCACAGATTAACCCGATTGCACGGTACTGGTGCATTTTTACCGTACAGTAATGATAATTACCTGGGCAGAATTTGCCCCCCACCAGTACCATGCAACTTGTAATCAGAGCCTGTGTGTTGCTTCAGTGCACATAACAAATAGGACCTCACTTTGTGCATTGTGCAACATCATGTAAAACAGAAAAAGTGTTTTGCTTACCCAATATATTCTCAGGAAGTCTATCTGTGGCTCACAGTATTGTGACCAGAATATTGAGGGACACAATATGAAAGCTATGTTTGTGTACATTTTCTATACCTAACTCCACATATTCGTACCTTGGTGATATATATGTCTTCAAGGTACACAGATTTGGAGTTAAAAATCCTTACCTCTCTCTGTGCGCTTACCTGTTTAATATTTTGTCCCTGGATCTTCTGGTCACGATATTGTTATCTTTCAAAATGTTGTCCTTGCTATTCCCTACCACCATCAGCATGGAGGAGGCAGTAGCACTTCGACCCCAAACTTCCCCATCATCATAGTATATCTCTTGATCCCCACTTCCTTCCCACTGTGTCCATAACCAGCATAGTATGCAGGTATAGGAGACAGCAGCACTCTCACACACCAAGCCTACCTCATCATCGCAGTGTCTCTTCAGCCCCGCACACTCCCCACAGTGCCCTGAGGTTATGGAGCATTGAGGAGACAACAACACTGTCCTTCCGCCAGCCATCTTAATAGTGTCCTTGGAGTCATATAATGGCATTACAGCAGCCAGGGACGAACAAAGAGGTATCGACTGACCCAGTAGCATTCTCAGGGGTGGCCTGGGTTTATGTCCCTTGTGCAGGCCTGTAAAGTGTGTACAGGAAACATGAAGACTGGCCAGCATCTGTTTACATATTGCCTGTGAGGGAAGGAGCTGAGAATAGAAAATGTCTGGCACAACCTGGCTTAGAAATGCGAGTTACCTTTAGAGACGCTAATAAGGAGGAATGTGAACACCTGCAATAAAGCAGCCCTAAACCTGCAGTTGACCACCCCAATGCATTTAATATAGCCCAGCCCAGTTGTAGACTGCCAGACTGAGTTGCTGGCAGGGCTCCATGACAGCAGTGCAGGAAGCAACATCAGTGCCTCCCACTGTCCAATTTCCCAGTATCCCTTGGGGCACGCTGACTCCCTGCTGTGCTCTGAGTTGGAGGTGTATAGGTAGACGCAAATTGCACATTATTAACGTCAGTGACACTGCTTTGAAGTTTCTGGGAGGGTTAACTCATAAGCTGAAACTGGCCACACTAATTGTTCAGTCTCCTGAGGTAGGTCTCCCACGTCTGTCTGGAGGTGACTGACTTTCATATTCAAAGGGCTTTATGGTGCGTCTGTTGTGTGTATGACTCCGTACAATAGCATTCCCTCTTCAAATGCTTCAGAAGCTTTTGTGTGCACTTCTCCTGGATCTGACAGGATGGCTCAGTGGGTTTTACCCTTGCCAAAGCACTTGGTCCTGCTGCTGCATGTCTCCAACTCTTGGCATGGCTGGCGCGACCTTCCAAGTTTGGTACCTTCATATCCCTGTTATTCCTGTGATGCGCTCCCAGCTTCAAGGGGCCAGCTCCTCGCCCGGTGGGTTGGCTTTGTCCTTACTTGACCTCTCTGACTCTTGCTCTTTGTTGGGAATATTAGTTCCCTATTGCTTGGGCTATGGGCCTGTCTGTCTTCCTGTTTTGAATGTACTATGTCGGGCTTCTGTGCCGTGTAGCAGCATTTCACTGTGATCACGGTGCTTGCTTGTTGCTGTTCAGTTCCAGTACTCTCCCTTTGAAGGTTTACCCCTTGTTTAGGTAGTACGGGTTATTCGTTGTCTGACTTTTCTGGCAGTTTCCACACTGCTCTAGTCCTCCGATTGGGCACTTGTGCGCAGGAGTGGCCGGCACCAATCAGGGGTGGTGGGGCGGTGGGGGTGGGGGGTACGTGGGAGTAAAAAAGGAAAAAAACAACTTACCTCCCCGCCGCGCCTCTCTGCCGTCGTCCTGCTGACTTCTATCCTGGCCGGTCTTCCGAACAGGAAGCACCCAGGCTGAGGCTCCCCTGAGCCAATCACAACGCTGCAATGCAGCGTTGTAATTGGTTCCCCTAAGCCAATCACAAGGCTGCAATGCAGCCTTGTGTTTGGTCTGAGAGCTGTGGTTTGGTGCTCAGACAGGGGCTGGGGGCCTGGCATGTAATGCAGGCTGCATGGAGAACATGCAAAGTGCACATCACGGTTTGGATGGCCCGACATGGCCGGCCAAGCAGTCATGTGCACTTTAGTGCAGCCCTGCCCGTAAAGCTGCCGGCAGCAGGAAAAAATAATATGATAATAACTTCGAGTTATTATCATTTTATTTTTCCTTTCTTTCACTGCTGCAAAGCAGTGAGCGACGCTTCTCCACCTTAGCGGAGAAGCCGCCCTTGCTTGTGCGCCATGTGGTGTGATCATGTGCAAATCACAATAATTCTTTTGTCATCAGTTCCTCTATTTGCCAAAATTATGAGTGCTTAGAAAAAGGCTGATTAGAGCAGTATGTTCTGTACGTAATAATCATTGATATGATCAATAGGTTTTTATTTTGTATAGTGTAATCACAGAGACAAAATACAGGCTCACATACAGACAGAGCGATACCAAAGGGGATGATGGACGGAGCGTTAGAGCAAATCAAACACTCACCCCCAGTCAACTGATCTGGGTTTAATCCATCATCATTCTTTAGCTCACTTCCACCACCCCAGTTCAGACATGGCCATATGCAAATCAGTCTGACCCTGTGCCTCATGGGAACAGTCCAGCCCGAACTGCCAAGCCATGTCTTCCCTGGACCGGAAACAAGCATCCTGGGACCGGTTTCGGGTTCATAACCCTCATCAGCCAGGCTATCTTGAATCCAGTGGCAAAGTGAGCAAGGGACCCACGTCTGGGCATACCCTGCCAACTTAGGGCGAACAAAGCGATACCAAAGGGGATGATGGACGGAGCATTAGAGCAAATCAAACACTCACCCCCAGTCAACTGATCTGGGTTTAATCCATCATCATTCTTTAGCTCACTCCACCACCCCAGTTCAGACATGGCCATATGCAAATCAGTCTGACCCTGTGCCTCATGGGAACAGTCCAGCCCGAACTGCCAAGACATGTCTTCCCTGGACCGGAAACAAGCATCCTGGGACCGGTTTCGGGTTCATAACCCTCATCAGCCAGGCTATCTTGAATCCAGTGGCAAAGTGAGCAAGGGACCCACGTCTGGGCATACCCTGCCAACTTAGGGCGAACAAAGCGATACCAAAGGGGATGATGGACGGAGCGTTAGAGCAAATCAAACACTCACCCCCAGTCAACTGATCTGGGTTTAATCCATCATCATTCTTTAGCTCACTCCACCACCCCAGTTCAGACATGGCCATATGCAAATCAGTCTGACCCTGTGCCTCATGGGAACAGTCCAGCCCGAACTGCCAAGCCATGTCTTCCCTGGACCGGAAACAAGCATCCTGGGACCGGTTTCGGGTTCATAACCCTCATCAGCCAGGCTATCTTGAATCCAGTGGCAAAGTGAGCAAGGGACCCACGCCTGGGCATACCCTGCCAACTTAGGGCGAACAAAGCGATACCAAAGGGGATGATGGACGGAGCGTTAGAGCAAATCAAACACTCACCCCCAGTCAACTGATCTGGGTTTAATCCATCATCATTCTTTAGCTCACTCCACCACCCCAGTTCAGACATGGCCATATGCAAATCAGTCTGACCCTGTGCCTCATGGGAACAGTCCAGCCCGAACTGCCAAGCCATGTCTTCCCTGGACCAGAAACAAGCATCCTGGGACCGGCTTCGGGTTCATAACCCTCATCAGCCAGGCTATCTTGAATCCAGTGGCAAAGTGAGCAAGGGACCCACGTCTGGGCATACCCTGCCAACTTAGGGCGAACAAAGCGATACCAAAGGGATGATGGACGGAGCGTTAGAGCAAATCAAACACTCACCCCCAGTCAACTGATCTGGGTTTAATCCATCATCATTCTTTAGCTCACTCCACCACCCCAGTTCAGACATGGCCATATGCAAATCAGTCTGACCCTGTGCCTCATGGGAACAGTCCAGCCCGAACTGCCAAGCCATGTCTTCCTGGACCGGAAACAAGCATCCTGGGACCGGTCTCGGGTTCATAACCCTCATCAGCCAGGCTATCTTGAATCCAGTGGCAAAGTGAGCAAGGGACCCACGTCTGGGCATACCCTGCCAACTTAGGGCGAACAAAGCGATACCAAAGGGGATGATGGACGGAGCGCTAGAGCAAATCAAACACTCACTCCCAGTCAACTGATCTGGGTTTAATCCATCATCATTCTTTAGCTCACTCCACCACCCCAGTTCAGACATGGCCATATGCAAATCAGTCTGACCCTGTGCCTCATGGGAACAGTCCAGCCCGAACTGCCAAGCCATGTCTTCCCTGGACCGGAAACAGGCATCCTGGGACCGGTTTCGGGTTCATAACCCTCATCAGCCAGGCTATCTTGAATCCAGTGGCAAGTGAGCAAGGGACCCACGTCTGGGCATACCCTGCCAACTTAGGGCGAACAAAGCGATACCAAAGGGATGATGGACGGAGCGTTAGAGCAAATCAAACACTCACCCCCAGTCAACTGATCTGGGTTTAATCCATCATCATTCTTTAGCTCACTCCACCACCCCAGTTCAGACATGGCCATATGCAAATCAGTCTGACCCTGTGCCTCATGGGAACAGTCCAGCCCGAACTGCCAAGCCATGTCTTCCTGGACCGGAAACAAGCATCCTGGGACCGGTCTCGGGTTCATAACCCTCATCAGCCAGGCTATCTTGAATCCAGTGGCAAAGTGAGCAAGGGACCCACGTCTGGGCATACCCTGCCAACTTAGGGCGAACAAAGCGATACCAAAGGGGATGATGGACGGAGCGTTAGAGCAAATCAAACACTCACCCCAGTCAACTGATCTGGGTTTAATCCATCATCATTCTTTAGCTCACTCCACTACCCCAGTTCAGACATGGCCATATGCAAATCAGTCTGACTCTGTGCCTCATGGGAACAGTCCAGCTCGAACTGCCAAGCCATGTCTTCCCTGGACCGAAACAAGCATCCTGGGACCGGCTTCGGGTTCATAACCCTCATCAGCCAGGCTATCTTGAATCCAGTGGCAAAGTGAGCAAGGGACCCACGTCTGGGCATACCCTGCCAACTTAGGGCTGAACAAGCTGATACCAAAGGGGATGATGGACGGAGCGTTAGAGCAAATCAAACACTCACTCCCAGTCAACTGATCTGGGTTTAATCCATCATCATACTTTAGCTCACTCCACCACCCTAGTTCAGACATGGCCATATGCAAATCAGTCTGACCCTGTGCCTCATGGGAACAGTCCAGCCCGAACTGCCAAGCCATGTCTTCCTGGACCGGAAACAGCATCCTGGGACCGGCTTCGGTTCATAACCCTCATCAGCCAGGCTATCTTGAATCCAGTGGCAAAGTGAGCAAGGGACCCACGTCTGGGCATACCCTGCCAACTTAGGCGTAACAAGCGTATACCAAAGGGAATGATGGACGGAGCGTTAGAGCAAATCAAACACTCACTCCCAGTCAACTGATCTGGGTTTAATCCATCATCATTCTTTAGCTCACTCCACCACCCCAGTTCAGACATGGCCATATGCAAATCAGTCTGACCTGTGCTCATGGGAACAGTCCAGCTCGAACTGCCAAGCCATGTCTTCCTGGACCGGAAACAAGCATCCTGGGACCGGCTTCTGGTTCATAACCCTCATCAGCCAGGCTATCTTGAATCCAGTGGCAAAGTGAGCAAGGGACCCACGTCTGGGCATACCCTGCCAACTTAGGCGAACAAGCGATAGCAAAGGGGATGATGGACGGAGCGTTAGAGAATCAAACACTCACCCCCAGTCAACTGATCTGGTTTAATCCATCATCATTCTTTAGCTCACTCCACCACCCCAGTTCAGACATGGCCATATGCTTGTTTCCGGTCCAGGGAAGACATGGCTTGGCAGTTCGGGCTGGACTGTTCCCATGAGGCACAGGGTCAGACTGATTTGCATATGGCCATGTCTGAACTGGGTTGGTGGAGTGAGCTAAAGAATGATGATGGATTAAACCCAGATCAGTTGACTGGGGGTGAGTGTTTGATTTGCTCTAACGCTCCGTCCATCATCCCCTTTGGTATCGCTTTGTTCGCCCTAAGTTGGCAGGGTATGCCCAGACGTGGGTCCCTTGCTCACTTTGCCACTGGATTCAAGACAGCCTGGCTGATGAGGGTTTTGAACCCGAAACCGGTCCCAGGATGCTTGTTTCCGGTCCAGGGAAGACATGGCTTGGCAGTTCGGGCTGGACTGTTCCCATGAGGCACAGGGTCAGACTGATTTGCATATGGCCATGTCTGAACTGGGGTGGTGGAGTGAGCTAAAGAATGATGATGGATTAAACCCAGATCAGTTGATTGGGGGTGAGTGTTTGATTTGCTCTAACGCTCCGTCCATCATCCCCTTTGGTATCGCTTTGTTCGCCCTAAGTTGGCAGGTTATGCCCAGACGTGGGTCCCTTGCTCACTTTGCCACTGGATTCAAGACAGCCTGGCTGATGAGGGTTTTGAACCCGAAACCGGTCCCAGGATGCTTGTTTCCGGTCCAGGGAAGACATGGCTTGGCAGTTCGGGCTGGACTGTTCCCATGAGGCACAGGGTCAGACTGATTTGCATATGGCCATGTCTGAACTGGGGTGGTGGAGTGAGCTAAAGAATGATGATGGATTAAACCCAGATCAGTTGACTGGGGGTGAGTGTTTGATTTGCTCTAACGCTCCGTCCATCATCCCCTTTGGTATCGCTTTGTTCGCCCTAAGTTGGCAGGGTATGCCCAGACGTGGGTCCCTTGCTCACTTTACCACTGGATTCAAGACAGCCTGGCTGATGAGGGTTTTGAACCCGAAACCGGTCCCAGGATGCTTGTTTCCCGGTCCAGGGAAGACATGGCTTGGCAGTTCGGGCTGGACTGTTCCCATGAGGCACAGGGTCAGACTGATTTGCATATGGCCATGTCTGAACTGGGGTGGTGGAGTGAGCTAAAGAATGATGATGGATTAAACCCAGATCAGTTGACTGGGGGTGAGTGTTTGATTTGCTCTAACGCTCCGTCCATCATCCCCTTTGGTATCGCTTGTTCGCCCTAAGTTGGCAGGGTATGCCCAGACGTGGGTCCCTTGCTCACTTTGCCACTGGATTCAAGACAGCCTGGCTGATGAGGGTTTTGAACCCGAAACCGGTCCCAGGATGCTTGTTTCCGGTCCAGGGAAGACATGGCTTGGCAGTTCGGGCTGGACTGTTCCCATGAGGCACAGGGTCAGACTGATTTGCATATGGCCATGTCTGAACTGGGGTGGTGGAGTGAGCTAAAGAATGATGATGGATTAAACCCAGATCAGTTGACTGGGGGTGAGTGTTTGATTTGCTCTAACGCTCCGTCCATCACCCCCTTTGGTATCGCTTTGTTCGCCCTAAGTTGGCAGGGTATGCCCAGACGTGGGTCCCTTGCTCACTTTGCCACTGGATTCAAGACAGCCTGGCTGATGAGGGTTTTGAACCCGAAACCGGTCCCAGGATGCTTGTTTCCGGTCCAGGGAAGACATGGCTTGGCAGTTCGGGCTGGACTGTTCCCATGAGGCACAGGGTCAGACTGATTTGCATATGGCCATGTCTGAACTGGGGTGGTGGAGTGAGCTAAAGAATGATGATGGATTAAACCCAGATCAGTTGATTGGGATAAGTGTTTGATTTGCTCTAACGCTCCGTCCATCATCCCCTTTGGTATCGCTTTGTTCGCCCTAAGTTGGCAGGGTATGCCCAGACGTGGGTCCCTTGCTCACTTTGCCACTGGATTCAAGACAGCCTGGCTGATGAGGGTTTTGAACCCGAAACCGGTCCCAGGATGCTTGTTTCCGGTCCAGGGAAGACATGGCTTGGCAGTTCGGGCTGGACTGTTCCCATGAGGCACAGGGTCAGACTGATTTGCATATGGCCATGTCTGAACTGGGGTGGTGGAGTGAGCTAAAGAATGATAATGGATTAAACCCAGATCAGTTGACTGGGGGTGAGTGTTTGATTTGCTCTAACGCTCCGTCCATCATCCCCTTTGGTATCGCTTTGTTCGCCCTAAGTTGGCAGGGTATGCCCAGACGTGGGTCCCTTGCTCACTTTGCCACTGGATTCAAGACAGCCTGGCTGATGAGGGTTTTGAACCCGAAACCGGTCCCAGGATGCTTGTTTCCGGTCCAGGGAAGACATGGCTTGGCAGTTCGGGCTGGACTGTTCCCATGAGGCACAGGGTCAGACTGATTTGCATATGGCCATGTCTGAACTGGGGTGGTGGAGTGAGCTAAAGAATGATGATGGATTAAACCCAGATCAGTTGACTGGGGGTGAGTGTTTGATTTGCTCTAACGCTCCGTCCATCATCCCCTTTGGTACCACATACAGACAGAGCAGCATTATGGATATCCACTCACACAACATCCAGACACCCATGAACGTAGACAGAGATATACAGAAACGTATGCATACAGAGTATGGTACCAGAATATTGCAACAAAAATATTGTCTGACACTAACATTTTCTGCTAAATATTGTTTGTTAGAGTTAATTATAGAAAATGTACGCCCAATGATAAGATATTTTTGTAAACGATATTACACGCAGCCACACAGGCACATACGAGACACCAATTCATACAGAGCAGCACACACACACAAACCCATATGCATAATCCACAGTTTTACTCGATTTATTGAGCATTAGCATTTTTTGAAGAGTCGCTTAATTTTTTGTTGGCATTTATCATAATTCTTTGTTCCACATGTCTGTCTGTCTGTCTACTCCTCTATTTCTAGTTTTGTTCCCATGATTTCTCTCAAGACTGTCACCGCCTGAATTTTCTTACGTTCTCACACACAGTTCCCAGGGTCACCCCACGTGGACAGCACCAGGAGAAGATTCTGTGTGAGAGATGCTTGCACTTCTGCTGTACATTTTTAGCCGTTCTCTGTCTGTCAGGGATGCTGGCACTGCTATTCTCCAGGCTGTGTCTGATCTGTTGGTGAGAGATGCTTGTGCTGCTGCTGCCCAAGCTCTGCTTGGCCTGTGTGTGAAAGAAGCTTCAGATGCTGCCTGTCAAGCTGTGCTTGGCCTGTGTGTGAAAGAAGCTTCAGATGCTGCTTGTGAAGCTGTGCTTGGCCTGTGTGTGAAAGAAGCTTCAGATGCTGCCTGTGAAGCTGTGCTTGGCCTGTGTGTGAAAGAAGCTTCAGATGCTGCCCAAGCTGTGCGTGGCCTGTGTGTGAAAGAAGCCTCCGATGCTGCCTGTCAAGCTGTGCTTGGCCTGTGTGTGAAAGAAGCCTCCGATGCTGCCTGTCATGCTGTGCTTGGCCTGTGTGTGAAAGAAGCTTCAGATGCTGCCCAAGCTGTGCTTGGCCTGTGTGTGAAAGAAGCCTCCGATGCTGCCTGTCAAGCTGTACTTGGCCTGTGTGTGAAAGAAGCCTCCAATGCTGCCTGTCAAGCTGTGCTTGGCCTGTGTGTGAAAGAAGCTTCAGATGCTGCCTGTCAAGCTGTGCTTGGCCTGTGTGTGAAAGAAGCTTCAGATGCTGCCTGTCAAGCTGTGCTTGGCCTGTGTGTGTAAGAAGCTGCAGATGCTGCCTGTCAAGTGCTTGGCCTGTGTGTGAAAGAAGCTGCAGATGCTGCCTGTCAAGTGCTTGGCCTGTGTGTGAAACAAGCTTCCGATGCTGCCTGTCAAGCTGTGCTTGGCCTGTGTGGGAAAGAAGCCTCTGATGCTGCCTGTCAAGCTGTGCTTGGCCTGTGTGTGAAAGAAGCCTCCGATGCTGCCTGTCAAGCTGTGCTTGGCCTGTGTGTGAAAGAAGCTTCAGATGCTGCCTGTCAAGCTGTGCTTGGCCTATGTGTGAAAGAAGCTTCAGATGCTGCCTGTCAAGCTGTGCTTGGCCTGTGTGTGAAAGAAGCTTCAGATGCTGCCTGTCAAGCTGTGCTTGGCCTGTGTGTGTAAGAAGCTGCAGATGCTGCTTGTCAAGTGCTTGGCCTGTGTGTGAAAGAAGCTTCCGATGCTGCCTGTCAAGCTGTGCTTGGCCTGTGTGTGAAAGAAGCTTCAGATGCTGCCTGTGAAGCTGTGCTTGGCCTGTGTGCGAAAGAAGATTTAGATCCTGCCTGTCAAGCTGTGCTTGGCCTGTGTGCGAAAGAAGCTGCAGATGCTGCTTGTCAAGCTGTGCTTGGCCGGTGTGTGAAAGAAGCTTCAGATGCTGCCTGTCAAGCTGTGCTTGGCCTGTTTGTGAAATAAACTTCAGATGCTACCTGTCAAGCTGTGCTTGGCCTGTGTGTGAAAGAAGCTTCAAATGTTGCCTGTCAATCTGTGCTTGACCAGTGTGTGAGAAAAGCTTGGCTGCTGTTTCCCACACTGTGCTTCATCTGTGTGTGAGCGCTTGCAGGTTTTCTGTCTATGTTGTACCTCTTCTCTGAGAGGAACAGATTGCTGTTGCTCGAGACATATCTAGCCTGATGTACCCTGTATCCTGCAAGAGAATCTTGCACACACACCGTGCATAGGTGTATGTGTGTGCCTGCTCTTTATGTGTGTGTGCTTCGGAGAATGTTCCACCTGCTGATGGCTGTGCTGTACCTGCACTGGATGTCTGTATCAACGTTTGCACTGCTGCTGACTGTGCTGTCCCTGTTCAGTTTGTTATCTGAAGCTTGAGCTGTTGCTGCCCTGGTGTAAAGGAAGTGCATACTAATGCTGGATAAAAGGTGCATATACTGTTGATGTTCGTGACAAATCTTTCAATATGCAAAACTAAAATTAGTTGCTTTCTGAATCCTTTGAATTGGGTGCATTTGATTTATGGCTTGTCTGCACGTCATAAAAATATGCATGCAAAAATATCATGAAATTAAAGGGTACTTAAAAACAAACATTGATGGAGGATATGGAGAGTGGGTAAGGAATAAGAAAAAATTAGTCAGGAAGTAGTAAAAAAATTGTTATTAATATGATTTGCGCCAGACGGGGTTCGTTGGACGATATTATTGAGTAGATGATTTGTTTTGCTTAGTACTTGCGCGAGGATTGCAGAAACCTGGTCATGTTCCCATACTGTGCCAAAAACTTTAACTTTGGAGAGTTAAGACTCCTCAATACTGTTGCTTCTCTGTTGTCCTGCTGGCATTGCGCACTAGTGTTACTAGGCAAAATACTGCATTGATATTTCAAGTGTCTTGAACACTGACACTCAACTCTGTGAAGGCAACCCACCGTTCTTTTCCTTGTAGGTCCTTGGGGGCCATATTGGGAGATGCCTGGCTCCCATTAGTTTTCAGCTTCACTGTGCTAAAGGCATTGTTGCCATTTTACTTCATTTATGGTTTCTAGTTTTTCTCTCTTTCATTTTATTTTCTTCTCAGTTGACAGTATTCTGGCAGCACAGGGAAGCCTGTGCTGCCTGAACGGGGTTGCTGGACGCCAGGTCGTTTTTAATTTGCCCATTTGTTTTTAGGTTGAGCCTGGGCAGCACATGCACTGCTCTGCGAGGCATGCTGTATTCAGGTAGGGACTTGAAGGTCCGCCCACTCTCCGCCCATCTTTTCAATTGGCTGCTGGTCGCAGCGCCTGGTTGCTGTACCCGTCCCTGCTCTTCACTGTGTCATGGTGCCCCTTAATGCCAGAAATGATTCTCTGATTATTTTCAGTAAACTAGAAACGCACATATCGCTTCCTTAAAGGCTTGCCACCTTCTCAGAAATAAACATCATCTGGATGTTAAAAGTTTTCATATCTTGTAAGCAGCAAGAACTGGTGGGTGGTTGCACACACATTTTTTAAAACTCGTATTATTTTTTAACATGACCGGTTCTCCCACAGTTTGCTTTAAAATGATTCAGAAAAATAGTACTTGTAAAGTAATCTGCTCTTGTCAGATTGTTTCTATTAGACAATTAGACAAATGCGTTATATTTTGCGGATTTTATTGCCAAATTTTTCCTGGCCTTGAAATAACAAGCATTTGCAATGCAATAGGTCTCACATTTGTGAGATTTTGAGCTATTGGCATTGTAAATAACAATGCCTTTTATGTATGTGGTTTGAAAACCTACAAGCAACGACTAGAAGTACAAAGTGCACATACATAAAAGGCATTGTCATTTACAATGCCAATAGGTAAAAGTTTAGAAAATGCGAGACCTATTGCATTGCAAATGCTTGTTACGGTAAGCGCTCTATCACGTCTTTGCCGTTTGGACCACGTCCTGCCACACCTCCTCAACCACAGCCCTCTTAAGAGGCCGGGCGTGCCAAAGGCAAGCCCGTCTGCGCCCTTCCGCAGACAGACAACACCAAGCGCCAGGCCCCCTTGTCCGTTAACATCCCAAACGTACACTAGAGCCGAACATTTCGAAATTCGCAAACAAGGTTAGTCTGCCTTATGCCCTCCCTTTGAACTTAACATACCTGCCTCCAATTATATCTGCCAAAAACATAGTTTTTCCTTTCAAACGTCTTGGTGTCTGCGGCATGATAAAGAGACTGGTCCGTCCCGGACACACTCTCAAATCTTGCTCAATATAGCCGGCCACCAGGTCATTTGTTTGCTTCATAACACACGTTCGTTTGTAAAACACAAACAGGAATTTGCTGACCTTATAGAGACATGGGCAGATGCAGCGTCTGACCCAGATTTTAAAGCAGGCATACCTGAAGGCTACGATTTAATTAGTGTGGACAGGCAGCTTAAGAAAGGCGGTGGGTTAGCACTCATCCATCGTAATTACATTTAGGCCACTTATAAACCCCTTTCTCATTTGAATTGCGAAGCACTATTGTTCAATCTGAACATTCACAACACCTACTCCTTCAATGGCTTTTTAATTTATTGTCCCCAGGCCTGAGGGAGAATTTTATCCAGTCATTACTAGGATTCATGGATTCTTGTGTAGACTACCCTAATTTTACCATTTTAGGGGATTTTTAACTTCTATCTAGAACACATGAAGGATAAAAACATGGAGCATTTAATTGATAATTTACAGAGCTTTGACCTTTCACAACAGGTTAAACTTCCAACTCATGATGCCAACCACATGCTGTATGGTATATTCACTAATAATCTTGATCTAGAGGTCAGAAAAATTCTTCCCCTGGTTTGGACTGATCATAGGGCCATTATTTTAATCAGTCCTACCCCTGAATTCTGTTTCCTCAGAGGCACCAGCAGCATTAAAATGTTGCTCCTGTAAGAAAATTTACACCCTTAAATTAAACATTTTGTTGTGCGAATCCAAGCCTTTAATTAATGAGGATATGGAGCAAGCTGCCGCCATGTATGATGCTTGGGTTGGTGCAGCAGTGTCTCACAATTAGCGCCTTTAAAAATAAGGCCAAACCATCAGTCCTCGCCCATGGTGCTGTGGTATTCTCAAGAGCTCAGAGAATTTAAAAGGAAATGTAGACACCAAGAATAACTCTGGAGGAAGAATTATGCCCTGAGGAAAAAATAAAATACAAAAACATGATAAAAGAGTATAAAATACGGGCAACTAAAACTAAATTTTTTACAGACAAGATGAGAGCAGCTGAGAACTCCACCAAGGAACTATTTAATACAGTTAAGTCACTAGCCATCTTTGGTAATAAAAACACTGTCACCTCCAACCAAAAGCTCTGTGATAAAATAGTGGACTTCTTTTTACTAAGGTGAACAAAATATTCTGGATTTTAAGACAATACCAGATAATACTAATTCACCCTTAAGGACAGTAATGGAAGAGGAACACATAATTGATAAGCGAACTGACTGCTCCCAGGTACTGAGCACATTCACTCCACTCATGGAAGAGAAGGTGGCCACTCTCATTGCAACCACTAAATCAGGATCGCCTACGCAGGTACTTCATCCGATTTCAGAAACCATCACTGCCCATCTTACCTTGTTGTTAAACAGAATTCTTGAGTCTGCCACTGCCCAGAGGCCTGGAAGAAGGCATCCATTTTGCCACTTGTAAAAAAAACTGTCACTTGACCCCTTAGAGGTGAAGAGTTATAGGCCTTTTTCACACCTTCCTCTTCCTGACAAGATCTTAGACAAGGCCATGAATCAGGAGATTACGTCCTTCTTTGAAATCTTCCAACTCTCTTGACCCTGCACAGCATGGGTTTAGACCCAAACACTGTCCAGAATCTGCCTTATCAGAGCCATTATTGACACATGTGACAATGCAGCCTTGATCCTGTTGGATCTGTCAGCCGCATTTGACACGGTTGACCATTCCACTTTGGTCATCCGCCTTGAAAGGATAGGTATTAAAGGTACAGCTCTCAAATTGATCAGGGCTTACTTGTCTAATGGAGAACAAATGATGGCCTTGGGGGATTTTACCTCCGCTCCTTTACGCTTCCTTGCAGGGTCCCTCAGGGATCGTTACTGAGTCCAACCCTGTTTGAAGCCTACATAACTCCACTAATCGAACGTATTCAATCCTGTGGTTTCTCTGTGTTCTCGTATGCTGATGGTACCCAACTAGTGGTATCTGTTTCTTCATATCCAGAAAAAGTGGCCGTACATTTCAGCACTTGTATGGGTAGCATTGCCAACTGGATGCAGAAGAACTGTTTAAACCTTAACTTCGGGAAAAACTGAAGTGCAGATTTTTGGTAACAATACCTCCTTATTGAAAACCTCCTGGTGGCCACTCAATCTTGGGCCCCTCCCGCTCC
This sequence comes from Calotriton arnoldi, assembly GCA_963921515.1. Classification (NCBI taxonomy): domain Eukaryota; kingdom Metazoa; phylum Chordata; class Amphibia; order Caudata; family Salamandridae; genus Calotriton; species Calotriton arnoldi. The sequence goes on along the minus strand of CAWUFW010000455.1, from coordinate 3,419,717 downwards.
CAGTGCTGATGGATTTGAATATGGACTCAGTCACCAGGCTGCAGGTAATGGCAAGCAATGGGGCAGGTGGGCGGTACTGCTTGCACCTGAGAGTGGAGGATATTGAGACAGCGTTCTCATTGTTTGCAGAATCGCAGAGTCAAGTCACCATTCAATTGAAAATCAAGCATAGTGGAGACAGTGGAGGTGTAGAAGGTATGATCATTGGTCACCCATTAATATCTCATGAGGTCTCGGTTCATTATTATGGCTTGGAATGGCTCGAATTGAGTAGAGTGCCAAAGGTAGAATATTCAACCGCTTCCACATTTCACTAAAGATTTTAGCTATTTTGTTTTTCAGAGAGCAATGAAATCACTCACCTTTCCCAGAAGGCTCTGGCTAATAGTGTAATGAAAGTGTTGTTTGATTTCTGTATCCTTACCCAACCCCTGAACTACAGATGACACAAAGTGGGTACTTTTGTCACTTCCTATACAATAGAGTATACAGAATCTTGATAAAGTAATTGTGTCAGCTCAGGCAAATGGATAGGCTTTAATCTATCTGGAAAACATACATTCCAGAGCATAAATAGAGACATTTGAATGATATCAGTCTGATCATGTTTAAAGGGAGTGAGTGTTTCTGCATTTGCTGCAATGCATTGACTCTCCGTAATGTATTTGTCTTTGCCTTTAACTGGGATGATTCTGTCCCTGGCCTGTTTTTCTACTTGATCCCTTACTGAGCAGTTTGATGCTGGGCCACACAATGCGGCTAGTTTGGCACTGGAATTTCAAGGTTCTGTCTCATCTCAATACCAGCTAGTCTGAGTGTGATGGTCAGAGTCATTAGCTTCTGCTGCAAATGCATTCATTACCACTTCTGTTAAAAATCTCTGTTAAGGGCTTACGGTCTAAATGGGTGTCTACCACACAGCACCATTGCCTCAAACTTCATTGTCTCGCCAGTGTGGGTCGAAAATAAAGGCCAGTGTCTGACTAAAGATGTTTACAATATAAATATAATTGACCTTCCAGTTAGTGCTCACCACTAACCGGATTGCCTTTTGGCTCTTGAATGAGAAGTATATTGATACCCAACACAACAGAACAGTTCTCATTTAAATAAAGTTGATAGGATGAAAGGATGGTATTGTCTTACAGAGATGCTAACCTATCACCAGTTGATTGAATATATTTTGAACATAAATCTTAAGCAAATTTATTAACCCACTTAGTCATGTTTTAGTATGTACATAAAATGCCTTTGGGTTTTAGAGCACATACGTAAGCACACATACTTGGTGCACATGCAGGATTCAGAGTGCATGCATGACTTCAGTCCAAAGCTTAATGTGTGCCATCAGCTGCAGGGTATTGGGGCACTGACGCTCAATTTTTTTAGGATTTAGGACCAGACTTATTTGTCATCATCACAGTTCGATCCAGATTTGGATAGAGAATGGTATAAAAGAGAGACAGAAGGAGGAAGAGAAAGATAGAAAAGCAGTGACATAGGGAAAATGGAGGAGTTGAAAAGGAACCTGGAATGGTGAGACAGGAGGCTGAAGGTGGGAGTAAATAGAGGCATGATGCGCCTGAAGACTTGGCAGCATTGATATTCAGCAGCCCCAGCATTTGGTAGTGTCATAGTGGCCCCCTGAACTTGTGTTTTTTCACAAACTAAGCTGGGCTTCTGTCGGAGCGAGATGCAGAGGGCACTAGGACCCTGCACAAAGGTGAAGAGAGGGGCCATCCACCAGGCACTAGTAACAACATACAGAAACCCCAAAGCAAAAATTCCACCACACATTGAGAGGTGGGGGATACACCTCATGGACTATGATTACAAGATAGTGCCTAAAGCAGGAAAGGAGCACAACCTCGCTAACTACATGTCACAACATCCCCTACCACGGGCACCAGAGATCACGTCCATGGCGGACGAGTACCTAAACTTCGTGTTACGACAAAACACCCCCGCTCCAATAACAATTGAGGAACTGGTGCAAGAGACAACAGGTGATTCCACACTACAAGCAGTCCAAACAACAACACAACAACAAAGGTGGAGACATGTAAACAACAGCAGCCCAATGGGCGAAGGAGTAAGAAGGGAGGAAATGCTAGCGTTCAAACAAATATAAGAGGAGATGTCGGAAACAGAAAGAGGAGTTCTACTTCAAGGAACAAGGATAATAATACCAAAAACGCTACGGCGGGAGATGGTGAATCTAGTGCATGAGTCCCACAGGGGCACAGTGGCAACCAAAAAGATGCTAATGGAAAAAGTATGGTTCACGGGTCTGGATACACTGGTGGAAGAAACAATAATGAACTGTCACCAATGCCAAATAACGGGAAGGCCAGCAAAGCCAGAACAACTACACATGTCCGAACTCCTTGGGGGGGGGGGGGATGCACGACATTGGCAGCTGACTTCTATGGGCCACTGGAAACTGGCAACTACTTACTAGTAGTCATTGATGAATACTTCAGGTTCCCATAGTATGACAGGTGTCATCAACGTCAGCCACAGCAACTTTGCCGATACTAGATGACATATTTGCAGTGTGGGGCTCCCCACAAACAATGAAGACAGACAATAGGCCACCATTCTTGGGAGAAGAGTTTCGTAGATTCATGGCGTACCTGGAAATACATCACAGGAAAATAATGCCTCTGTGGCCACAAGCAAACGGCGTGGTGGAAAGATTCATGAGAAGGCTGTCCAACGTGCCAAACTACACAGATCTCAGTGGGCCAAGCACTGTGCCAAATATTGCGAGACTACCGAAACACCCCACACAGTTCCACGGAATGATGACCAGCAGAACTGGTGTGGGGGAGAACAAGCAGGACAAGATTGCCCCAGCTGGAGGCAAAAGCGCCACCTGAACACAGCAGCATTGCTGAAAGAGATCAAGAGGCAAAGGGGAAAATGAAACAGTACGCAGACGCACAGCGACACGCCACAGCATCTAAGCTGAAGCAAGGAGATTTAATGCTGGTGCGTCAACGGCAAGCAAGGAAGTCAGACAGATCCTTCTCAAGTGAACCGCTAACAATAGGATAGGATAGGATATTACTTATAAAGCGCACTAATACCCGAGGGTGTCAAGGCGCTAACAATAATAAACGTTGAGAGACCCATGATAACAGCTGCAGCAGGCCCCCATCGGATCACCAGAAACAACTCACACTTCAAGGGACTCAGGACATCAGATGAGGAAAATGGAGAGGCAGCACCTAAGAGCAATGCAACATCCGTCAAAGAGGAAGCTGTGGACGGCATAGAAGGGATACCACACAGCAGTGAGAAACGAGACCGGGTTGAAGAGATACCGAAACAGGGAACAGAAATGTTCTGTCTAAAGAGACTGAGCAGAAAGCCAAAGAGACTTATAAAGGAACTATAGTGATGGGGGCAGCAAGCCACCACCACTAGCAACAAATCAAACAAGGACGATGACAGTATAGCAGAAAGATGATGACAGTGTTTTTCTTTCTGTCATGTGTCCTGCCTTTGTTTTTTCTTTCTTTTTTTCTTTCTTTCTTTCTTTCTTTCTTTCTTTCTTTCTTTCTTTCTTTCTTTCTTTCTTTCTTTCTTTCTTTCTCTCTCTTTCTTTTCTTCTTTTCTACAAAAGGGGGAGATGTCGGAGGGAGATACAGAGGGCACTAGGACCCTGCACAAAGGTGAAGGAAGGGGCCAGCCACCGGACACCACTTCCAGTCATGGAAAGGAGATTGGGCAATATTGAGGAGACAAGGGAAGGACCAGGACGTGCCTTTGAGCACTGAGACAAAGAAAGCAAATAAAGGAGACGATGATTCCTACCTGTTTCCTGGTGTATTCCTTGGGGTCCTGGGCAGACGCAGGACACGACAGCTTCCATCTATCATCAGGAAACACATTGGATTTATAAATCGGTTAATTTGAATGTGTTTGGAACAAACTCCGTAGCATCTCTTTCTGCAACAATCCAGGAATAAGCTCAAAACGTGTGTCTTCCTCCACCCTGCCACAACCAATTCCCATCACACCCTACTATTTCCACTCTCCACAAATGTATTTATTTTCCAGATTCTATTTCCTCTCCCCAAAAAAGGCATTGATTTTTCTATAGCAGTGTCTCTAGATCTAAGTAAAATGCCACGCTCGCCTTGCAGGTGTCCTTTAGTTTTATGGGAAGCTCTTTCCTGCCATCCATGGTCAGGCAGTTCTCTAGAAATTCCTTGATAAAAATAAATATTTGGCTTGATGGAGTCAGGTGGGCACAAAGGAAATGATGAATAAAATATACTGGCTAGAGTTAAATGAAAAAACACAGAAGAATAGTTCAAAGGGACGGAGGACCACTTATATCCTTCACTTTTAGTGATCCAGCAGCCCTGGCTTTGCGGGGTTCACTTTTGATCAACAAATACCTCAAACCACAAATCGACGCGAAAAATGAATTAATTAGACAATATGTCAGGAACCTCTATAAAGAGCCCAGGAGTAACAGGATTAGACATGGAAGAATAACAAAGTACATTTTGTAGAAATATCTCTAAAATTCCTCTAAGTGTTGTATTTTCTGTAAGGGTAATCCATAGGCTTTGATCTTTGAAGAGAAGATGCTGTCTCATCGTGACAATGCAGACAATAGTCATGTTGGACAGCACCTCCTTATGCACTGTTGAAAAAGTATTGCAACAAGATAGAAATTAGGCCTTTTTCAAAAGAACCTCTCTTCATTATTTTGGGTGCAGCTCCGCATTACATGGAAATGCTACCCTCAGATTGGTTTGTTCAGGGGATCCGGACTGTTTGTGTCACCAGCGCAGAACAACAGTGGGAGGATGAACCAAACGTTACATCATAGAAAGAAATCACTGTGGATGCGTACACTTTAATACTTTCAGCTGCTTCATAGTCCCATATTAATTTCCGTTTACAAAGAGTCACCATATCTAGATCCACGCCACTGAATAGGGTCATAATAATCTCTTCTATTTTTACATTCCAAATTATCTGCAGCATGGTGGCCCCCAGTTATGCCCGGAGAGCTCTAAGACCCCCTTCATGTGAAACGTTGTCATTACTAGGCCACCATAGCCCAATATCATTTATAGGGAAATGGAAGATAGGCTTGGTTCACCACTGAAAGCCTATATGCTCAACAGTATAAGAATCCAATGATTGAACAAGAAGATTCAAGGACACCCTTAGTAAGCTGCTGCGCTTAAAAATCACAATCAATCAATCGAGGGAGAGAGATGAAGGGGTGACTGAAGGTGGAACTCATTATGATAGCCAAAGATGGAAAGAAATAATTGTTCTAATTTCCCGTTTAACAAGAATACACAATATAGCCTCTTTTAGTCACCAGGTGCTCTGTTTGCCACAGCAACCAAAACATCTTCTAGAACAACAAATTATGCACACATCCATGAGGTCGGGAGACTTTTTCTCAGTGGAGCCGTCAGTTCCTTGACCGACTTCTAGGCCCTGTGGCTTCCCTAGGCTGCGCTGTCCTGCCTACATCCTGTTTGCAGGCAAAGTGCCTGGAATTCTGTGTTCCACCCTGGTATCGGTGTGGCCCTGGAGACAGAGAAACTAAAGGGCTGCAAGCACCTGTATAGCCCAGAACTGCTGGGTCTCAGCCCTGGTGAAAGCCTGAGTTAGGAGAAATTCTGAACCTACCTCCTTAGCACTTTTCAAAACTGTACCTTTATGAAATGCTTCTGCTGAACACAGTCCTACTGAATTTCAGTGCTAGATTTAGGCGGTAATGGTACTATCTTTCATGCTCTGCAAAGTGGTAAAAGTACTGCAAAGGAAACCTTTGTCTAAGTTCAGGGAACCATAGGAAACCCCAGTAAGCCAACGCTACATATATGAGAACAGCACAACCTCCTCAGTTCCCCATTTTTGGAAAATATTTCCTTGCACACATTGATATCCCATTAAAGAGGATCTTTCACTGTCTTTTAACAAGTCTCTTGGAAACTGAATCATTGGGAAGTAAGCTTCCACTAAAGGAGGAAGCCAAGGCTGCAGGGGGCATGCAGATTCCTCAGAGGTGCCTGTGTGATTGTATTTGTGCTTTGATATGTTAATCCAGAGCGCCATACTTTAGAGGGTCGCAACATTGTACGTTTGTTTCTTTGTATCACCACTAAACTCCCTGTGTTCTGGTTTCTTGGATAATTAAGACAACCTGTAAGATTAAGCAGGAAAGAAATGTGCATTTCTGTGACTGTAAGAGGTATCACAGTTTGATTTCACTAGCTGAGTAAGTGCACTCAGAAATTCTCAGTATTTCATTTAGATTTATTTCATTTTTATTGTGAAGCAAATATGTTCCACCACATTCCTTTATCAATGGTTAGAACATCAAAATAGCAAACTCCTAATATTTTAATTCCTTGATACAAAGTTACCCACTATTTGCCCGACAATGAACGTGAATCCATTCAGTCAGCTTGACGAACATTATTAAAGAGATTCTACACAATTCTTGTTGCATACAAATAAATAGACACATACAAAATGCTTTTAGTCTAGGATCCTGCTGGCCTTTATGACCTGACACCATAAAACCAGCTCCTAAGCTGGTTCTATCTCTTTGAAAAAGAGTTCAAACGGCGACTGGTGGTGAAATACCACTCCTCGTTCTGCACAATTCTTTTCATTTTATTCATCCACACAGAATAAGTTGGAATTTCCTGTGACCTCCATTTTTGAGTAATCAAGGTAGGACCCACGAAAAAATCGAAATAAATCAAACATTTTTCTCAGTTCTTGTCCCCCTTCAGGCCTTGGGCTCTTGTTACCTTCCTAGCGTAGCTAAGCACAGGTCCCAATTCAAAGAGCAATAAAACGAGCATTGTCTAAGCATAGACAGAGGACCAGAATGGCCTACATTGGAAACACCCCATGTTATACGTTTCCATCTCCCTATGAAAATTCACACCTGGCACACAAAAGACCATGATCCATCAACAAATGTACCAGTATTCTCAGGTATAAAATAAAATCTATTTACCGAATAATAATGTATCCCACGGAGGTTGAAATTAATTGGCTTATGGATATGTTATTAATTACTTTCCGCTCTCCGTATATAAATTCAAACCCTAAGTACTCCATCCAAATTTGTTAAATCTCCCATTTTCAAAAATTTGATTTTCTTCCAATTTTTGCTAAACCTGTGTTTTGTACTCTCTGTTGGGCTGGTGACAAAATGCCTCATAGTAGTCAAGATAATAGCCTCCTTGCTGTAATAAATTAAAAAGCATTCCCAAAATGCTGTATTAATAGTTTTTTTGCTGAATGGGCTGGAATGTAACAGAGTTTCTGACCTCATATAATTGAGCTAGTTACCAAGGGCCAGATGTACGAAATATTTTTGCATGCGCAAACGGGTGTGTGACCCGTTTGCGCATGCAAAAATACCTAAGGGCCATGTACAAACCCTAATTAGCGAGTCGCAATTTATTTGCGACTCGCTAATTAGGAAGGGGCGTTTCAAGGGCATCCCTTCCTAATAGCCAGTCTGAGCCCTATGTATGACTGTTTTGCAACCGCAATTGCGGTTGCAAAACAGTCGCAATTTACCACCTACTTCAAGTAGGTGGTAAAGCATTCGCAAACGGGAAGGGGTCACCAGGGGACCCCTTCCCCTTGGGAATGGATGGGAAAATATTTTTTAAGGGCAGGCGGTGGTCCCAGGGACCACTACCTGCCCTTAAAAATGAAACGAAAACGTTTCATTTATTTTTTTTAAATGCATCCCGTTTTCCTTTAAGGAAAACGGGCTGCATTTAAAAAAAAAAACAGCTTTATTTAAAAGCAGTCCCAGATGTGGAGGTCTGCTGAGGGCCAGCCATTCCCAATGGGGTCGCAAATTGCAAGTGGCTCATTAATATTCATGAGCCTCGCTTTTTGCGACCCCATTGGGAATCGCTAACAGTGTCTCTGACACTGTTGTACATTTGCGACTCGCAAATTGCAAGTCTCAAAAGCAAATGGTCGTACATCTGGCCCTTAATGTCCTTTTTTCCATTGCACTATTAACATGATTATGTTTTATGGGACCATAGAATTTCTCCATAAAAGGAGAAAGGTGTCTTTACTGTTGAATTTACCTCTTTTTAGTAATAGAAAATACCCCAGAGTGAGTGCCTGTATTGTTTGGAATTCTTAAAAACGTTCAGACTAATGAATATCAGCCGAAATCCATAATAGAGATGCTTATAACATTCGGCATTTGATTGTTTTAAAGCGTCTCAGACTATTTAGTTGAGTCCCAAACCTATGTAAGCCAACATGCTTCTGTATTTCAGACAAGTGAACTGTATTAAACTTATTATTAATTTCTGGTATTGCAGTTCTTTGCATACCTAGTGCAAATGCAGACGGGTACTACAGCACAATGTCTAGAAGGAGCCATCACGTTTTTTCTAGAGGTAAACTGAGATTTTTTCCTTGAGACCCTAGGACAACATAAAAATATATACTCGCTTTCAATATTTGGAAGAAGTCCTTCTCTAAATATCAAATAGGATTAATGCCTGTGGAAGCATCACCATTTTAACAAGATTAAGCCAACTCACAATGAATAATTAAATGTGCCGCCAGGTTTCAAAGTTAACCATAATTATGAAAGTAAATCTTTGTTGTGCGTTATTCAGAGCAAAGGGCCTGAAATAGCTAATGGGCCAATTCGTCACCATGGCTTAAAATACTTAGATAAACTGTATAGGGTTTGAGATGATGTGTAATGCCTCAGATTTTAATTGATTAATTCTATACCCTTATATCTGTGAGAATTTCTCAATCATGTAAAACACATTATAAATATTCTCTTGTCTATGTTTTAAAAAAGGTCAACATCATCTGCAAATAATCTTATCTTCATTACTCCTGGTATTACTGGGTCAACCTCAGTATTTTCCTCCTGAGCAATGTATCTGACAATGGATCTTTACAGATAGGAAATAGCAGAGGAGAGGGAGACAACTCTGGCAAGTCCTTTTCTCTCTGTTGTTATACTTCCTACTTGAGTGCCATCTTCCGTCTCTCTTTTGCTATACTTCTCTCTTGAGTGCTACATAAAACAAGTTTCGCTCGCCCGCTGATATGGTGACAAGATCAGTTTTACATATAGAAAGGACAACTGAGGCCTACTATACTGCACTAATCAAGGCGTATCGAAAAGATTTTGCATATTTTGCCGCCCTCAGTTATCCAACAACCTGAATTGACACTCAGTAGTTTGTTTTTTTACAAAACAGGACCTTTGCCTCTCTGCTTTGTAAAAATATACATAGTGATGAGATCAGAGTGGTGAATCATGAGCAGACCCATTTCTTCCATCACAATCCTAAAATATCCCCAGTTCCGCATAACACTACAAATCATACCTCGTATAATCAAACAAGTATATGTAAGCTGTAACACACTAAAAAAATGGTTATGAATGTTTGATGATGATGAAATTGGATACTTACATATTGAATAGTTCCCATAAAAGTGCTTAGAATCCTCTTGGTCAACCTATCAAGACGGCAGTGGATCTGGCACTAAGAAGTTATCAAAGTTTATATACATTGATATACTATATCACCATTGGTTCTGCTTGGTCTCCTCATACTTTAAGATATCAAAGAAGTAATCAGATAACCGTATGATATCCCTCGGGAAGAGATTTGCATTTTTCTAAGTAAGTAATTCAGCATTTGATATATGATCATTAAGCATAAGAAAGGCCTAATGACATTGAAATATTTTAATTTTACTTGAACATTCAGCTAACTTTGCCACTGTTCCATGATTCTCTAAATTACTTTATTCATCGTCAGCAATAACTACTTTATGTGTCAGGCTGATATGTCATCAAAAATGTGGAACAACAATGGGATCCGTGGTGATGGCATAAGAGAGGGCACGTGCCTAAAATGAGGCCCTTCATAACTACCAGGAAAATATATAGTCCTGTTGAAGTAATATATATGCAACATCTTGGTAATCTGGAATGGAACAGAAACTAAACTAAAGAAGTAACCTACCTTCCTTAATATAAATGATCTTCAGGTCTCTGTTATTTTTAGTACAGTCAAGATAGAGTGTACTTTTTGTACTTGGAACTCTCTGTAAAAGATAACTGTTTACAGCATGGAATACATCATAAATCAACAGTTGTGAGGCGTGTTTTGCATTACAGTTCTGGACATCCATCCATGCAAATGCAAAATATTCTGTATGGTGAACTATTAATAAGAAAAGGGAACTGCTGTGAGCCAAGTGTTTATGAAACAGAGATGGTTAAGACATTACAGAAATTTACCAAAAGAGGACAGAGCAATTACCACCAGCAGAGATACAGTACTGACTGATAAACCACGAGCAACAAAAAACACAAAAAATCGTTAATAAGTTTAGATTCATTGCTCAATTATGTGCTGAAAATAGACTGATATGTAACATTTTCCACAGCTGAGCAGATGGAAAAAAACGTTAAAAAAATGTGGGGCTCCCTTTACTGTTGGGCATGGCGGATGGAGGTGATCATTCACACCCCCTCACCGTGCAGTCAAATAGTTAAAAGACTGTTTCAATCCCTTAGTTGTACAAGTCCAAGGTGCATGTTTCAAAAAAGCGTGCAGGGCCCCCGCCTGCGTTGGTGTGCATGATAATTTGATGAACTTGCGCCAGCCCAGGACTGTGCACCCTATTACAAATACGGTCTGCATTGTGTTATGGCAAAGAGATTGTCACTGTCCATTCAGTGGCTTGCCTTCCTGCCTTTTTGAGGGGTGTAGGGTCCTTTACAGATGAGACTGCAATTTTTGTTTGCACCTGACTGTTGGGGCCTCTTGCAGAATCATGAGCTAAGACTACAGCACCATGCAAATAAATGGACGTTCACTTTGAATTGTGCAGGTGTTATCTTTGCACCTGTCTAATGTGTATTGCAGAAGGGAACTCAGAAGTGTCTGTGGTCGCTCACATTATATAAAACAGACCTCAAAGAACCAGAATCATGTACTAACAAACTTAATAGTCTTTGCCCCTTTAAAAAGGGCCCATGGTCTCACCTTTGGGGAAAAAATCTCTGCTTTAACCCAGAAAACCTACAAAATCCAGGACCTGATCAGAAAGTTCCCTTTTGTGAAAAATTATTATGAAGGTGGCAAACATTCAACTCGAGGAGCATATGACTAATTACATCCTTGTTTGTAAAATCTAATCCAGGTTTAGGCTGAAGTGTGGTTCAGAAACAGCAACCCTGCTGGTGCTGGATAATGTGCTTGGATTCTAGATTCTACTTTACATGCTCCACATGCATGGGGAAAAAGTGCCTCTTTTTAGGTCTCGACTACTAGACAGTGAGGTAAATTGTTAATGTTCAGTGGGCTTAGAGACCGCACATTGCTTACCATTGGTTGGTTACATTGTCACTCTCATTTGCTTGCTTCTTATTCGTTAGCATGTGTGAGCTTTACTTCCTCTTCTTGTGTTGCCCATCCCCTGGAGCATGGGTGCATTACTGTGTCCTTGCACTGCTTGATTTCTCAGGCGCCACCGTTTTCTTTTTGTGTAAGCACTCTACAAGAGTGCATGTGTTTTCCAGTTGTCTCCCTAGTGTGCTTGTCTTCCCATCTCCATGCTGCTCCCTCTCTACTGTGTGCTTCTACCCCACCCCTCCATGATATGCTTGCCATGTGCTCACCCACCCGTGTTGCTTTATTGCCTGAGCGCTTCTACCCCCTCCCAGCTTCAAATTCTCTCTTTCTCCCATTTGCTTTTCTTCCCAGTTCTCTGCGCTCCACGTTGCTCTCTCTCGACCGTTTGCACTACCCACATCCTCTGTGTTGCTACAGCCCTCACTGCCCCCTTGTTGCTTCTATGCCCCCATCTAATTTGCTGCAGTGTTGCTGCCTGCACCCATGTTACTATCCCCCACTTGCTTTCCAAAAAAATACTTTTGTGTGTTTTTTCTTTTCGTTTGCTGATCCAAGTTGGATCGGCATAAGAAGACAAACAAGCATTGGCAAAGCCAATCGGTTTGGCCTATGGATGAGCTTTTGTCTTTGTCAATCGGTGTGGGTGGTGAACGGGAGGGCGGGTGAGGGTGGTGAATGGGAGGGTGGGTGGAGGTGGCGAACCGGAGGGCAGATTAATTATTGATAAGTGTGTGCGCCCAATGGAACATCCCCAAAACAATATATTTTAATTCCAGTGCTAGGGTGTTAAAATAATTTTCAGAAGCGACGCATACAACCTATAACCTGCTAACTGTATGCACAGGTGTGCAATTAGGCACGCACACACGTGACCAGTTGGTACACTTTAAAAACATGTAACATCTTTAACATTAAAAACAAGCAAAGCAGCAATACACTACTAGGATGTTAAAATCATTCTCAAAAGTGACGCATACAACCTATAACCTGCTAACAGTACACACAGGCGTGCATGTGGGCAAGCGCAAACATGGCCAGTTGGTACACTTTCAAAACATGTAACATCTTTAACATTGAAAAAAGGAACAGGAACAAGGGAAAAATTGCCAATGCTAATGCAGTACAACACGATATGAGAGATGATGCCAAACATTTTTACCAACTTACATTATATTTAAAAAGTTTGGTACGATAAAAACCCCTGGCATCACATGCTTTAATTTCACCAAGGCAGATGGTTAAATGATTGTCAAAAGGAAACAGACGCCCTCAGGGAAACAGCTTCTGAAATTTGATCTCGGTCTTTGCATGAACAGCATAGGTGATGACATAAGAATAAGGATTACAGCCCTGTTTACCGAAAAGCTCACTGCCAATGAAAACACAGAGCGCTCGTGTCAACTGCTCACATGAAACTGTATTGAACTATTTGAAAACAAGTTAATCATAGGTTGAGCAGAGCATTAATCTATTAAAAGTCATAGAAGCAAACCCTGCAAGTGCGTTCACATTATTTGAATCATACTGTCCCCTCTCCCTTCTTTTACACACAGAAATATATGTGTGTTTGTGTTTGCGCACACATGTGATGGCTGCTTGTGAGCGAGTGTGCTTGTGTGTCTGTTTTCATGTGTGTGCCAGTGTTTCATGTTCTTTTGTCTGGTGCTGTGTGATGTTGATTTGGATGTGAGTTTTATAGAGCCATTGTTTGAAATAATTTATCATAAATGGAACTACAAACAAAAAAAACCTCAAGGATACCACATTTTTTCTTTAAAAAAAATAGGAGATTGAGCTCTCACTAATTAACAAGCAAGCAGCAAGGCACTGCTAGGATGTTAAAATCATTTTCAGAAGCGACGCATGCAACCAATAACCTGCTAACAGTATGCACAGGCATGCCTTTAGGCAAGCGCATGCATGACCAGTTGGTGCACTTTCAAAACATGTAACATGTTTAACATTAAAAAAAGGAACAGGAACAAGGGAAAAATTCCAAATGCTAATGCAGTACAACACCGTATGAGACATGATGCAAAATCTTGTTTAACAGCTTATGTCATATTTAAAAAGTTTGGTGCGATGAAAAGCCCTAGCATCACACGCTGTAATTACACTGGGGCAGATGGTCAAAAGATAGTCAACAGGAAACAGGCGCACTTGTGGAAACAGCCTCTGACATTTGATCTTGGTCTTTAAATGAACAGGAAATGTGACAAGATAAGACCAAGATTAACAACCCTGTTAACTGAAAAGTTTGTAGCTACTTAAAACACGAATGCTTGTCTTGAAGTGCTCTTTCCAAATAAAAAAAGTTCCTGAGGCAGTAACTAAAATAAGACAAGTGGAAGGCTACAAGTAATGGGGCACTGCTCCGTGGAAGTGAACAACCACCGAAAAAGAGGGACAAATAGGAAAGATTAGCCACTAAGAAGCAAGGATTTTTAAAGGATACTGAAAGAAACAAATGTGGCCCCGTCATGCTCGGTGTTGATCAGCAAAACTGTGGGGATGCGGGCCTGGGAAAACACTGTGTCTGTCTACTCCCCGATGAGCCTGCTGAGCAGACTTTTGATATCCCCTACAGCTAAGTTTATATCCACTGTGTTTTTCTCTATGTATGAGATCCACTTTCCTGCCTCATCCATCAATGGGGGCAGTTTGTTCCTGAGCCTTTCTTTGTCCAGCTGTGCCCAAGGCACATAAATGGTCCCTGCCATACCTTTCTGCTGTAGCGGACATATGCTGGTTTGGAGCGGTCCGTCAGTTTCTGTCCGAGGTAGCTCTCCCATCGTCTCAGGCATTCCTGCATGTAGGGGTAGTTCCATTGCGGATCTCACCCCCCCTGTGCCGGATGCAGACTTCCGCAACAGCCATGTCCTCTGGCTCTAAGGATCCATCTTCTGGCCAGGGACTATAATAATGACCCTTCCTTTTGGTCCAGTAGGCCAGTAGATTGCAAAAAGTCGTGTGAAGGCCTCATCTTCTTCTCTGAATACTATCTCTGCAGGGGTCAATTTGCCTGACCGGGGCATTTACGAGGGAATGGCGAACAACCTCATTGAAACTCTCCTCGTACATGTTCAAAGGTGCCATTCGCCTCCTCCATCGTCTTAATTGTGTTTTAGTTAGGCTCTCCTGGTTTCTTATCCCTTGGTCAGCACCTCTCCTACGCCGAAAGCCGGGTGGAGTGTGTGTTTTGGTTAAGGACCTCTCTCCTGAGTCCTCCCCGGGCTAATCCTTAGGTGGAACCGAGGAACTAGCTCTGGCTTCCTCCGTGGGAGGGTCAGTTGTCCTCTCTTCCTGTTGGGCTTCCCAGGCGAGAGCTCTTTCTCTCTCTAACCTTAGCTGTCCCCTCTCCTCTAACTCCCACCTGGGCTACCTCCTTCGCTCGGTGCTGCATGCTGTTCTTCAAGGTAGCATATTAACCTCAAGCTCACTCCCTGAGACTTCTTCCGCAGCCTGGGCATACCTTGGGGGCGTTTATCCTACGGCTTCCCCATCAGTGTCAGACCACAGGGGCTGGGACAACTATCTTCCCTTCCACTGATGATTTCCTCCTCCAGAACAGCTATGACTTTCTCTGTGATCCTAGGGCATTCGGAGGGGTGGCTAGGAATATGTAATACTTGTCCAGTTGGTGCTTGATGGGCTGCAACCAATGGGTGAGGGGTTAGACATCGAGGGAGCCTAGCGCCAGACTAAGAGGAGGCCTGCTCTGCCTGAGTTGGTTGGCCTGGTGGTCTCCCTACCTTGGCTTGCTTCCCCATGGGTGGTCCATCTGCCCCTCGACCGGTGGGTTGGTGTAACCATGCGCAGGGGCAGCTGAGAAGGCAGGCATCAGAGAGAGCACTTCCCTGCCAGTGTATGGTGGGTGAGGTGCAGATGCCTCGATTACAAGTTTGGGGATAGTCTTGTAGGACGGTGCCACCTCAAAGATGGCCGTTAGTTCAAGTAGGGTCTCTTGTTTAGCCCTCTTCTGTCCTGCATACCTGGTCTGTATGTGTGTCTTTGTGTATTCTATAATGTTGATATCGAATGCCCCCCCTTCAGGCCAGGGAATGCGTACGCCTTGATATGGGTGTGCCAGCGGTGGCAGTATTTCTCTAGTTTCCGGACCTGTGTGAGGAACCTGGCTTGCCTGTGATCTACTGGAGTCTCCATGATGGATTAGGGAACTTGTTTAAGGATCTTACAAACGTTTGATTGTCTCCAGATTTTTAAATAATTACAAATTCGAATCTAATTGTTGGTAAACTATGTGCACGGGACTGTACCAGAAGCAATCTCCTGGTTATGAGCTCTATAAAAATTGATGCTTCAAAAACATTTAACAATTCGACAAAGACAAAAGCAATGAAATAATAACAACCTGTAACAAGGTGCAATGGTTAGTTCAGAACTGTACAAGTTGATTTTTAACAGTGAAATTGCAAATATGGAATTCTGATTTGTGGAATAATAGTTATTATTTCATAAATGCATAAACTCACTAACATGACATAACATTTAGACATGAAGCACAATTGAAAAATTCTAACTGCACCACAACATCAATAATGCATAAATGGAAAATCTAAAAGAAACTAGAAGAGAAAAGGCTGCCAGAAAAAATGATTATTTTGTCCAAAAAACTTTAGCCCCTCCTAGCGCCTACAGCCGGAGGAGAGGGGATGCTCCGTGTAATAAGGGAGCCCAATAGTCTGTCAATATCAGCTCAGTGGAAAAGAATAGCAACAATTTGTGCGTAGAAAAAGGAACAACCTGTCAATTATTGGCCCTCTGTAGCCAGACACAAGTTACCAAGTTCTGAATTTTTTCCTAAAGTCCGAATTACACCCCCTCTCCCTTCTTTTACACACAGAAATATATGTGTGTTTGTGTTTGCGCACACATGTGATGGCTGCTTGTGAGCGAGTGTGCTTGTGTGTCTGTTTTCATGTGTGTGCCAGTGTTTCATGTTCTTTTGTCTGGTGCTGTGTGATGTTGATTTGGATGTGAGTTTTATAGAGCCATTGTTTGAAATAATTTATCATAAATGGAACTACAAACAAAAAAAACCTCAAGGATACCACATTTTTTCTTTAAAAAAAATAGGAGATTGAGCTCTCACTAATTAACAAGCAAGCAGCAAGGCACTGCTAGGATGTTAAAATCATTTTCAGAAGCGACGCATGCAACCAATAACCTGCTAACAGTATGCACAGGCATGCCTTTAGGCAAGCGCATGCATGACCAGTTGGTGCACTTTCAAAACATGTAACATGTTTAACATTAAAAAAAGGAACAGGAACAAGGGAAAAATTCCAAATGCTAATGCAGTACAACACCGTATGAGACATGATGCAAAATCTTGTTTAACAGCTTATGTCATATTTAAAAAGTTTGGTGCGATGAAAAGCCCTAGCATCACACGCTGTAATTACACTGGGTCAGATGGTCAAAAGATAGTCAACAGGAAACAGGCGCACTTGTGGAAACAGCCTCTGACATTTGATCTTGGTCTTTAAATGAACAGGAAATGTGACAAGATAAGACCAAGATTAACAACCCTGTTAACTGAAAAGTTTGTAGCTACTTAAAACACGAATGCTTGTCTTGAAGTGCTCTTTCCAAATAAAAAAAGTTCCTGAGGCAGTAACTAAAATAAGACAAGTGGAAGGCTACAAGTAATGGGGCACTGCTCCGTGGAAGTGAACAACCACCGAAAAAGAGGGACAAATAGGAAAGATTAGCCACTAAGAAGCAAGGATTTTTAAAGGATACTGAAAGAAACAAATGTGGCCCCGTCATGCTCGGTGTTGATCAGCAAAACTGTGGGGATGCGGGCCTGGGAAAACACTGTGTCTGTCTACTCCCCGATGAGCCTGCTGAGCAGACTTTTGATATCCCCTACAGCTAAGTTTATATCCACTGTGTTTTTCTCTATGTATGAGATCCACTTTCCTGCCTCATCCATCAATGGGGGCAGTTTGTTCCTGAGCCTTTCTTTGTCCAGCTGTGCCCAAGGCACATAAATGGTCCCTGCCATACCTTTCTGCTGTAGCGGACATATGCTGGTTTGGAGCGGTCCGTCAGTTTCTGTCCGAGGTAGCTCTCCCATCGTCTCAGGCATTCCTGCATGTAGGGGTAGTTCCATTGCGGATCTCACCCCCCCCCCTGTGCCGGATGCAGACTTCCGCAACAGCCATGTCCTCTGGCTCTAAGGATCCATCTTCTGGCCAGGGACTATAATAATGACCCTTCCTTTTGGTCCAGTAGGCCAGTAGATTGCAAAAAAGTCGTGTGAAGGCCTCATCTTCTTCTCTGAATACTATCTCTGCAGGGGTCAATTTGCCTGACCGGGGCATTTACGAGGGAATGGCGAACAACCTCATTGAAACTCTCCTCGTACATGTTCAAAGGTGCCATTCGCCTCCTCCATCGTCTTAATTGTGTTTTAGTTAGGCTCTCCTGGTTTCTTATCCCTTGGTCAGCACCTCTCCTACGCCGAAAGCCGGGTGGAGTGTGTGTTTTGGTTAAGGACCTCTCTCCTGAGTCCTCCCCGGGCTAATCCTTAGGTGGAACCGAGGAACTAGCTCTGGCTTCCTCCGTGGGAGGGTCAGTTGTCCTCTCTTCCTGTTGGGCTTCCCAGGCGAGAGCTCTTTCTCTCTCTAACCTTAGCTGTCCCCTCTCCTCTAACTCCCACCTGGGCTACCTCCTTCGCTCGGTGCTGCATGCTGTTCTTCAAGGTAGCATATTAACCTCAAGCTCACTCCCTGAGACTTCTTCCGCAGCCTGGGCATACCTTGGGGGCGTTTATCCTACGGCTTCCCCATCAGTGTCAGACCACAGGGGCTGGGACAACTATCTTCCCTTCCACTGATGATTTCCTCCTCCAGAACAGCTATGACTTTCTCTGTGATCCTAGGGCATTCGGAGGGGTGGCTAGGAATATGTAATACTTGTCCAGTTGGTGCTTGATGGGCTGCAACCAATGGGTGAGGGGTTAGACATCGAGGGAGCCTAGCGCCAGACTAAGAGGAGGCCTGCTCTGCCTGAGTTGGTTGGCCTGGTGGTCTCCCTACCTTGGCTTGCTTCCCCATGGGTGGTCCATCTGCCCCCTCGACCGGTGGGTTGGTGTAACCATGCGCAGGGGCAGCTGAGAAGGCAGGCATCAGAGAGAGCACTTCCCTGCCAGTGTATGGTGGGTGAGGTGCAGATGCCTCGATTACAAGTTTGGGGATAGTCTTGTAGGACGGTGCCACCTCAAAGATGGCCGTTAGTTCAAGTAGGGTCTCTTGTTTAGCCCTCTTCTGTCCTGCATACCTGGTCTGTATGTGTGTCTTTGTGTATTCTATAATGTTGATATCGAATGCCCCCCCCCTTCAGGCCAGGGGAATGCGTACGCCTTGATATGGGTGTGCCAGCGGTGGCAGTATTTCTCTAGTTTCCGGACCTGTGTGAGGAACCTGGCTTGCCTGTGATCTACTGGAGTCTCCATGATGGATTAGGGAACTTGTTTAAGGATCTTACAAACGTTTGATTGTCTCCAGATTTTTCAATAATTACAAATTCGAATCTAATTGTTGGTAAACTATGTGCACGGGACTGTACCAGAAGCAATCTCCTGGTTATGAGCTCTATAAAAATTGATGCTTCAAAAACATTTAACAATTCGACAAAGACAAAAGCAATGAAATAATAACAACCTGTAACAAGGTGCAATGGTTAGTTCAGAACTGTACAAGTTGATTTTTAACAGTGAAATTGCAAATATGGAATTCTGATTTGTGGAATAATAGTTATTATTTCATAAATGCATAAACTCACTAACATGACATAACATTTAGACATGAAGCACAATTGAAAAATTCTAACTGCACCACAACATCAATAATGCATAAATGGAAAATCTAAAAGAAACTAGAAGAGAAAAGGCTGCCAGAAAAAATGATTATTTTGTCCAAAAAAACTTTAGCCCCCTCCTAGCGCCTACAGCCGGAGGAGAGGGGATGCTCCGTGTAATAAGGGAGCCCAATAGTCTGTCAATATCAGCTCAGTGGAAAAGAATAGCAACAATTTGTGCGTAGAAAAAGGAACAACCTGTCAATTATTGGCCCTCTGTAGCCAGACACAAGTTACCAAGTTCTGAATTTTTTCCTAAAGTCCGAATTACACCCTATATCACCCAGGGGTCGTTCGTACCGTCCGTCTGATGCCCAGCAGTCCAAGCGAAAAAATCCACCTCTTCACTTCTTTTAAGCACCATCAGTGTTACGAAAACGACAATCCCTAAGAAAACTCCTTTAACCAAAAATAAGAGGAAGGTGGTGACCCTATATAACACACCAGGGGCCTAAGTGTACCAGTTGTGTCACGGTCAACGGCTCAAGTGAAATAAATATTTGTCCCTATATAACACACCAAGGGCCCGAGGTATACCCATTGTGTCACGCTCAATGGTTCAAGCGAAAAAACTGTAACTTCCTTCACCCTCTCGAGCATGCTGACCATTGAAAAGTGATCTACATGATTGTCCTAGTTTGCCACACGCCACATGTTGGGACTAAGGATCAGATGGAGTCTCTTACCCTGTGACAGTGGCCTCCGTACGGACCTCCACCCTATCGATTCAGCAGAACTTCTAATCAATTATGGCGTCTGCTCACCAATGTTATTGCGCGGATGTGAATCCATTTGGGCAGGGGTCCTTTGGCAGCAGTCGGGCTCTTTAAACCAATCTCTCCTGGCTGGCTCACCAAAATGATGCTAGGTTATGAATTTGCTTTAAAAAAGATGAAAAAACAAGAGGCGTTTGGTAAAAAAAGGAATGAGTTGGTTTAATTAAACGTAGTGGCTAGGAAAGTATCAACAGAGTAGCATCTGAAGAAAGTCTCTTGTTGTACAGAAGTTTTGACCGATCATTTATGCCGTTCGTGAGGTACAATAAACCGATTTGGCATTCTTGGCAAAGTCATAAACAACAAGTACAACCATCTGATAAGGGGGACATCTTTGGCTCTCAACCTTGGGGAGAGCTAGTGTGGGCCAGTGTGTATGTGTCCAGATGTCCAGCGTGGAGAGCACCTGATCACTACATTTGGTGTGCATGATGTGTCCTGATTGGTTCAGTGTTCCTAACTGTATGTGGCATCTATCTTTGTGGTATTGTGAGAACGTGTTTTATTGGGGCCAATTTCCTTGGACCTATTTGTGGTATAGCTGCCTATCTGTGGGATTGATCAGGGTTTTCCCTGGGTGTACGTTTGTCTTTGAGCTAAGTGTAACCCCACCTGTGACCTGTCAATTGGTAGGCTCGAGTTTGGGTTGCAGGGCCTGTCTGACCATGTATCTCTGACGCAAGGTTGATAGAGAGGTCACCTTGGATGAATCCGACAGCAATGATATGAGTTTACTAAATTGTGTACAATTAACATGGCGGTCATTGATATACTTTTTTCCAACATCCTCAGTATTATACTTTTTTATGTGGGAATCAAAATCATTTATTGGTATTGCCGTGGTCGGGCTGCATATATCATGGTGTGTAATGACATCGAATTCACGGCTATTAACAATACCGTCACCTGCAATTCATAGTCTGCATGTTGTACCACTGAAAATCTCGAATTTAGGAGATTGCAGAGTACTCATCCATCAACATGCACATAATGTTTGTGTGTACCTGAGGGTATCAGCCTTGGTTTATATTAGAATGCTAATACATATTTGCATACTGTTATAACTCTTGTAATATATTAGCATCCTGGAGAGAGAGAATAATTCTTCCTTTGTATAAAAAAGGTCCCAAAAATAATCCCTAAAACTCTGGACAGATCGCTTTATTGGACTCCATGGGCGAAACTTTTGATAAGGGTATCAATAAACATCTTTTTGAATGGGTGGAACAGGAAAATGTCTTAGCATGTGAACAATATCGCTTCAGGAAGAATCGCCCCCTAACGGATATCATAACAGTTCCTAAAACATTTTGGATGAATATGTGAAGTAGAAAAAACAACCTATTTATGCTACTTTTATTGACTTTTCCACGGGTTTTCACTGGGTTGATCGTCCCCTTTTTTGGGAAAAACCAGCACAGATGGATTTACCCTAGACACGTTTGGAATAAATAGTCGCCCTGCACTCATCAACTTGCTTTAAAGTCCTGCAGGGGGACGCGGCCGGCTCTCTGAGCCAATTTTAATTGAAATGGGCTTAAAACAGGAATTCATTTTAGCTTCTCTACTTTTTCTTTGTATGTAAGCAACTTACCCAATTATTTTTGTTCCATTCCTTATTTGCCTCCTAAATTTGGAAACTTTAGGTGCCATTCACTTTGTTACGTTGATGATCAAATTTTATTGGACATGACTTCCATTTGCTTTCAAAGAAACTTGAGTGCATTTCATGAATATACTGATAAACACTATCTTACAATTAATATGCAGAAAACCAGCATTGTAGTGTTTACAGTAAGAAAGAAAACACTAACATTTCGCTGGAGATTGGGGGGAAATTGTTTGACCTGTGAGAAACGTTATCCCTATCTTGGTAGAATCTTCTCTCAGAATTTAGACACAAAACTTAATTTTGCATATAATTGCTCGAAAGTTCTATTCCGCAGTGGAGTAATAAATACGTTTCATGAATCTGTTGGGAAAAGGCATTTTCCATATCTCATAAAGATTTACATGACTAAAATTCCGCCAACTTTGTTCTTCGGGATAGTATATACTTCACCTCAATTTTGGCCAATAGCACAACGGAGGGGAAAATGCTTCATTTATTTATCAATGCTACACCCAATATACTAGTTTAAGCTTTGCTCCTAGAATTTGGGATCCTGAGCATCCATGTCTTGTTCTGTGCTGCTGTAATGCAATGTGGGTTTAATCTTTTAATTTCCAGAGCAGGTTCCCTGAGATGGTTTTTAAAGGAAGAACTGCTTATGGATAACAAAAAGAGTCCTGCGTTTTTAAAGATAACTTGTTCCAAGCATTGGAAATTCCTTTCAGATATCTTTCCACCTGGAAATACAGCCACTTGAAAGTGGTGTTAAAAAGACTAATTCCCACCATTAGTTTTAAATTGCATAAATTGTACTGGACTACATTAAAAGGTTGTAACGCTATTTTAACTACTGCAACATTGAGAAATATGCAACTATCCTTAATGATGGCCTCTGAATATTGTATCAGTAGAACAATATTTTTTGTTGAAAGCTGAGAGACTGTCTTTAGTGGCAGTGGTAGGGATATGGATTGGAATTCCTATTGATAAGCGTACTTTACTTATCCTCTTCGTGATGACGGAATACAGGACGTTAATCATAATCTTTTTTACATGTATTCAGCCTGTGTATTATCGTGTAAAATGTTTTGTTCCCTGCTCTCGCCAACTGAATGTGTATTATAAAGGAGACATTTTATCTTTAGTTTTATCCATCACTAATTAAACACTGTCATCAATCTTTTTTAAATTTTAAAATGTTTTTAAAGATTTTTAAGCTTTTTTTGCTACAAAGTTGCACTTAATACAATCTGCACTAGAACCTGTCTGTTTTTTCTTAGATGTATGTTGCTATTTTATATTGTTGAGTCCGGAAAAGAACTAAATCGATGAAGATTTGACTTGACTTAACTAGAAGGCTAACATGTAATGGAAAAGCCGAAAAGACTGGCCTATTGTATGGAGAAATATTTGGTAACAGTTGCACATGTGTTGCGCATAGCTGTCTGAGAAAGAAAATCCCATAGCAAAGCAAAGTCTGTCCTCTCAAAGAAGAGCGTTATGAAAAGGAGTCTGAAGATGAAGTTTGCATTGTAAGTGGTGAACTTAAAGTAATGGTGAACTTAAAATGCATACACAGCAAAATATTGTATATTGGATACTTTTGACAAAGGGCCAGTAATTCCATTAAACTTTAGGAAAGCCTACATTCAGGTATGTCTTTAATTAATGATGTCTCTGTGACTAAAATCGCCAATTAAATCATCCAGGCAGCATGATTTTATGAAATGTCCTCCTTGCAAAAAAGATCAAAGTCACTTTAGCCGTCCGCAGCCAGACCAGCCAGCTTACATGGTGCCACCTTGTGTCACACGATATTAGCTCCATTCACACGGTCACCTGTTGAGGAGACACTATCACACCGTCACAGGGCAAGATGAGCCGGAAACCACGGAACAGAGTGTCCAGCTCGTCTATGGCGGCATGGAACAGCTGAAGTCCATTATGAGTGTTGAAAACACCCCAGAACATTGATGCCAGCATCAGCAAGCTTGTTTTTGGTGGGGGAAAAATTGCCTCTTAAGTAGTTCTCTGCCTGATGCCCCGCTGCCTCCAAGACGCCCTTTCCACTCCTCACTTGGTGAAATATGTGTAAGTTGGGAAGTCTGCCTCAGTGGCGTTCTCTATTCTAGGCTTGTCTTCTAACATGAGGAACATATTTTACCCTCGACGAATTGAGTTGAATAAACTGCCTCTTGCGGTTTAAATGTTTTTCAAACTCCTCTGCCGAACATTTAAAGGGGCCATGTAGTAAATGACGCGACAACAGCTTTTAGACCCCAACAAGCCATCACACAAAGGGACATTCCAAACTCTCATTGTTGGTCGTTGATAATGATGTACGAATAATTAAGCACGCAAGCGTTGCAGAGTTCAAAGAATCACCTCCTTAAGACCGTACAAATCTATCCGCTACCTTAACGTGGCCTGCATGCCCACAAGGGAAGGCAACATTCCTGTGGCACCACCATTAGGTGAGTTTAAATAACAAGAAAAGTCTTGAAAAAACATGAGTTCCCTTAGTCGTTGGGGAGTGCTCCAGTGGCAAAATGCTATTTTTATTGGAATGCTGAAAATCATTGTACCATTCATGCACCTTACTTCCGCGAGGAACTCTCCACAGCTGGTGGACTCACTTAAGAAGGAACAAATCCTCTGTGATGCTGGAAATTTGAAAAGCCTCCAAACCAGAAACTACAAATCGTGTGCTCGCTCCCAGGACTATGGAATGCACTAAATCAGAGCACAAGACTATACCTTTCATTTCTTAACAAAAACCAATAAAAAGAATTTTTGGGAAAGAAGACATACTTTTGTGTGAACCACTTTCGTCGGCTTTGCTGTGCTCTCTCTGTTTAATGTAATTATGTTTGGTTTGATTCACTTCTTTCCCGTGACATTGTGGAATGCTGAGCTCTATAATAAATACATAAACCCATTCCACCATCTTCCGGGGCAGTGGGAGGGGTTCTGCTTTTTGCTAAAGTAAAAATAACGCTACTACACATATGTCAGTTCCTCAGCGCCACCCTATATGTATCTCCGTGCTTGCTGATTCGCACTGGTTCTTACTGGGCTGTTCCTTCTACAACCAGGTGGGTTTTTTCCTGGTTCTTGTGAGCCCATACTGTGACTATGTGCATTACCAATACTTACATAATTAATCTCTCTCTCTCTCTCTCTTTCATTCTCATCTGCCTTTTATCTTTCGTTCTCTCTTTGCCTCCCTCGTGTATCTGACTCGTCTCTCTCGCTGCCCTCTCCTTCCCTCTCCATCTCTTGCTTCTCTCTCACTCTTAACTCTTGCTTTTTGTGTTTCTCGCTCTTTCTTTCTTTTTCTCACTCTCTCGTTCTCATTTTCTCAACTGTTGTTTCTGTTTTAGGAGCTACAAGACTCGCTTCAACAGTGTGTCCCAGACCGACCCCCTCGTCACTTCTTGGAAGAACAAGCGGAAGGAGTCCAGTAACACGGACAGTGCGGGCCCACTCGGCACCCTACGGTAACTCCCAGTCTGAAGATCATTTTGAAGTTTACCTTTCAGAGTCGTTTCCCTGAGTGGGAACCGAAACTCCATCTCGGTCCCACCTTGCCCAGTCAATCCACCCAGCTGTTTAGCCCAGGGGTGTCCAGTGTAGGGCGACTTCATGCAAGATTTTCGAAAAGTACTCCCTATGTATATGAGTTTCGTGGTGATTTAATGTATGTTAAGCCCACTAATCTAAGATTGTTCTAGCCCTACTGAACCGATGTTAGACACCCTGATCTACCCCCACTTGAGCTGCTTGTATATAGAGTTTCCAATCCAAACGGGCTGCGTGGAGAGCCTTCTTAAACCTACCATTCCATCCCTTTATCAGCCCATTGACCCGTCCATGACCCTCAGCTCAACATCAGATAGATTTCAGAACACTGAGGTCATTGGTCATCATCAGAGGTCTGACTGGCCTATGGGGAAATAACAAGCAATTCATGTAGGCTGGGGCTGCTGAAAAAATAGTGAACCTAGTCAAGTCACACATCGGCCTTATATCTGAAAGGTTTGTGGATCTAGGCTGAATTATTCACACCTCAAAGCATTGACTTGCAAATTGCTTTTTCTCAGTTGTACCGAACTTTTCAGAAGAATAAGCCAGTAGAAAATGCCTCCGGTTAGCCCATGAGCCAGTCCATTTCTGGTTAGTGTGCTGCCATCAATACTTCAGGTTCTCATCATTTGCCAGATTTCCTAGTCCTTTCCTATCTTTTACACGCTACGCTTCTCAGAACTGGACTTTGGTTCCCAATCCTATCCTGACTTGTATATTTGCACTTTAAGGGTCTCAGAGTTTGACTTTGGTTCCCAGTCCTACCCTAACTTGTATATTTGCAGTTTAAGGGTCTCAGAGGTCGGCTTTGGTTCCCAATCCTATCCTGACTTGTATATTTGCACTTTAAGGGTCTCAGAGCTCGACTTTGGTTCCCAGTCCTATCCTAACCTGCATCTTTGCACTTCAAGGTACTCAATTTATGGAGAAGTGGGGAATTACCACAACATGATGGCTACGAGCTCAGAGGCTGGGAGCCAAAATCAGGCCTTATTCCCGTACATGGTGGGACTTTGTGGCTGGTGATGCAGCAGGCACCACTGCACAAGACTGGGGTGTAGGAGACCACTTTAAAGCAGGTGGGGACCTGATAGAGGCTGGCCGTGGGCACCTGCAGGGGCACTTGGAAGCACAGAGGGAGTGCCTTCATCACAGAAGGGTTGGGGAACAGGCATGGAACCAGCATGGGCACCACACTGCAAAGGCCTTAAACACCAAGAAAAGTGCCACTCATATCAGACGGATTAAGTGACCTGTTCCAGTGCTACATGAGGACCGTCTGCAGAGCTTTAAAGTCCCAACGGGGAACAGAGGGGAATGTGGGTCGGCGGCTGGTGAGGCAGAAAGTAGTGCTTGACCGTGACTAAAGGAAAAAGGCCTCAAGACGCATATATCCACAAGGCTGAGCTTCTAGAAAGCACAGTGGTGGAGTAGAGCAGAGACAGTCATTGAAGAAGCCGATGCCATCACTGCCTTATCTCAAAAAACCGTAGAAGTATTGACTATTGAAGCATCACCTTTGAGATAGGGATGAGCATAATTTCCAAACGCCACAACCCTGTGAGGCTCACATACAAAAAAAAGTTCACTAGCGCCTGACAAGTACTTTGTGGTGATCCCTACTTTTCCCACAAACTGATGTTCTATACAGAGATGGCCCTTCCATATTCCACTAAATTCTGCAAATCAGACACTGGCCATGTTTTAGGACTATCTATGACAGGCTCAATGCTCACACCCTGTTTTACTTCAGGGACGACTCCCTGGTGGCATAAAAATGTTAAAATGACGGGGAGTGGATCCCGATTACTCACTCTTCTCGTAGCCCTCTAAATATGCAAACAGAGTGGGAAAAGGAGATATGCACTATAGAATCTCATGCACTAGGACATAGACTAGCCAGCACACAGGGGACAGGGTTCCACGCTCTGCCCTCTTTCTCTGGTTTCCACATAAATACCCTGACCAGACGATTCAACAGCGCTATACTACCCACTAAAGATCGAGTCTGATTTTAACACTGAATTGTACTACCACTTCCTGCTTTTGATCAGACCCCGCTCACAAGTTTACTCTCCATTGGAGTGAATCCCACATGGAGCCTGAAGACCACATGTCCTCTTCAAAACCAGTACAGCACCTGCTCTTCTTTAAAGCCAGCACAGGGACCTGACAGCATAAAAATCAGGCAATGAACCCCAATCACATCAGACCATGGCCACTTCACCGGTCATCGCACTGGACTCATTAATGGTCGACGTGTGCAACATCTGTAAAAATGAATGCCAAACTGGCGTATATCTCCCACAAAGTAAAATCTCCCACAAAGCATACCCAACTTGACGCACTGGAAAAAGGATTGTAGAAGTGGAATTGAGGCTGGGCGGTTTGCCTGACTGGGGCCCTGAGCTGTGGGCAAATCACCAACTTGGAAGGTAGGTCCAGCCGCAACAATGTCAACTTTCACTGCATAGCAGAGAAATCAGAATGGGAGGACCTTTTCAGCTATCTGCAGATTATAATCCCCAAAGCACTGGGCATGGACTTTTTCAGAATCTCTGGAGTCTGAAAGGGCGCATTTGATCCAATAACAGAATGCACATTCCAGAACTTTGCCACGTCTAGAAATTGTCTGGTTCTTTAGGCATCATTATGCCAGTGCCATTGTGCAAGTGATGAAGAAAAGAAATGGATCCTTCATGCTAGATCACCTACCAATCCTCTTCTCATTAGATTGCTCACAGGAGCCAAACGTCATTAGATGGTGTTTCCTTGCTCTCCACTCCAATCTGAGAGAAGCAAAGATGCAGATCTCGAACCAGCAGCCATGGCGATTAGACTAGAAGAAAACATTACAACATGCACGGATCTCGAAGACTTGGTGAAATTTCTGGATGCCCTCGATCCAAATCATGTAAAGACTGAATCATCATACTTCCAATGGCCTCGAAGTAAGGAACATAGCAACGTTAACAAGCCACATGATCCCAGCAAAAGAAATTTGAGGAGCTGGTGAGCAGAGGAGACAATGAGATGTCTTGCACCATATGGTAGAGGCTTTGAAAAAAGACAGGGACAAATCCAGATCACCACTGAAGGAACCTCCACAGCTGATGCCTCGCCTGGACTTGCATAAGTTGCCTGTGTAATTGCCATGATGGTGACACAAAGTACATCCATGAACCGCAAGCTATCTCCCTGAATGTAACTATTCGGTGACTTGCTTTGGTACACTATAAAGAAGGGCTGAAAGCTCCAGCGGACCCCTGAGGGCAGAATGACAAGTATCCAAGCCGCCATATGTTAAATGCTCCCTGCTTTACTCCTGTAAAACCCACTAAGCAATGTTATGCCAGCTTAGCATTCTTCTACATTAAAAGTTTGACATATGCTGATTACTGACAGGTGTGATGTTTCGGTTGAGCACTCCGCTAGGGCCAAGTTAGATATTAGGAAGTGTTCATTGACATTTGATTGGTCATGCCACATTTGTTTTCATAAATCCCAGACTTGCTAACCTCTTGCCCTTGATAGAACTTGATTTAGAGTAGTCCTGATGAACAAGACCATATGGGATTGGATTTAGCTTCTACGTTTGTATTTCTTCTCATAATCACCGGGGACACCCCTCAATATGACAATCCTGCTGATACCCCGGTTAAAGCATCAATTTTTAAATTACACAGGATTTGTTCAGCAGGCTTGTCTACTCCATTCTTCCATGCACTACACATATCAGCTCGACCCATGATACCAACCACCCTATAGCCAACGGGTTACAGCCACATGTGAAAGTCGATTAATAAGATCCCAGAATCACTCGAGCCCTCAGCTGATATAAGCACTCTTTCCGACCCAGCCTTCGGGTTTTTCCCAAGGCAATATCGGCATCATTTCCCACAAGCACCTGATCCCTACTCATTCCCCTCCCCCCTTCAAATACTAGAAAACCACAATACTCTGACCTACACCAGTTACTAGGTGCATAGGAAATTATCACTTTGAGATATATTTACGCCTTCTATCATATCACCAGCGACACTGCGCTCAAAAGTCTCTCACTGTACTTTCCCTGAATTTAAGTGGGATGGCACACAACATTAAGTTCAAAAAAGGGTTAGAATACTTATATGCGAAACACACTGACATTGCACTCCTCCAGGAGACACACTTGTCGGCAATGGAATCCACCAAGTTGCAGAGGGAAGGGGTAGGGTCAATGATAAGTTGTAGCAGACCATAAGTTTCCAACCCGGCATCCTCCGATCTCTTACACACGCCAAAGAGGTGTGAGGTAGTAATCCTGGTAAGGAAATCTCTTTCTCACAAAATTCTCCATGAATGACAGTCAAGCAAGGCCAGATTGCTCTTGAAAAACTGAGAACCTCAAACACAGTGGTGATCATAGGTTCTGTATGCGCGCCAAAGACACTTATAAAAGGGACTTCTTCTCCCACATATCCAGACTCCTTACGGCATGTGCTCCAACCTGCCTTCTGATTGGAGAAAACTGGAATTTGGCACCTGATCTGATTCCAGATAAAACAAGCCCTTTGGACAGGAAAAACAACGATAATAGAACACTATTTATTTATTTATTTTTCCAGAGTTTTATATAGCGCAAACTAGACCTGAGACATCAGGTATCAGAGCGCTTTACATGAGCACCAGTTTCGTTACAGATGGACACATTCATTTTTGTTAGGCACGGGGAGATTAAGTGATTTGCCCAGAATCACAGGATGTTGAGCGTAGTTGCCGAGACTTGAACCCGGTTCCCCAGCTCCGAGGTCGACCGCTCTAGCCGTAAGGCTACATCCTCTCCCCAATATTCCATGTTGTACTCGCTGACTTTGGTATTACTGACGCCTGGTGGCTAATTATCCCAATTGACCATGAATATACCTTCATGTTAAGGGTCCACAAAACCTCATTAAGCATTGACTACTAATATTATAATGTTACATATTGGAGGCATGCTGCGGCAACAAATGATGGACGGAATGTTGAATAAATCAAACATTCACCCCCAGTCAATAGATCTGGGTTAAATCCATTGTTCTTTCGCTCACTACGCCACCCCAGTTAAGACCCAGCCATATGCAAATCAGTCTTGACCCTACTCCTCATGGGAACATTCCAGCCCAAACTGCCAAGCCGGGTCCTCCCTGGACCGGAAACAAGCATCCTGGTACCCGTTTCGGGGTATCACCCCTCATCAGCCAGGCTAGCTTGAATCCAAAGGCACAGCGAGCAAGGGACCTACCTCTGGGCATACCCATCCCACTTAGGGCAAAAAATGCTGCAGCAACAAATGATGGACGGAATGTTGAATAAATCAAACATTCACCCCCAGTCAATAGATCTGGGTTAAATCCATTGTTCTTTCGCTCACTACGCCACCCCAGTTAAGACCCAGCCATATGCAAATCAGTCTTGACCCTACTCCTCATGGGAACATTCCAGCCCAAACTGCCAAGCCGGGTCCTCCCTGGACCGGAAACAAGCATCCTGGTACCCGTTTCGGGTATCACCCCTCATCAGCCAGGCTAGCTTGAATCCAAAGGCACAGCGAGCAAGGGACCTACCTCTGGGCATACCCATCCCACTTAGGGCAAAAATGCTGCAGCAACAAATGATGGACGGAATGCCGAATAAATCAAACATTCACCCCCAGTCAAGAGATCTGGGTTAAATCCATCATTCTTTTGCTCACTATGCCACCCAAGTTTAGACCCAGCCATATGCAAATCAGTCTTGACCCTGCTCCTCATGGGAACAGTCCAGCCTGAACTGCCAAGCCGGATCCTCCCTGGACCAGAAACAAGCATCCTGGGACTGGTTTTGTGGTATCATCCCTCATTAGTCAGGCTATCTTGAATCCAGTGCCACAGTGAGCAAGGGACCCATGTCTGGGTATACATATACATCCCACTTAGAGCGAAAAATGCTGCAGCACCAAATGATGGGCAGAATGCTAAATAAATCAAACATTCACCCCAGTACAGAGATCGGGGCCTAAATCCATCGTTGTTTTGCTCTCCATGCCATTCCAGTTTAAACCCAGCCATACGCAAATCAGCCGTGACCCTGCTCCCCATGGAAACAGTCCAGCCCGAACTGCCAGGCCAGGTCCTCCCTAGATTGGAAACAAGCAGCCTGGGACTGGTTTCGGGGTATCATCCATCATCAGTCAACTAGGCTAGCTTGACTCCAGAGGCATGGAGAGCACTGGACCCATGTCTGGGCATACCTGTCCCACTCGGGTGACAAATGCAAAAAAGAACAATTGATGGACAGAATGCTGAACAATGTCAAACATTCAAGCTAGTACAGAGATCTGGGCCTAAATCCATATTTAATTTGCTCCTCATGCCATTCCAGTTTAAACCCAGCCATATGCAAATCAGTCTTGACCCTGTGCCCAATGGGAACAGTCCAGCCCTAGCCTGGCTGATGAGAGGTGATACCCCAAAACCGTTCCTAGGATGCTTGTTTCAAGTCCAGGGAGGGCATGGCCGTTCGGGCTGAACTGTTCCCATGCGGAGCAGGGTCAAGACTGATTTGCATACAGCTGGGTTTAAACTTGAATGGCATGGGGAGCAAAAAACAATGGATTTAGGCCCAGATCTCTGTACTGGGGTAAATGTTTGACATTGCTCAGCATTCTGTCCATCAATTGTTCTTTTTGCATTAGTCACATGAGTGGGACGGGTATGGCCAGACGTGGGTCCTGTGCTCTCCATGCCACTGGAGTCAAGCTAGCCTGGCTCATGAGGGGTGATACCCCGAAACCGGTCCCAAGATGCTTTTTTTCGGTCCAGGGAGGACCTGGCCTGGCAGATCGGGCTGGACTGTTCCCATGGGTCGCAGGGCCAAGACTGATTTGCATATGGCTGTGTTTAAACTGGAATGGCATGAGGAGCAAAAAATGATGGATTTAGGGTCAGATTTCTGTACTGGGGTGAATGTATGACATTGTTCAGCATTCTGTCCATCAATTGTTCTTTTTTACATATTGGAGGCAGGCATATCTTATCTCGCATCCATTCGGCTAACGTAAAAAAAATCATGATACTCCCCTCTACACTGTGAAGGATGCCTGCAAACAGAAACAAATATCCATATGACAAAAAGCCCTCAGGTCACAAATTGACACCTACAAACTTGATAAACAAGGTTCAGTTTCCTATGCGCAGTTGCTCTGCCCTACCTAAACACCATCTAAAATTAAACAAGTACAAATAGAATCTTCCTTCAATACCTCATTGCTCAATGTCAGGCAAATTCTTCCAGAGTAATCTTTCATCGCCTTGAAAGAGAAAATCTGTTGATGAATCTTCTGCTTTTCTCCAGTGCTGAATGATCACTGATGAAACTTAAATTTGGAAGTAATGAAAGGGACAAGAAAGTGAACCAACAGTAGGTGTACCAGCTACAACGCAAGGAATTGCAGGTTGCAATTGGCACAGCGAGGTACACTGACAGTTCTATACTGATGAATCCAATCGAGATTTCAAATGTATTTACCTCATGCTATACATCCCTGTATTACTCGGATCATACTCATATGATCCAGGTGGGTAAACAATTTCTCAGCGACTTCTGACTACCTAATTTGTCACCAGAAGTCAGATAGTTGCTTGAAGGGGAAATCACGAAAAAAGAGATCACTCAGGTGATTGCTGACCTTCCATCATGCAAGTGCCTGGGCAAGGACGGTTTCCCCAATGTATTCTTTAAAACAGGCTAAGACATGCTGGGACCAATTCTATATGATACCTCCAAGGAGGCTGAAACTATTACTAAATTAAGGCACATTCCCATAAAAGCAATATTAACACTAATGCCAAAATAGGGGAAAGACCCTCTAGATTACAGAAGCTGTCACCCTAGATCATTGATAGATGCAGATGTTAAAATACTAGCGAAGATACTCGCATCATTGTTATATAAAGTGATCTCATCACTAGTCCACAAAACCCAAGACCCAACTCATTGCGCAGCCACATGAGAACACTTTTTATTTGCTCTGGGAAATGCAGGATAGCCCAAACAATGCTTTGGCTATCTTATTAAATGCTAAAAAAACATTCAATTCAGTTGACTGGGACTCTTTAGGAGTCTAGAAAGACCCAGCCTGGGTCTCATGGATTTATAGTAACACCACAGCACAGGCAAACTACAGGGGATTCATCACAGACACCTTCTGCATTAAACATGATACAAGACAGCATTGCCCCCTCTCCCCACTTCTGTTACTCCTGGAGTTAGAGCCTCTATCAGCTGCAAGTTGCCAATCTCTCCTAATCAAAGGTATTGAAATCCTTTTTACACGCTGACGATATTTTAATGATGTTAACTGATCATGAAACCTCACTCCAGAGTCTAATGCATATAGCCATTTCTTTCTCCATATTTTCAGGCTAGAAAATGAATTGGTGCAATGTGAGGCCTTGCCTATGTCCCATGTCACTACAGGACGGAACCTGGGACAGCAGAACATTCACTGGGTGCCAAGGGACATTAAATGCCTAGATATCAAACTCAGTAGAGGACTGGAACAGATTGTAGAGAATAATCTGATTCCCCTGATATTGATTTCCCAAAAAACAAAACAACATAAAAGAGGGGGAAGCTCCTGCAATTCTTAATGTGCATCAGAATTTAGATTAATAACTGTCCTTTGGAACGATAACCCTCCTGGTTAGGATCCCGATATTATTTTGCATCAACAAAATCAAAAAATCACCTGTATGGGTCCTAAAACTGCCCAGGCTGAAACCACATAACCTGTATGCAGACACCACTTCGGGTTGGCTGCGAATGCCACAGATGCAAACTTATTACTGGCCTCATACACTGATACAGTTCGTATTCATGCTACTTGTAGGAAATGACCGTCTTTTGTGTGATGTATCCCAAGGATGTAGACCCCTGTTGACCAGTGGTAAAATGCAAGTGCTCCTCCTTTCAACATGATCGCATTGGTGTGTAATGGGCATATCTGACTTACCTATAAGTCACTCCTATTTGGTACAAAGTGAACCCGGGGCCTGTAAGTTAAGTGTCACTAGAGGGCTGCAGCTTCTATTGGGACATCCACTACAGTGACTATTTTTAACAGTTATCAAAACCCAATAAAATGGTGAAGTCAGATTTATAATAAATATTTTGGAAAAGCAACTTTTACCAAGTTAGCTTTATCCTGCCTGATATTCCTAGAGGCTAATTTGCATTTGCTGTCAAGCTTCTTCCAGCCCAGCCAGTGACAAGCATTTGATTAGGTGTGAAATGGCACCCCCAGGGGCAAGCAATAGGCTTACATAAATGGGCAGAGATGACTCCTCTGAACTTGTCAGAATATGCAGGCTGGGGGTTGGAGGCATCCATTTAACTTCACAGTGTCAAATCCTGCTTGACAGGTCTGCTGGGTCACATGTAACTCTTGAAAAGGATGCCAAGACAATTCTTGTGTATCCTCTGTCTCGTTGGTGAAGGACCCTGCTTTGCCCTACCAGACTTCTGTCTCTAGGTCTTACATATAACACTTGGGGATGCACTTTCCTTAGAGCCCAAGTTTAGTGCAGCCAGAGACTTTTACCATCTTGAAAATGCCCAAAGTGGGTAGGGTTGGCCCTGGGGGCATTTACCTCATTGGTTAGGGTATGCCCAGGAGTCATTCCCACCCGCTAGCTCATGCCAGGCATAAATGTGGGGTCTCCAGGCACTCATTTCAGAACACTGAGGAAGAACAGAAGAGGACTGGACCTCCAGTACACAACTTGAGAGGAGCCCGAAGGACTGAAACTGCGAGAGGAGCCTAAAGGGCTGAAACTGCTCCCTCTTGTTCCCAGGACAAAGAGGTGGACTCCAGGGGTCATGATGCTGGTCTCCTGTTCAAGCTGAAGGGATACAATAACCTGCAAGATGCCTTTCCTGCAATTGTCTAGCTGACTAGTGGCAGCTGGACTTGGACTGGACTGTGTTGTTGGCCTCTGCCTCACCCCCTGTGAGTCTCCAAATGCTGCCTCTGAGATCCTGGGGAGCTTTAGAATTGTACTCCTGTGGTGAATTGGCTTGAAAGGACTTAGTCAGAAGGTAACATCTTTAACCAGGACGAACCTGGTTGGTGTATCCGACCCTTGCTCCTTGCGGTCAGCCTCGAATTGCGCCTAGGTCCCAGTCTACTACGACCATTTACTCTCATTGGCACTTTGTGCTCCTTAGCGTTATTCCAATTACATTTTTTAAAATTCATAGCTCCAGTTCCCCTTATTGGAGTTTTGTCATTTTGGGGTCATTTCGTTTATTGCATCTTCGTGTATTTTTCTAATTAGATTTGAGATTTTTTATCTTTTTCCATTTTTACTTTATTACAGTTTTGGCGCTGAGTAAATACTTTACACAATGCCCTAAGTTACGTCTGCCTGCGCTGTGTCATACATATCAGGGGGTTGAGTGAAGGTTAATTTAGTGACTTAGATGGTTCACCCTGAAACGGGTTGGGAATATTCCTTGTGGTGGGTAGCCACTCACCCCAAATAATACTCAAGTTTCTTACACTGCTCCACGTGGACCATCCTCCATTAAGGGTACGTTTGTAACATTTTGTCTTCGGAAAGGCCTATCGCCTTATTCCCCTCCACACAAACACATTATGTCATGCAGAGATGCCCAATCCCATCATATACCAACCGGACAAATTTGGATACACGCACAAAGATGGAGGTAGACAATTTCTTCCACTTCTCTGCCCCCCGTGGCACAATGTGGGTGTACACATTGGGGACAGCAGTGTAATCTGGCAAATGATGGGAACAAGCAAGGATCATATCGCTATATCACATTATAGCGCCCAACAACCTCAAAACATAAAGAATTGTAAATAGAAGTTTCCAGACTAAGAACAACCTTTTGGCAATATTTACAATTAAAACACTGTATACATGGTGGATATCAAGGCAGACAGTTGATCTAGTGAATTCACCCATTTTTCGATATATACAAACATAGGAATCACACAAAGGAGTGCTGTCCGGCATTTGCATTGTCTTGGTCGACCACCTTTTTTCTGTCCCAACATTATCGGGTACTAGGCACTACTGGCAGACAATATTACAGAGAGATCATCAGGTGGAAGATTGGTGGAGTCTAATGGCAGCACATGACAGATACTTTAGGGAGGCAAAACTTACATTTCTGCATTTCAGAATAGTATATAGCTGGTACTGGACCGCTTGCTGATTACACCGGGCACACTTACTCCCACATTCTAACTGTTGGCGATGCCAATCCCCTATATGCAACTTGTTTCATGTCCATGGACAATATATGCGCCTTTTTACATACTCAACTGATATATGGCAAGACATAATGACGTTGTCCTCCCAGATTAACAGATCAGCACAGTTAGGATTGCTGCATGATATATGTGACCTACCAGGGCTCACGAACCACCCACGCAGAGAGCTGGCCACTGCCCTCGGGCGGCAAAGCTCTGCATTTTCATGCCATTGGTGGTCACGAACTACACCCACACTGTGAGAATGTTTTACTGAACTATCTTGAATTACCATCTGTGAACACAGTCTACAAGCTACAGGATCAGCTAACTAAATTTACCTGCATATGATGCTATATACGCCATCCTTCTGCTGACCCGACCAAACAGGTTCAAAACAAAAGCAACCCTTATTAGATCCCTTTACCTGGTACCAGTGTGAGCCTGTTAGGCATGCTGGGACTTTACCTCTATATTTTGACGTGCAACCACAAAGCCACCTCAACACCTTTACCTTCAACATGCTCATCTAGCATCACTCCTTACCCGTCCACCATCCCCATACCTCTTTTACTCTCTGGTACAGCAGACAGTCTTCTATCTAAGGCCCCAATATGTGCCTTCTGGGATTGATAGCCATTGTGGTTTCAATATAGAGTTTCCTTATTCTTTGATTGGTTGATTGTTTTCTTTCTTTGTGTTATTTTTCTCCATTAGTAATGTTAATATGTATACAAGGATATGTTCCGCTTATGTTGACTGCAAAGCAATTTCATAACTGTACTAAAGCTCAAAATCAAATAGAACAAAAATTGATGTAAAAAGGTTCTCAAATTTTGATTTTGGGTCCCAGTCCTAGCCTAACTTGTATTTTTGCACTTTAAGGTTCACAGAGTTTTATGTTAGGTGACAGTTCTATCTTAACCTATATCTTTGCACTTAAAGGATATCAGAGTTTGGACGATATCACACTTATCCTAACTTGTATCATTGCACATTAAGGTTCTCAGAACCTTGGTTCGAATCTCAGATTTAGCCTAGTGTGAGTCGTTGCTTTTTAAGGTTCTCAGTGTTTGGATCCCAGCAGTATCATAACTTATGTCATTGCTTTTTTAGGTTCTTAGTTATTTGAGGCCTATGTTTACATCTGCCTTTGCTGTTTCAGGTTCTCTGTGTTTGGCCTCGGGTCCCGAGCTTATCCTCACTTCTGCGCCTTTGGTCATGCTGTGGACACACGGCTGGAGGAGCTGGGTGGGGAACGCATTCTGAAGATGGGTGAGGGAGATGAACTCTGTGGCCAAGAAGAATCATTCCGAATCTGGGCTAATGAGGTTTTCAAGGTGAGAGCTTGGTGCCATAGGTCGGTAGGGAAGGCAAATCTTGTTCCCACAATGTAAGTTTGCAACATATGTTTCTATATTTGCTGCTTGATAAGTTTGAACACTGATCTACACTTTATGGGACTGGGGGCTCCAGCTTCATCTACTCTGTAGCTAGGTCAATAGGGGGAAAATTCGAGGTGTGTGCTTTTCTGACAGCACAAGAGCTATGGAGACATAAAAAAGGGAAGTTGCCTACTCTTTGTCCCGGAGGCACTGCCGGTGATTGGCTGATCGTCTACTTGCACCTACCCTGGCAACATTTGGTTGCATGTAAGTGAGGTTCCCGTTGCATTCATGGTTCTTTGGAAAGAGTAGTTTACTTCCACCTTCAAACAGTGTCTGTTGGCAAGGCACCAAATTCTGCCTAGTTCAACCAGGTCTCAGTTTACCATGTTGAGACTTAACCTAAGTGATGAGATGGCTCCCCGTCTGAAACTTTTGAGGCATGACCTTTTTTAAACAGGTGTGTATGGCTTGGAAAACAGGGTCTGGCTACGCAGTCAGTCACACACCTAGTTTGGTGAGGACTAATGTGCATATAAATGTCAGGCAGGAACAGCTTCACATAAGGTCTATACAAGGGGGGTGTGATTAATCTGTGGCATTGGCAGTTGTTCAAGCAAGAAAGGGAATGTTTGGGAATGAGTTCCAACCACAGGGGAATTATATGTCAGAGTCTTTGTGGTTAATGAAAAACACGGTAGGATTCAAAACGCTGGGAAATATTTTGTGAAAAATGCCATGTATGAGAATTCCGCACAAAAAAAATAGAAAAATGTCATTGACTTC
This sequence comes from Calotriton arnoldi, assembly GCA_963921515.1. Lineage (NCBI taxonomy): Eukaryota > Metazoa > Chordata > Amphibia > Caudata > Salamandridae > Calotriton > Calotriton arnoldi. The sequence continues at coordinate 3,380,961 of CAWUFW010000455.1, read as the reverse complement.
CTATCAATCCGACCTTGAAGATGACAGCACACATTAGAAATAGAGAGAACAAAGTCAACCAAACTTCAAAAAAAGAGAATTTAGAAGACTGTATTTTTTAAATGGGAAGTAATGCAAAAAAATACAGAAAAACATTATGGAGTTGTGGTATTCCTTTTTCTAATAGATCACAACCCCACAAATCTATGTCTGTGAAAGGAATTTCTAAAGGGCGGCTCTACCACAGAGGACACTCGTGCTAGAATCAAAAATTAGAAAAATCAAAAGAGAGGCTCACAGATCAAAAAAGCCGTTTCGAGATTTTTTTTTTTTTTTTTAAAGATTGTGGCATTTAAGATGATCCTGAGTTTAAAACGCATTGGATTCCGGAGTTTGCTGGCCAGAAAAAACAAAAACCAGAAACAACTTCTTTTGATAGACTGTTTGAAGAGTTCCAGATAGCAATTGCTTGCATGCATTGATGAAAAGAGGTTTCTGTTGCAGCATGCTCCTCTGAAATCCAGAGAGAACAGAACAATTCCTTATAGAAAAATTGCCAAGATCCTTTAATACAGTACCAAAGGCCCCCTTGCCAAGGAGAAAAGACAGGTTGGACAAGGATCTAGAGGACAGCCAGAAGTAAGAGATCTATGAAGGATTCCAGCTCAGAATTGTTCTAAAGTGCTAAACAGAATCAGTAGTGGGCTGGGGAGGAAAGGAAGCATTATTTTTAAAGATTTGTTTCCTAGAAAAAGGAGGCCATGTTCTGAGAAAGGAGGGATATGGTTGTTACATGCTGTGTATGTAAGATGATCCATAACTATCGAGAAGATAGATTTAGAAGAATTGGACGATGTATTCATTTTTTGTGATAGGTAAATACGTTTAGTATCGCAAATGAGATGCTGATATTTGTTATGTTATATTGATTTGTAAAGCACACTAGTCACTGAGAGGGTATCTAGGCGCTTGGACAGATGTGTAGGTGTATGGTCCCCAAGGTCTTTATACGAAGAGTCAGGTCTTCAGCTTTTTGCGGAACTCAAGAATTGAGGAGGAGGCTCTGATGTGTTGAGAGAGGGCGTTCCATGTCTTGGGTGTGAGATAGGAGAATGAGTGACCCCCAGGTTTGCCTTTGCATATGTCGAAAATGTGTGCGAGTGAGGCAGAGCGTAGGTGTCTGGTGGGTTGGTGAAATTGTATGTGGCTGGTCAAGTGTTCTGGTCATGTTTGTGCAGGGCTGTGTATGTGTGTGTGAGAAGTTTGAATTGGCTGCGCTTGTGAATTTTGTGGCCCTGGCACTTACAACTGGTGTAGTAGTGGCCTTTTGGGACATTATTGACAACATTTTGGCAACGTCTGGCACAATTATAGCATATTGTGAAGATATTGGTGACACTCTTGAAGCATTGTGACTATGACAGGTAGAACTGTGGCCATAGTACTTGACTTGTTGTGGGCATTTCTCAGCAGAGTATTTCTATCCCTGGTCATAATAGTGGCCTATATGTGACATGCTGTTGCCATTGTTGACAACATATTTGCTAACACTTGAACACTAGTAGCCTATAATTGAAATATCTAGAACATTTTTGACAACACAACTGTTTTTCTGCTCATCTTTAAATTACAGAAACAGCGCCACCATGTGGCATCTGTAATAAGTGCCGGTGCCAGCAATTAAGTGCCGGTGCCGAGCACTGGAAACCATCGGCTTAAATTAAGCACTGCATTTTGACTTCCTTCACATAATAGTGATATGTGGGTATTCTTTGGAATATTTTGTCAATGCTCGGCACAATAGTGCAATATTTTTTATATATTGGGGACATTCACCACAACATTCTGGCTATTCCTGACATACAGTAGCACATTTTAATAATTCTTTTGCTTTCCCTCACATAATAGTGATATGGTGGCATTCTTGATAACATTTTGTGTCTCCTTGGCACTGTAGTTCAATATCCTTGACATACTGGGGACATTCTTGACGACATTCTGGCTATTGAGGACATAATAGTAGTCCATTATTGACATGTTGTGAGCATCCTTGGCAACATTTTGCCTTAAAATGGGCACATACCTGACGTGATGTGGGCTTGCGCCACAACATTTTGGCTACCTCTGGCATAAGAGTGCCTCAAATGGAAATGTTAAAGTCATTTATGCAAGTGCTTGGCTATCCCGGGCACATTTATTGGGCTATATTTTATATGTTGTAGTCATTCTTGGCAATATTTTGGCTATATTTGTATAATAAAGGGCTACTCTTAATATAATGGGGCCATTCATTCATTTATCCCTGGCACAACACTGGCCTATCCTCAATATATTGGGGTATTTGTGACACCATTTTAGCTATCCCTAACATACTAGAGGCCTATGTATGACATAATGGACATTCATGACAACATCCTGGCTCTCCTTGGCATAATAGTAACCTGTCCTGAATCTATTGAAATGACGAAGAAGCGTTGCCCTGCTTCTTCATGGTATCTGAATCTATTGACAATAGTGCGACTATTCCTGGTGTCCTACTGACCCATACTTGAAGTGTTGTGGGCACTGGTCACAACATTTTGGCTGTACCTGGATTCATGGTGGGCCATGCTTGATATATTTTTGGCATTCTTGGCAACGTTTCTACTCTCCCTGTATAATAGCTAGGTCAGACTGATTTGCATATGGCCATGTCTCAACTGGGGTGGCGGAGTGAGCTAAAGAATGATGATGGATTAAACCCAGATCAGTTGACTGGGGGTGAGTGCTTGCAATGCTCAACACTCCGTCCAACATCCCCTTTGGTTTTGCTATGTTCGCCCTAAGTTGGCAGGGTATGCCCAGACGTGGGTCCCTTGCTCATTTTGCCACTGGATTCAAGATAGCCTGGCTGATGATGGCTGTAAGCCAGAAACCGGTCCCAGGATGCTTGTTTCCGGTCCAGGGAAGATATGGCTTGGCAGTTCGGGCTGGACTGTTCCCATGAGGACCAGGGTCAGACTGATTTGCATATGGCCATGTCTGAATTGGGGTGGCGGAGTGAGCTAAAGAATGATGATGGATTAAACCCAGATCAGTTGACTGGGGGTGAGTGCTTGCAATGCTCAACACTCCGTCCAACATCCCCTTTGGTTTTGCTATGTTCGCCCTAAGTTGGCAGGGTATGCCCAGACGTGGGTCCCTTGCTCATTTTGCCACTGGATTCAAGATAGCCTGGCTGATGACGGCTGCAAGCCAGAAACCGGTCCCAGGATGCTTGTTTCCGGTCCAGGGAAGATTTGGCTTGGCAGTTCGGGCTGGACTGTTCCCATGAGGACCAGGGTCAGACTGATTTGCATATGGCCATGTCTGAACTGGGGTGGCGGAGTGAGCTAAAGAATGATGATGGATTAAACCCAGATCAGTTGACTGGGGGTGAGTGCTTGCAATGCTCAACACTCCGTCCAACATCCCCTTTGGTTTTGCTATGTTCGCCCTAAGTTGGCAGGGTATGCCCAGACGTGGGTCCCTTGCTCATTTTGCCACTGGATTCAAGATAGCCTGGCTGATGACGGCTGTAAGCCAGTAACCGGTCCCAGGATGCTTGTTTCCGGTCCAGGGAAGATATGGCTTGGCAGTTCGGGCTGGACTGTTCCCATGAGGACCAGGGTCAGACTGATTTGCATATGGCCATGTCTGAACTGGGGTGGCGGAGTGAGCTAAAGAATGATGATGGATTAAACCCAGATCAGTTGACTGGGGGTGAGTGCTTGCAATGCTCAACACTCCGTCCAACATCCCCTTTGGTTTTGCTATGTTCGCCCTAAGTTGGCAGGGTATGCCCAGACGTGGGTCCCTTGCTCATTTTGCCACTGGATTCAAGATAGCGTGGCTGATGACGGCTGTAAGCCAGAAACCGGTCCCAGGATGCTTGTTTCCGGTCCAGGGAAGATATGGCTTGGCAGTTCGGGCTGGACTGTTCCCATGAGGACCAGGGTCAGACTGATTTGCATATGGCCATGTCTGAACTGGGGTGGCGGAGTGAGCTAAAGAATGATGATGGATTAAACCCAGATCAGTTGACTGGGGGTGAGTGCTTGCAATGCTGAACACTCCGTCCAACATCCCCTTTGGTTCCACACAAAGGTCTGCATACCCCCTGCAATTAGTCTGGAGCCAGGGCCAGGAAGGCAGGGCACGAGGCACTTTAAAGGCAATCCTCTAAAAGCTTCTACCCACTTCAAAGGCACAACTGTGTGTAAATACTGGACCTCAGGCACCAACACTTCAGTACACTTCTGGACCTGTGGATACTCTGCCAGGAAGAACTGCTGGTAGAAGGACTGCCACCCTCCTATACTGTTGCTCTGAAGGAACTGCTGCCCTGCTGTTCTGACCTGCTGCCTTCTTGCCTAGGCGAGAAGGACTTGACCTGCATCTCCTAAACCTGGAACCCACAGTGACTCCAAGGGCTAGTTGGCTGGCCTCCTGATCTGAAGCCTCAGGGACAAAACAGGCTTCCAACAACCTTGCATCTGCATCTGGACTCTGCCATTTGTGAGTCTACCCTGCCAAGTGGAGCCACAGCAGTCCTGGACCCTTGGAAGTGGGCTGAAGGTACTTTGCTAGCCTCTGTGGTACCAGCGGAACTGACCCATCTCCTCTGCTGCATGGCGCAAACCAGAGCAGAAGCGACAAATCTCTGCTGCTTGGATTGGACCTGTCGCAAAGACCTGCATCGCCATCGCAGTCCACAACACCTTCAAAACTGCCACTACGCGACGCACCTTCAGCACAGGCTCTATCATCCCTTGTCAATGGCAACCTTGACGATGCCGGACTCCGCATCACAGCCTTTCAGCTCTTCGAAACTGATTCATTGGCCCGTCTGTGCACTAAATCCTCGATCCCGGACTTCGCATCTCAAACCTCATCGACGAGATCCTCGACGACGACACAGGCCTTCGCATCACAGCCTCGCCGCATCTCGGAACTGATGCATCACTTCGGCTGCACGAGGCATCTTCGATGTGGATCCTCGCAACGCAGTTGGCGCTTGGTGCTTTTTGGTGCTATTTTCCCTAAAACGTTTACAATTGACTATCTATGGGTCTACTAATTGGATTTTTGTTGTTTTAGACTTGTTTTATTTATTAAAGAAATCTCTATTTTTCTAATGATGTGGGATCTTTTTTGTGTGATGTTTTCACTTCATTACTGTTTGAAGTGTTGCACAAATATTTTACACATTGCCTCTAAGTTAAACCTTACTGCTCTGTGCCAAGCTACCAGAGGGTTGAGCACAGGTTAATTTACGGTTGTGCACCACCTTGACAAGGATTTTGGTTGCTGCTTGAACAGGGCTCACACCACAGTCAACCAACAACCCAATTTCTCACATTGGTGATCAGCAGTAAGGATTTGGACTTGCGTTTGTACAGTGCTATAGAGTGATTTGGTGTACTCTACCATCCCATATCTAAGATCAATTAGAGTTAAAATTCTCCTTGGTTGGTTTCTTTTTTTTCCCTCCAAATTTTTCCCCTGACTGCTGTGCCTGAAACCACACATGCAAGAATGGAATTCGAGCTGGCCAACATGGATGCCTACACTGTGGCTCAGCTCAAGGAGTTCTGCAAAGAGAGGGCACGTCCAAAGAGCAACACCAGGAAGTTGGGGCTCCAAAAGGCACTGAGGGCCTGGGTGGAAGCCCATCAGTCATTGGTTGAAACCACAGAAAGGGATGATGTGATGGAAGGACAAGCAGAGGGCCTCCCTGAGATCCAGCCTTAAGCTGAGGGGGATGACTTGATCCCTGCAGTGGAGCCCCCTGCCAGGGCTGGGAGCAATATGTATGCCCTCATCCTGTCCCCAGAGGAGCTGGCAGAGAGGAGGGAGGAGAGAGAGTTCAGGCTGGAGTTGGCCAGACTCAGGAGGGACGAAAATAAACTGGCCATGGAGGCAGCAAAGGAGAAGACTGAGACTGAGAGAGCCTTGGAGGAGAGGAGACTAGCTATGGAGGAAAGGACAATAGCCCACGTGCTACATCTCAGAGAACTGGACATCAGAGCTAAGCAGGTGGAGTCCAGCAATAATGGTGGCAGTGTACCTACAGTGCTCTCTGGAAACAATAGGGTCCATATCCCTAAAGGTCTAGTGCCTGTCTTTGTTATGGGAGACAATATTGACAAGTGGCTTGAGGCTTATGAGGTTGCCTCACAGATGCACATGATCCCTGAGGAGTATTGGGGGGCTAGTCTGTGAAAACATATCCCTAGTGAGGAGAGGGACACCCTACTGGCCCTAGAGAAGGGGGACAGGATGAGGTATCCCCCCATGAAGGAAGCCCTTGTCATGTAGTATTGCCTCACCCCGTAGAAGTATAGGCAGACATTCCGGGACAGTCAGAAACTGGTCTAACAGACCTGGGTGGATTTTGTAGATTCCTTTTGCAAGGCATCGGATGGTTGGCTCAAGGGCAGTGAAGTAAAGGATTATCAGAGGCTGTACAATTTAATTGTAAAGGAGCACATGTTCTGTCTTTGTTTTGCAGATCTGCTCCAACACCTGAGCTTGCTAAGGAGGTGGACTGCTGGGTCAACACCAGGGTACACAAGAAGGTATCTGGTGGCGATCACCACAAAGGTGGACAGGGTTCCTACTAGAAGAAGGAGGGTGGAGATAAACATAAAAACTGGGAGTTCTCTAAAGGCCCCCAAACTAGCTCTAAGGGTCAGGATGCCCAATTCCCGCCTGAGCAGAAGAAGAAATCAGTGAGTCATCAAGGAAGGCAGCCCCTAAGTGCTATGAGTGCCAGCAGGAAGGGCCCTTCAAGTGGGATGTCAAGTGTCCCAAGCGGGCATAGCCCCCCACTGGTGGGCAGTCACTGGGGTTGGCTAGTGTAGCGCTTGGGGAGCAGATTGTCCCAGTTAGTGGGGGATGTGAGAAGTTGGCCTGGCATATGCTGTCCACTAATTATAGTGGGCACCTTGCACCAGTCCAAACAACCCCTTATTGGAGATAGGTTAAAGACAACCTTTATTGAAAGCTATCCTAGTGGTAGCTATGGAGAGCAGCCTTCAGGCTAAGTCTTGAAGGAATGTAAAGCAGCTTGTTTTACCAGTCTATAATCTCTTGAGTGACCAAATGAAAGAGGACCACACCAGGTATATATTCAAAATATATGTATTTATTACTAAACACACCCCTCTAGTCTCTTTATGAGGCTAGAGTTCGAAGTACATAAGTTATAAGTTAGTTATCTACAGTAATAGCACAAATACACGTTTGAGCCCTAGGGGCGTACCAAACCATATACCAATAAAGTGGTATAAGAACCACGACTGAGCTAGACACAGGACCTAGAGCCTGTAGAAGTGCTTGGACCACAAGGAACCACCCAAAATAGTGACACAGGGGACCCACGGGGGACGCGTGCAGTGTGAGAACACAGCCGCGAATCGCCGTTGACTTCTATGGGGAAAGTCGCGGTTGGAAGTTTAAAGAAAAGGGACACTTAGAGGAGGACTTGGAGCAAACCCTATTAGAACTAGGCTGTTCTAGTGTCAATACCCACGGGAGCACCGGAGAACTCGAGTTACCTCACCCAGGGGAGCCGGGTGCATAGGTGTCTTTCGGGGTCGGGTTTCGTCGTCGTTTTCAATGGCGATCTGCTGCAAAGTGCTGCTGGCGGCCAAGTCGAAAGTGTTCGGGTGGATCCAAAGGTGGATCGAAGATCTGAAGAACCTGAAAGCAGAGGGGACAGAGTCTGGGTCACTAGCCAGTGACCAGGAAGGCAGATGCCCACCGATGTCGAGTGCTTCAGGTAGGTTGACGGTCGTCTTGACTCTTCAGCCAAGAGGTCCAGGAGGCGTCGACGACGACCAGGAGCTGGATTCGAGCTGTCCCACGACGTCTGTCGATTGCAGGGGTGTCGGCGACCGGATTGGACCCAACAAGCCCTGGCAACGGCAAGTCTCGTGGAAATGGAAGAAGGACGATGGTGCAGACCAGCAAGGTCTGTGGGACTCACCCAGCAAGGGTAAGTCAGGGCACGCCTGGAGCAACCAGGGAGCCCAAGCAGAAGAAGATTGGCCTTCGGGAGGGCCTACTAGCCAACGGATCCAAAGGTGGATCGAAGATCTGAAGAACCTGAAAGCAGAGGGGACAGAGTCTGGGTCACTAGCCAGTGACCAGGAAGGCAGATGCCCACCGATGTCGAGTGCTTCAGGTAGGTTGACGGTCATCTTGACTCTTCAGCCACGAGGTCCAGGAGGCGTCGACCAGGAGCTGGATTCGAGCTGTCCCACGACGTCTGTCGATTGCAGGGGTGTCGGCGACCGGATTGGACTCAACAAGCCCTGGCAACGGCAAGTCTCGTGGAAATGGAAGAAGGACGATGGTGCAGACCAGCAAGGTCTGTGGGACTCACCCAGCAAGGGTAAGTCAGGGCACGCCTGGAGCAACCAGGGAGCCCAAGCAGAAGAAGATTGGCCTTCGGGAGGGCCTACTAGCCAACGGACTAGCGACCGCGAAGGAGCCTCGAGTGGACGCACTTAGAGCTGGCTCACGGGACACTCGTGGAGTGGAGGCCAGTGATCTTCGGTGCAGTCGGTGCTGGAGGCGGGGGCTACTCGGAGCCCAAAGCACAACTTTGTGGGAGACCCAGAAGAGGATGCACTTGCAAATGCGATCGGTGTCCAGGGGTCACGGTTCCACGTTACCCACAGCAGCTACGGGCCTCAGCTTTGCTGGGGACTCAGGGCAGCCTCGGGGAAGTCTGGAAATCCACCTCTGGTGATGCAAAGACTTCGGCGTCCGGCGGGAGCTTCAGCGATGCAGACCGGACAATTGCTTCTTTGGTGCCTGCCAAGCAGGGGAGTCACTCCTTGACCCCAAGGGAGATTCTTCAGTCCTCTAATCTTGAAGTAGAGCGTCGAAGGTCCAGGATTTTGTGTCAGAGTTTCGTCCAGGTAAATCTAAAGTCCTAAGGACTGGGGTCCCATACTTATACCAAGTTAGGGGTTGGACATACTCTGGGGACCCACCTATGGGAGGGTCAGGGCAGAGGGGTGGTTACACCCCTTTCCCTTTGTCCAGTTTCGCGCCAGAGCAGGGGCTGGAAGCCCCTAAGCCGGTTTGAACTGGGGTATGCACAGGGACACCAAATGTGCCCCCAGTGCAGGACTTCAAAGCAACAGAGAGTGCTCCCGCCCAGCCCCAATACACACTATCCTGTCTGGGGAGGTGGTTACACCTCCCTGGGACAGGAAACCTATTGTCCAGGCCTCCCCTGCCGGAGTTTCGGTCAGCAGCAGGAGGCCAGACTCGTGTCTGTGGCAGCGGCATCCATTTTGTGATGCCAGGGCTTGGAAAGAAGTTACCGGGCAGGCCGGTGTGTACATGTCTCTCCCTCTAGAAGGGTGGAATGCTACCCCCGCCGCCAGAACTGGCGGGGGGTAGTATTCCAAGATGTTTGACACCAAACACGACATGTTTCCGTGCAGCCATCCCAAAGTTAGCATTTAACGCGAGGTTATAATGCGCTTAAGAGTATATGGTCAGGCTGCACTACAAACAGCATCAGAGAAGGGTCTCCGAACGCTGCAGAGGGGCCCTGCTCATGCAGGGGCACCCTCTCACATAGGAACCACGCACTCTGCCTCCAGGATTGATAAGGCCTGCCATAGGAGTGACTTATAGGTTTATATGTGTGTATGTATGTAGTGATATAGGTAGCCTATATCACAGTAAGAGGGTGCATGCACCACCTTACCCAGGCTGCAGTAGCAGACCTGTGGTGTCATTTTGGATGGCCTTCCAGGGGTGGCACAATACATGCTGCAGCCCCTGGTAGGCCTCTGAGGTACCTATGCCCTGGGTACATAGTATACCATATACTAGGGACTTATAAGGGCACTCCAGATTCCAATCAGAGATGTGCCTAAGGCACATGGAAACCATTTTAGAGAGGAAGCAGCTAGGCTGGGGTTCTGATTAGCAGGGCCCCAGCCAGACTAAAGTCGAAAAACAGTGAAGCATCAGCAAAAAGTGGGGGTACCCATGTGAAGCAGATCCTACTCTCCTACACAACCCCCCCAAACGTAGGGACATTAAACTAACCTTGCCCAGTTAAGTCTTCATGTTCTAAGTGGAAGTACCTAGAGAGTCCATCTGCATTGGCATGGTTACTCCCAGGTCTATGTTCCACTGTGAAGTCCATCCCCTGTAGGGAAATGGACCACCTAAGCAGTTTGGGGTTTTCACCCTTCATTTGTTTTAGCCATAAGAGGGGCTTATGGTCTGTTTGAACAAGGAAGTGAGTACCAAACAAGTATGGCCTCAACTTCTTCAGAGCCCAGACCACAGCAAAGGCCTCCCTCTCAATGGCTGACCAACGTTTCTCTCTAGGGGTCAGCCTTCTGCTAATAAAAGCTACTGGCTGATCCTGACCTTCATCATTCAATTGTGACAGTACAGCCCCTACCCCCAATTCAGATGCATCTGTTTGGACAATGAACTTCTTGGAGTAATCAGGACTCTGTAGAATGGGAGCAGTGCACATGGCCTGCTTTAGGTCATCAAATGCCTTTTGACAGCTAACTGTCCACTGAACCTTTTGGGCATTTTCTTGGAAGTTAAGTCATTCAGGGGTGTCACTATTGATCCATACCCCTTGACAAATCTCCTATAGTACCCAGTCAGGCCTAAAAGGCTCTCACCTGAGTCTGGGTAGTTGGAGCAGTCCAGTCCATGATGGTCTGGATCTTGCTCTGCAGTGGTTGAACCTGGCCTCCACCCACAAGGTGGCCCAGGTACACAACCTGACTCTGCCCTATCTGGCACTTGGTGGCCTTGATAGTCAGGCCTGCTTTCTGCAGGGCCTGCAAAACATTTCTGAGGTGGACCAGGTGATCCTCCCAGGTGGAGCTAAAGACAGCAGTATCATCTAGATATGCTGCACTATAGGCTTCCAGACCTGTAAGGACTGTATTCACCAACCTCTGAAAAGTGGCAGGTGCATTCTTCAGACCAAAGGGCATCACCACAAATTGATAATGCCCACTAGGGGTTGAGAATGCTGTCTTTGGCTTTGCATCATCAGCTAGTCTGATCTGCCAGTAGCCAGCTGTCAGGTCAAATGTGCTTAGATACTTGGCTGAGGCCAAAGTGTCTATTAGCTCATCTGCCCTAGGTATTGGATGGGCATCAGTCCTAGTGACTGCATTGAGACCCCTGTAGTCCACACAAAACCTCATCTCTCTTTTCCCACCATTGGTGTGAGGTTTTGGCACAAGGACCACTGGACTAGCCCAAGGGCTATGTGAGGGTTCAATAACTCCCAAATCCAACATCTTCTGGACTTCTGTCCTGATACAGTCCCTGACATGGTCAGGTTGCCTATAAATCTTATTTTTAATAGGCAGACTGTCCCCAGTGTCCACTTCATGAGTGCACCAGGTGGTCTGACTGGGTGTCAGTGAGAATATGTGCCTGAACTGATTGAGCACCTGTCTGCAATCAGTTTGCTGCTGGGCAGTGAGGCTGCCTGCCAAGGCTACACCATCCACTGACCCATCATCAGGGTTCTGTGAGTGCAGGTCAGGGAGTGGGTCACTCTCTTCCTCCTGTCCCTCATCAGTAGCCATGAGCAAGCCCATGTCTGCCCTGTCCACATATGGTTTTAACCTGTTGACATGGAGAACCGTGTGGGGACTCCTGGGTGTTCCTAGGTCGACTAAATAGGTACCCTCACCCTTCTGTTCAACAATGGTATGGGGTCCACTCCATTTGTCTTGGAGAGCTGCTGGGGCCACTGGCTCCAACACCCACACCTTCTGTCCTGGCTGGTAAACAGTCAGTACAGCCTTTTGGTCATGCCAGGCTGTTTGGAGTTCCTGGCTAGCCTCAAGGTTTTTAGTTGCCTTTTTCATGTACTCAGCCATCCTGGAGCGGAGACCAAGTACATAGTCCACTATGTCTTGCTTTGGGGGCTTGAGAGGTAACTCCCATCCTTCCTTCACCAAGCACAATGGACCCCTGACAGGGTGACCAAACAAAAGTTCAAAAGGGCTGTAGCCAACCCCCTTTGATGCACCTCCCTGTATGCAAATAAAAGGCAGGGCAAGAGTATGTCCCATCTTCGCCTAAGCTTTTCTGGGAGCCCTTTAATCATGCCCTTCAGGGTTTTGTTGAATCTCTCAACTAAACCATTGCATTGTGGGTGATAGGGTGTGGTGAACTTGTAAGTCACTCCACACTCCTTCCACATTGCTTTCAAGTATCCAGACATAAAGTTAGCACCCCTGTCTGATACAACCTCCTTAGGGAAGCCCACTCTTGAGAAAATTCCCAGGAGGGCTCTTGCCACCACAGGTGCTGTAGTGGTCCTAAGGGGAATAGCCTCTGGGTACCTGGTGGCATGATCCACTACCACCAGGATAAACCTGTGCCCAGATGCTGTTTGGGGATCCATGGGACCAACAATGTCAATCCCCACCCTTTCAAAGGGAACCCCCACCACAGGTAGTGGTATCAGGGGGCCTTTGTAGTGCCACCTGCCTTGCCACTGGCCTGGCAGGTTACACAGGAGCGACAAAACTCCTTGGTGTCTTCAGACATATGGGGCCAGTGAAAGTGAGGGACAATTCTGTCCCAAGTCTTGTTCTGGCCCAGGTGACCTGCTAAGGGAATGTCATGGGCTAGGGTCAATAGAAAGCCCCTGAACTTCAGAGGTATAACCAACCTCCTGGTGGCACCAGGCTTGGGGTCTCTACACTCTGAGTACAAGAGTCCATCATCCCAATACACTGTATGGGGACCACTAGCTTTCCCAGCAGCCTCAGCAGCAGCTTGCTGTCTGAGGGGTTCAAGAGAGGGGCAGCTCTGCTGCTCCTGGCTCAGATCTGCCCTGGAAGGGCCCCCTGTCCCCAAGAACTCAACCTGGTCAGGTTCAAGCTCCTCTGGGACAGTTCCTTCCTCAGGACTGAGATCATCCCCCTCAAGAGACTGATCTTCCTTCTGAGCCAAGGGGAAGGCACTGCCTTTACCCTACTACTCCTCTTCTTGGAGGGCACTTGGTCCATTATTCCAGAATCCAAGGCCTGTTCAGTGTTAGACATTTTGGCTTGTGACCTGGTCACAGCAAACACATCTGCAGGGATGCCCAGCATTTCTGCATGGGTCCTGAGCTCCACTTCTGCCCAAGCTGAAGTTTCTAAATCATTGCCAAGCAAGCATTCAACGGGTAGGTCTGCACTTACCACAACCTTCTTAAGGCCAGTTACCCCTCCCCAGGAGAAGTTAACAACTGCCAGAGTATGGTCTGTTCTGACATTGCTAGCATTGGTCACTTGGTACATTTCACCAAGTATAATCTGCCCAGGATTCACAAGGTCTTGTGTCACCATGGTGACACTTGCCCCTGTGTCCCTAAATGCCAAAGCCTCTTTTCCATTGATTAAGGGCTGTTGCCTGTACTTGCCCAGATTACTGGGACTCACAGAGGAGGTCACATCCATGCCTCCATCACAGACTAGGACAGCCTGAGTGAGTTCTCTGACTAGGTCAGAGCTCATCTCCTTACCCAGGGTCAACCCTACTAAACCCTTGGCTTGTGTAGTCCCACCACCAATTGTAACTGCACTAGGGGGAACAGGTGCCTTAGGGGCATTGGTGGGGGCTGGAGTAGAGTCTTTGGACTTGGTGCAATCACTGGTCCAGTGGGTCTTTTGCTTACAGACCTTGCACCATGGTTTCTTTTGGCCTCTTCCCTTGTTAGACTGTGAATCCCCACCTGAAGAAGATTTTGGGGGCCTTGTGAAGACTTCTGGTCTTTACCCTTCTCCCCACCCTTATCAGAGTTTTTAGAATCTTGCTTCTTAGGGTCACCACCTTGGTTCTGTACCTTCTGCCTCACCCTGGTTCTGACCCATTTGTCTGCCTTCTTTCCCAATTCTTGGGGAGAGGTCAGATCAGAGTCCACCAGGTGCTGATGCAACAGCTGATTTTGACAATTATTAAGGATCTGCTCCCTCATGATAAGATTGTACAATCCTGTGAAGTCACATACCTTACTGCCCAATAACCAACCTTCCAGAGCCTTGGCAGAACAATCAACAAAGTCCACCCAGTCTTGAGTCTGTGCCTTTTGGGTATCTCTGAACTTTAACCTGTATTGTTCAGTGGTTAGGCCAAACCCATCAATCAGAGCACTCTTTAAGACTGTGTATTTATCAGCATCCTCCTCTTTAACAGTGAGGAGCTTATCTCTACCTTTGTCTGCAAAGGAGAGCCACAAGATTGCTGCCCACTGCTCCTGAGGGACCCTCTGTACTTTACATGCCCTCTCCAGTGCAGTTATCCATTTGTGGATGTCATCCCCACTCTGGTAGGGAGGGACAATCTTGCTCAGGTTTCTATGGTCATAAGACCTTTCCCTATCTCTGGGGAAATTGCTGCCACCATGGGACTCTAGTCCCATCTTTTTCTCTCTTTGTAGAGATCTAGGGACTCCCTGTCTATAGCCAACTGCTGTTTTCTGAGTTCAAGCTGGGCTTGCTCATACTCAATCAGTCTCTTTCTCCTGTCATGAGAGGATTCTCTCCTATGAGAAGAGACAGAGGTCCCTATTGAGGTGTCAGAGTGGTTAGACTCCTGAGAAGGAGATCTAGACCTTCTGGGCACACTCACAATTCTTCCTGGGGGGACAAAGGGGAGGTCATTCTGATCCTCCTCCTCCTCCACAGGAGGAATTGGGTTCTCCAGGTCAAGGTCATTTTCACAATCCTGGCCAGTTTCAGAGGGGGGGGGCCTGGGTTTCTTCACCCCTGACCCCTTCCTCATCTTCTGCCCCACCCTCTCTGCCTACCCCTTCAGACCCTAGGGGCCTGCTGAGATCATCAGCTAGTAGCACCTCCCTGAGTTGTTGGGTGCTGGCACTTTTGCCTGCCTTCAGCTTCCTAGTATTGCATAATGCTCTCAATTCCAAGAATGGGAGTTTATCATACTTGGAGGGAAGAAGCCCACTGGCTTCTGGCAAGGACTCACTGGGTCCTGGCTTTGAAGACATTACTAGTGAGGTGTGGTGTATGCACTACCTACTCTAGTGTGGCCTACTAAACTCTCTTGAGTTGTAGAAAGGGTGTGCTATCCCTTAACACACAACTCTAAGTTCAGTAGAACTTACTGTATACTAAGCTTGATTTATATGTACCTTAGGTACCCTTAGTGGTTTTCAGTTGATCAATTCAAGTGAGATTATCTGGTAAAACAATAGCAAGCTGGAATCCCACACGCTGCACACCAATGTGAGAAGTTGGCCTGGCATATGCTGTCCACTAATTATAGTGGGCACCTTGCACCAGTCCAAACAACCCCTTATTGGAGATAGGTTAAAGACAACCTTTATTGAAAGCTATCCTAGTGGTAGCTATGGAGAGCAGCCTTCAGGCTAAGTCTTGAAGGAATGTAAAGCAGCTTGTTTTACCAGTCTATAATCTCTTGAGTGACCAAATGAAAGAGGACCACACCAGGTATATATTCAAAATATATGTATTTATTACTAAACACACCCCTCTAGTCTCTTTATGAGGCTAGAGTTCGAAGTACATAAGTTATAAGTTAGTTATCTACAGTAATAGCACAAATACACGTTTGAGCCCTAGGGGCGTACCAAACCATATACCAATAAAGTGGTATAAGAACCACGACTGAGCTAGACACAGGGCCTAGAGCCTGTAGAAGTGCTTGGACCACAAGGAACCACCCAAGGTAGTGACACAGGGGACCCACGGGGGACGCGTGCAGTGTGAGAACACAGCCGCGAATCGCCGTTGACTTCTATGGGGAAAGTCGCGGTTGGAAGTTTAAAGAAAAGGGACACTTAGAGGAGGACTTGGAGCAAACCCTTTTAGAACTAGGCTGTTCTAGTGTCAATACCCACGGGAGCACCGGAGTACTCGAGTTACCTCACCCAGGGGAGCCGGGTGCATAGGTGTCTTTCGGGGTCGGGTTACGTCGTCGTTTTCAATGGCGATCTGCTGCAAAGTGCTGCTGGCGGCCAAGTCGAAAGTGTTCGGGTGGATCCAAAGGTGGATCGAAGATCTGAAGAACCTGAAAGCAGAGGGGACAGAGTCTGGGTCACTAGCCAGTGACCAGGAAGGCGATGAGCAGATGCCCACCGATGTCGAGTGCTTCAGGTAGGTTGATGGTCATCTTGACTCTTCAGCCACGAGGTCCAGGAGGCGTCGACGACAACCAGGAGCTGGATTCGAGCTGCCCCACGACGTCTGTCGATTGCAGGGGTGTCGGCGACCGGATTGGACCCAACAAGCCCTGGCAACGACAAGCCTCGTGGAAATGGAAGAAGGACGATGGTGCAGACCAGCAAGGTCTGTGGGACTCACCCAGCGAGGGTAAGCCAGGGCACGCCTGGAGCAACCAGGGAGCCCAAGCAGAAGAAGATTGGCCTTCGGGAGGGCCTACTAGCCAACGGACTAGCGACCGCGAAGGAGCCTCGAGTGGACGCACTTAGAGCTGGCTCACGGGACACTCGTGGAGTGGAGGCCAGTGATCTTCGGTGCAGTCGGTGCTGGAGGCGGGGGCTACTCGGAGCCCAAAGCACAACTTCATGGGAGACCAAGAAGAGGATGCACTTGCAAATGCGATCGGTGTCCAGGGGTCACGGTTCCACATTACCCACAACAGCTACGGGCCTCAGCTTTGCTGGGGACTCAGGGCAGCCTCGGGGAAGTCTGGAAATCCACCTCTGGTGATGCAAAGACTTCGGCGTCCAGCGGGAGCTTCAGCGATGCAGACCGGACAATTGCTTCTTTGGTGCCTGCCAAGCAGGGGAGTCACTCCTTGACCCCAAGGGAGATTCTTCAGTCCTCTAATCTTGAAGTAGAGCGTCGAAGGTCCAGGATTCTGTGTCAGAGTTTCGTCCAGGTAAATCTAAAGTCCTAAGGACTGGGGTCCCATACTTATACCAAGTTAGGGGGTTGGACATACTCTGGGGACCCACCTATGGGAGGGTCAGGGCAGAGGGGTGGTTACACCCCTTTCCCTTTGTCCAGTATCGCGCCAGAGCAGGGGCTGGAAGCCCCTGAGCCGGTTTGAACTGGGGTATGCACAGGGACACGAAATGTGCCCCCAGTGCAGGACTTCAAAGCACCAGAGAGTGCTCCCGCCCAGCCCCAATACACACTATCCTGTCTGGGGAGGTGGTTACACCTCCCTGGGACAGGAAACCTATTGTCCAGGCCTCCCTTGCCGGAGTTTCGGTCAGCAGCAGGAGGCCAGACTCGTGTCTGTGGCAGCGGCATCCATTTTGTGATGCCAGGGCTTGGAAAGAAGTTACCGGGCAGGCCGGTGTGTACATGTCTCTCCCTCTAGAAGGGTGGAATGCTACCCCCGCCGCCAGAACTGGCGGGGGGGGGGTAGTATTCCAAGATGTTTGACACCAAACACGACATGTTTCCGTGCAGCCATCCCAAAGTTAGCATTTAACGCGAGGTTATAATGCGCTTAAGAGTATATGGTCAGGCTGCACTACAAACAGCATCAGAGAAGGGTCTCCGAACACTGCAGAGGGGCCCTGCTCATGCAGGGGCACCCTCTCACATAGGAACCACGCACTCTGCCTCCAGGATTGATAAGGCCTGCCATAGGAGTGACTTATAGGTTTATATGTGTGTATATATGTAGTGATATAGGTAGCCTATATCACAGTAAGGGGTGCATGCACCACCTTACCCAGGCTGCAGTAGCAGACCTGTGGTGTCATTTTGGATGGCCTTCCAGGGGTGGCACAATACATGCTGCAGCCCCTGGTACGCCTCTGAGGTACCTATGCCCTGGGTACATAGTATACCATATACTAGGGACTTATAAGGGCACTCCAGATTCCAATCAGAGATGTGCCTAAGGCACATGGAAACCATTTTAGAGAGGAAGCAGCTAGGCTGGGGTTCTGATTAGCAGGGCCCCAGCCAGACTAAAGTCGAAAAACAGTGAAGCATCAGCAAAAAGTGGGGGTACCCATGTGAAGCAGATCCTACTCTCCTACACAACCCCCCCCCAAACATAGGGACATTAAACTAACCTTGCCCAGTTAAGTCTTCATGTTCCAAGTGGAAGTACCTAGAGAGTCCATCTGCATTGGCATGGTTACTCCCAGGTCTATGTTCCACTGTGAAGTCCATCCCCTGTAGGGAAATGGACCACCTAAGCAGTTTGGGGTTTTCACCCTTCATTTGTTTTAGCCATAAGAGGGGCTTATGGTCTGTTTGAACAAGGAAGTGAGTACCAAACAAGTATGGCCTCAACTTCTTCAGAGCCCAGATCACAGCAAAGGCCTCCCTCTCAATGGCTGACCAACGTTTCTCTCTAGGGGTCAGCCTTCTGCTAATAAAAGCTACTGGCTGATCCTGACCTTCATCATTCAATTGTGACAGTACAGCCCCTACCCCCAATTCAGATGCATCTGTTTGGACAATGAACTTCTTGGAGTAATCAGGACTCTGTAGAATGGGAGCAGTGCACATGGCCTGCTTTAGGTCATCAAATGCCTTTTGACAGCTAACTGTCCACTGAACCTTTTTGGGCATTTTCTTGGAAGTTAAGTCATTCAGGGGTGTCACTATTGATCCATACCCCTTGACAAATCTCCTATAGTACCCAGTCAGGCCTAAAAGGCTCTCACCTGAGTCTGGGTAGTTGGAGCAGTCCAGTCCATGATGGTCTGGATCTTGCTCTGCAAGGGTTGAACCTGGCCTCCACCCACAAGGTGGCCCAGGTACACAACCTGACTCTGCCCTATCTGGCACTTGGTGGCCTTGATAGTCAGGCCTGCTTTCTGCAGGGCCTGTAAAACATTTCTGAGGTGGACCAGGTGATCCTCCCAGGTGGAGCTAAAGACAGCAATATCATCTAGATATGCTGCACTATAGGCTTCCAGACCTATAAGGACTGTATTCACCAACCTCTGAAAAGTGGCAGGTGCATTCTTCAGACCAAAGGGCATCACCACAAATTGATAATGCCCACTAGGGGTTGAGAATGCTGTTTTTGGCTTTGCATCATCAGCTAGTCTGATCTGCCATTAGCCAGCTGTCAGGTCAAATGTGCTTAGATACTTGGCTGAGGCCAAAGTGTCTATTAGCTCATCTGCCCTAGGTATTGGATGGGCATCAGTCCTAGTGACTGCATTGAGACCCCTGTAATCCACACAAAACCTCATCTCTCTTTTCCCACCATTGGTGTGAGGTTTTGGCACAAGGACCACTGGACTAGCCCAAGGGCTATCTGAGGGTTCAATAACTCCCAAATCCAACATCTTCTGGACTTCTGTCCTGATACAGTCCCTGACATGGTCAGGTTGCCTATAAATCTTATTTTTAATTGGCAGACTGTCCCCAGTGTCCACTTCATGAGTGCACCAGGTGGTCTGACTGGGTGTCAGTGAGAATATGTGCCTGAACTGATTGAGCACCTGTCTGCAATCAGTTTGCTGCTGGGCAGTGAGGCTGCCTGCCAAGGCTACACCATCCACTGACCCATCATCAGGGTTCTGTGAGAGCAGGTCAGGGAGTGGGTCACTCTCTTCCTCCTGTCCCTCATCAGTAGCCATGAGCAAGCCCATGTCTGCCCTGTCCACATATGGTTTTAATCTGTTGACATGGAGAACCCTGTGGGGACTCCTGGGTGTTCCCAGGTCTACTAAGTAGGTAACCTCACCCTTCTGTTCAACAATGGTATGGGGTCCACTCCATTTGTCTTGGAGAGCTGCTGGGGCCACTGGCTCCAACACCCACACCTTCTGTCCTGGCTGGTAAACAGTCAGTACAGCCTTTTGGTCATGCCAGGCTTTCTGAAGTTCCTGGCTAGCCTCAAGGTTTTTAGTTGCCTTTTTCATGTACTCAGCCATCCTGGAGCGGAGACCAAGTACATAGTCCACTATGTCTTGCTTTGGGGGCTTGAGAGGTAACTCCCATCCTTCCTTCACCAAGCACAATGGACCCCTGACAGGGTGACCAAACAAAAGTTCAAAAGGGCTGTAGCCAACCCCTTTTGAGGCACCTCCCTGTATGCAAATAAAAGGCACGGCAAGAGTATGTCCCATCTTCGCCTAAGCTTTTCTGGGAGCCCTTTAATCATGCCCTTCAGGGTTTTGTTGAATCTCTCAACTAAACCATTGCATTGTGGGTGATAGGGTGTGGTGAACTTGTAAGTCACTCCACACTCCTTCCACATTGCTTTCAAGTATCCAGACATAAAGTTAGCACCCCTGTCTGATACAACCTCCTTAGGGAAGCCCACTCTTGAGAAAATTCCCAGGAGGGCTCTTGCCACCACAGGTGCTGTAGTGGTCCTAAGGGGAACAGCCTCTGGGTACCTGGTGGCATGATCCACTACCACCAGGATAAACCTGTGCCCAGATGCTGTTTGGGGATCCATGGGACCAACAATGTCAATCCCCACCCTTTCAAAGGGAACCCCCACCACAGGTAGTGGTATCAGGGGGCCTTTGTAGTGCCACCTGCCTTGCCACTGGCCTGGCAGGTTACACAGGAGCGACAAAACTCCTTGGTGTCTTCAGACATGTGAGGCCAGTGAAAGTGAGGGACAATTCTGTCCCAAGTCTTGTTCTGGCCCAGGTGACCTGCTAAGGGAATGTCATGGGCTAGGGTCAATAGGAAGCCCCTGAACTTCAGAGGTATAACCAACCTCCTGGTGGCACCAGGCTTGGGGTCTCTACACTCTGAGTACAAGAGTCCATCATCCCAATACACTGTATGGGGACCACTAGCTTTCCCAGCAGCCTCAGCAGCAGCTTGCTGTCTGAGGGGTTCAAGAGAGGGGCAGCTCTGCTGCTCCTGGCTCAGATCTGCCCTGGAAGGGCCCCCTGTCCCCAAGAACTCAACCTGGTCAGGTTCAAGCTCCTCTGGGACAGTTCCTTCCTCAGGACTGAGATCATCCCCCTCAAGAGACTGATCTTCCTTCTGAGCCAAGGGGGAAGGCACTGCCTTTACCCTACTACTCCTCTTCTTGGAGGGCACTTGGTCCATTATTCCAGAATCCAAGGCCTGTTCAGTGTTAGACATTTTGGCTTGTGACCTGGTCACAGCAAACACATCTGCAGGGATGCCCAGCATTTCTGCATGGGTCCTGAGCTCCACTTCTGCCCAAGCTGAAGTTTCTAAATCATTGCCAAGCAAGCATTCAACGGGTAGGTCTGCACTTACCACAACCTTCTTAAGGCCAGTTACCCCTCCCCAGGAGAAGTTAACAACTGCCAGAGTATGGTCTGTTCTGACATTGCTAGCATTGGTCACTTGGTACATTTCACCAAGTATAATCTGCCCAGGATTCACAAGGTCTTGTGTCACCATGGTGACACTTGCCCCTGTGTCCCTAAATGCTAAAGCCTCTTTTCCATTGATTAAGGGCTGTTGCCTGTACTTGCCCAGATTACTGGGACTCACAGAGGAGGTCACATCCATGCCTCCATCACAGACTAGGACAGCCTGAGTGAGTTCTCTGACTAGGTCAGAGCTCATCTCCTTACCCAGGGTCAACCCTACTAAACCCTTGGCTTGTGTAGTCCCACCACCAATTGTAACTGCACTAGGGGGAACAGGTGCCTTAGGGGCATTGGTGGGGGCTGGAGTAGAGTCTTTGGACTTGGTGCAATCACTGGTCCAGTGAGTCTTTTGCTTACAGACCTTGCACCATGGTTTCTTTTGGCCTCTTCCCTTGTTAGACTGTGAATCCCCACCTGAAGAAGATTTTTGGGGGCCTTGTGAAGACTTCTGGTCTTTACCCTTCTCCCCACCCTTATCAGAGTTTTTAGAATCTTGCTTCTTAGGGTCACCACCTTGGTTCTGTACCTTCTGCCTCACCCTGGTTCTGACCCATTTGTCTGCCTTCTTTCCCAATTCTTGGGGAGAGGTCAGATCAGAGTCCACCAGGTGCTGATGCAACAGCTGATTTTGACAATTATTAAGGATCTGCTCCCTCATGATAAGATTGTACAATCCTGTGAAGTCACATACCTTACTGCCCAATAACCAACCTTCCAGAGCCTTGGCAGAACAATCAACAAAGTCCACCCAGTCTTGAGTCTGTGCCTTTTGGGTATCTCTGAACTTTAACCTGTATTGTTCAGTGGTTAGGCCAAACCCATCAATCAGAGCACTCTTTAAGACTGTGTATTTATCAGCATCCTCCTCTTTAACAGTGAGGAGCTTATCTCTACCTTTGTCTGCAAAGGAGAGCCACAAGATTGCTGCCCACTGCTCCTGAGGGACCCTCTGTACTTTACAGGCCCTCTCCAGTGCAGTTATCCATTTGTGGATGTCATCCCCACTCTGGTAGGGAGGGACAATCTTGCTCAGGTTTCTATGGTCATAAGACCTTTCCCTATCTCTGGGGAAATTGCTGCCACCATGGGACTCTAGTCCCATCTTTTTCTCTCTTTGTAGAGATCTAGGGACTCCCTGTCTATAGCCAACTGCTGTTTTCTGAGTTCAAGCTGGGCTTGCTCATACTCAATCAGTCTCTTTCTCCTGTCATGAGAGGATTCTCTCCTATGAGAAGGGTCAGAGGTCCCTATTGAGGTGTCAGAGTGGTTAGACTCCTGAGAAGGAGATCTAGACCTTCTGGGCACACTCACAATTCTTCCTGGGGGGACAAAGGGGAGGTCATTCTGATCCTCCTCCTCCTCCACAGGAGGAATTGGGTTCTCCAGGTCAAGGTCATTTTCACAATCCTGGCCAGTTTCAGAGGGGGGGGCCTGGGTTTCTTCACCCCTGACCCCTTCCTCATCTTCTGCCCCACCCTCTCTGCCTACCCCTTCAGACCCTAGGGGCCTGCTGAGATCATCAGCTAGTAGCACCTCCCTGAGGTGTTGGGTGCTGGCACTTTTGCCTGCCTTCAGCTTCCTAGTATTTCATAATGCTCTCAATTCCAAGAATGGGAGTTTATCATACTTGGAGGGAAGAAGCCCACTGGCTTCTGGCAAGGACTCACTGGGTCCAGGCTTTGAAGACATTACTAGTGAGGTGTGGTGTATGCACTACCTACTCTAGTGTGGCCTACTAAACTCTCTTGAGTTGTAGAAAGGGTGTGCTATCCCTTAACACACAACTCTAAGTTCAGTAGAACTTACTGTATACTAAGCTTGATTTATATGTACCTTAGGTACCCTTAGTGGTTTTCAGTTGATCAATTCAATTGAGATTATCTGGTAAAACAATAGCAAGCTGGAATCCCACACGCTGCACACCAATGTGAGAAGTTGGCCTGGCATATGCTGTCCACTAATTATAGTGGGCACCTTGCACCAGTCCAAACAACCCCTTATTGGAGATAGGTTAAAGACAACCTTTATTGAAAGCTATCCTAGTGGTAGCTATGGAGAGCAGCCTTCAGGCTAAGTCTTGAAGGAATGTAAAGCAGCTTGTTTTACCAGTCTATAATCTCTTGAGTGACCAAATGAAAGAGGACCACACCAGGTATATATTCAAAATATATGTATTTATTACTAAACACACCCCTCTAGTCTCTTTATGAGGCTAGAGTTCGAAGTACATAAGTTATAAGTTAGTTATCTACAGTAATAGCACAAATACACGTTTGAGCCCTAGGGGCGTACCAAACCATATACCAATAAAGTGGTATAAGAACCACGACTGAGCTAGACACAGGACCTAGAGCCTGTAGAAGTGCTTGGACCACAAGGAACCACCCAAAATAGTGACACAGGGGACCCACGGGGGACGCGTGCAGTGTGAGAACACAGCCGCGAATCGCCGTTGACTTCTATGGGGAAAGTCGCGGTTGGAAGTTTAAAGAAAAGGGACACTTAGAGGAGGACTTGGAGCAAACCCTATTAGAACTAGGCTGTTCTAGTGTCAATACCCACGGGAGCACCGGAGAACTCGAGTTACCTCACCCAGGGGAGCCGGGTGCATAGGTGTCTTTCGGGGTCGGGTTTCGTCGTCGTTTTCAATGGCGATCTGCTGCAAAGTGCTGCTGGCGGCCAAGTCGAAAGTGTTCGGGTGGATCCAAAGGTGGATCGAAGATCTGAAGAACCTGAAAGCAGAGGGGACAGAGTGATGCACAGACTTCGGCGTCCGGCGGGAGCTTCAGCGATGCAGACCGGACAATTGCTTCTTTGGTGCCTGCCAAGCAGGGGAGTCACTCCTTGACCCCAAGGGAGATTCTTCAGTCCTCTAATCTTGAAGTAGAGCGTCGAAGGTCCAGGATTCTGTGTCAGAGTTTCGTCCAGGTAAATCTAAAGTCCTAAGGACTGGGGTCCCATACTTATACCAAGTTAGGGGGTTGGACATACTCTGGGGACCCACCTATGGGAGGGTCAGGGCAGAGGGGTGGTTACACCCCTTTCCCTTTGTGCAGTTTCGCGCCAGAGCAGGGACTGGAAGCCCCTGAGCCGGTTTGAACTGGGGTATGCACAGAGACACCAAATGTGCCCCCAGTGCAGGACTTCAAAGCACCAGAGAGTGCTCCCGCCCAGCCCCAATACACACTATCCTGTCTGGGGAGGTGGTTACACCTCCCTGGGACAGGAAACCTATTGTCCAGGCCTCCCCTGCCGGAGTTTCGGTCAGCAGCAGGAGGCCAGACTCGTGTCTGTGGCAGCGGCATCCATTTTGTGATGCCAGGGCTTGGAAAGAAGTTACCGGGCAGGCCGGTGTGTACATGTCTCTCCCTCTTTAAGGGTGGAATGCTACCCCCGCCGCCAGAACTGGCGGGGGGGTAGTATTCCAAGATGTTTGACACCAAACACGACATGTTTCCGTGCAGCCATCCCAAAGTTAGCATTTAACGCGAGGTTATAATGCGCTTAAGAGTATATGGTCAGGCTGCACTACAAACAGCATCAGAGAAGGGTCTCCGAACGCTGCAGAGGGGCCCTGCTCATGCAGGGGCACCCTCTCACATAGGAACCACGCACTCTGCCTCCAGGATTGATAAGGCCTGCCATAGGAGTGACTTATAGGTTTATATGTGTGTATGTATGTAGTGATATAGGTAGCCTATATCACAGTAAGGAGTGCATGCACCACCTTACCCAGGCTGCAGTAGCAGACCTGTGGTGTCATTTTGGATGGCCTTCCAGGGGTGGCACAATACATGCTGCAGCCCCTGGTAGGCCTCTGAGGTACCTATGCCCTGGGTACATAGTATACCATATACTAGGGACTTATAAGGGCACTCCAGATTCCAATCAGAGATGTGCCTAAGGCACATGGAAACCATTTTAGAGAGGAAGCAGCTAGGCTGGGGTTCTGATTAGCAGGGCCCCAGCCAGACTAAAGTCGAAAAACAGTGAAGCATCAGCAAAAAGTGGGGGTACCCATGTGAAGCAGATCCTACTCTCCTACAGGGGAGACAGTGTAGAGGTTATCCTAGTGTCCCTGGGTGATGGAGAAAAAGTGCAGAGAACTCACATGCCTAGTAATACTTGGAAATAGAGGCAATGGGTCACCATCAATGGGCAGAGGGTGGAGGCTCTGAGAGATGTGTTTGTGCTGGAAAGGTGACCATTACACAGTGCCAAATCTGCTTTCTACCGCTTTCTGCCAAGAGGACATTATTGGGGTCATTATACTCAAACACCCTTAGGTTTGGACTCAAACCTCGATCTACAAACATAGCCAGACCAGGTTCTGTGTCAACAACTAATGCATAGTAAAAGTAGGTGAGGGGGAATGCATTGATTTGCCCCAGAAACTGACGCTTTGCGTTTGTTCTGCAGTGTACAGCATACAACCAATAAGTAAGAACCTTCTGCATTTGTCTACGCATGGCGATTTATACTGAAAGGCTATGCAGTACAGATCCTATGCTAAACAGCACACACTGCGTCATGGTGTGAG
Source organism: Calotriton arnoldi (assembly GCA_963921515.1). Classification (NCBI taxonomy): domain Eukaryota; kingdom Metazoa; phylum Chordata; class Amphibia; order Caudata; family Salamandridae; genus Calotriton; species Calotriton arnoldi. The sequence continues at coordinate 3,355,099 of CAWUFW010000455.1, read as the reverse complement.
GCTGTGTATTGCATAAGGCAGCCTTTTTGTGCACCAGCATCGGAGATGACACTGACAGCATGCCAATCTTTGTAGACAAGGCTCTGTGCTATGTTTTTTTCCCTTAACCCAATACAGCACAGAAAATTGTGGGTGCTGTGAATGGCTCTGTGCTGTGTTTTTTCCCTTAATGCAATGCAGCACAGGAAATTAGGGTGCTGTGCAGTGTACAAATCTTTTTAAACCTGGTCTCAGTTTTCCCGTAGTCTGTCCAAAAATCATGTAGTTTGCGTTCCAAGATATTTACATTATGTTATATTTCCTGGATTGCTTCCTGCTTTTGTTCTCAAAAGGTGATATTTTCATACTTTTGATAAACTTTCACCCTAAAATATCCATAGTAACAATCCAGGATGATGGCCTAATTTTATTCTCAATTCTTTGTGAGAGTCATCCTTTTCCATGCTTCCCAAAGATGGCATGTAGTCATCAAACGATTCAGGTGGAGTTTGATTGGGTTTTAGAGTAGTATGTATATAAGGTCTTGAGACTCATGCTGTGATTTGTTCCTTTTGCTTTCTCTTTGAGGGAGGTGGCCAGAGGATGATACATGATCGCATTTACTAATGCATTGTATTGGCACTAGTGCGCCACAAATCAGAAACTAATGATTAACATTCCAGTCCAAAAGTGTTTTGCACTGGAAATGTGGGCTTTCACAACACCAAATCCACTTTGTGCTGCTTTGTGTCAAGGTAGCATTTCTAGGGGCCGATCACTGCAAACAGCCATAGGTTTTGATGCAAAGTCCAGTCTACTATGGTGGCCTGACCGGACTTTGTTTTAAAACTAACACCTGGATGCTAACACTGTAGTCTTTCCTGAGAGAGGGCTACAGTCTGTTCATGTGGAGAACCCTCTGGGGTTCCCAAGTGTTAGGTAGTTGACGTATGAAATCTTTCTGACCACCTTGTAGTGACCACTCCATTTGTCTTCCAAAGCTTGATGAGAAATTGGCTTTAACACCAATACTCCTGACTCAATTGTTTCCCAGTAAGCATTTCCTTCGGGTCTTACCACTCCTTCAATAGCTCTTGGCTAGACTGAACATTCTTTATGTCTTGTTCATCCATTGAGCCATCAGCTACCTGAGGCCCAGAACTCTTTCCCCACATCATGGCATGAGGACTCAGACGTACCTTTGCAGAACTCTCTCACCAAATTCAGTCAACCACGGACAGGATGCCAAAACAATAGCTCTCAGTGGCTAAATTCTAACCCCTTCCTTGGGATTTCTCCATAGGTGAACAAGGGACATGGTAGAAGAAGTTTCCATTTCCTCTCAATTAGAGTTTCCACCATGATCTTTAGGGACTTGGAGCGTTTCACCAACCCCACTGGTTTGTGGATGGTATGCAGTGCACACCTGGTATGTCGTGCCAGTTTGCTCCTCGATCTCCTCGTATATGAAGAGATAAAGTTCAATCCTCTGTCAGATACCACAGTCTTAGAAAATCAATCCCCAGAGAAGATCACAAGGAAGGCCAATGCAAATACCTTGGCAGTCATACTTGTCTGGGGTGCAGCTTCAGGATATCTAGTGCCATAGTCCTCCAAAACCAAAATGTTTTGGTTGCCTGAAGCAGAAGTGGTATCAAATAAACCTACTGTGTCTTTACCCATCCTCTCAAATGGCACACCAACCACCAGAGAGGCACTAATGGTGCCTTGGTTTAGCCTTCAGACTTGCCACTCACTTGACAAGTTGGGCAAGTTCTGTAAAACCTCTAGGCCCATACCTGACCCACAGAAGAAGGGTTCTAACTTGTCCTTGCTCTTCTTGATGCTCAGGTGCCCTACTAAAGATACCCCTCATGGGTTAGCAACAACAGAACATTTCTGTGCAATTCTAGAACAGCAACTTCTCGCCGGCTCTGGATTTTGGATCTACAGGTTCACTAAAGAGTAGATCATACTCTCAGACCATGCTGTGTTGACCAACCACTCCAGTGGCAATTTGGTCACGTGCCACCTTGGGTAGGCCTATCAGAGTAGGATACTCTTCCTGTGCCTTGCAAAATTCTTCGCTGGTTTGGCCCTCCAGCAGCTATCAAGTCCTGCAGCTTTAGCAGGGGCACAGACTCCAACAGATGATCTGCCTAGGGGCCTCATCCTCCTATTTGAAGCAAGGGCAAGGGGCACCACACCTAGTGTCTTCTCAAAGCCTACCCTGGTCTACTCTAACTCGTCGTTCCACTCTAAGAAGGGACCACAGTTTCCTCATGAGGCTGACTTGCAGCTTGTGGTCTGGTCAGTGCAGCTAATGTTTCCCATGCCATGTAGTCCTCAGGCCCGGGAAATCAGGTCATTGAGCAGCAGGCACCAAGCAGCCCTGGCAAATGAGTATTCCATGTTGTCCTCACAGGGATCTAGTAAGAATCTCCTCAGGTTTGAGATACTTCCTCTCAACAACAGTTCTCAGGTGCTATTATCCCTTAGTGTATGAACCTTCTTCCCTTTAATACGCACCATGCTGACAAATCCCATGGTGCTTGATTGAATGTTATTTAACCCATATGCACCCCTTATTCCTTTAGTCCATCCATTGTGAGAAGGCTGTGTGCCCTTGGGCCTTCACTGGTACCCATTCCTAGCATATGACCTATTATCAGAGAAGCAGGCTACAGGTTTCTTAACTGGACAATTTGTTTTGTAATGCTCTTCCCTTTGGCACCTCACACAGGTTACCAAATTGGGCGGGTAGAGTGGGTCTCTTACTCTCCCTTCTCTTTCTGATTCTGACCAAGAAACCACTTCCACTTAGTGTTTAGTCCTAGCCAGGACCCTTGGGGACTTTTCTGGTCCTACCCTTCTGGTCTGGAAATATTCTGCAGGGACCATTTCTCTCCTTTTGGTTTGAAACTGTGCTGCTCCAGCCCCTGGTTCACACTGTTGGCTAACTACTTGTCAACTATTACAACAAACTTATCTGAACTTTCTCAGTTAGTTCAGACAAGTACCATTTGAGCACTCTTCTCTGAAAAGCTCTGCTATGATTAACTGATTTAGGAACTGGTAATCTTTCACTTCTATCCCTTTCATCAACTCATTTCAATCTCAAATTATGTCAGGATTTAATTCTCTAAGAAAACACTACACAGCTTTTTGCTCTCACAGAATTTCTGCACATTCTGGCCTGGATTCAACCCAAATCGCCTAACCAGAGCTTCGATCATGTACACATAAGTCAGATTGTCATTCTCAAGCATCTAGCCAGTAACCTCAGTTATTTGAAAAATGAAGATGACTTATTACAGTCACTGCCTTAGACTTATCATTCAGCTTTTGTGCCTTGCGTGCAATTCAAAAACATCAAAACCACACTAAAATGTCAGTGCCTGGCACATACATGTGTATCAGTTCCTTTGATACCTTAGTGCTGACTTCCTTGGACTTGGAGGAGGAATCACTATCCCAGGAGCGAACTCCCTTTTCTGTCACTAACGGAGCTTCTCTTTTTCAAGCACTATCTGCTCCCTCTCTAATTCTCTTGCTTTCATTTTTCCTATCTCTCCTGTTCCCTCTTCCTCTCTTCCCAGGCCCACTCATCTGTGTGTTTTCATCTCTCCTCTTCTTCTTGACGGGCTAACCTGAGTTTCTCCCTCTCAAACTCCCTAATCTTCTCCTCCCACACTTCCCAAGCTTTCTGAAGCGGAAGCTCAAGTTTCAGGGTCTCTGCAAAATCTTTACACATAACATTAGGTTCAATGATATGTATGATGAGTGTTCTGACCTCGTGAATTAGATAAAAACCCACAGTGAATCAGGCCAGTGGTGTAACATTAAAACGTGCTCCATTGAAAACAAGACAAACATCAACAGATCAACATGTAGACATACACATTCCACTCAGCCTCGTGGGTTCTAATAGCCCCGCTGAATTTTATCTAATTTACGAGGTAGCGACATCAGAGCACTCATCATACATATCATTGAATCTACTGGTATGTGCAAAGTAACACTGTTTACATGGAGTATACCTATATGCCTAAAGGGATACTCTAACATATGTTGTTTTTAAACTTTTTCTCCCTTTTCTTCTCTTTTACATAAGTTGGATTTAAAGATTCAAATTCAGTATACACATAGGTATAGTGAATCCAGACTAATTTTCCTTATCCTTATGAAGCATATCCAGCTGGATTGTAGGGTAAAGGTTTTATAATCTGGTCCTAAAGAAACACCACGGATCCCATTGGGACCATAAAGGCGTGAAACATGTTGACCTAAATATAAAGAAACCCCACATCAAACACTGTGGGACTATCAAGGGTCATAACTTCCCTAACAGATAGTACTCACACCACTGTTTTTATCCCTACCAAGGGTGCCACCAAAATAAAGAGCACAGCTTAGGTAGTTTAACTCACTATTTCACACCCTACCCTACTTTCACATTCTTGCACTCATGAAAAACGGCAAAAAGTGAAGATCTCCGACAAAGAGACCTCTTCAGGAACAGCCTCCCTACATATGTTTGAATACTTAGAGTTAGGAGTACAGGTGGCTGGACCTTCAATAGCTCCTTGTCCTTCCCTTTTGATTGACTCAGAATATGTTAGTCAGTGCCTCTTACCCCTGGTGTCCTGGGGCTTAACCTTACTGTTGAACCCCAAACTATGCACCACATACACCCTTTAGCACTTGACCCAGAGGGAAGCAAAGGCAAGCAGTCCAAGCTTACTCAAGGAGGAAACATCAAATAACACAATGAAATACTGTAAATAATGTTCCAGAAACAATAAATTATACCAAATAGTACTAATACCCTTCAGTAACTACTGGGGAGGCAGCCTAGTCTTCTCCTGCAGACTAACCTCCTAGTATGCCTCTGTGTGATAGTTCAAGTTTCTAGAGCCTCCCTTGGAGTTGTGTATTATTGGGAGTGCCCTCAGGCAGTGCGCAACAGGTTGTGGGCCAGTATGTCAGAATATTTGTTCCCCGGTTGGTGGAGATCCTGTTTCTCCCTTCCGGATTTACCAGGTATTCATAGTAGCTTTTCTGTTATCTGAGTCTGCTGGTGATGCAGGTTATGCCTGTCTTTTGTTGGCATGACCATGAGGGTGAGGAGTGAAGATCCTGCCTTGGGCCTCTTGACTGGTGCACCAGTGACATCTTTGGTCCTGGTGCGAGATGTGTGGAGGCAGCACCAGTCAAGGAGTCTGCGTGGAGTTACAGTGTTCATATTTTGTTGGACCTTGCAGTTTTGACTCCTCCTCATATCCAAACACAAAAGCCAAAACAAGCTAGGTGCCCACTCCTTGTGTCTGTGGTGAGTATTTATTTACTTCTGGATGCTCTCAGTTGATGTGTTTCCTCTCCACTCCTCTAACTTCTTTGTTTCAGGAACCACAGACTGTGGACCGGTCTTCTTTAACACTTTATGGTTTTTTGGAACTTAATTCTGAAAGTGAACACAACTGGACACAAATTCCTCAGTACATTCCATCTATGGGGTACCCAATTCCGCTCACACTCTACAGTTTACTTCGCAATCCCTAGGCCTTTCCCTTACAGAAATTTGCATGATCTTCCCTGATGCAGCAGTGAGCATCTTCCGCTTGACAGCTTCACAGACATCTCCTTCTGAGTGGCATCTTCCTAGTGAAAGTGCCCCTAAAATGTCCTTCTTAAGCAGTCATTTAGCTCCCTTCCTCAAAGCAAAATCTAGGCAGCACTCCTGACAGTCTTTCCGAAGTTCACAGATTCTGTCCCAAAACATTGCAAGGGGAGGTGGCAGTGGATACCGCAACCCTAGAGCACAACAGAGTTTCTGTGTGCCTAGTGGTTTGGAGACTCCAGATTCTGCTGAAGAAATCTTGGCACACAGGTTGGACATTTCTGCCCTGCCTTTATATTAAAGTCGCAGGCAGTAGTTGGGTATTTCAACAGCCTGTTCTGGGACCAGTTCTTGGCAGTTCTTCCTTTTTACTTATTTCACTTAGACTGGCCCAACCAAGGTCTTTATTACAAGGTACTAGCTAGAAGGTGGGAGTCTCCAGGCAGGAGAATCCCAAAAAAGGGTACAAACAAGCAGGAGGCAGTCCCACTTACCTGCCTGTAAACCTGTGTGGTGGAGCTCTTCCATAGAATAATGGGCCAGGATTTCTTAGTGGCTCTGTGTCTCATCTCCGATACAACAAAAATCTGACCCACTCGAAAGGTTACCTGCAATTCACATCTGCTGTCTGTGCTCTTTCCAGCCCTCCTTCTTTTGTAGCAAATGCAAGACCCATCTGATGTAGCAAATACAAGATAGACTCTAATGACATTGGTTACATGTATCACATATGCATCCAAAAAGCCATGTCACACATGGTTGAGCAAAGGGTCCAGTTTCAGGGGACTGGTAGACCAATTTACAGAAAAGAGGAGAAGCAAGTGGGCTACTCTCCTGGGCAGGAAAAATGTTCTACCCTGACAATATATATAGTATTTCTACCACTAATGTCAGTCCTCTACAGTCCAGAAAGTTGACAGTAGTCAAGCTCCATTAAAGGAAGGTGCACATGGTGCTCCTCTATAGACCACATGGCCAAACACAGCATCTCAGTCCATGTCAAAAAAGTATCTCCAGTGCACATGCAAGATCATCGTGTGTACTGAGGTGGGGGGAAAGCTATAGCTCGCATGATGAACTGGAGGAAGGGGCACACACTCTTCAGATCTATGCATAGGACCATTCTCTGTTCAAAAAGAAGTGTATAATTTTTGGGCTCCTACCCTTTTGTTGGGATGGGAATATCCACTGCATGGTATAAATGTGTTCCTCTGCCCTGAGTGTCCAAATGCAGTGTCTGGTCTCCTTGTTTCTGATTTTTGGCACTGGCATCATGCTCCTCTGGTGTGTGTGTCGAGGCCAAGGCCTATCCCTAGTGATGCATAAAGTCCTGGGATTGGCCAGTGACATAGCGGGACGCACCAATTGCACCCTCATTAACAGACAGTGGACTACTGTCCCTGTCATGCGTTTAGCATATAGAGTGGTGACAGCAGTGTACTGTGTTTTGTGAATCCATAGCTGTGGGCAGACCTTTTTATCTCTGTCACTGGAGTGGAGGCCTACTGGCCCTCTTGTGTAAAGCTTTGTCTCTGTGTGCTTACCCAACTCCTAGTGCTAACATCCCAAGTATGCATTGTGCGTATTATGTGTGTAGCTTACGTGGTACATGCATGGTTTCTGTAAGTGAACCAGAATAATGTAGGCCTGTGAAATCCGTTTTGGGTATTCCTAGCCTGGCCTTTTGCATAAGATGGAGGTTGATATCCTAAAACAGCAAAAGTGGGGCGTGGCCAAGATGGCGAGCGGGTAGGACGTGTGTTGCTGCGTCTCCCCGCCCGCCGATGCCCTGATCGGCCCCAACACAGCAACTGACTCCCCCAGCAGCGGCCAGACGGTAGCGGATCTGCCCCCCAGCCGAAGCAATGCATAGCTGTGGTGGTTTCGCGGCTGGGGGCTGTAGTGTACCTTGCCTTTCGCCGGCGACGGACGGCGGAGCCCGAGGGAGCCTAAGATGGCGGCCGGGCCCTGAGTGAGGTCGGAGCCCAGGGCGTAGATCCGCCGCGACGGAGAGCGACCAACCGCCTGCTGGGAGGCATCGAGTGCACCCCTGACGATCCCGGCGACCGGCGCATCGGTGGTGGACCACGGTCGGGCCCCCGGAGAGTCGTTACTGCGACAACTGGTGGACAGAGCCCGCGACGCGGCGCTGCCGCCGAGGAGATATCCGGAGGGCGGAGAGCAGCTATCCCTGGTGGTCCTGGCTGGCGGTGGGTGCTGCGTCTACATCCTGTCCAGCGACCCCCCCCGAATATCGACGGCCCTGGGGGCACGGCCCCGCAGGGTGAAGGCGACCCGGAAGGCGGAGGGGGCATCGCGGAGCGACGGAGTGCTACCAGCTTGGCGGGATAGCGGTAAGAGGAGGCCGGCGTTAAGCGGAAGGCCCGGTGCGCAGCTTCCCGGTCCGGCTGATTGTTTGGATATTGCAGGCGAGTTGGGCCTAGGAGCACCGGCGCGTGGAGGGCCTGAGGGAGAGCGCGAGGTGGCGGCCTAGCGCAAACGAAGGCAGGGAAAAGAACAGCAGCGCGACGTGGAGCATCGGCCAGGGCGGGTCGGCTGGCGCTCCAGGAGTGCAACGCAAATCATCGGTTGCGGACCCTCCTGCGACATTATCCCCGGACGTGGTGCGGAGGGGCCGGGAGGGGCCTGGCTCTGCCCAGTAGGAGGACAGTCCTGCATTGGTGACGGCCCGCATTTCCTGGATTTCCATTAGGGGGCATAGTGCACGGCGCTAACATTGTTGGCAAATTCCCTTTGGGGGGCGTCCGCTGTGCCCCGTCCGCCCTGTTTTGCGCCTGAGACCTGCGATCTTGCTTTGGGAACCCCCCTGCACTCCCTTCAGGGCACTGCACCTGATGGTTGGGGCTCGCGCAGAGACATGTCCACCCAAAGGGGCCGGAAGGAGCGCACGCTCAAAGAGATGCTGACGAAACCTCCCCAGGCCAAAGATAGCCAAGATGACGAGGACACTCCTATCACTAAAGCTTTTTTGGAGTCACTCTTTAATACCCTCCGTGAGGACTTTCACACACTGAAACGAGAGGTGGCGGGGGAGGTACGTGAGCTCAGGAGGGAAGTGGATACCTTAGGTGATAGGGTGGCGGCTATCGAGGACCAAGAGCGGTCCAAAGAGGAGGAAGTCACACAGCTACAACAGGAGGTGATCCGCCTGACGGAGCAACAGCTTGACCTCCAGGCCCATGCCGAGGACCTTGAAAACCGCTCTCGGCGGAACAATATTCGGGTCCGAGGGGTGCCATCGGATGCAGAAGGGACTGACATCGCCACCTTCTTGCAGGGCCTCTTCCGGGACATTCTAGCTGGCCCTCCGGAGATGGAGATCCGCATTGATAGGGCTCACCGAGTGGGCCTGCGGCGTAGGGCCAATGCACCGCCACCCGACATACTGGCTTTCCTTCCGGACTATCCGCTAAAGGAGCGCATCATACGGGAAGCCAGAGTGAAACACCCCGTTCAGTACCAGGGCCACAACATCACCCTCTATCAGGATCTGGCGGCTAGCACCCTACAGAAACGCAGAGAATTTAAGGAGGTCACAGCACACTTACGAGAAGCCGGCATAGCATACTCCTGGGGACACCCTTTTCGGATCATATTTAAGTGGCATGGCAGACTGCACCAAATACGCTCCCTCTCTGAAGCAACCAAACTCTTGGGCCTTACACGTTGACACTCGGAAACGGAGAGCTTGCCCAGTCAACGCCAATCCCCAATGCGCTGGTAGGGGGCAAACGCTTAGGGGGAGCTACCGGAGGGCCCGACCCGGAGATGCTGCCGAAGGAGCGGAGAGCAGTGATCGAAGCAGTCACCAATGACACGGCCTCCCATGATGGGTCCTGAGCGGGATCAAGGGGGCTTCGGAGATGGAGGGTCTGACCGCTTCGTCTCCGCCACAGGATGCCCTGGATTGCCTTTCGACACCACGTGTACACTGCTCGGCTCAGTGTGCATGGGACTAAAGGGGGGGGGATGGGTCTGGGAGTTGGGGTTAGGGAGGGGAGGGAGGGGAACTGGTGTGCTCAAGAAGGGACTCTGACTTTACGAGAGGGCGCTTTGGGGAAGGGTTGCCGTGTGGGCTGGGGCGGGGGTCCACTTTCTAGGCCGGTAGCGCTAGACTGGGAGCGTGTGGCCCGTCCCCCCTAATCATGCCTGGTTCAGATCTTACCATCATCACGCTTAATGTTAAGGGTCTCAATAGCCCCAATAAGAGACGCGCCATATTATCATATCTTGAGAACTCGGGCGCGGACATCTGTCTCCTACAGGAGACGCATCTGCTGGCTCGAGATTGGCACAGATTGAAATCCCGGGCATTCCCTCACCAATATTTCTCTTCTATGCACGACAAGAAGGCGGGGGTTGCCATTCTAGTATCACAGCACTTTCGAGGGTCAGTGGGGGATAAAATAGTGGACATAAAAGGGAGACTGTTAGCATATCGCTTCTGGATAGCAGGCCTGGCTTTAACAATCGGGTCTATTTATGTGCCGAACTCGAGCCAGGAGGCCTTCTTTCAATCTGCTCTCTCCGAAATTCTAGAATCCCATGATCGCTTCATACTAGTGGGAGGCGACTTGAACTTAGTTATGGATACGGCCGCTGACAGGTCTAGCAGTAGATATTCTCAGGCAGGGGTGGTCTCCGCCGTGGGCAAGAGGTGGCTGGCGGACAGAGGATTAGTGGACCTGTGGAGAGCGGCTCACCCCCAGGCCTCCCAGTTCTCCTACTACTCACATGCACACCACACCTATGCTAGATTAGACCACTTTCTTGGCTCCACGGAGGCTCAGGCGGCTGTCACAGATATCTCTATCACAGCGGCTGCCCTGTCGGATCACGATGTGGTAGTGGTAACCCTAGAGGTCCCCCACATGGCTCGGCGGATGGGCAGCTGGAGGTTGAGGGAGGCCATGCTCCATAAACCGGCGGTGCAGAAACAACTCCTCAAGCGCATTACTGACTACCTCGAGATCAACGACACTCCCGATACGTCCATCACCTCGCTATGGGGAGCACTTAAGGCAGTGGTGCGAGGTGAGCTCATAGCTCTCTCGGCAGCAGAGAATAAGGAGCGCAAATCCAAACGGGAGGAGCTCACGGCCCAAGTGATGGAGCTGGAGAGGATACATAGCCGGACCGGCGCCCCCCGAATTTGGCGGCAACTGAAGAATGCGCGGGCCCTGCTGGCGGGGCTCGACTTAGACCGGGCCGAATATGCGGCCCTCCGCCTTAAGCACTCATACTATATAGGGGGGGATAAGACGGGGCGGATGCTGGCCAGTAGATTGAGGGTGAGGACACAGCAGGGTAAAATTAAGGAAATCGCAAGTCCCGAGAGCGTCCCGCTCACCAACGACATCGCCATAGCGCAGACTTTTCGGGATTTTTATGCTGAGTTATACGCGGGTGACTCCTCGTCCCTCCCACATATAGACGCGTATCAAACGAGCACACGCACGACGGCATTGAACCACCACAATGGAGGAACGCTTGACAGCCCTATTCGCATTGAGGAAGTGGTGGGGGCTATCTCCCGCCTCAAAATCCTGAAATCTCCGGGCCCGGACGGATTCTCCGCCGGGTTCTACAAGACGTATTGCTCCGCCCTAGCCCCAATACTTACCAGGCTTTTTAATTCTTTCACTGGTCCTGGCACCATACCCCAAGAGATGCTAGCGGCTTCAATTGTAGTGCTACCCAAACCGGGTAAGGACGCCTCTAAATGCAGTTCCTAACGGCCAATATCGTTGCTCAATGTCGACCTCAAACTATTCACTGGTATACTAGCGACACGGTTGGGCCCCCTTATGCCCGGCATCATCGATCCAGATCAATCCGGTTTTATACAGTCCCGGCAGAGTAGCGACAACACTAAATGCATCTTCCATCTTATCGATAAAGCCCACCGCACCAAAATGGACGCCCTCCTCTTGTCAGTGGACGCGGAGAAAGCGTTCGATCGGGTGGATTGGTGTTTTCTTGACAAGATCCTGGCGCACTTCGGTATCGGGGACAAGTTTAGAGCGTGGGTCTCGAGTTGCTACACTAATCCAGTGGCCACGATCAGGGTGAATGGGGTGACCTCCACGCCCTTTGAGATACAGCGGGGGACCGACAGGGTTGCCCGCTGTCACCTCTCCTCTTCGCCCTGTATATTGAGCCGCTGGCTCAGAAAATCAGGGACAATCCAGAGATTACAGGCATCCCTTTTGGGGGAGAACGACACACGGTTAGCCTTTACGCGGATGATATAATTGCTTCCCCAGAATCACCAGCCCGGTCGGTTCCGGCTTTCTTGAAAGAATTGGAAGATTTTGGCCAGGTCTCGGGATTGCGTGTTAACATGGGGAAATCCTCGATCCTTAGGCTCCTTGAAGCTGAGCACACGCCCCCCCCCCCGAGAGTGCGACCTATGCGGGTATTCCAACTCACTCTTCTATCCCCTATCTGGGCATAGAGCTAGCGGCGTCGGTATCTCAAACGGTACACCTCAATTATTCCAAACTCCTCTTGCGCATCACGAAAGACTTAAATGAGTGGAAACGCCATTCGCTCTCCCTGTTAGGTAGGGTGGCAGCTGTCAAGATGTCCCTCCTGCCTCGAGCGCTGTACCTCTTCCAAACAATCCCGGTATGGCCACCCCCCGGTACCTTACAGGCTCTACAACAGGCCATCAATCACTTTATATGGGGAGGGAAGCGACCCCGGATACGCAAAGACCTGAGTTATATGAAACCGGATGCGGGAGGACTGGGTATTCCCAACGTTCTTGAATATTTCCGCGCAGCACAGCTGCGGTCCCTTGTCGAGTGGCAATGTCCCGAATCCGAGAAGAGCTGGCTTTTCCAGGATAGGGCGTTAGCTCAATGGGACTTATGGAAGGTCCCCTTCCTTAAACGGGGACACAGACCTCCTGGCCTGCGGGGTTCCCCTATTACTAGGACTCTTCTTAGGGCATGGGATGGGGTGGCGGTCAACAGGGGCCTGACGACATTTCCATCCCCTATGACCCCCCTCTTTGATAATGCGGAGTTCTCCCCGGGCATGGATGCGAGGGCATTCTCGTTCTGGAGGGCAGCCGACTGGCGATCGGCAGGTCATCTCTTCTCTCCAGAGGGTATTATTCCCTTCCAAGATCTCAAAGCAGATTACGGGATCCCGGAATCTGAGCGCTTTCATTACTTTCAGTTCGGCACTGGCTTCTTCACGCCGATGTCCGACCTGGCGTAGCTAGGAAACTCACTAAATTTGAGAAGTGGTTACACACCAGAAACACTGATAAAGCATTGATCTCTGACATGTACGATATGCTCAGGAGTAAGACCCCTACAGCATCTACGGCCAGCCAGCGGAGGTGGGAGAGAGAAATAGGGAGGGACCTGACAAGTAAAGAATGGGCAGACATTTACTACAGAGCGAATCATACAGCGCGTAACACTGCTAGCAGAGAGTCGGCGGTCAAAGTGGCCATGTATTGGCATCTAACCCCGGCCCGCTTGCACAGGGGAAATCCAGCGCGTAGTCCGCTGTGCTGGCGAGGCTGCGGGGAGGAGGGCACCCTGGTACACATCTTGTGGGGGTGCAGGGAGGTGCAGGCTTACTGGGGGGATGTCCTCGACGATATAGACCGCCAATTTGACACCGAGATACCGCGCTTTCCTGTTTACTTGGTTTTGGGGCTACCCAACCCCATAACTTACCCACTTAGATCCAGGCGAGGTAGACTAATGGGGTTAGCTCTTGGGGCAGCTACTCGACACATCTTATCATACTGGGGTTCGCCCACGAGGCCATCGCGGGTAGGGTGTCTGCACAAGCTGTGGTATATTATAGGCATGGAACGGATACATGCCTCCCTCTCCGGGGCTATGGCTAGCTTTCCAGATGCCTGGCAGCCCTTGTCCACGGAGATGAACGAGATTACATGTCCTAAATACCTCCGTCTTCTCCGCCTCACAGGTGAGGCCTCCGCACCACAGCCCCCGTAAGGTAACTCTTGATTTTTTCCCTTGCATGATACTCCCTTTTTTTATAGCCCACTCCCATAGCACACCAGTTCAGGGGAGGGAGGAGGGTGGGGGGAGTTGGGATGAGGGGGAGGGGGGTTTTCTATGTTTTACTTTCTTAAAAGGCATTACATCATTACTTCTCACCGGACTGTTTGGATTGAAGGCGACCACGCCGAAGGCCTCGACGGGGCATGGGGCCGCAGGGTCCCCGGAAGAGCACTGCTGATTAGTATGGGCCTACTTAGAACCCGATGTACTAGTGCTAGGAGTATATCTCTACTGCATACTGTTTGTATATTTTTTTCTGATGCAAATGCCAATAAAACACAGTTAAACCTAAAACAGCAAAAGTGAATTGCGGATACTCTCAAAGCTGGAGTGAGGAAAACTAGACGAAGTGAGGGAAGAGGAGACAAGACTCCTGAAGAAAGTCTATTAAGCCTTTTGCTGAGCCAGGGGCTGCTAACTATTCTTCCTGAAGCACTGCCACTTGGTGAATGAGGGGTGAAGGGTGGGACTGCAGAGTCTGATAAAGTGGAGGAATACTTTTGTCTTTCCTTGATCACTCTATCGAGCTGGCTGATGACAACCAGGTGCAGAACCCTCACACCCCTTTGTACCTTTGTTGTGTGTGGTTCAGGCATGATACAGTCCTGCTCTGAGAAACATCACTCTATGCACAGGCTGTGTCTAGAATGCAACCTGGAAAGAACACTTGAAAGAGACACACACCAAAATAGTTCTAAACGTTCAGACAGTGGCTACACATCTCCTGTTTGCTTTGACTCTATAAAAGTGTGCCCCACTTATTGCTTGAGTTCCAAGTTCTCTGAGACCGAGGAAGGGAGTGCTCCAAAGAGTACTTAGAGGACAGTTGTGCAACCAAAGCTGGTGTCTGCCTGACCCAACTTCCCAGAGTCCATCTGAGTCCACCCCTTGCTGGAAGAGCTGCTTACCTGACCCACAGCACCTGGAAAGTAGCCTGCCTGCTCAGAGAGCAAAGACGCCTTCCAATCCTGCAGGAGGAGTGACTGTCCAGGAGGCGCAAGGTGCTTGTAGGGTCTTCAAGATGCAGGCATCTGCCCATAGTCATCTGTTTGCCCCAGGGTCAGGGGGTAATAGACTCTGTCTACTGTTCCTGATTTTAACATACCCACCACAGACTGAGCAACCAAGTCTCACCTGGTGAGAACCATAAATGCCCAGACTAACAGATATACCTATTTATTTATTTATTTTTTGAATTTATAGCGCAAAACTGTCACCCTACGGGTATCCTGGCGCTGTGACTTGCCCAGATGACATTGTGCATAAAGAAGTCTATACGATATGCTTGTAACACTAATTCTATGGATGTTCTTTTAATGGACGGCACACAGGGGTCTGTCCTTCCCAAAATTCTTAGAAATCCTGAAGTAAGGATGGAACCCTTCCCTTAGCCACACTGCCTGTTCCATAGTAACACTGGTTACAGAAAAATGCCTTGTGGAATGCAGGCGCAATGAGAACTAGAAGGAAAGAAGCCTAAATGCATATAAAAGTTGTCTCAATAGTATGCTCTAATTATAGAATGGAGGCGTGTAATACTTGGAGACGGCACACCTGGCCAGTAAGGAAAAGAGAATTCAGTTCCTGACTTTCAAAACTCAAACATGCAGGAATTGACATCCAGGATGAAAGAACCTGACAGCAAGGAATAAAAAAAACAAGGGAGTTGTAACAGCATTAGTACATAGAGAGCTGTGGTGAAGCAAGATCCACATGACCAGAAATGGCAACCTTGAAGGGGGCACAATGGTTTGGGGAGCATTTAATATTAGCATATTTAGTGAGTATGTTGGTAAAGTAGAGCAGTGCTTCAACCATGGATTAAGGATATGTCATCGTCTCAACAGTGGCTTCTTGCCCTTAGGTTATCGGGGCTCCCCCATCCTTGTTACTGTCCTTTTCTTGTCACATTAATTGTATACAGTGTGCATCAGTATGACATCACATTTGGTTAACAGTAAAATGAGGTGCATGATCGTCCTTGGTGAAACATCAGCATGAGTATGACAATTAGGAGCCAAACTCTAAATCAGAACCTTAGTAAAAAAAAAATGACTTATGAGCAAAATCAGATTTAGTTTTAACATCACTGTTGGTACAGCAATAACAAGAGGGTGAAAACACTTTTAAGAGCACAAAACAAATCCTATTGCAGTGCATGGATACTTCGCTACACTGTTCAAGTACTACAATTAGAAGTATGCTTTAGGCAACCGGGCTAACACCCTTAATAAAGCAAACACAAGGAGATGATGGATGGAGCGCTGAAACCTTTCAGACACTCACCTTCAGTCACAGATCTGGGTTGAATCCATCATCGTTCTTTAGCTCACTTCGCCACCCCAGTTCAGACCCAGCCATATGCAAATTAGTCTTGACCCTTTTCCTTATGGGAACAGTCCAGCCCGAACTGCCAAGCCAGGTCTTCCCTGGACCGGAAACAAGCATTCTGGGACCAGTTTCGGGGTAACACCCCTCATCAACCAGGCTAACCTGAATCCAGTGGCAAAGTGAGCAAGGGACCCATGTCTGGACATACCCTGCCAACTTCGGTTGAACAAAGCAAACACAAGGAGTTGATGGACAGAGCGCTGAACCTTTTCAGACACTCACCCCCAGTCACAGATCTGGGTTGAATCCATCGTCATTTTTTAGCTAACTTCGCCACCCCAGTTCAGACCCAGCCATATGTAAATCAGTCTTGACCCTGTTCCTTATGGGAACAGTCCAGCCCTAACTTCCAAGCCAGGTCTTCCCTGGAACGGAAACAGGCATTCAAGGACCGTTTTCAGGGTAACACCACTCATCAGCCAGGCTAGTGTGAATCCAGTGACAAAGTGATCAAGTGACCCATGTCTGGGCATACCCTGCCAACTTAGGGCGAACAAAGCAAACATAAGGAGAAGATTGAGGGGTATCTGGGCGCTGGGGGTGCCATATCTCCATCGAACAGCCAGGTCTTGAGTTTCTTTCTGAAGTCCACCAGGGAGGTAATGTTCAGAGGTGCTGTTCAGAGGTGGAGGACATTCCAGGTCTTCGTGACAATATAGGAGAAGAGGCGGCCCCGCAGCGGCTGCGATGGATGCAGGCGGTGTGTGCGAGGGTGAGAGAGGAGGATGGCAGGTGTCTTGCGGGTAGATGGAAGTTGATTCGATGGTTGATGTAGGATTGGTCCTTGATCGTGCAGAGATTTGTTGGCATGCATGAGGATCTTGAACTCCCATCTGTTCTGGATGGGGAGCCAGTGTAGGTTTCTGAGGTGGGGGGGTGGTGTGGGTCCATTTGGGGAGGTCCAGGATGAGTCTGGCTGCAGTGCTCTGCATGATCTGGAGTCTTCTGAGAGGCTGGGAGGAAATTCTAGCATAGACAGCGTTGCCGTTGTCGAGGCAGCTGGTGACAAGGGTCTTTCTGGTGTTTATTGGGATCCATCTGAGATTCTGCAGAGCATGCGAAGGGTGTGGAAGGAGAAGGAGGCAACTGCATTGACTTGTCATTTCATGGTCAGTTGGCTGTCGAGGATATTGCCAAGGTTGTGTGCGTGGTCTGTTGGTGTGGGTTTTGGTCTGAGTTCTGCTGGCCACCAGCTGTGGTCCCAGACGGAGGTGTTCTTCCCGAAGATCAGTACGTTCTTTTTGTCAGAGTTGAGTCTGAGGCAGTGGCAGTGGCTATGTTGGTCATGGCTTGCAGAAGTTGGTTTTGGTGTTGGAGGGGTTCCCGGTGAGTGAGAGGATTAGTTGAGTGTTGTCTGCGTAGGAGATTATATTGAGTCCATGGGATCTGACGACGTCAGCAAGGGGGGACATTGAACAGGATGGGGCTGAGGTATGATCCTTGGGGTTCACCGCAAATTATGTAATTGGGTGTGGAGGTGAAGGGAGGCAGTTGAATGCTCTGCGTGCATATTGTAAGAAACGAGGAGATCCACCTGAGGGCGTTTTACTATATGCCAATGTTGTGGAGTCTGTCGATGAGGGTGTGTTGGGAGACGGTGTCGAACGCAACAGACAGGTCGAGGAGGATCAGGGCTACTGTCTCTCTGCAGTCAAGGAGAGTTCTGATATCGTCTGTGGCAGCAATCAGCATGGTCTCAGTGCTGTAGTTGGCACGGAATCCTGATTCTGAAGCGTCAAGTAGAAGGTTTTGTTCCAGATGCTCGGTGAGTTGTTGGTGGATGGCTTTCTCGAGTACTTTGGCTGGGTTGGGGAGCAGGGAGATCGGACAGTAATTCTTGAAATTACTGGGGACAGCCGAGGGTTTCTGTAGGAGAGGTCTGACCTCTGTGTGTTTCCATTGGTCCGGAAGGGTTGTTTTGGAGATGGAGTTGTTGAGAATGCTGGTGAGTACAGTGCCAATTCGGTTGGTTCCGAGGTTGAAGAGATGGTGGGAGCAGGGGTCGGTGGACACCCTGAAGTAGATGGACAACATGATGGTTGTAGTGGTCTGAGTGGTGATTGGAGACCATGTGGTGATCATTCGGCTGGTGTTTGTTGGTTGGTTGAGGTTGTTGAGGCTAGGAGTGGTGGGTTTGGGATCGAAGGTGTTGTAGAAGGTGGCAATCTTGCTGTGGAAGTAGTCCAAGAGGGTATCGTAGAGTTCTTGGGAGAGGTGGATGGTGTTCTCTGTGGCTGTCGGGTTGGAGAATTCCTTGACTATTTTGCAGAGTTCCTTCGTATGGTTGGCCGTGGTATCGATGCAGGCAGTGATGGTTGCTCTGTTGCCTTCCTTGATGCACAGGTGATAGTTTCTGAGGGATGCTTTGTGAGCAGCTCTGTCAAAGGAGTTCTTAGTGATGCACCATCAGTTCTCGAGTCGGTATCAGTTGCGCTTGGTGGTTCTGATCTCTGAGGTGTACCAGCTGGTTTGTTTAGGGGTTATGTTGGCTTTTGCGCGTCTCAGCGGGACGACTCTTTCGTCACATTTGGTGATCCAAGTGGAAAAATTCTGGAAGGCCTGATCAAGTTCTGCTGAAGCTTTGGGTTGGGTGGTGCTAAAGGCCTGGGTCCCAGTTACCTTGCCTAAGCTGTGGTGGGAGGAGCTGTGGTGCTTGGTGGCGGTATGCTGGGCATCGGAGATGGTGAAGTGAACTATAGCGTGGTCGGTCCAGGTGAGTTCTGAGACGTGCCTGAATTTGATTGTGTCACAGAGGAAAAAAATGGAGTCAATTGTGTGTCCAGCTTTGTGTGTGGGTACGGTGACCATTTGGGTGAAGTCAAGGTTGTTCAGGTTCTCCAGGAAAGTGATGGGGTTGGCGTCGTTGTGGACTTCAATGTGGAAGTTGAGATCGCTGAGTAGGACGTAGTGGTGGGAGTCGATGGCTAGGGGGACGATGAGGTTTGAGATAGGGTTGCAGAAAGCTGGTCCCGGTCCCAGGGGTCTGTAGGCAAGGGTGCCTCATTTCATGGTCTTAGCGTTGGTCTGTAGTTGAAAGTTGAGGTGTTCCATGAGAGGTGTACGGTCATCATTGGTGACGGTGCATCGGATGGTTTCCATGGAAATGATGGCGATGCCTCACCTTGTTTGTTGGTGCGGTCTTGGTGTATCATTTTGTAGCCGTCTGGAGTGGCGGCGGCAATGTTGGGGTTCGAGGAGGGGGTGAGCCACGTTTCGGTGATGAAGGCAATATCAGGGGAGAGGCTGGGGATGGTGTCCCAGATTTCCGTGACGTGTTGTCAGAGGGAGAGGGCATTGAGCAGGATACATTGGAGCAGTTCCAGGTTGTTCGTGGTCTTCTGAGCGGAAGCATTGCGGGGTCCAGTGCAGGCTGGTGGTTCTGTGCAGCAAGAAAAGCGGCAGTGGCTGCAGGTGAAGTGTCCTTTGGTTGATCGCGTAAAGGATGTGAAGCAGCTGCTGCAGTGTCCAGGGTCCAGGGCCAGGAGCTCCTTGGAGATGTAACGGCGGATAGTAGTCGGACCAGGGTTCCGGCACTGGGTGCGGTCTAGGCGCAGATGGGCTTGCCTTTGGCACGCCTTCGATGTACCTGCCGAGTACCCGCTGCACACAGCTGCTGTGCGGCCACGCTGAGGCCTCCATTAAGTAGGTCCTGGGAGGGTGCCGGGGGGGGCACTGGGTGGCAGGAGGAGGGAAACGGCGGGAGGAGGGAAAAGGCAGGAAGAGGGCAAAGGCAAGCAGAACAAGCATTGGCATAGCCAATCGGTCTCGCCAATGGGAGTGCCTAATTACAGAGACGGCAAAAGGGGTGTTGTGGCAGGGAATCAACCAATTACCATGCAGGCTGCGGACAAAGGATAGCCAATATATTACAATAATTAAAATAATTTTGCATGCCACAATGGACAAGTGCTGTTTTTTTTTTTTACTTGGGACCGCTATTAAATATGGAACCTTCAAAATGTTTTTAGTTGGAAGTGTAAACAAGAAGAAACAGGAATAAAGCGCCCATGGGAGGGAGGAGGAAGCGCGTGGGGAAGGGTGGTGGGAAATGAATCAACCGCCAACTACAGCAATACCACTGCAAGCCCAACCACCCTCCCCATGGGTGGGCCAAAAAAGTTTTGAAACTGCTCTCCACAAGCACACACAGATGCACAACTGACTAAACCGCACCTGACATGCTGCGACCAGCAGCCTAAGAGGGATGGAAAACCCACGGAAACAGAACATGCACGCAACACAAACAGGCAGAATCCAGAATGGGCGGCAGATGTGTAGAAAGGAAACATGGATGAAGAAAGATGCACTCATTTTTGTTATGCCATCCCCTCATGTCCCCGACCACCCTCGTCCCTTAAAGTTTACAAATATCCGTACACAGTTTGAGATTTCACCTAAACAATACCCTTTGAAACGCTGTTTGCAATAACTTTTTTTGGCTCACATCAGCTGTTGTGGAAAGTTTCCCCTTCATCTCCTATGTACACTGAAATAAATGCGGTTGTAAATGGGTCAGGTTGTCTCAGGCCACAAGATCATTAAGGGCAACAAGAAAGAAACAACGGTTGAATCCCGGTCAAAGGATATTCAGGCAGCGTTCTGTTTGAGTGCAATTTTTAAAGGAGAAGTGATCGTGGAGAAGCATAGAGCAAGCAGCCACGGGGTGTGGCATGGGATAAGAAAAAAAACGGCACTTGGAGCGAAATAAAACAGTAGTGCTCCTGAGGAGGGCTCGTAAACCAAGAAAAATAAAGGGGGAGTGATCGTGGAGAAGCACAGGGCATGCAGAGACGGGGCGCATGATGGGATAAGAAAAAAAACGGCGCTCAAAACGAATTAAAACACTAGTGCTCCGGAGGAGGGCTCATAAACAAAGAAAATAAAGGGGAAGTGGTACGGCGCTTGGAGCAATGAAATGCGGGACAGGATGACAAAAAAAACGGCGTTCGGAGCAAAGGAAACAGCAGAGCTCCTGAGGAGGCATCGCAAACCAAAAAAATAAAGGGGCAGTGAGACGGCGCTCTGAGCAAATGAAAAGCAGGATCAGATAAGAAAACAAGAGCCCTGCGCTGTAAACAGACACCTTCAAAACCCAAGCCCTCGTCCCCTGGTCCCTCCCAGAAGCGCATATAATCGTAAACAGCCTTGTTAAAGGCACCCGCTGTGGAAGGAATGCAGCTGCCACCCTGCGCGCCGCTGCTCGGTCCCGAGAGCAAAACACCGTGGGAGTGAACCTTTGGAGAAGAGGTGGGACATGCACTCGCCTTTAGCCATTTGCGTGCTTTCATTCTTGAAAGACACACGCAAAAGCTAATCCGATGTGTGGGAGGAGTCAGACCCACACTGAGAAGTTTGGAGTGCTCACAAGAAGCCTCCCATAGAGCAGCGCATGCGCGCTGCGCTAGGCTCGACCTAAAAAGGCAGAAACCAGGGTAGAATGAGCAGGAAAAGGCAAAAACAGGACAGAAGCAAGCAGAAAAAGCCAGGAGCAGGGACATAAACGAGCAGGAAAAGGCAAAAAACGTGGCAGAAATTAACAGAAAAAGGCAGAAACAGGGCAGAAACTTACAGATAGAGGCAGAAGCGGCTGCAGAAACGAGCAGGGAAAGGCAGAAATAGGGGCAGTAACTAGCAGAAAAGGCAAAAACACAGGCAAAGCGAGCAGAAAATGAAGCAGAGGCGGCAGCAACATAAGGCAGAAAAAGGTGGCGGACTGCGGGCAAGCTGGACAGGAGACTGTCACGGGGGAGCTGACACAAGGACCTGCTCAATGGGGTCGCACTGCAGCCTCCAGTAAATAAAGACTGTTTGTGACTACATGTACAAGCATTTACTATGGACGACAGGACAGTTTTATCAGCCAATATGCAAATCTATCCCATTTGAATAAAGCCTCTTATGGTAGTAATTTTCTAAGAGGGATGTCTGAAAAGGTCACTATTGATAACGTGTGCTGTTTATGAGTCGCTGTGGAGGACAGCGTAGCTTGTTGATCGTGCGTGCGACACATTTCAAGTTAGACTGACGTGAGGTGATTAGGTTTTTGAAGTATGAAGACTGGACATTGTTGAGAGTGTCAGATATTGTGTGGTTTGTGTGATTGCTGGTGTGGGGAATGTGAGCCAGTGGTATTGTGAATATAAAACAGTTTGCCTACTGCTGGAGAGTTATTCCTGATGAAGGGTTGTATTTCCCAAACACATTGAGATGATAATCATACCTTGGGCCACCGAGCTACATGAAGGGACTGGTGATGTATTACAAGCTGTCTGACTTCATCAAGTTGTTTGTTATTTTTTTGCGATCTTTGGGCCTGATTACGAGTGCGGCGGTTTTCTGACCGCCGCACTCATGGTGGCGCAGCAGTGGCAGTCCACCGTCTGCCGGATTACGACTCTCACCATCATACCGGCGGTGTTCCACTGGCTGCGCCAGGGAACAGTTGCTCCCTGGCGGTGGCGGAGCTGCGCCACAATGTAAAATGCCAGTCCTGCTGAGCATATTATGAGTTCCTGCACCGCCAGCCATTTGATGGCGGGAGCGCTGCCATGAAAAGGCTGGCGGTGCAGGAACAAAGGGGGCCCCACAGGTCTTCCATGCCCCCCCGGCCTTGAGATGTATTCAGGGTGGGTACAACATGTACCCCCCCGTATGCTTGCACCCCTAGTTCCAGAACGATGCCGTGCTAGAATATTTTTGACGTTCCCATTGCGGTGCCTGTTTTTCTGGCACCGCCATGGAAAAGGCAAAAAAAGTCCACCTTACATGAGTTCAACTCGTAATAAGGCTGGCGGTCCTTGCCCTGCTTTGGCGCAGCTGTGCCGGTGGAGAGCCAGCGCAACTGCGCTAAAGTCATACTCTGCCCCTTTGATTTTTCTGCTGAGACCCATAAAGGGATTCAGCTAACTGGGGAACTCTGAACTTCGCATATGAATAAAATACTGGAAAAAATCCGTTATTATCTAGTTATTTTTCACAGCATTTTCCTTCATCGAAATTAAAGAATTTGATTTATGTGCCTGGATGTACCATGGAACATTTTGTAAAAGTATAAATTGTAGTAAATCAGATTTAGGCTACATTTTAACTTTCAAAGAGGTGTGGTGATGGTCAATTGGTTTCTCCTTTGCATGGTGCACAACGGGCTTTTATGTCAGAATATCGAGGACAGAGGTACCACTTTTATCCCACCTAGAGCAGCCTATGTGTCCCAACAGTGGCAGCCTGGGTCTCCGAATGGTTTCAGCCAAAATACAAAAATACTGAGGAACAAATATTGCTAAGGTAAGTATATACAGATTTACCAATAATAATAATATTTGTAAACAGATACTGACCTATATACACTTACCCTCATGTTATTTCGGTAGTCAAAATTTAGAACACGAGGGATCCTATTGATCAATATTTCATGCAACGCAGAGCAGCAAGACACCTTACTGCACTGTGCTGCGTGAAAGGGAGAGGGCAGGAATTTGCCATATCTATCAAGATGTGGCTCATTCCTGCTCTCTACCTGCACTGGTGCACAAACTGCTGCCTAGCGCTTTCTCAGGCACCCTTGTACCATAGTTCAAGTGTGGCTGCGTTACAGGCAGGATTGTTTTTTGTGCAGGACAAACAAAAACAATCCTTTGAGGCTATTTCCTCTTTCTACGTGTGCTGCACGCTCCACCCATGGAACGCCTTCCTGGGGAAGAGTAACGCAAGGCAGCGACTTGCGCTGACTTCCGTTAGCCCAGATTTACCAAGCCACGCAGAGCCACGCAAAGTGGCCTTGCGTGACTTGGTAAATCTCATCTAGGATTTGTGTTGCCCTTGCATTGCACAAGGGCAACGCAAAACGTTGATAAATATGGCCCTTTATTTTTTAGCCGATGATATTTTGTCTATTATATTCAGGTACTATTTCATATTCTTTAAATATGAGACTAACTCATGGGTGAAACATGCATTTGTGCAGGACACACACTGGTGTTTGTAGGCTAAGCAACAGAATTTCAATAAATAAAAAATGCCTACTAGGTGATTTGTGAAGTAGAACCACATTCACAAGAAATATAATACCTTAACCAGGGCTCTCTTTCTCAAGCAGACTTAACAACTTTATCTTCTAATATTTGCTGTTTAAGAATGACATTTTCTACTGTTGTGTTTCCCTCACTGTCCCCAAACCCGTCCTCATTCATACGTTATCCCATTCCGATAGGCCGCCTGTGACACATTCTGTGTTGGAGACGATGTTCAAGTCGATGGGAAGGACTTTTTTACAGCCAAGAGCAGCTGGAAGCGACACAAACACCGACTATCTATTCACTCCAGCGCCCCGGACCTCCTCACAGGTAATAAACACGTCAGACTCTCTTCGAGGGGCCAAAGGACAGACAGGACCTACTCGGCCCAAACTGGGGTGGTTGATTTTGTTCGACACCGACCTCGCATCACCAGGGCCAGCCTAGCCCTCTGCGCACACACATGATTAGCATAATGCCAGGACCAAACAGAAAGTCAGGGTACCAGGCTCACACCTCCAAAGCTTTCCATACCCCACCCCCAAGGAAGGTAAAAACACACACCGACCCCATCCTTGAACTAGAGGCTGGGTCCGCCTCCTGCAGTGAAAAGCAGACCAGCGGTTTCAAGGAGCTGTCCCCCTTTGATACATGCGATGTTCCCAGTGCGTTCTAAAGTTTAAAACTCCAAAGGGAACAGCGCATGTTTGGTAATGGGGTTGAAATTCTCGGTCTGTGTCAGGGGTACCTAATTAAGAGTGCACTGTGGTGCAGATCGAAAATGAGCGTTGCGGCTGCCACATACAACAAGCATTTGCAATGCAATAGGACTCGCATTTACGCGAGACCTATTACATTGCAAATGGGACTGCGGACGGGCGAGAAGGCACGAACAACGGAGTGGGGGGACGAGAAGGCATGGACTGCGGGAGGGGGGGAGGCACGGGAAGAAAATAGTGCTCACAATCTAAATAAAACATACTGTGCAACACTCGAAGTAAAGGGGCCAGTAGCCATGGAAGGATACAAATGACGACATGGCCGTCATAAGAAGGGACTAACAAGCCTAAAACCAATCGGAAGGCAGCATTTAGGAACAACAAAGACACACGCAAATAAAAAAGATGGGCGGAGAGTGGGCAGAGCTTCCACGGAGCTTACACTCCATACTGAATACTGCATGCCTCGCAAAGCGAGCAGCGCATGCGCGCTGCCGCTATAGGCTCGACCTAAAAAGTGGTGGGGCGGGTGGAGGGGGCGCGGGAAGGAGAGCGCAGGGTTTAATAATATATATATTTTTTTAACGACTTATCCGAAGCTGCCAGCCACCTCCCATGTCGCACCTTGGTGGTCTTTTTACTTCCTTGTCCCAGCAGGCCCTGGGGCAGCATCAGACTCCCTGTGCAATCCCTGCGCTGCTCTCATCCTATGAGAGCAGCTCGGGGATTGGCCTGAGCCGACTGCTTTGACGCTCCGCTCTGGACAGGGAATCTGTGCTGTTTCTCCAGCCCAGCTGTTCAATACAGCCGGGTTGGAGAAACCTAAATGCGCATGTGTGTTTGGCCGGCCTGAAACGGCCAGCTAAACACACATGCGCACTTACAGTGCAGGAACCAGTCCTCCTCCCCCCTCCCATGGCCCTGGCCCACACCTCTCTACAGAGATGGCTCAGAGCCTGCAGCTGAAAGGTAAAATGATATTAAACTATCGTTTTATTTTTCAGCTGCTGGCTCTGAGCCAGTGGGCGATGCACCTCCGACATTGCGGAGGAGCCGCCCCCTGGACTGATATGTAATATGACCCATGGGGTTGGGTTACAAGCTGTGCGCAGATGGTTATGTACAGCATGTAGCTGGATTGGTGCCTGTCGTTTTGCATTGCACTACAATGTTGCCCAAAAATAGCCTGTGCTGGAAAGCACTGCCATATCTTGTGCACTCTAAACTTCTTTGTAGTTGCTATTTGTAACTGTTTTTGTAAAGTTTATTGTGTAATAAATCAACATCAAGCAGCTGCTTGAAAACTACAAGGTTCAGGTCTTCACCTTTGCTGTTAGTTTCTCAATTTGTTGTTATTCTGTCGTTTAGTAAATGATATATAAATGGTTAATATTGAGGTTACTCATTTATCTGACATTCTTACAGTTCATGTACATCTTTTATATACAGAGCTTGGAAAAGTCTGAAGCCCACCTCCAAATCATAGATTATCTTGTAATCACTTGCGAATTCTCTGGTTTCTCGATGGCATTGGTGCATCAAGATTTTAGGCTCCAGCTAGCTTCTAGGCAGGAAGATACTCGACTAAAAAGAGTGCTGGTGGCCCTGGAGATGAGGCATTTGTGCTGGCCACAGCAGGACTTGGAAATAAGAGACCTCCTCCCTCACCGCTGAAGGCTGCTGCTATGACAAAGCGCAGTCGCTGCTGAATGCGCCCCCATATCTGCACAGTGCCTCAGTAGAAACTGCGAGATCCATCCCCGGATTATCCAGCGCTGTATAAGTGAAATCTCTCCCATAACAGTGACGCTCCTGAAATTATGTACTACATATTTGTGAAATGCAGGTGAAGGAGCCGCCTTAGTGTTCACATTCCACAAAATAAATGTATTCCAGTATGCGACACAGGCTACAGAGTTATTGATTTGTATGAGAAAAGCCCCTCTTCGTGAGAGGGGGGCCTCCAACAGATAAAGCCCGAATGAGCATGGAATGGTTGGCCTGATGCCTCAGTGTGCCTGTATGGAAGCCAACACACCTGATTCATGCAGGACACTCCTGATTGCTTTATTTTATCATTCTTCCACCTAAATTAGCCTCCACTTCAATGCAAATCAAGGGGAAAAATAAAACCCGTCGATTGTTCAAATCCCCCTTTCACCTGTTCTCAAAGATTGCCATGTATGCAGCAGTATGTTTGGTATTTTGGCCTCTGATGTCGAATAATGTCCTGTTTTCCTAGGTCTGTCCCAGCTGCACAGGAGGAAGGTCTTCTCTTCAACCTTTATCTCCAAACAGAACCTGCAGAGCAGCAACTCCAGGTAATTTCTTGCAGTAAATCTAACTGACTGACTATAGACTAACCCACTTCCGACTGATGCCCTTTTCTTATCAGTGTTGGTTATAACAAGAGGTACCACTTTTATCCCACCTCGAGCAGCCTATGTGTCACAACAGTGACAGCCTGTGTCTCCCAGTAGTATCAGTCACTCACTCAGTACTATCAACAACCTGAATTGCTTTACTCCGCCCTGCAGAAGACTGTGTCTCATTACTCTTAACGGTAGCCCGTGCCTCTTTATAACCAGCTATCTAGAATGTGCTGCTTGCTGCCACCTTTGGCAACGTGTGTCCTCTTATGCCTGCTATAAAGGTTGTGCTCTCCTTTATTTTGCTACCTACCTTTGTCTCCGAACTGCGCCACCTGTGTTTGCAGCTGCTATTGGGAGCTGAAGTCTGTACTGTCCGATTAATGAAACAGATGCTGTACCGCACGCAGATAGTCATTTTTATTCCTTCATACTCCTTGCCACCTAGCCGTCTGCCTCTTCTTACCCGCTGCATCGCCTTACCCTCCTTATGCACCTATGTCACTTTACTCCCGGATATACAGGGAGCTGAATCTCATTACCCTCCTTATGCTCAAATGTGGCTTCTATGTCACTTTACTCCCAGCTATACAGGGAGCTGTATCTTCTTACCCTCCTTATGCTCAAATGTGGCTTCTATGTCACTTTACTCCCAGCTATACAGGGAGCTGTATCTCCTTACCCTCCTTATGCTCAAATGTGGCATCTATGTCACTTTACTCCAGCGGCACAGGAAGCTGTATCTCCTTACCCTCCTTATGCACATATGTGGCATCTATGTCACTTTACTCCCAGCTATACAGGCTTGCTCTCCTTAGGCCCTGTTTCCTGTTACTTCCAGGATCAGCAGTCTTCAGCATCAGCATCAAGGCTTAGCGCCAGTTCATTGTCATAAAAAGTGACGAAAACCAGCATAAAGTCTTGAATTGAGATTTATTTGTGCTGGGAAGTAGCCCTAAAGTAATGCTAAGCAGCGCTTTGCGCTACTTTGTGCTATTTTGCGTCAACGGGTTGTCCCATAGGTGGTACATGAGTGTTCCCATGCAACCTCCAATGGTTTTTTGCGCAAATCCCTAGCTAATATAACAAGCATTGGCATAGCCAATAGGTCTCGCCTTTTGGACCTTCTAAGTGTTTAGGCATGCAGCATATTATCCTGGATCTCTTGCTTTCCTCAACGAATAGCATCTGTTACCACGCATGCCAAAACTATGCATGGCTTAACAACATAGTCAATACCACGACTTTCATTACAGTGCAGGTCATTACAACGACTTGCTTTAGGGAAGCACTGGACTTTGGAATAGTTTAAATTACTATTCCAACTCCAGTTGGTGTATCAGTAGGGAAGGTGTTGGACATAAAATCCAACACCAGTCCAACACCGCATTTCCTAAAGCAAGTCGTTGTAATGACTTGCGTTGTAATGGAACTCGTGGTAACGTTGCAGTCGTGGTACTGACTGCGTTGTAAAGGCACTACGATGTATTGCCTGCATTGTAATAGAGGTTTCCCTCCCTCAACTAACTCATGCTGGATGATGCAGGCAAATAGAAAGTCGTAATGTGAAATGACGCTAAATGTGTTGGAACTTACCTATGAAAGGTTGACTAATTTCAATAATTATTGTTCTTGATGGCACAGGCCAGGTTGAAGGACTGGCATGTACAGTCTGCACTGTTTACTGACATCTCTTAATGAGGCACCGTCATGTTAATGTGGCAGTAAATAAAAAAAGAACTTAAGCTCATTGGGCTGTTGCAAAGACTTTCTTTAGCATCTAAGAGGAGCAGAGCCTGGCAGAATCTCACAGTCCGAGCAGGCTCAGAATGCAAAATGCCCACCATAAAGCACAATGCATAGATGGCACTTCTCATGACACCAGCTGTGCAGCACATTATATTTGTGTAACGATTGGTGCAGGAAGCAAGGACAGGGGTAAGCAAAACAAGAACTGAAAGGTCAAGCCTCAAATCTCATTTTTGGAATAGACTAAACAATTTAAAAAAATTCAAATCGAGCTTTCTGGCAGTAGTGTTTTCATCCCTTAACAAATGCTCTCAAAAGATGAGGTTTAGAATGGAGTATGCACCTGCAATGTGTAGACACTGCAAAAATTCTGACGTTTAAAGAGATCTTCCTGCCTCTCCCATCAGTGCATTCGTACAATCCAGTTGAGCACTGAACAGCACCTTTATGATATGGCTTATCAATGAAAAACATTTTTTCAACGAATGCAAATGCTTTTGAATACTGAGAACACAACTGATCCAATGGGCACTCCAAAAGTGGGTTCAAATTGCCCAAGTGTTTTATTTTATTTTTTGCTGTTTGTAAAAACAGTTACACCAAAATGCTGGGGGCACGCACATCAATAAATAGGGCTCTATGATCCAGGGCTGCAGTCTTAAGCCTGATCAATTGAGTGGCTTTATGGCAACGTCAAATAGTAAGGGGGAAAGGTGACCCTTGAGGTACAAGGTTCAAGACTCGCTCACTGTGTCCAATCCTATAAAATGAATGGAACCATGGTAAGTCATTCATTAAAACATGAGCCGCACGCCGCCAAGAAGGGAGAAAGTCAAAGTACACAGTATGCCAGGTATTATATTATAGACCCAAGGGTCTTGGCAATAGTCTGAATGGCAAGTGAGTCAGTGTGTGAATCTGTACCAAAACGGGAGTAGGAACCAAGCGGCTTTGAAATTTACAGTAAGCATATACCACTGAATAGGCGAATCTCAAAGAACAATCTGTCCGTAAATGTCCCGCACAAAACACACAAAAAGTGCTGTTTCCAATGGAAGAATATATTCAAGAGAAACCATCGACTGGCATATTTAGTGGCTTTAGACTGACCCAATGACTGGGTCTGTGTAGAACTACCATACACCTCGATTTACAGTTGAGGATGAGTGTATTAAAAGCAACAGTAGGCAACGTTCTGCACGTAGAGTAACTTTTGGATCACCCACATTAAAATGCTAAAGGAGTGAGTTTGCCTTTCAAAAATGAAAGCGTTTTCGTCCCAAAGAATTTAAGAGATTCTGGAGGGCATGAGATTCAAAGACAAAAATTGGTAACGTGCCCTATATTCAGGAGCACAAAGCATTCCGCCACTACTTAAGTAAAATAAGTGGAATTTAAAATAAAACTCATCCAAAATGTAAGCTTAATATTTAGACTAGGGAACCATTTTGCATTATTTACAACAGAAATTAATTAAAGAGAGAGACCGAAACAAGACTGCAACACACATTAATCAATCAACGTTAAGTTCACATGCATAGGGCAGATTAAGGCAATCGAAATCAATGCAATGCCTTCATCTTGCAGGTTAAAAATGTATTGAGGATTGGCTTGAACCAGAAATCAAGTATGTAGTACATTTTCTTTTAACAAAAAAGATTGCATTGATTCTCGAAGAACACAAACTAAAATGGTGAAATGTTGAAAAACCAAGTAAACCTGCAAATGACTAAAAACTACAAGATTTATTATTAAGTTAGCAGACAGGCATGAGCAGAAGACATAGGGGAGGGAGTTCCTACTCTTTTGAAACTTTTTCTTGTATAAGTCTGGTTCTCAACTAACAGTAAAACATCTAATTGCTTATTTCTAGATTTCCTTTTCTTATGTGTTAGGGAATGCCTAAAACCCATCATATCAAGCACTAGACAAAAATCGAGCCTCACTGACAATTTTATGGCTAAAGTTCCACTTACCCTATCGACAGTACATCTACACATACCTATTCAAAATATGTTCTGCAAAGACCACTTCAGCACAGTTTGAAAATGTATCTCCTAACGGACACTGCCACACTAATGGCTGACTATACACTGTGTAATGGACAAGTAACAATAATTTAAAGTATTTTCCTTAATGTATATTTTAATTGTTATTTTACTAACTGTATGCTGCAGAAAACACACAATTTTAGTGGGGGGAAATGACAGCTGAAGAACCCCGCGCTGTGAACTGAAACAGAGAAAGGAGCAACTTTTGTGATGTGTATAAAAATTCTTAAATGGATGAAAATAAAATTGGATGCAGAGAGGCTATTTCACCTGAGGGAAGCCAAGAACTCCAAGGGCAAAAGGGAAGACAGATGTTAGAAAACCACTGCCAAATCTCTATGAAAGCATCAGATAGGAAGGAGGCTCTGGAAGCCAATGTGATGTGAAAGAGTCCACGATTATTACAAAGAACTGGGGACATCAGCAACGTGGTGGGCATTGACCCAAGCAAAAACGCTCTGAGCATTAGTTAAAGTAGAATTACAAAGGCAACACTATAGAACTGGTT
Organism: Calotriton arnoldi; assembly: GCA_963921515.1. Classification (NCBI taxonomy): domain Eukaryota; kingdom Metazoa; phylum Chordata; class Amphibia; order Caudata; family Salamandridae; genus Calotriton; species Calotriton arnoldi. The sequence goes on along the minus strand of CAWUFW010000455.1, from coordinate 3,323,623 downwards.
CCCGCATCAGTGATCTTGTGTAACCCACCAAAGATAGCTCTCAGGCAGACAGAAGACAGTGAACAAGAACATCCCAAATTAAAGTACTAAATCACAGATAAGTAAAAACCCTAACATTTGTTGGCCCTTACCTCATGAACCGAATAATTCCATGACCGAGAAATTCAACAAAAAGACTGGATAACCAAATCCATGACGGTGGTGACTCAGCGAGGATGAAAACCAGCACAACGCGCGCCTCGCGAGGCAGCAGGGGGAGGGGGCCTGCGCGATTCCCTTGCGGGAGCGTGCAGCAAGGCGCGATGATTGTACCCATATGTCGCCACCATATGGCGCCGCGCGCTCCCGCAAGGGTATCGCCAGACGTGCACGCGTTGCCATTGCAAGCAATGCAACCCGTGCACGTTTTTGCCCCCAAAGCTGTGCCGATAGCTAAAGGTCTCTCCTATGCAGCGCATGCGCGCTGCGTAGGCGAGACCTAAAAAGGAAAGCGTGCTTTGCACCAAAAATGTGTGGCTCCTTGGGGCAGGCATAATGTATGAGGAAAAAAGCTTTCTTTTCTCAAACCTATTTCTAAATGTGCATGTGTGCACAGCAGGTGTTTGGACAAAATAGTGTTTTAAAAATATCGGGAGACAGAAATAAAGGAAATTAAATATTGTGACACAAAATATCGTGATGCCAAATATCGTTGACAAGAATACCATTTTATGAGGTAAGTAATATCATTGTAAATAAAGTGGATGTTTTTAATATCGTTTTCGCCAAATATAGCGGTCGAAATATATATTTTTTAATATTTTAATGTGCTCAGTTGATATATTAATTCTAAGTGTTACTATTGCTTATATAAATGTTATTAATTGTTATTAATTATTTTTAAAATATCGCTTGTAGTTTTAAGTGATTTTGAATTTTTATGTAATTGTTAATAGTAATTTATAGTGTAACAGGTTGTTGGGTTTGTAGGGGAATAGGGTGGGAAGGTAATTTGATAATAAATAATTAATAATTATTTAATACATTTTATTTAATTATATGATTGAGATTTATTATGCAATTTATGTAATACGGATTTACTTTCATTATATATTATTTGTGGGCTGTTAGATTTGTAGAGCTATAGGGTGGGAAGTTAATTAAGTAATAATTAATTGCCCATTCATTTTTAATTGTTAATTAGCTATTTAATTATGCAATTTATGTAATATTTATTTTACTTATATTTTATTTGCAGGATGCTAGGTTTGTAGGGATATAGGGTAGAAAGTTATTTACCTAATATTGAATTAACTATTAATTATTATTTGTAAATTAATTACTAAATTGATTTTTAAATATGTAAATTGTTGAATGCTTATTTAATTTCATTTAATTTTAATTGCAGGATGCTAGGTTTGTAGGGGTATAGGGTGCGAGGTTAATTAAGAAATATTGATTTAACTATCATTTATTGTTAATTATGTAATTTATTTTAAATATTTAAGTTATTAAATTGTTATTTTAGGTGCAGGGTGCGAGGTTTGTAGGGGTACATGGTGGGTCGTTAATTAATAATCAAATAACAATTATATAGCAATTTATATTTTTTTATTGAATAGTAATTATGTACATTGATTATTTGATTTTAGTTTTATATATATATATATATATATATATTATCTACTGGCGGTCGCCAGTAGATAGTTATAGTTAGGACCTATTTTCCATAGGAAATCCGCGACATTCTATTTGAAATAACTCTTGCGTCGGTTGACGAATCTTCGCGAAATTTTCAAACTTTATGGCCCGCTCCGGTCCGCTCCTACCCTGAAAGTCTCAGGGTGATTCGTCAAGCGGGGGCCGAGAAAAAGGGGGTCCCAAAACGTGTTTTCCCCATTCATTTTCCCATAGGAAACTTTAGACACGGCTACAGCCCGAACTGCTGAACGGAATTACACCAAATTTGGCAAAGAGGTAGTTCTTGGTTCAGAAAGAACCCTTTTGTTAAATGGTGTAAATCCGTTCAGTAGTTCCTGAGAAAATCAAAAGTTAAGTCACATATATATCTATGGCCGAGTAGGGTCCGCGTACCCTCCCGACCACGAGCTGCATGCTAATTGGCTGTCAAGTGGCTGTCAACACTCCAAATCAGGAAGTGTTGGCAGCCATTTTGTCCTCGGTAGAACCGAGGGACAGAAACAAGTGCGCAAAGCGCAAAAAGGGGGCAGGGTAGAAACACCCTGACCCCCTAGGTCTGCTCAGGGGTTTCTCACAAGGACCCCTGGGCAGAAAAAGCATTTTTTTTTTTTAAATCGGCAGGATGCGCTCAGGGTGCGCGGATCCTGCCGATTAGAAAAAACCCAGAAGAAACAAGTGCGCAAAACGCACAAAGGGGCAGGGTAGAAACACCCTGACCCCCTAGGTCTGCTCAGGGGTCCCACAAGGACCCTCTGGGCAGAAAAAAGCATTTAAAAAAAAATCGGCGGGATGCGCTCAGGGTGCGCGGATCCCGCCGAGAAAAAACGAAGCGCGTTCTCCCGCGCTCGTTGTTAATTGGCCCCGGGTGGGCCAAGTCCCGGGGGCATGCAGGGGTTTCTTTTAATATGTGGGGGCCTCTAAGGCCCCCAAGCCCCGGGACCGTCACCCCCGGGGCTTAAAAAAATAATGGTGCGGGAGGGCTCTTTGCCCTCCCGCTGCCCCGGGGACCGCCACCTCCCTGGGGCTTCTTTTTTAAATGTTTTAACCTGTGTGGGGGCTCCAGCCCCCACACGCCCCGAGGACCGCCACCTCCCCGGGGAACTAAGAAATTTAAAATGGGGGTCCGTTTGGACCCCGAAGCCCCGGGGACCACCACCTCCCCGGGGCTTTCTAAATGTGGGGAGGGGGCCGCGCGGCCCCCTCCCTGGAGCCTGTGGTGGCCTTGGGGACCGCCACCCCCAGGGCCAGCTCCTGCAGTGTCCCGGGGTGCCTACCCCCGGGACACTGCTGTTTGCAATGACAGGACGGGAGCCTCGCGGCTCCTGTCCTGTCATTGCAAACTTGCTTTGGATATTGAAGCGAGAGCAGGAAACCTGCTCTCGCTTCCAATATCCAAAGCAAATTGCTTTCCACATGGGGAGCAGCATCTTAGCTGCTCCCCATGTGGAAAGCAATGCCGGCTCCCGTAGGACACGGGGAGCCGGCGGGACTGTGGGGGGTTTGGGGACCCCCACAGTCCCCAACGAGAGGCCAGGCCCCGGGGGATGGGGTCCCCGGGGCCTTAAATGGCCTGAGGAGGGGGCCACGCAGCCCCCTCCAAATTTTTAATAAAAAAAGAGGGCTTGCCCCGGGGGATGGGGTCCCCGGGGCCACTACAGGCCCAGGGAAGGGGGGCCACGCGGCCCCCTTCCCGTTTTTTTAAATTTTATTTTTTTTAAAAAAACTCCTCAGGCCCCGGGGGATGGGGTCCCCGGGGCAAAAAGTGGCTGAGGAAGGGGGCCACGCAGCCCCCTCCCAATCAAAAAAAAAGACCGGCATCGTGCCGGAGGCCCCGCCCCCTCCCTGCAGCAGTCTGCAAACGCGCCCCTGGCGCGTTTTGAGAAGGGAAGTAATTCCCTTGAATACTGGGGTCCCTGGGGCAAACTAGCCCACCAGGAACCTCCAGTATGCGCCAGGGGCTGCGTTGCAGAGAGGTGTTCAGAGGCCACGCCCTTTTTACACCTCTCTGCAACGCAGCTCTGTGGCGCTTTTGGAAGTACATGGTGGGCTAGTTGGACTCCAGGGACCCTCGGGATTCAAGGGGACTTAATCCCCCAACTTAAAACGCGCCACGGGGCGCGTTTGCACAGTGGTGAAGGGAGGGGCGGGGCTTCAGGTGACATGTGTGCAAACAGGCCCCGTGGCGTGTTTTAAGATGGGGAATTAAATCCCCTTCAATCCTGAGGGTCCCTGGGGGCCAACTAGCCCAACAGGTACGTCCAGAAAGCGCCACAGAGCTGCGTTGCAGAGAGGTGTAAAAAGGGGTGTGGCCTCTGTACACGTCTCTGCAACGCAGCCCCTGGCGCATACTGGAGGTTCCTGGTGGGCTAGTTGGCCCCAGGACCTTCATGATTCAAGGGGACTTAATCCCCCAACTTAAAACGCGCCACGGGGCGCGTTTGCACAGATGTCACCTCAGGCCCCGCCCCTCCCTTCACCATTGTGCAAATATTCCTCTAAAATCAGCCGAAATACGAATTCCGATTTACTCACCTGTTATCTGGAGAGACCTCAGTGCTGCATCTTTCAGCCCAGTACTGGTCCTGAAAAGTAATTTTAACCGTACTTACCAGTAACTTGAATTTCCTTCCATAGGCTAACATAGAAGAATTTCCAAGTGAAACCAGTCAAAGTGTGGAGTTTTGGAACTCTATAATATTCCTCTAAAATCAGCCGAAATACGAATTCTGATTTACTCACCTGTTATCAGGAGAGACCTCAGTGCTGCATCTTTCAGCCCAGTACTGATCCTGAAAAGTAATTTTAACCGTACTTACCAGTAACTTGAATTTCCTTCCATAGGATATCATTGCCTGCTTTTTGCTGAAAAAGTTTCTGTGTTGATTTTTGAAACATACAAGTATTCCTCTAAAATCAGCCGAAATAGGAATTCCGATTTACTCACCTGTTATCAGGAGAGACCTCAGTGCTGCATCTTTCAGCCCAGTACTTGTCCTGAAAAGTAATTTTAACCGTACTTACCAGAAACTTGAATTTCCTTCCATAGGCTAACATTGACTGGTTTCACTTGGAAATTCTTCTAAGTGTGGAGTTTTGGAACTTTATAATATTCCTCTAAAATCAACCGAAGTACGAATTCCAATTTACTCACCTGTTATCAGGAGAGAACCCAGTGCTGCATCTTTTAGCCCAGCACTGACCCTGAAAAGTAATTCTAACCGTACTTACCAGTAACTTATATTTCCTTCCATAGGAATCCATTGTCTGGTTTTCAGCAGAAAAGTTTCAAAGTGTCGATTTTCACAAACTACAAATATTCCTTAAAAATCGCCTGTATGACTTAAACGCATTCTTTCAACTGTTTACAGGAGATGCACCAGTGCTGGATCCAGGATCCAACACTGAGTAAGAAAAAGTAACGATAACACTTTTTACCTGCTAAGTGAATTTCCTCCCATAGGATAACATTGGTGATTCTATGTGAAAAAGTTTCTAAGTGTCAACTTTTAAAATACAATAATATTCCTTAAAAATCACTACTGTAACCAAAAAGCTTTTACTCAGCTGTTTACAGGAGATGTCCCAGGACTAAATCTAGGATCCAGTCCTGTGGTTAGAAAAGTAATCCATAAAGTAACTAATTGCATTTAACTAGAAATTCACATTGAGCTGAATGTTGCATTGTGTTTGAAATTGTGTTGCCCATTGCAACAACTGTAACTACTGTACTTAAAACTCTATTGCCTATATGCAAACTATTTAAACTAAAGTAATTCATTCTGAGAAAGTATATTTTGTAATGTAATGTATAATGTAATTACAATGTAATTTAATAAATAAAATATCTAAAAATAAATAGTTTTAAAAAATGTAGTAAATCAGTATCAAAAAAATAAATATAACAATTAATACATTTAAAAATTGTCATTTTCAAAACCTTTGAAATTTACTGAAAAAACCATAGGTTTTAGGGGCGTTATAGTTAGAAATTAGCATTTAAAAACCTTTGAAATTCACTGAAAAAACCATAGGTTTCAGGCACGTTATAGTTAGAAATTAGCATTTAAAAAACCTTTGAAATTCACTGAAAAAACCATAAGTTTCAGACACGTTATAGTTAGAAATTAGCATTTAAAAAACCTTTGAAATTCACTGAAAAAACCATAGGTTTTAGGGACAGTTATAGTTAGTTGGACATTTCACTCGTACAAAACCCGTGAAATTCCCCCGTTATAGTTAGTTCAGCTAACTATAACTCGCGCCCCCGCAATGCACTGCTGATGACGTCACATATTACATCACTCATGACATGGTCAGTGACATCACTGATGACATCACTGATGACATCTCAAGGGCGTGGCTAAGCCAGCAATGGAGCAAGACGTGCTCGATTAGAGCTCCGTCGGAGACTCCCTGCACTGGCCTTAATTATCCGGCATGATTACATTGCAGAGGCTGGGATTTGCAGACGAGACGCCCGGGCGTGGACTGAGGCTTCGGTGAGCGACTGGCGACAATCGGAGATCCTGTTGCGCATCGCGGCCCCTGACCCTGCGCGCCGCTGAGCGGACTCGCGGCGCGCAATTCACGTGAGCCCGGGGGCGGCAACTGCCGCCTGGGCCGCATCGACTGACGTACTCGTCGCGGCGAGATATTTCCCCCACATTTGCATTGCGGGAGCTGCAAGCTGCCGCCGTAGTATCAGGACTAGTGCTGTGGTTGTGGAGCAAACCTGGAGCCGTTCGGGGCCCTCGCCCTGCTTTGGGAAGCCCGGCCCTGAGTGCCACCGGAAGCGCTTGCGGCGGACCAGGGGCGCGGACTAGACAGGTCCGGGGTCTGGCCCCCATGCGAGGCCGCAGCGACCGGGACACTTGCTCCGGCTGGGTGTTGGCCCGGGGGGTTGCGGTAATCCTCTATGGGCAGCAGCTTGTGGCGCACTGAGACCCCTATACTGCCAAGTGAAGGGGACGCTTTGGCACCTCCTCCCTGTTCCTGAGGCCTGGACCAACTGACGGCCCTTCCCATCGACGAGGCCACCGGAGGGCACAGACCCTCGCGGCGGAGTTTAGACGCCGGAGGGGCGGACACATTAGGAGTCGACAGCGGCCCAGGGGAAGGAGCTGAAGAGCCGAGACCCCTCGGGGAGACGAGGTGCGGGAGAGCTACTGTGGACCAGACTCCTCGGCTCCTCAGGTGCCGCGCAGGTGATGGTGAGTGACCCGACGACTGGACAGAGGTGTGATCCGGAAGGTGTGGCTGCGCTGTGGCTCCGGAGGGGGCCCCCCCCCTCCGCCCCCTGTCCCATCTATTCACCTTGCTGCGGGAGTTGAGCTGCGGCTGTTGGGCCAGCCCACTGGGCACCAGATTAAGGTCCAGGATGCATCGGTGAGCTGGGGCTGGACACGCTTGCTGTGTGGGAGACTGCGTGTGCGCCCTGTCGTGAGCTGTGTGCTCGGTTGCTCCTTGAGGTCGGGGGAGCACCTTTGGACCGGTGGAGCCTCATCGTGCTGGGCTGTGGTTGCACTCTGTCTGCCAGGCTGCACTACGAAATTGTTGCCGCTCCATTGTGCGCGCTGCTCCACTTGGCGCATTGGACCATCGCGGTGAGTTGGTATCTGGGGGGCGCAAGCTTGTGACAGCTGGGTGCACGTGGCTTGTGCCCAATGTCTCAGGGGACACGCGCGAAGGTAGGAGCAGGCGGCATCCTGGCACCACCCTTGCTATCAAAGCATAAGCTAGGCAAAATGGCGGAGCAAACCCACAATGACCTGACCTCCAACAAGTTAGATGCAGTACTTGCGGCAGTAGAGAAGCTGGGAGAAACGCTCAACCAAACCCGCACTTCTCTCGAAAATAAAATAGATAAGGTGACAATAGACATTACTCACCTGCGTGCTGATCACAGAAAACTAGCGGACCGCACTGCCTCGATGGAGGCCGCCATAGCTGATGTTACTCCTCAGGTGGCAGAGGCAGACAAACATGTGCGAAGCCTGCTTAACAGAGTGGAATTTCTCGAGGACAGAGTCGAGGAGGCCGAAGGGCGGGCGCGTCGGAACAATGTTCGCGTCGTTGGCCTGCCGGAAGGGAAGGAAGGGAGAGATCCAGCTACGTATGCAGAAGCCTGGCTGCGCTCGCTGCTGCCTGAGGGGGCCCTTTCATCCTTGTTCGTGGTGGAGCGAGCACATCGAGTACCAACGCGACCCCTGCCCACAGGCTCAAATCCGAGGCCATTCCTATTCCGGCTGCTCAATTACAGGGACAGGGATGTCATCCTGCAGGAAACAAGGAGGCTACAAGACATTCAAGTAGATAACCATAAGACAATGTTCTTCCCGGATTACACATTACAGGTCCAGAAGCTGAGATTTTCATTCATGGCCGTCAAGAGACGTCTCCGCCAACAGAACCTCAAATACTCGCTATTGTTTCCGGCCCGGCTGAGAGTAGTCGCAAATGGGAAAACTCACTTTTTCACTACTCCGGAGGTGGCAGGGGACTGGATCGACACATTCGCCCCCCCAGACCCTGGGGAGTCGGCTGCTGGCGGGGAGGCGCAGACGCGTGGCGCGCCTTCCCGCCGTCGCAGAGCGGAGAGGAGGCGGGCGCAGTGGCGGGGCGCCCGCCACGTGGGCCCAGACAAAGACCAAGTACGTGATGGACGGCGCGAGGCCCTCCAGGCGGTGGCGGACCTCAACGGTTCTGCGGTGGAGGAAGTCGCCTCCACATCGAGCCACCGAGAACAGGCCAGTGATGAAGACTTATTTGATGACGTGCCAGCCTCGCAGAATTCATGTGACCTGCCTAATGTCACCCCACAAACAGCTGGAGACATTATATAATGTGTGCAACGTAGCCTTTCAAGGCGAGACGCAATGCCTGAGTGTGGATCGTACAAGCAAGTATTCCCTGCCCATCAGCGGGCGGCACAGAGTAATGACTGTTGATGCATGTCTCTGAGAAGCTGTGTACCTGGGGTGGGATGGTTGATGTAGTGAAGGGGTTGGCGAGATGGTTGCAGGACATTGATATTAGTTATATTTTTTGTGTTCCATTGTTGTCATTTGCATATAACCGCAGAGTAATCCCCAACCTCTACCTTATCACAGTCAGCCAGAAGCCAGGGAACTCCTCGAACCGCTGGGAGAAAAAAAAGACCACAAAACTCTTTGCTCATAGCACAGGGCATAGAACACCCCCTAGACATTGTTAAAATGTTGCTCTTATGCACAGTTTGGACGACTGCTCGTTGCATGTACGCCCTTTTGGAATTATCCCTATACGTATTTTTGTTCAGAACGCCATTCCTAGTCAGCTGGTGCATGAAATGCAGCAACTTCACCATAGACGCGCTAACAGCGCTATCGTTCGTATTGATTGAAATGACTAGTTCAATGGAGGCTTATTTGTTTATTTTCTCCCTGGTAATATTCTCTGAGTATCATGTCGTCAGTTAAAATAGGAACATGGAACGTGAGAGGGATGCACACCCCGTCACGGCGATATCTGATTTACTCATATCTCAAGAGACACCACATACAAATTGCTCTCCTACAGGAGACGCACCTGCCCAAATCCGAAGTTGTACATTTGCATCGGCGTTGGAGGGGACAGCTCTATGCCACGGGCTACTCAGCGTTTGCACGGGGAGTTTTAATATGGGTCAGACCAGGGCTTCCCTTTAAAGTCACTGACACCAAAATAGATGCAGAGGGTAGATATGTGGTGGTGAAGGGCACGTTGGAAGGCAGGCCAATTTTGATTGCGTCGCTCTACGCCCCCAACACAGAGCAGGGGGTCTTCCTAGATAACATTTCACAAATACTGGCGCCTTGGCACGACACACCCATGATATTAGGAGGGGACTACAATAGCGTGTTAGATGTTGCCCTGGATCGCTCGTTCCCCCTTGCAGGCACAAATGTGACTAATGCAATGAGAGCGCTCCAACACTGGGCAGAGCAGTGGCGACTGACAGATGCATGGAGGAATCGGAACCCGATAGACAAGGTATATTCCTACTACTCGGGAGCACACAGACTGCACGTGCGCCTGGACCGCTTTATGATATCGAATGCCCTGCTACCGAATGTCACTGCGGCGCACTACTTGGGGCGGACACACTCGGACCACAACCCCCATGTATTGGATTTGGGATGGGACCCTATCAGGCCACCAATCCCAACTTGGAGGTTGCAACCTGACACCTTATTAGATGCGCTCTTTCGAAACTCACTAGCTGCCGCCGTAGCTCAATATTTTGACGACAATACTGGTACGGCTTCCACACCGCAACTGGAATGGGATGCATTTAAGGTGGTAATGAGGGGTCATTGCATGGGGACACAAGTAGGAATGCGAAGACAGCTAGAAAGGGACCTAACTAACGTAGAGACTAGATTGCTCGCGGGTGAGCGTGGTGCGGCTGGTGGTACTGCCAACTCCTTAGCTGACGATAGAGAAGAACATTCTCGATTACTGGACAGACTGCGCTGTTTAAACTATGCGGCGCACTCTGCTAGGGCGCACCAGCAGGGCGACAAGGCGGGCAAACTACTTTCGTGGCTGATTCGCCAGGAGGTGGCAGCCTTACCGGTTACGTCCATACGTACAGCACAGAGTGAAACAGTAAACACTCAAGCAGACATACACAACGCATTTACATCTCACTACAAGACGTTATATAACTCCCAACTTCAAGCTACGCTCCCTGATGTCCAAGCCTTCTTCATAGGCCTAACATTGCCGAAGCCCACTCCGGAACAAGTCGAGGACCTTAATGAATCCATATCGCTAGAGGAAATTAGGGAGAGCATTTTTTCGTTGTCAAATGGCAAGTCGCCAGGCCCAGACGGCCTCCCAGTAGAGTTTTATAAGGCATATTCGGACACCCTGATACCACAGTTACTGATTTTATATAAAGCCGTCATTGAGGATTCTGCTCTCGCGGCCACGCAGAACGAAGCGCTGCTAGTCTCCCTGTTGAAACCTAACAGAGACCCTGAACTTCTTGGTTCTTACCGCCCGCTAGCGCTTCTGAACACCGATTACAAAATATTTGCATCTCTGCTGGCCAAACGCATTGCCCCGTTAGTAAAGACATTATACATCCTGATCAAAACGGGTTCGTCTCCACTAGGTGTACGTCCCTAAATATACGCCGACTATTTAGGGTACAAAAATACGCGTCGTTAACTGGCCAAGGTCTGGTTGTCTGGTACTCGATTTGGAGAATGCCTTTGACTCCCTGGAGTGGCCATATCTTGCCGCAGTGCTGCGTAAATACGACCTAGGAGACGGCTACATCCATATGGTGCGGCTCCTATACCAACACCCCACGGTCCGGGTTAAAATGGGTAAGCTACTCTCTGGAGCGCTACGCGTAAAGCGTGGGACGCGACAGGGATGTCCGCTGTCCCCACTACTCTTCTCGCTCGCAATGGAGCCCCTAGCGGTGCTTCTTCGAGAAAGCGGCGTGAACTGGGGTATACCACTGGGAGATGGACTGCATACAGTCTCTTTATATGCAGACGATTTATTATTGTATATAAGAGACTTACAGCATGTACCCCCAAGCATAGCTGATATTTTCCGAAACTTTGAGAAGGTATCCGGGCTCCGTGTGAATTGGTCAAAATCGGGAGTATACTCGTTCCGAGACACTGCGCCCATAACGGACATAACTATCAATGGCACCACTCTGACCTGGTACCCAACCATGTTCCGATACTTAGGCATTTACGTGTAGAGATCCCCTACAGACATCCTTGACGGTAATTTACTGAGAGCCATTACTGCAATTAAAGCGCAGGTGCAGTTCTGGAGAACCCTCCCGTTGAGTGTCATGGGACGTGTCACTTTAACAAAGATGATAATCCTGCCACGATTGTTATATTATTTTTCAAATCTCCCTGTGTATGTTCCGGTCAAGATACTTAAAGAATTAGAAAGTGTATTTCGTGACCTATTCTGGAACAAGGGCAGGCCCAGAGTGGCACTGTGGAAGCTGTATGCACCGGCGAGCAGTGGTGGACTGGCAGTTCCAAATATGGAGCTCTACTACCTAGCGTCCCAGCTACAGTGGTTGGCAGGGTGGATGAGTGGTAAGAATTTAGAAGACACTGCTGCGGTTTCCCCCGCGTGGACGCAATCGCAGTTATATTATTTATTCCACCCTATTACTCGCCCTCCCCGCCCGCCTCAGTTATATGTGGAATTGGCACACAGGTGTTATCGACGGAGTCTTCAATTAACTCGGAACACGCCCCCTTATGCCCCATCGATACCGCTAGCAGGAACTCCGAGAGGCAAGGAGAAAGTGACCGACGCGGAGCTGGCAACCTGGCACGAGGCAGGCATAGAAACAATAGGAGCTTTGTATGCGGAGGGCACTCTTTTAACTTTCAACTCCTTAGCCACGGAAACTGGTATCCCAGCCGGACAATTCCTATTATACGCTGCTATACAGCGGATTTTGTCGACGGCCTGGGGAGATATGACAACAGAGCCACACTCACACCTGCTTATACAATACCTACATGTTATGGGAGAGGGCGCACATGTAGTCCATTGGCTGGTAGGTGCACTCCTAGCACACACACTGAAGCCACTAACACGTCTTCACGAGAGGTGGGCTGAGGATAGGGGAACACCTTGGACAGATAGGGAATGGGACATGATCATCGCCGGCTCCACACACGTACCGCGTAATTCAAGATTCAAGCTCATACAGACATATGTAATACACAGGGCATACCTCTCCCCGGACAAAATTAACAAATACTTCAATGTCACTACCTCAGCTTGCCCACGGTGTCACCTGGTAGATGCAGACCTGCTGCATATGCTCTGGTCCTGCGCCACACTCCAGTCATACTGGCACGCAGTCACGGAGAAATTAGTGAGATGCACCACGGCGCAGCTGCAGTACACGTGGGAAACATGTATATTGGGGCTATATAAGCGTGAAAAAAGAACATGGTGATCTCCAGATTCATAGATTTAGGTTTAATAATGGCAAAGCGCCAAATCACAAAGAGATGGACACACAGCGATCCCCCACCATACATTAGCTGGGTGCGATCCCTAACGGTGTGGGCGCAGGCTGAGAGCACCACATTGCACAGAGAAGAAACAGCGGGATTACGCAAATACCCCATAGCACAGGCATGGAACATCGTCCTACGCACATTCGTACAACCGGGAGACGCAAACAGTCCAGCATCCCCACAACCAACCGATGCAGATGCAGAAGCGGAGAACCGCTAAAGCCCCCCAGTCGCATATGTTATTGCATGGCGTTCGCCCCTTATAGCGCGCAATAGGCAGCTGGTTGCTCCTGAAATACCCCGAATGCAGCCGATGCGGTGTGCTTCCCTCAATCCTCATTTCAACACTAGTCATACATTGGATTTACCATACCTAGACAAGTACTGCTCAGCTGCTCTACACCAAGCATTGGATGGCGTTCGTTTTGTCTTCTCTTTTTTATAATTCTTCCCTCCCTTTTCCTTTCTTTTTGTTTTTGTTTCAATGCATATTATATGTTCATAATTTTCAGTTGTAAAAAATTTGTTTGTTAGCATGAAGCAAAAATGTAATATCTTTAGTTCAATTGACACTGCAGGTCATTAGATCATTGCATAACACAGTAGCAGTTCCATACAGATTATCTATGGACCCAGTATCCAGGGGGTACATCCTGCAACCGAGAACCGCATTAAACAGTTACTGTATGTATACGGAGCAACAGCGCCCATTGTAAATAGGGACAACAGGACGCAAAATGGAGGAACTAAGTGCACACATTATAATAGAATCGCAGCTGTGCATGATGCCTCTGCATATACTAGTTTGCTGTACACTATGATATAAAAGCGATTGCACTCACAAACCTGCTGTTAATTTGCCACACCAATGCGAAATTGTTCTGCTGTAATATGTTTGTATTTGAAAAATCTAATAAAAGATATTTTTAAAAAAATCACTGATGACAACTCAAATGACATCACTGATGACATCATCCACGTGATAATCTGATGCACCTCCTCACACCCTAATATAACCTTTGATACACCCACTCTAAATTACAGACTGCCATTCGCAAAACCATAGACACTCCAACACCAATAACTACATACCCACTCACTGATTCTTAGGTCTACACACACACATCCACTCACTCACCCGTACAGTCACTCATACTTATGGTCACTCAGTACAGGACTATCATATGCACTCTTACTCCTATATAGACACTCAAACACCGCCACTCATCCATAGAGGTACTCACACACCTAGTCAGTCATGCAAATAATTAAACACACTGCCATTTACTCACCTATACAGTTATACACACACCAGCTCACTTAATCATACAAATACTAGCACATTGTTACGCTCTTATACAATCACTGATACAAGCACACACTCATCCATACAGCCACTATCACAATCACTCACTCTCGCTTATAGCTATTTATATACTCCAACACACATATATACTGCCTTTCACATATGTAGTTAGTCACACATGTACCACTGGGACATACATTCACTCACTAACACACTCTTACACACACTTACCCACCCATACAGTCTATCACAGATGCACTCTTGAAACCATCCACCCAGTGAATCACCCACTCACACATCTATGCACAGAGTCGCACACACCCTCCCACACAAACACTCAGGCACCCATACAGATACTCAGACAACCATTCAATAACTCATATAGACACTCATGTAGCTATTCACAAACACATGCAGCCACTTACACAGCAACAGACAGACGGATACAGACATTCACCCAGTTTAGTCACTAACCCATGCATTCAGTAAGATACGTTAAATCACTCACTTATAGAGTCAGTCACGCACCTACTAAATCATCCATACAGACACTTATACACCCACTCATTCTTCAATACGTCTTTTCCTATATATATTAAAAATATTTAAACTTTACAGAAACACAGTCACTGCATGATGTCATCAGTGATGTCATTTGAGATGTCATTAGTGATGTCATCAGTGATGTCACTGACCATGTCATGAGTGATGTAATATGTGACGTCATCAGCTGTGCATTGCGGGGGCGCGAGTTATAGTTAGCTGAACTAACTATAACGGGGGAATTTCACGGGTTTTGTACGAGTGAAATGTCCAACTAACTATAACTGTCCCTAAAACCTATGGTTTTTTCAGTGAATATATATATATATATATATATATTTTAAACAATCGCCCTAAGCATTTCTGGAACGCACTCGACAGGCTGCTGAAAACCTAAGGGTTTATTAAAAATTGGCAACCAACAAACTTCGTCCGGTTCTTTAAACTTCACTTGCCGACGCGTTTCAAGGTTACGACCTCTTCCTCATGGGCAGCTGATAGAAAGTCTCAGAGTGCTCTGCATGCTATTTATGTAAAGTACCTTCCCACAGTGGGCGTTTATTTAGTACAAACTTCGTGTGATGCATGCTGGATTATTGAGTCCATAACGAGCCTTTTTGGACCCTCAGTGGTTTCTGTAGACTTCCATTACAGCATGTATTTCTTTCCCTTTAGTAGGGCTTTCTCCGGATTCGTTGCTGATTATTGTATGCCTCAACAGCTGTGCTTTTGGTGCGGAACCGTTCCCACCAAAGCCTCTCTTCCTTCCGAGATGGTGCGCCAGCACGGCAAGGCTGCCGCGTAATCCATTTTAAACAATCGCCCTAAGCATTTCTGGAACGCACTCGACAGGCTGCTGAAAACCTAAGGGTTTATTAAAAATTGGCAACCAACAAACTTCGTCCGGTTCTTTAAACTTCACTTGCCGACGCGTTTCAAGGTTACGACCTCTTCCTCATGGGCAGCTGATAGAAAGTCTCAGAGTGCTCTGCATGCTATTTATGTAAAGTACCTTCCCACAGTGGGCGTTTATTTAGTACAAACTTCGTGTGATGCATGCTGGATTATTGAGTCCATAACGAGCCTTTTGGACCCTCAGTGGTTTCTGTAGACTTCCATTACAGCATGTATTTCTTTCCCTTTAGTAGGGCTTTCTCCGGATTCGTTGCTGATTATTGTATGCCTCAACAGCTGTGCTTTTGGTGCGGAACCGTTCCCACCAAAGCCTCTCTTCCTTCCGAGATGGTGCGCCAGCACGGCAAGGCTGCCGCGTAATCCATTTTAAACAATCGCCCTAAGCATTTCTGGAACGCACTCGACAGGCTGCTGAAAACCTAAGGGTTTATTAAAAATTGGCAACCAACAAACTTCGTCCGGTTCTTTAAACTTCACTTGCCGACGCGTTTCAAGGTTACGACCTCTTCCTCATGGGCAGCTGATAGAAAGTCTCAGAGTGCTCTGCATGCTATTTATGTAAAGTACCTTCCCACAGTGGGCGTTTATTTAGTACAAACTTCGTGTGATGCATGCTGGATTATTGAGTCCATAACGAGCCTTTTGGACCCTCAGTGGTTTCTGTAGACTTCCATTACAGCATGTATTTCTTTCCCTTTAGTAGGGCTTTCTCCGGATTCGTTGCTGATTATTGTATGCCTCAACAGCTGTGCTTTGGTGCGGAACCGTTCCCACCAAAGCCTCTCTTCCTTCCGAGATGGTGCGCCAGCACGGCAAGGCTGCCGCGTAATCCATTTTAAACAATCGCCCTAAGCATTTCTGGAACGCACTCGACAGGCTGCTGAAAACCTAAGGGTTTATTAAAAATTGGCAACCAACAAACTTCGTCCGGTTCTTTAAACTTCACTTGCCGACGCGTTTCAAGGTTACGACCTCTTCCTCATGGGCAGCTGATAGAAAGTCTCAGAGTGCTCTGCATGCTATTTATGTAAAGTACCTTCCCACAGTGGGCGTTTATTTAGTACAAACTTCGTGTGATGCATGCTGGATTATTGAGTCCATAACGAGCCTTTTGGACCCTCAGTGGTTTCTGTAGACTTCCATTACAGCATGTATTTCTTTCCCTTTAGTAGGGCTTTCTCCGGATTTGTTGCTGATTATTGTATGCCTCAACAGCTGTGCTTTGGTGCGGAACCGTTCCCACCAAAGCCTCTCTTCCTTCCGAGATGGTGCGCCAGCACGGCAAGGCTGCCGCGTAATCCATTTTAAACAATCGCCCTAAGCATTTCTGGAACGCACTCGACAGGCTGCTGAAAACCTAAGGGTTTATTAAAAATTGGCAACCAACAAACTTCGTCCGGTTCTTTAAACTTCACTTGCCGACGCGTTTCAAGGTTACGACCTCTTCCTCATGGGCAGCTGATAGAAAGTCTCAGAGTGCTCTGCATGCTATTTATGTAAAGTACCTTCCCACAGTGGGCGTTTATTTAGTACAAACTTCGTGTGATGCATGCTGGATTATTGAGTCCATAACGAGCCTTTTGGACCCTCAGTGGTTTCTGTAGACTTCCATTACAGCATGTATTTCTTTCCCTTTAGTAGGGCTTTCTCCGGATTCGTTGCTGATATATATATATTTATGTTAATTATTTTTTATCATGAGTTTAATCTTTTTCTGCATTCATGGGGTTACTCATATATAATGTGTGTGGAGTGAATTACTTTCCCTACTCTTGCTTAGACTGCAGTAGGAATAGTAAAATTAACCTCTTTACAATTCAACACTTTCTGTACTGTTTGGAGTGGGAATAGTACATTTTACCAATCCAAAATCCAGCACTTACCTACTATTGCATTCACTGGAGTGGGAATAGTAAATTTCACCCCTTCGAAATCCAATGCTTTCCCTACTGTTGCTCTGTTAGGAGTGAGAACAGTAAATTTCCTCTCCAAAGTTCAACACTTTCCCTACTGTTGTGTTGTTTCGAGTGGCAATAGTAAATTTCACCCCTCCGAAGTTCAACACTTTCCCTACTGTTGTACAGATTGGAGTGGGAATAGTAACTTTTACCCCTTCCAAAGTCCAACACTTTCCCAACCGTTGCGCTGTTTGAAGTGGCAATAGTAATCTCACCCCTCCGAATTCCAACGCTTTCCCTACTGCTGTCATTATTTGGAGTAGAAATAGTAAAGTTAACGCCTCCAAAGTCCAACTCTTTCCCTACTGTTGTGCAGACTGGAGTGGGAATAGTAAATTTCACCACTCTGAATTCCCACGCCTTTCCTACTGGAGTAGGAATAGTAAATCCAGCTCCTCCGAAGTCCAATATTTTCCCTATTATTGCGGTGACTGGAGTAGGAATGGTAAAAATCTAACCCCTCCGAAATCCATAACTTTCATAATATTGGTTAAATAGATTTTATAGCATTAACTGTTTCATTTTTTATATTTTATATTATTTGGTTTTATTTTTAAATTCATTTTTATGTTTATAGTATTTTTTTAATGTGCTTTTGGAGTTTTCAATTTTTAATATCTTTTATTGTCTAAATAAATTAACATAGCTTTTCTTATTCAATTGTTTATATTTTTATGGTTTTATTGTGTATGTATGTTTCTATGTTTCATAGATAGATAGAAAGATAGATAGATATTTGTGTATATATATATATATATCACAACACAACAGAACTCCTTCTGGAAAACCGCGACCCGTAGAAAGGTGGTGCGTGGTGCCGGCGGAGCCTGCCAGACGATAATACCACACAAAGAGTTTCAAGTAAAACGCACTCTCAGGAAATGCCACCAAGTGTAGGTTTAATGGTCTAGTTGTAACGCGTTTCAACGGAAAAACTGTCTTGATTACATATATATATATATATTTATAGTCCATCAATTGATTCCATGCACAGCGCGCAGCTCGGCCGGTGCTCATTCACGAGGTAGAATCAAGTCTCTCATTATTATTACCACCAGCAAAAGATTACGCCGCACTCCAGGGATTCTGTTCCAGCAATTTTATTTCACTCCACCATCACCAACGCATTTCGACCCTCACAGTCTTGATCACGATGATCAAGACCATGAGGGTCGAAACGCGTTGGTGATGGTGGAATGAAATAAAATTGCTGGAACAGAATCCCTGGAGTGCGGGGTAATCTTTTGTTGGTGGTAATATATATATTTATATATAGTGTAACATAATAAAACAAATATTCATTTTACATTATACATTATACATTATATGAATATTTTAAATGCATTACAATGATTTTATATATATATATATATAAATTCACTGAAAAAACCATAGGTTTCAGGGACGTTAAAGCTAGAAATTAGCATTTAAAAAAAACATAGAAATTCACTGAAAAAACCATAGGTTTCAGGGACGTTATAGTTAGTTGGACATTTCACTCGTACAAAACCAGAGAAATTCGGCCGTTATAGTTAGTTGAGCTAACTACAACTCGCGCCCCCGCAATGCACTGCTGATGACGTCACATATTACTTCATTCATGACATGGTCAGTGACATCACTGATGACATCTCAAATGACATCACTGATGACATCATCCAGTGACTGTGTGTTTCTGTAAAGTTTAAATATGCTTTATATATATATATGCCAAGGTGTATTGAAGTATGAGTGGGTGTATGAGTGTCTGAATAGATGATTTTGTAGGTGCGTGACTGACTGTATAAGTGAGTGATTAAACGTGTCTTACTGAATGCATGGGTTAGTGAGTAAACTGTGTAAATGTCTGTATCAGCCTGTCAGTTGGTGTGTAAGCGGCTGCATGAGTTGGTGAGTAGCGAAATGAGTGTCTATATGGGTTATTGATTGGTTGTCTGAGTGTATGGGTGCTTGAGTGTCTGTGTGGGTGGGTGGGGGGTGTGTGTCTCTGTGCATAGATGTGTGAGTGGGTAATTCACTGGGTGTATGGGTTCAAGAGTGCATCTGTGAAGGGCTGTATGGGTGGGTGAGTGTGTATATGGGTGTGTTGGTGAGTGAATGGATGTCTCAGTGGTACATGTGTGAGTAACTACGTATGTGAAAGGTAGTATATGTGAGTGTTGGAGTATATAAATCACTATATGTGAGAGCGAGTGATTGTGAGAGTGGCTGTATGGATGAGTATGTGCTTGTATCAGTGATTGTATAAGAGAGTAAGTATGTGTTAGTATCTGTATGAATAAGTGAGGTGGTGTGTGTATAACTGTATAGGTGAGTAAATGGGAGTGTGAATGATTCTTTGCATGATTGACTAGGTGTGTGAGTAACTCTATGGAAGAGTGGCGATGTGTGAGTGTCTGTATAGGTGTATGAGTGCAAATGATAGTGCTGTATTGATGAGTGATTGCATGTATGAGTGACTGTATGGGTGAATGAGTGGATGTGTGTGTAGACCTAGGAATCAGTGAGTGGGTATGTAGTAACTGGTATTGGTGTGTCTATTTTTTCGAAAATGGTAGTCTGTATTTTAGAGTGGGTGTATCAAAGGTTATATTAGGGTGCGAGGAGGTGCATCAGATTATCACGTGGATGATGTCATCAGTGATGTCATCAGTGATGTCATTTGAGATGTCATCAGTGATGTCAGTAAGGAGAAATCTACCCCCAAGGGCAAGGGAAGAGGTTGTCGCCTACCAAACGATATACCAAGAGCGTACTAACGTCTCAAATGATGCAAACTGACACTAATGGAAAGAACAGGGGAAACAAAGACTATATATACAGTGCAATAGAGAAACACATAAATTAAAGTGTTCAAAACAATATTTTATTATTATTTTCATATATATTAAAGAATTTTTTTAATTTGTATTTCGATAGGTATGTCCATTAGCAAAAAAACAAACACATCAACATATACATAGAATAGACTAAACAAATCACTTTTTTGATATACAAAGAAAAATATATATTTTGTCAGACATAATAAATGATAAGCTAACAATTATTCTCTCTACCCCACAAATAAATACTAGAACGCATAAACAAAAACGAACATATTAATCAGTCTCACATTTCATGCATTCCACACTCACAAAAATATCACATAAGACAGTTTAATAAACATACAATATGTACAACAGTTAGAAACCCAATGAGAATCAAGGGCTGTGATATACCAAAATGGTACTTTCGAGAGTTAGTCGGCCAACGGGTTTCTAGCTGGCACGGTGCCGACGCGCGTTTCGGTGGTGGGCTAACTAGTAGCCATCACCTTCATCAGGGCACTTAGTAAATTAAAAAAGACATCAAAGTCAACATAAGAGGTTAAAAACTGGAATGAACGAAAAAGGGGAGAGAGAGAAGGGCAATGGGAATAGATACACAATGTAATGACTCAATAAATCTCGGTGTAACAACGAACAATCCTCATAGAAAGGAGGTCCGAGGAAGTGCAAATCTTAAATAAGGATAAATGCTAGGCAAATTCTCTAAAGAAATTGGAGGATAGGTGATTAGTCAATCTACCAAGGCGATAATTGAAAAGGCCAGGCAGCGATGGGTTTGTGAAGAATTCAATCTGGAACAAAATGATCCAATATCTATATTAGGTCCAGCTATATAGAAAGCTTACTGCGTCCAGCATAGTCTCGCGAGGGCGTTTAGTAATTCAAAGAGGCAGAGGAGATATCTTCAATGCCAAGAGTTAAAGCGCCGAGTTTAGGATGCAGAATGCCGGCAAACTCCCATATGGGCTGAAAGCAGTCGTCGATGGCAGGAGGGAAACAGCGTTCTCCCCCGGGGTCGGCGTCAAAGTATCGACGTCCAAACGCTTCCGGATGTCTACTGAGACTCGAATACGTAGTCTCACGAGAACATCAGTGATGTCACTGACCATGTCATGAATGATGTAATATGTGACATCATCAGCAGTGCATTACGGGGGCGCGAGTTATAGTTAGCTCAACTAACTATAACGGCCGAATTTCTCTGGTTTTGTACGAGTGAAATGTCCAACTAACTATAACGTCCCTGAAACCTATGGTTTTTTCAGTGAATTTCTATGGTTTTTTAAATGCTAATTTCTAACTATAACGTCCCTGAAACCTATGGTTTTTTCAGTGAATTTCAAAGGTTTTTTAAATGCTAATTTCTAACTATAACGTCCCTGAAACCTATGGTTTTTTCAGTGAATTTCAAAGGTTTTTTAAATGATAATTTCTAACTATAACGTCCCTGAAACCTATGGTTTTTTCAGTGAATTTCAAAGGTTTTTTAAATGCTAATTTCTAACTATGCCTACAGAGGTAGGACATGTGAAGAAAGAGGAAGAAAGGTGCAGAAAGAAGCAAGAAAAATGCAGAAAGAGGCAACAGAAGTCCAGAAAGACAGAGAAAAGTGCAGAAAGATGCAAGAGATATGCAGAAAGAACCAACAGAGGTGCAGAAAAAGGCCTTGTTGCATAGTCATCCTGTGCCCCCAACTTTTTACTGACTAATACTGGTGGTAACTGACTCTGACTAACCAGGCCCGGAGCCAGTGCTATGCTGAAAGACTCTTAGAATACAGTGAAAACACCTACATACACTAGGGTACACTATGGGTTGGGGTACCCCTGTGATTGGCAAGACCTCCCCTGTAAGGCCCTAGTACATAATAGGGCCGGGGGATTAAAACTACTTCTAACTCAGAGGTGCAGAAAGAGGCAAGAGAGGTGCATAAACAGGCAGGAAAGGTGCAGAAACAGAGAACAGGGGTGCAGAAAGAGGCAAGTGAGGTGCAGAAAGAAGTAAGAGCAGTGCAGAAAGAACCAACAGAGGTGCAGAAAGAGGCAAGAGGGGTGCAGAAAAAGGAAGGAGGGGTGCACAAAGAGGCAAGAGAGGTACAGAAAGAGGCAGGAGGGGTGCAGAAAGAAGGAAGAGAAGTGCAGAAAGAGGCAAGAGAATTGCTGAAAGAAGCAACAGAGGTGTAGAAAGAAGCAAGAGAGTTGCACAAAGAGGGAAGAGGGGTGCAGAAAGAGGCAAGATCTGCAGAAAAAAGCACCAGAGGTGCTGAAAGAGGCAGGAGGGGTGCAGAAAGAAGCAAGAGAAGTGCAGAAGGAGGCAAGTGAGGTGCAGAAAGAAGCTAGCGCAGTGCAGAAAGAACCAACAGAGGTACAAAAAGAGGCAAGAGAGGTGCAGAAAAAGGTAGGAGAGGTGCACAAAGAACCAACAGAGGTACAGAAACAGGCAAGAGAGGTGCAGAAACAGGCAGGAAAGGTGCAGAAAGAGGGAACAGGGGTGCAGAAAGAGGCAAGAGGGGTGCAGAAAGAGAAAAGAGGGGTGCAGAAAGAGAAAAGAGGGGTGCAGAAAGAGGCAAGGGGGGTGCAGAAAGAAGCAATTCCTCCTATGAATGTCGGGGCCCCTCAGGGCTCTATTTTGAGCCCAACATTGTTCAATTTATATATGGCCCCTATTGCTCTTCTTGCCGAACAACATGAGGCATAAATCGTATCGTATGCGGACGATACGCAACTGTTGTTTACTTGTGACAAGGGAATTGAGTTTGATGGTCATGCGATAAATTCTTGCCTCTCAGAGGTTTTCTCGTGGCTGAAAGATAATCAATTGAAATGTAACTCAGAAGAGTCTGAGATTATTTGTTTCGGTTCTCGCCCCTGTGAGGCATGGCATAACTGGTGGCCGCAGGATATGTCTCCCCCACCTCACCTATGACCATGGTTAAGAATCTTGGAGTCAGATTGGACGCCACTCTTTCTATGAAGACTCAGATCCAATCTGTAGCAGGGACTTGCTTTGGGGTTTTAAGAATGTTGAGGAATTTTCTCCCCCTGCTTTCAGTCTCTCATAGGAAAATGGTCGTCCAGGCCTTGGTGATTTCAAGGCTGGACTATGTTAACTCTCTGTACCTGGGACTACCTGGCTATCTACTTGCTCGACTGCAGGTGATCCAGAATATGGCTGCTAGGGCCATTTTTCTGGTAGGTCCCAGGACTCACACGTCCCCTCTCTTGTCTTCTTTGCACTGGCTCCCGGTCCAGTAAAGAATCCATTTTAAAGCTATTATTTTGGTGTTTAAAGCTTTTCATCAGATTGGAGCTCCTTACCTTGGACAAAGATTTCCCCACTACATTCCCCAACGTACTTTGAGATCTTCGGCTCTGCTTTTGATTCCTGTTCCTAAATTCTCACTCTCCCGGGTTGGAGGAAGATCTTTTCAAGTGCTGGCCTCCCGCCTGTGGAATGGCCTTCCCCTGTCTCTTAGACAGGTCCAGGACCTTCTCACCTTTAGGAAAAAACTGAAAACATGGCTCTTTCAACTATAAATATGTTCCGCTGTCTCTGCCTTGGGAGTTTTTCTGTTTCTGTTACGTGGTCTTTTTGCTAAGCGCCGGGACACTCCTGGGAGTAGCCGCGCGCTTTATAAATACCAAATTAACATAACATAACATAACAAGCAAGAGCAGTGCAGAAAGAAGCAACAGAGGTGCAAAAAGAGGCAAGAGAACTGCAGAATGAACCAACAGAGGTGCAAAAAGAGGCAAGAGAATTGCTGAAAGAGGCAAGTGAGGTGCAGAAAGAAGCAAGAGCAGTGCAGAAAGAACGAACAGAGGTGCTGAAAGAGGCGCAAAGGGTGCAGAAAGAGCAAGAGAAGTGCAGAAAGAGGCAACAGAGGTACAGAAAGAGGCAAGAGAGGTGCAGAAATGGGCAGGAAAGGTGCAGAAACGGGGAACAGAGGTGCAGAAAGAGGCAAGAGAGGTGCAGAAAGGGAAAAGAGGGGTGCAGAAAGAGGCAAGAGATCTGCATAAAAAAGCAACAGAGGTGATGAAAGAGGCAAGTGAGGTGCAGAAAGAAGCAAGAGATCTGCAGAAAAAAGCAAGAGAGGTGCTGAAAGAGGCAAGTGAGGTGCAGAAAGAAGCAACAGAGGTGCAAAAAGAGGCAAGAGGGGTACAGAAAGAGGAGAGAGAAGTGCAAAAAGAAGCAAAAGAGGTGCTCAAAGAGGCAAGAGGGATGCACAAAGAGGCAAGAGCAGTGCAGAAAGAACCAAGAGAAGTGCAGAAAGAAGCAACAGAGATGCAGAAGGAGGCACAAGGAGTGCAGAAAGAAGGAAGAGAAGTGAATAAAGAAGCAACAGAGGTGCTGAAAGAGGCACGAAGGGTGCAGAAAGAGGCTAGAGAAGTACAGAAAGGAGCAACAAAGGTACAGAAAGAGGCAAGAGTGGTGCAGAAAGAGGGAAGAGAGGTGTAGAAAGAGGCAAGAGAGTTGCACAAAGAGGGAAGAGGGGTGCAGAAAGAGGCAGGAGGGGTGCAGAAAGAAGCAACAGAGGTGCCGAAAGAGGCAAGAGAGGTGCAGAAAGAAGCAAGTGAAGTGCAGAAAGAGGCAAGAGAATTGCTGAAAGAAGCAACAGAGGTTTAGAAAGAACCAAGAGAAGTGCAAAAAGAAGGCAAGTGAGGTGCAGAAAGAAGCAAAAGTAGTGCAGAAAGAACCAACAGAGGTGCAAAAAGAGGCAAGAGAGGTGCAGAAAGAGGTGGGAGAGGTGCACAAAGAGGCAAGAGAGGTACAGAAAGAGGCAGGAGGGGTGCAGAAAGAAGGGAGAGAAATGCAGAAAGAGGCAAGAGAATTGCTGAAAGAAGCAACAGAGGTGTAGAAAGAAGCAAGAGAAGTGCAGAAAGATGCAAGTGAGGTGCTGAAAGAAGCAAGAGCAGTGCAGAAAGAACCAACAGAGGTACAAAAAGAGGCAAGAGGGGTGCAGAAAAAGGTAGGAGAGGTGCATAAAAGGCAAGAGGGGTACAGAAAGAGGCAGGAGGGGTGCAGAAAGAAGCAACAGAGGTGTGGAAAAAGCAAGAGAAGTACAGAAAGGGGCAAGTGAGGTGCAGAAAGAGGCATGAGAGGTGCAGAAAATGGCAAGAGAACAGCAGGAAGAGGCAAGAGGGATGCAAAAAAGGGAAGAAGGGTGCAGAAAGAAGCAAGAGAGCTGCAGAAAGAGGCAAGAGAAGTGCAGAAAGAAGCAAGAGAGGTACAGAAAGAGGGAAGACAAGTGCAGAAAGAGACAACAGGGGTGCAGAAAGAGACAACAGGGGTGCAGAAAGAAGCAAGAGAGGTGCAGAAAGAAGCAAGAGAGGTGCAGAAAGAAGCAAGAGAGCTGCAGAAAGAGGCAAGAGAAGTGCAGAAAGAAGCAAGAGAGGTACAGAAAGAGGGAAGACAGGTGCAGAAAGAGACAACAGGAGTGCAGAAAGAGACAACAGGGGTGCAGAAAGAAGCAAGAGAGGTGCAGAAAGAGGCAACAGAGGTGCAGAAAGAGGCAAGAAGGGGTGCAGAAAGAGGAGCGATAAGTGCAGAATGAAGCAAAAGAGGTGCACAAAGAGGCAAGAGGGGTGCAGAAAGAGGCAAGAGCAGTGCAGAAAGAGGCAAGAGATGTGCAGAAAAAGGAAGAAGGGTGCATAAAGAAGCAAGAGAAGTGCAGAAAGAGGCAAGTGAGGTGCAGAAGGAGGCGAGAGAACTGCAGAAAGAGGCAAGAGAGTTGCAGAAACAGGCAAAAGGGGTGCAGAAAGAGGGAACAGGTGTGCAGACAGAGGCAAGAGAGGTGCAGAAAGAGAGAAGGGGGTACAGAAAGAGGCAAGAGGGATGCATAAATTTGCAACAGAGGTGCAAAAAGAAGCAAGAGCAGTGCATAAAGAACCAACAGAGGTGCAGAAAGAGGCAAGAGGGGTACAGAAAGAGGCAAGAAAAGTGCAGAAAAAGGCAAGAGAGGTGCACAAAGAGTCAGGAGAGGTGCACAAAGAGGCGAAAGGGGTACTGAAAGAGGCAAGAGGGGTGTAGGAAGAAGCAAGAGGGGTGTAGGAAGAAGCAAGAGAAGTGCAGAAAGAAGCAACAGATGTGCTTAAAGAGGCAAGAGGGGTACAGAAAGAGGCAAGAGAAGTGCAGAAAGAAGCAACAGAGGTGCCGAAAGAGGCAAGAGAGGAGCACAAACAGGCAAGAAAGGTACAGAAAGAGGGAACAGGGGTGCAGAAAGAGGTAAGAGGGACACAGAAATTTGCACGAGAGGTGCAGAAAGAAGCAAGAGCAGTGCAGAAAGAAGCAAGAGAAGTGCAGAAAGAAGCAAGAGAGGTAGAGAAATAGGGAAGAGGGGTGCAGAAAGTGGCATGAGGGATGCAGAAATTAGCAAAAGAGGTGCAGAAAAAAGCAAGAGCAGTGCAGAAAGAAACAAAAGAGGTGCAAAAAGAGGCAAGAGGGGTGCAGAAATAGGTAGGAGAGGTGCACAAAGAGGCAAGAGGGGTACAGAAAGAGGCAGGAGGGGTGCAGAAAGAAAGAAGAGAAGTGCAGAAAGAAGCACCAGAGGTGCTGAAAGAGGCACGAAGGGTGCAGAAAAAGTCAAGAGAAGTGCAGAAAGAAGCAACAGAGGTACAGAAAGAGGCAAGAGTGGTGCAGAAACAGGCAGGAAAGGTGCAGAAAGAGGGAACAGGGGTGCATAAAGAGGCAAGAGAGGTGCAGGGAGAGGGGTGCAGAAAGGCAAGAGGGGTGCAGAAGCAAGCAAGTGAGGTGCAGAAAGAGGCAACAGAGGTGCAGAAACAGGCAGGATAGGTGCAGAAAGAGGTAACAGGGGTGCAGAAAGAGCCAAGAGGAATACAGAAATTTGCAAAAGAGGTGCAGAAAGAACCAACAGAGGTGCAGAAAGAGGCAAGATGGGTACAGAAAGAGGCAAGAAAAGTGCAGAAAGAAGCAAAAGAGGTGCAGAAAGAGGCAACAGAACTGCACAAAGAGTCAGGAGAGGTGCACAAAGAGGCAAAAGGGATACAGAAAGAGGCAAGAGGGGTGTAGAAAGAAGCAAGAGAAGTGCAGAAAGAAGCAACAGAGGTGCCGAAAGAGGCATGAGAGGTGCACAAACAATCAAGAAAGGTACAGAGAGAGGGGACAGGGGTGCAGAAAGAGATAAGAGGGATACAGAACTTTGCACGAGACATGCAGAAAGAAGCAAGAGCAGTGCATAAAGAAGCAAGAGAAGTGCAGAAAGAAGCAAGAGAGGTGGAGAAATAGGGAAGAGGGGTGCAGGAAGTTGCATGAGGGATGCAGAAATTTGCAAAAGAGGTGCAGAAAGAAGCAAGAGCAGTGCAGAAAGAATCAACAGAGGTGCAAAAAGAGGCAAGAGGGTTGCAGAAATAGGTAGGAGAGGTGCACAAAGAGGCAAGAGGGGTACAGAAAGAGGCAGGAGGGGTGCAGAAAGAAGGAAGAGAAGTGCAGAAAGAAGCAACAGGTGCTGAAAGAGGCGCGAAGGGTGCAGAAAGATTCAAGAGAAGTGCAGAAAGAAGCAACAGAGGTACAGAAAGAGGCAAGAGAGGTGCAGAAACAGGCAGGAAAGGTGCAGAAAGAGGGAACAAGGGTGCAAAAAGAGGCAAGTGAGGTGCAGAAAAAGGGGAGAGGGGTGCAGAAAGAGGCAAGAGGGGTGCAGAAACAAGCAAGTGAGGTGCAGAAAGAGGCAACAGAGGTGCAGAAACAGGCAGGAAAGGTGCAGAAAGAGGGAACAGGGGTGCAGAAAGAGGCAAGAGGGATACATAAATTTGCAAAAGAGGTGCAGAACGAACCAACAGAGGTGCAGAAAGAGGCAAGAGGCGTACAGAAAGAGGCAAGAGAAGAGCAGAAATAAGCAAAAGAGATGCAGAAAGAGGCAAGAGAACTACAGAAAAAGGCAAGAGAGGTGTAGAAAGAGAAAAGAGGGGTGCAGAAAGAAGCAAGAGGGGTGCAGAAACAAGCAGGTGAGGTGCAGAAAGAAGCAAGAGGTGCAGAAATACGCAAGAGAGGTGCAGAAACAAACAAGAGAAGTGCAGAAAGAGGCAAGAAAATTGCTGAAAGAAGCAACAGAGGTGCAGAACGAGGCAAGAGAGCTGCAGAAACAGGCAGGAAAGGTCCAGAAAAAGGGAACAGGGGTGCAGAAAGAGGGATGCAGAAATTTGCAAAAGAGGTGCAGAAAGAAGCAAGAGCAGTGCAGAAAGAACCGTCAGAGGTGCAGAAAGAGGCAAGAGAGGTGCAGAAAGAGGTAGGAGAGCTGCAGAAACAGGCAGGAAAGGTGCAGAAAAAGGCAAGAGAGGTGCAGAAAGAGTCAGGAGAGGTGCACAAAGAGGCAAAAAGGGTACAGAAAGAGGCAAGAGGGGTGTAGAAAGAAGCAAGAGAAGTGCAGAACGAAGCAACAGAGGTGCTTAAAGAGGCAAGAGAACTGCAGAAAAAGTGAAGAGAGGTGCAGAAACAGGCAGGAAAGGTACAGAAAGAGGGAACAGAGGTGCAGAAAGAGGCAAGAGAGGTGCAGAAAGAGAAAAGAGGGGTGCAGAAAGAGGCAAGAGATCTGCACAAAAATGCAACAGAGGTGCTGAAAGTGGCAAGTGAGGTGCAGAAAGAGGCAAGAGATCTGCAGAAAAAAGCAACAGAGGTGCAGAAAGAGGCAAGTGAGGTGCAGAAAGAAGCAAGAGCAGTGCAGAAAGAACCAACAGAGGTGCAAAAAGAGGCAAGAGGGTGCAGAAAAAGGTAGGAGGGATGCACAAAGAGGCAAGAGAGGTACAGAAAGAGGCAGGAGGGGTGCAAAAAGAAGGAAGAGAAGTGCAGAAAGAGGCAAGAGAATTGCTAAAAGAAGCAACAGAGGTGTAGAAAGAAGCAAGAGAAGTGCAGAAAGAGGCAAGTGAGGTGCAGAAAGAAGCAAGAGCAGTGCAGAAAGAACCAACAGAGGTACAAAAAGAGGCAAGAGGGGTGCAGAAAAAGGTAGGAGGGGAGCACAAAGAGGCAAGAGAGGTACAGAAAGAGGCAGGAGGGGTGCAGAAAGAAGGAAGAAAAGTGCAGAAAGAGGCAAGAGAATTGCTGAAAGAAGCAACAGAGTTGTAGAAAGAAGCAAGACAAGTGCAGAAAGAGGCAAGTGAGGTGCAGAAAGAGGCAAGAGATCTGCAGAAAAAAGCAACAGAGGTGCTGAAAGAGGCAAGTGAGGTGCAGAAAGAAGCGAGAGGTGCAGAAAGAAGGAAGAGAAGTGCAGAAAGAAGTAACAGAGGTGCAGAAAGAGGCAAAAAGGGTGCAGAAAGACGTAAGAGGAGTACAGAAAAAGGCAAGAGAGGTGCAGAAAGAGTCAAGAGGGGTACAGAAAGAAGCAAATGAGGTGCAGAAAGAGGCAACAGACGTGCAGAAAGTGGGAAGAGAGGTGCAGAAAGTAGAAGAGATTTGCAGAAAGAGGCAAGAGAAGTACAGAAAAAGAAATGTGCAGAAAGAAGCAACCAAAATGCAGAAAGAGGCAAAAGAGGCGCAGAAGGAAGCAAGAGTGGCTTGCACACCATTAGTACCAATTTAACAGCCACATTTAACAATAAGTAACAGGTGACCATTCTAGGTTTGCAAAGGGCCTTCCACCACGCTGTATCACTTGTCGCTGCATTTTTGGTAATGTTTGAGCCGTTTGAGCTAGAAACAAGGCTTTTTTTGTTCAAATCTGCAGATTAGGGAGCAGATGATGAATTATGTGGCTAATGCAGAAAATGTATAATTGTGCGAAAGTCGGTGCAGCCAAACAGTCGCATAATTACAGTGGCCCTGCTCATACCTCTGACTAGGTCCACAAGTGCTCTTCAGTGATTCCTTCTTTTTTGTCTCACTGAGTTCATAGTTGAGCTTCTATGGAAACGAGGAAGACTAAACCTGAGGTTACCACTCCACAACACAGACTGCCATACCACATAATTACTCTCCATAACACATAATCCCACTCTACATAATTCCTATACACTAAATACTACATATTTTTTATCCACATAGTTTCACTGCACAACATACCACATAATTCCACTACACACAACGTACATGCACTCCAAAAAACATTAGTAAAAAACTTTTACATTTACAACGCCAATAGCTATAACTCTCGCAAATGCGAAACCTATTACATTGCAAACACTTCTTTAACTAGTAGTCGCGTTTGCAGAGTGGTGGAGAAAGGGTGCTGGGCCTCCGACCAGCGCTCAGGAATTCCGCTGCGTAGGATTTACAGGAGGTACCAGAAGGGCTTCTTGGCCCCCAAAGTCCCTCAGGAGTAAAGTGGAGTTCATCCCCCATCCCTTAGTCTGCCAGGAGGCGCGTTTGCAAAGTGGTGGAGAAAGGGGGCATGGCCTCCGAAGACGTCTTAGCAATGCTACTGTGTGGGACTTACTGGAGGTAACAAGAGGGGTACTTGGCCCCCAAGGACATCCTAGGGGGCCAACTACCCCATCTATTACCTCCAGTAAGTACCACACAGCAGGATTGCTAAGTTCTCATAACAGGCCACGCCCCCTTTGCCCACCTTCTGCAAACGCGCTCCCTGCTTTTCTGATGCTTGTTATTTAAACGAGTAAAAAATTCTTTGAATTCCCAACCATTGAATGGTGGGCCATTGTCGATATTAGAATGGACGGAACACCCCAGGTTGCAAATATGCCTTCTAGTCTTTCAATTACTCGATCATGAGTGACTGACGAGAGGTCTTCAACCA
Source organism: Calotriton arnoldi (assembly GCA_963921515.1). Classification (NCBI taxonomy): domain Eukaryota; kingdom Metazoa; phylum Chordata; class Amphibia; order Caudata; family Salamandridae; genus Calotriton; species Calotriton arnoldi. The sequence continues at coordinate 3,292,643 of CAWUFW010000455.1, read as the reverse complement.
GAGGAAATAGGAGATCTCATCTATAATTACCATGAGGTATTGACCATTTTCAAGGGGTCCAAGGAAGTCAACTGTAATTTTCTCCCAGACATGCCTTGGAAGATTCGACATGTTCAAAGGATGCTGTGTTGTTTTAGGAGAAAAACAGTTACACAAATGACAAGCCTGGAGCTCTCTCTCAACTCGCTCATCAAGATGAGGAAACCAAACATGGTCTCGGAGGGACCGCTTTGTGGTGACAATTTCATGATGTCCCTCATGTGCCACTTTAATGAGCTGCTGTCGTAGACTTTCAGGAATGACAATTCTCGACCCTTGCAAGATAATCCCCTCTTGTGTAATGTACAGTTCATTGTGCACATTCTTGAACTTCTGATATTCACTGTCGTTATCAAAGAGGTCGAGCATGAGTTCTCCAGGACTGATACATAATAATGTTTTTAAGGATGAGTATATTCCGTCTGCATAGGTAGCAGCACTCATTTGCTCCACAGACAGAGCTGCAGGAGTACTGGATCTCACAATGAAATCAACATAGGCCTCGGCCATTTTGGAAGGGGTACTCTGGCAATGCATGAGCACTCGAGAAAAGTAGTCGGCAGGGTATTGATCTTTTTCCGACCTGTGCACAATGGTGTAGTCATACTCTTGCAGTTTCAACCCCCACCTCTCAATGCAAGGGGGTATCTTCACCTTTGGATTGCCAAAGATAGTAAGCAATGCTGGTGATCAGTAACAAGCGTAAAATGTTTCCCATACAGAAACACATGAAAGTGTTCGCAAGCCTATACAACAGCTAGGCTTTCTTTCTCAGGTTGTGAGTAAGCTCGTTCAGTCTGTGACAAACTTCAGCTTGCATAAGCTACAATACCCCTTCGTGCATTTGCATGTCCTCTATGCTGGGCAAGAAATGAGCCAAAGCCCACTGGACTGACATCCACAACAATATCTGTATGGAATTTAGAATCAAAGTAAGCCATCTCAGTAGCATTTTCAATTGCATGCTTAATCGTCTTGAAACTGCGATCACACTCCTGTGACCACTGAAATGAAACATTCTGTTTTGTTCATTCTCTCAATGGGGCACTCACAGTGGCAAAGTCATGGACGTACCTGGAACAGTAGTTGGCCATACCAAGAAAAGAACGAAGCATGGTTACATCTAGTGGAGGGAAGGTAGATGACAAAGCCTGAACTTTGGCTGGATCTGAAGTCACCCCCTTCCGAGAAAATGTGCTCAAAGAATTTTAGCTTTGTTCTGTGAAATTCGCACATTTCAGCATTTAATGTAAGAACTGCATCAGCAAGTAAACGGCACACTTGTGTAAGGGCTCCATCATGTTCCTTTTGTGTGTTCCCAAATACTAGTATATCATCACTGTAATTGAAAGCATGCATGACAGGATGTATAATGCAGCGAATGACATCTTGGAAAGAGGTTTGGCAGATGAAGACACTCTGAACCTCTGTGCGGACCTGGGTGTCGTTCTATTTCGAATGCCTTGTTTGTTAGACGCATGTCAACACAGATTCACACAGATCCTCCACTGTTAGGTACCACCACTATTGGCGACACCAATGGCGTGGGACCATTAGAGCAGAGCGCTCAATGATGTCACGTTGTAGCAAAGTCTCAATTTCTTTTTAACAGCCTCTTGTAGATGAAAGGCAATTCAGTGATGTCGTTGAGCAACAGGACGAATGTCCTCATTAATGTGGAGCTGCACTTTCATTGTCTTAAGTTTTCCAAACCCATGAAACAATGACGGAAACTGATTCACTATGTTGTGATGAGCATTGACGTAATTCACAGAAATGAGTCCCATGTCAGCAACAGTGCTGAAGCTGAGCAACATGTACTCGACGAAGTGTCCTGAAGGACATGGATTGGGGCGTGTATCTTCATCTTTTTATGTTTCATAATCACCATAAATTAACCTTGACTTTGTAGTGGTGTGGAAGCTGCCCACGTGTAGATTTTGGTTTTTGATGGTGTGAGACAGACCACCGGAGACAGTTCATGGTACTTTTCGGCTGGCATGATATTTATCGACGCCCCACTGTCTACAATAACTGGTATATAGCAACCATTAACCTTCAATTTTATTTTGGGACAATGTCTAAATGAAAGTCGTGATTTTAATTGTTGCTTCTTTTCTGACTTGTATTCTTTCTTGCTAGAAATCAGACCTACATGCGCACATCTTTCAATACCATTCCAAAAAATAAAGAGGGATTGAGAGAAATTAGCTGGGTCCTTCCTCCAAAACAGATTTATAACACAAAATAAGCACCCAGCAATTCTAAGGAGTCTAAACCTCCCTAAGAGAAAAACACAAAGTTTTTTTATAAAACCCTCACCCACCATGGTTACCCCTTGGTGGCATGCTTCATCATTGGGTCCATCCCGTTCCGCTGCTTAACGGGGCGTTCTGTGACCTACGAGTTACGGGGGAGCACTTTGAGTGACTATGCAATGACTAACAAGATAATCTAGGAGGGTGGAGGGGGATGTTGTGATTAGAGCAGGAGTGGAGACTTTTTAAAAATACTTGGCTAGTAGGGTTTGTTTTTTATTCTGACCCCTAGTCGGTATGGTTAAAAGCAGGGGGATTTTTAGAAAAAAGTGGGTAATGTTCGTAATTCCTTAAAGGTTGACATGTTTCTAGCCATACCCTTATTGGCTATTCTTCAGGACCTAGGGAAATCACTACTAATGTGATGTCAACTACCTGGTTCCACTCCTATTGTCATGCACTGGACAAATATTTTAATTCATACTAATGAGAGGTGAATATACTTATACCACCTGCCTCACGATCATTATCGAGTTCTGTGGAGATAAATAGGGAGATGTTAGACTTTTCCACCTCAGGGCTGCTTATGAGCTCCCATGCGTATTTCCACCTGGTTTCATTTGTGAGCTCCTTCAGAGTGAAGAAAATCATGACTTTGTTTTTTAACTGTGCGGCTACCAGTGGCACATCTAGTGTCATACCAAAAACAATGTCTCCAAACTAATTGGAAAATATATAAACACACACTAAAACATTACAGACGGAAAAAAACAGAACAAAGCACACCACATACAATAATACATTTCATCTATTGCTTCATGGTTCCTCCGGTGGAGAGTGAATCTGTAGTCACACTCTCTGCTTATATAGCACTACTACCTAAAATGCTGGTCTAAGTGTAGTCTAGCTAAATAATGAGATACAGGCTGCTACAGCTTGCAGTGAGGAAACATCAACTCACCAACTGCAGAGAATGGAGATAAAGGATACTTAAATGTAAAAGTGAGAAGACACCACTGTGACACCTAGAAGGAAGGGATACAGGATGTTATAGCTTCGTTAGAGGAGGCGCAGTCAATTGCAGATGGAAGTTGAGGCATATTGGACCAGATTTATTTACAAATGAGGCCACACAGCAACTAAATTTACTGTGCTGAGTTGCATGAAAGGCAGACAGCAGAACAGTGCCATTTCTACTAAGGCCCCTGCGCTGGCGCACTCTAGGCTGCCATGTGCCATACACAAACCTTTGCACCACAGTGCAAGTGTGTATGTGTGATGTCTAGCAGAGATTTTGTACTGGAAGAGTGGCCTTTCAGGAAAAAAACACTATGCTTAGGCATAGATTAAAACATTTCTAACTTTGTATGTGTGCTGTACATTACAGCACACAAGCACAGTTAGAATAGGTTTGAGAACAACCATTCCTGCACAAAACACTATGCTTAGACAGAGATTAAAACTTATCTAACTTTGTATTTTTGTTGTATGGATCACTGACACAATATCGTGGTAAACAATATCGTTGACACAAATATTGTTTAAAAAATATTGTTTACCACAATATTGTGCTCCTATACTTATTATGGTATGAACAAAAATATCGGAAAAAAATATAGTTGACACTGATATCGCCCAAGAAAAGACAAATATTTCGATTTTTTAATATGAATAGAGTTTAAAGTGGTAAATGTGAAATATTTTAATATACAAATTTAACATAATGTAAATTTAATATATTCCATTATTATTTAATACTATGTACAAATATAAACTTATATAAACAAACAAACACATACATATGTGTATATATATAGTAACATAATTAATAAAAATATTTATTTCACATATTACATTTTTTGTATTTTTTAAATTTATTACTATACATATATATATATATATATATATATATATTATCCACCAAAACTGTCCCAGACGAAGGGCGCACTTTTCACAGCTGGTGCGTGCAGCGAGGCCGGACTAGCCTCGAAATGTAATTCCTCACCAATTCCAATAATCGCAGCACTCTCCAGGGGTTTGTTTTAGCGATTTATTAAGCCATAAAGTTACTCCTTCCTCCACCAACGCGTTTCAACCAGCAGGTCTTGATCACGTTTTGCACCGTGATCAAGACCTGCTGGTTGAAACGCGTTGGTGGAGGAAGGAGTAACTTTATGGCTTAATAAATCGCTAAAACAAACCCCTGGGAGAGTGCTGCGCATTATTGGAATTGGTGAGGAATATATATATATATATATATATATTCATTCAAAATATTTGTTTTACATTATATTAATGTTTTAATATTTTAAATGTATTGGTATGAATTTATATAAGTACATATATATTATATATATATATTACCTACTGGCAGTCGCCAGTAGGTAGTTATAGTTAGGACCTTGTTTCTATTCAAAAGCGTTTTTCTTTTGCCAATCTCTTTGGCGCCGTTTGACGAATCTTGCGAAATTTTCAAAACTAATGGCCCACTCCGGTCAGCTCCTGTCTTGAAAGTTTCGGGGTGATTCGTCAAGTGGGGGCCGAGAAAAAAGGGGGTCCCAAAACGCGTTTTCCCCATGTTAAATTCCATAGGAAACTTTTGACACGGCTACAGCCCGAACTGCTGAACGGAATTACACCAAATTTGGCAAAAAGGTAGCTCTTGGTTCAGAAAGCGCCCTTTTTTAAAATGTTGTAAATCCGTTCAGTAGTTGCTGAGAAATTAAAAAAATAAAAATGTATATATCTGAGCACCGAGGAGGATTCGCGAACCCTCCCGGGCACGAGCTTCACTCTGATTGGCTGCCAACACTCTAAACCTGAATGTGTTGGCAGCCATCTTGTGACTCGGTAACCGAGTCACAAGAAAAAGGTAAAAAAAAGGTAAAAAACAAGAAAAGGGGGCAGGGTAGAAACACCCTGACCCCCTAGCCCTGCTCAGGGGGTCCCACAAGGACCCCCAGGCCCAAAAAAAACATTTAAAAAAAATAATTTTCGCCGAATTCGCGCTGGGTGTGCGAATCCAGCCGAAATTATTTAAAAAAACAAAGCGCGGTCTCCTGCGCTTCATTTGTTAAAAAGCCCCCGGGTGGGCCATGTCCCAGGGCAATTGTAAATTATGGTGTGGGGGCCCCCACAGCCCCGGGGACTGCCACCTCCTCGGGGCTTTATAATTTATGCGCGGGGGGCACGCGGCCCCCCGCAGCCCCGGGGACCGCCACCTCCCCGGAGCTTTATTTAAATAAGGGCGGGGGGGCCTCCCGGACCCCCACAAGCCCCGGGGACCGCCACTTCCCCGGGGCATTATTAAAATTGGGTGGGGGGTGTCACGGGCCCCCCCAAGCCCCGGGGACCGCCACCTCCCCGGGGCTATAACTAATAATTAGTGTGGGGGGGCTCGAGCCCCCCACACTGCCCCGGGGACCACCACCTCACCGGGGCATCGAATATGTAAATACAGTGGTCCGTTGCGGACCCCCGGCCCCGGGGACCACCACCTCCCCGGGGCTATTTACATGTTGGAGGGGGGCCATGCGGCCCCCCTCGTGGAGCCCTTTATGGCCCTTGGGACCACCACCCCCCAGGGCCGGCTCCTGCAATGTCCAGGGGTGCCCACCCCCGGGACATTGCTGTTTGCTATGTCATAGCAAACCCTGCTTTGCCTTTTGGAAGCGAGACTCTCGCTTCCAAAAAGCAAATCAGATTGCTTTTGCACAAGGGGAGCTGCATGTCAGCAGCTCCCCTTGTGCAAAAGCAATGCCGGCTCCCGCAGGAGGCGGGGAGCCGGCTGGGACCGTGGGGGCATTGGGGCTCCCCCCATGGTCCCCAACGCTAAGGGCCGGCCCCGGGGGATTGGGTCCCCGGGGCAAGAAGCGGCCCGGGAGGGGGGCCACGCGGCCCCCCTCCCCTTTAATTAAAATTTTTAAAAAAAAAAAAAAACTGAAAGGCCGGCCCCGGGGCCATAATTGGCCTGAGGAGGGGGGCCACGCGGTCCCCCTCCCAAAAAAAATATAAAACAAAAAAGGGTGTCAAGGCCCCGGGGCATGGGGTCCCCGGGGCCATAATTGGCCTCTGGAGGGGGGCCACGTGGCCCCCCTCCCCAATTTTTTTTAAAAATCAACAAGGCTGCCAGGCCCCGGGGGATGGGGTCCCCGGGGCCAAAAGTGTTGGTGTTGTTGAACGTTTTATTAGCACTCTTAAGAAGGCTGTCCAGCACACTGCGCTAGAGGGACTTGAGCTTCATTCTACTCTTTGTGCCTTCAGATCTAACTTCTATTCTACTACTGGTGAAAGCGCGGCCACCCAGATGTTCCAGAGAGCCATGTGTACCAAGTTGCCACAGTGGACAATTGGACTTTTGGACAATTGATGCTCAAAAAGTTCGACTTCCTGATTCATCTCACAAGTCCAGAATGAAGACTTATGTCGACAAGCGTCAATGTGCTTAGGACATTACGTTTCAGAAAGGAGACTGGGTCCTTGTAAAGCAGAGGCAGAAATGCAAATCTGATGCTCCATTCGATGCCAATCCATTGCAAATTGTGACTAGTTAGGGACACATGGTGACTGCTCACCATCCTAGAGAGTCTATTACAAGGGAGGGATTCCTCACATTTCAAGCACCTGCCTCGAAGTCTGTCAACTCCAGACATCCAGAGTGAGGCTTTGTCATCAGAGGGCCATGAGAGCCCCAAAAATGTATTAGTGTGTAGCTCATCAGTGCCTGCTTCGGCTGTTTCTCCTGTGGCTCCTCAGCCTCACACCACGACATCTGGAAGAGGGGTTCAAATGCTTTGACGACTGATTGAGAAACTATAATGTATATATGTTTTGCTTGTGTCTTTTTATTTAACAAAGTGGGGATGTAGTGTCTTATGTATTATAGAGTGCGGGATCCTTATGTCCCCTAGCAAACTCATTAGTCTAGTGACGTAAGTGATTGGGTGTGGGTAATAAAATTCATGACGCAGTGCGCTTCAGTTATTGGTTACACTCTAAAGAATAAAGATATATAATATTGAGTTCCTTGTGTGTGGCATGATTCGTTTATGTTCTATGTGGCTGGGGAGGATGCTACAGACATCAGGCACTCAGCCGTAAATAGGGTGGATGCTGTGATTCCTTGAATGTTTCACATTGTTCTGCATTCTGTCCATCAATTGTTCTTTTTGCATTTGTCACCCCAAGTGGGACGGGTATGCCCGGATGTGGGTCCCGTGCTCTCCATGCCACTGGAGTCAAGCTATCCTGGCTGATGAGGGGTGAAACCCCGAAACCGGTCCTAGGACACTTGTTGCCAGTCCAGGGAGGACCTGGCCTGGCAGTTCGGGCTGGACTGTTCCCTTTGGGCACAGAGTCAAGACTGATTTGCATATGGCTGGGTTCAAACTGGAACGGCATGGGGAGCAAAAAAATGATGGATTTAGGCCCAGATCTCTGTACTGGGGTGAATGTATGACATTGTTCTGCGTTCTGTCCATCAATTGTTCTTTTTGTATTTGTTCTGACTGCCAGCAATCTATGAGGCTGTTGGAGCAAGCTTTCAATTAACGGAGCCAACGGGGGTACTACAGTCCTAAAGCTGATGATTTGCCCTATTACAAATAGATTGGGTGGACCAAGAGTTTGTTAGACAGGGTACTCCATCACACTTGTGATGGAGTACCCTGCCCTCCAAGCTCTAAATTGGACTCTTAGAGTTAAGAGTATGGTGGTGAATCGAATCCAGGAGTCTGTTGAATTTAAATATGGAATAGAAAAGTAGACACATTGCATTTTGGCCATATACTGAAAGTGAGGCCCTCTGTTTTGTGAAGAACCAAAGTCTAGCAGCTGTTGAGCTTCTCCAAAATGTTCCTTTTAATGACCCCCCTTTTTATCTGGGCACTTTGCAGCCGGTCCACCATCCTCGTCCGTCTGGATATCGGGGGAAAGAAGGAGCTGCAGTACGTACCTGGGGACCATGTTGGAATCTTTCCCTCCAATCATCTGGAGCTGGTAGAAGCGCTGCTGGAGCGAGTGGAAGACCCACCACCTGACAACGAGACCATCCTGGTGGAGGTCCTGGAAAAGAGCGATGCAGGTAACAATAACTCTACACAACCTGTGGGGCAACCACTCCTGCTGCTCTTAATGCCCAATGCGCTGTGCGAATCTGTTCTCCTTTCTAACATCAGCACGAGGGAAAGAGCTAGTCTCGGATTCTGAGGAGAAAGAATGAAATGCAGGTTTTTCCACAGTCAGGTGTGTTTAATGCGTCAATTCACCCCCTGCTTACAGCTGTACACTGTTGCTGTGAGGGTCCACGGCGTGGGGAGGGTGTGGGAGGCAGTGAGGCTGCTTGGACTTGGGGGGGGGAGCAGGGCCGGACTGGCTACCAGGCGTTTTGGTGTGCTGCCGAGCTGGGGGCTGATTTCACTGCGGTGGGGGCTGATTTCGTTGATGGGGACTTGCGTGAGCTATAAAAAAAACAAAGCAAAACGAATGTTTTTAAGCACACGCAGGTCCCCATCAACGAAATCAGCCCCCAGCTCAGCAGCACACCAAAACGCCCGGTAGCCAGTCCGGACCTGGGGGGGAGGGGGGAAGAGTTGCATGCGCCGCTCATGCTGGTGAGGGGGCCGGGTGGGGGACACTATCATTCCTGTCCACATTTTACACCAGGAAAGTGGGAGATTTTGGAAAAAAGATCGGGGGAATGTGTTTTACCCATTGGCCTTTATTAAAGCAGAGTTCATTTCAGGCGGAAGGCTGCGAAAATCAAGCCGTTTTTGGCTTCAGCCGTCGTGAGTTGCCATGTATGCCCTCTGCCTGCCCCGCGGCCCAGTGGTGTTGCCGATACGTTTCATTATCCGCGCACCTGGTTATTCCGGGAGAAGGAGTACCAGGCCACATCTGCATCAGGTGCAGTAGGCTAACCAGGGCCGGACTGGCCTTAGCGGGCACCGGGCAATCCCCCGGTGCGCCGCACGGGTGGGGGCCGGTTTTGGGCCCCTGGGGGCCGTTTTTGTTACAGGGCCGTTTTTGCAGCATAGCTGCAAAATCGGCCCTGTAACAAAATCGGCCGAAAACCGGCCGTGGCAAAGAGCTCGGCCGCACCCCCAACCCCCCGGGGGGGGGGGCCGGCCGAGCACTTTGTCAGGGCCGGTTTTGGTTCCCAGTCCGGCCCTGAGGCTAACCCTTCACCGCCCAGTACCACCCGGCCTCTGTGTCTTTTCTCCTTACAAGGTGAGGTAAGACCTAATGGTGCATCCACAAACATCAAATCTCTTCAAATTCATATTTCTCAGTTCCATGCTTTTTACCAAAACGGAGAGCTGGACCCGGCAGAACAAAAATAACCCGTTGTTTTGATAACAAGGCGTCAGCTCTGCAGGATGCAGGGGTGCCGGTGACGTATCTGCTATCTATCGTTGGGAGGGCTGGGCGGCTCGGGGTGAGGTTATCAGCAGCGGGAAGGTGCTGGGACCAGGGCCAAGCAGGAAGCTTTAGGCGGAGCAGTCAGTAGGGCGTCCTTGGCCCTCATCTTAAGGTCATGTGCCGCGCATGACGTCCCACAGTTCCCCTTCCTCCGCACCTCCATGGGAAAAACATTTTCACAGCCAGGAAGAGCCGCAAAAACCAGGACAGGGTGTTGGTGATAATGACAACAGAACGCCTTTTGTGTCCCACCCTTCCATCAAGGGAATAGAATAACACACAGGAGTTCCGATTGCAATAAAAACCAGCAGGAGGTGTTCACGTTCAACCGCCCTCCTTCCAAGCGCTACAGTGGTTACATCCTGACCCACGTGGCGACTCTTCATTGCTCACACTAAGGATACTTTCCACATCCTGGCCATTCACACATAGGCACCTGGCTGGCACACACAGCTCCTAACAAGAAGGGCACGTGGCACCCTGATTCTAAAACGAACACCTGGCACATCCCGACTGCACGAACACAGGCACCTGGCCTACCCTGATTCTAACACTAACACCTGGCACTGTGGCACATCCCGACTGCACGAACACAGGCACCTGGCCCAGCCTGATTCTAACACTAACACATGGCACATCCCGACTGCACGAACACAGGCACCTGGCCTACCCTGATTCTAACACTAACACCTGGCACATCCCGACTGCACGAACACAGGCACCTGGCCCACCGTGATTCTAACACTAACACATGGCACATCCCGACTGCACGAACACAGGCACATGGCCCACCCTGATTTTAACACGAACACCTGGCACATCCCGACTGCACGAACACAGGCACCTGGCCCAGCCTGATTCTAACACTAACACCTGGCACATCCCGACTGCACGAACACAGGCAACTGGCCCACCGTGATTCTAACACTAACACATGGCACATCCCGACTGCACGAACACAGGCACTTGGCCCACCCTGATTTTAACACGAACACCTGGCACATCCCGACTGCACGAACACAGGCACCTGGCCCAGCCTGATTCTAACACTAACACCTGGCACATCCTGACTGCACGAACACAGGCACCAGGCCCACCCTGATTCTAACACTAACACCTGGCACATCCCGACTGCACGAACACAGGCACCTGGCCCACCCTGATTCTAACACGAGCACCTGGCACATCCCGACTGCACGAACACAGGCACCTGGCCCAGCCTGATTCTAACACTAACACCTGGCACATCCCGACTGCACGAACACAGGCACCTGGCCCACCCTGATTCTAACACTAACACCTGGCACATCCCGACTGCACGAACACATGCACCTGGCTCACCCTGATTCTAACACGAACACCTGGCAAATCCCGACTGCACGAACACAGGCACCTGGCCCACCCTGATTCTAACACAAACACCTGGCACTTCCCAAACACAGGCACCTGGCCCACCCTGATTCTAACACTAACACCTGGCACATCCGACTGCACGAACACAGGCACCTGGCCCCCCCTGATTCTAACACACTAAGACCTGGCACATCCCGACAGCACAAACACAGGCACCTGGCCCACCCTGATTCTAACACTAACATCTGGCACATCCTGATTGCACGAACACATGCACCAGGCCCACCCTGATTCTAACACTAACACCTGGCACATCCTGAATGCACGAACACAGGCACCTGGCCCACCCTGATTCTAACACGAACACCTGGCACATCCTGACTACGCAAACACACTGATTCTAACAAATGGCACATCCCGACTGCACGAACACAGGCACCTGGCCTACCCTGATTCTAACACGAACACCTGGCACATCCCTACTGCACGAGCACAGGCACCTGGCCCACCCTGATTTTAACACGAACACCTGGCACATCCCAACTGCACAAACACACTGATTCTTCTAACACGAATACCTGGCACATCCCAACTGCACAAACACACTGATTCTTTCAACACGAACACCTGGCACATCCTGACTACGCAAACACACTGATTCTAACACGAACACCTGGCACATCCTGACTATGCAAACACACTGATTCTAACACGAACACCTGGTACATCCTGACTACGCAAACACACTGATTCTAACACAAACACCTGGCATATCCTGACTAGGCAAACACACTGATTCTAACACGAACACCTGGCACATCCCGACTGCACAAACACAGGCACCTGGCCCACCCTGATTCTAACACGAACACCTGGCACATCCTGACTACGCAAACACATTGATTCGAACACGAACACCTGGCACATCCTGACTACGCAAACACACTGATTCTAACACGAACATCTGGCACATCCCGACTGCACGAACACAGGCACCTGGCCCACTCTGATTCTAACACGAACACCGGTCACATCCCGACTGCACGAACACAGGCACCTGGCCCACCCTGATTCTAACACTAACATCTGGCACATCCCGACTGCACGAACACAGGCACCTGGCCCACCCTGATTCTAACATGAACACCTGGCACATCCCGACTGCACGAACACAGGCACCTGGCCCACCCTGATTCTAACACGAACACCTGTCACATCCCGACTGCACGAACACAGGCACCTGGCCCACCCTGATTCTAACACTAACATCTGGCACATCCCGACTGCACGAACACAGGGCCCTGGCCCACCCTTATTCTAACACTAACATCTGGCACATCCTGACTGCACGAACACAGGCACCTGGCCCACCCTGATTCTAACACGAACACCTGGCACATGCCGACTGCACAAACACACTGATTCTTCTAACACGAACATCTGGCACATCCCGACTGCACAAACACACAGATTCTTCTAACACGAACATCTGGCACATTCCGACTACGCAAACACGGTGATTCTTCTAACACAAACACCTGGCACATCCTGACTATGCAAACACACTGGTTCTTCTAACACGAACACCTGGCACATCCTGACTACGCAAACACACTGATTCTAACACGAACACCTGGCACATTCTGACTACGCAAACACACTGATTCTAACACGAACACCTGGCACATCCTGACTACGCAAACACACTGATTCTAACACGAACATCTGGCACATCCTGACTACGCAAACACACAGATTCTAACACGAACACCTGGCACATCCCGACTGCACAAACACAGGCACCTGGCCCACCCTGATTCTAACACGAACACCTGGCACATCCTGACTACGCAAACACACTGATTCTAACACGAACAGCTGGCACATCCTGACTACGCAAACACACTGATTCTAACACGAACACCTGGCACATCCCAACTGCACAAACACAGGCACCTGGCCCACCCTGATTCTAACACGAACACCAGGCACATCCCGACTGCACAAACACACTGATTCTTCTAACACGAACACCTGGCACATCCTGACTGCACAAACACACTGATTCTTCTAACACGAACACCTGGCACATCCCGACTGCACAAACACACTGATTCTTCTAACACGAACACCTGGCATATCCTGACTACGCAAACACACTGATTCTTCTAACACGAACACCTGGCACATCCTGACTACGCAAACACACTGATTCTAACACGAACACCTGGCACATCCCGACTGCACAAACACACTGATTCTTCTAACACGAACACCTGGCACATCCTGACTACGCAAACACACTGATTCTAACACGAACACCTGGCACATCCTGACTACGCAAACACACTGATTCTAACACGAACACCTGGTACATCCTGACTACGCAAACACACTGATTCCAACACAAACATCTGGCACATCCTGACTACGCAAACACACTGATTCGAACACGAACACCTGGCACATCCTGACTACGCAAACACACTGATTCGAACACGAACAACTGGCACATCCTGACTACGCAAACACACTGATTCTAACACGAACATCTGGCACATCCCGACTGCACGAACACAGGCACCTGGCCCACCCTGATTCTAACAAGAACACCGGTCACATCCCGACTGCACAAACACAGGCACCTGGCCCACCCTGATTCTAACACTAACATCTGGCACATCCCGACTGCACGAACACAGGCACCTGGCCCACCCTGATTCTAACACTAACATCTGGCACATCCTGACTGCACGAACACAGGCACCTGGCCCACCCTTATTCTAACACTAACATCTGGCACATCCTGACTGCACGAACACAGGCACCTGGCCCACCCGGATTCTAACACTAACATCTGGCACATCCTGACTGCACGAACGCAGGCACCGGGCCAACCCTGATTCTAACACGAACACCTGGCACATCCCGACTGCACAAACACAGGCACCTGGCCCACCCTGATTCTAACACTAACATCTGGCACATCCTGACTACGCAAACACACTGATTCCGTCAAGAACACCTGGCAGACCCTGACCACCTCCCCCGCCATGACTACTCAAAGACAAGGGTAGCATGACCACTCACACACAACACACCAGGCATGCACAGCCGGCTACTAACAACAAGGCCACGCGGCACACACTGCCTGCTACTAATGGCAAGGACACCTGGCACAAATGATTACTAATGCCAAGGACACCTGGCACAAGATGACTGCTAATGCCAAGGACACCTGGCACAAATGATTACTACTGCCAAGGACACCTGGCACAAGATGACTGCTAATGCCAAGGACACCTGGCACAAATGATTACTAATGCCAAGGACATCTGGCATAAATGACTACTATTGCCAAGGACACCTGACACAAGATGACTGCTAATGCCAAGGACGCCTGGGATAAATGACTACTAATGCCATAACACCTGGCACAAGATGACTGCTAATGCCAAGGACACCTGGCACAAATGATTACTAATGCCAAGGACACCTGGCACAAGATGACAACCAATGCCAAGGACACCTTGCACATCATGACTACACAAACACAGAACACCTGCCCTTGTGTCACTACACAAGCAGAGGACACTTGCAGAACATGGCTACTCAACCCAAGTACTTACAGTGTATTCGGCTAAAAGGGCTTCAAACCTCCGCACATCCACCTCGAGCCCCTGCAACCGGCGTGTGCCTTCTCCTGGGCTGCTGCAGCTTCCAGGACACACACACATCTGTGGATGATGTGTGCTGTGCTGCACTGGAGAGCGGCCCCCAAGTGGTAGCATGGCACAAAATATTTTGCAGATCATCCGAGGGTTCAAGTGCTTAAAAAATTATGACAACTGTGTTGAAGTAATCATTGGGAAATGTATTGTTTTATGTAATAAAAATTCAGTTGGTCAATGCCATCACTACAGTTGTCTGTGTAACCAGTCACAAAACCGAATTCTGGTTGGTGCACTGGGGAATATTGACATAAAGGTGGCCGAGCCACTGAAAGCTTGAGTCAGACTCGAGCATGAAGCCTGGCTTTTCTCAGCTCGAGCTCCTGTTGGAACCTTGAGTCCATTATGAGCCGAGCTTTCATTTGGCTTATGCCTGCCTGTCTCCCTCTACCCAGAATGTGGTGTTACTGTCAGAGCTGCTGACTGTGGAACAGGGGAACCAGTTTCGAATCTCGGCCTTGGCTCAAAATCCTGTGTTTCTGGGTAAATCGCTTAATCGCCCCATACCTATAAGCAATGCATGTAATCTTGTGTAATGTAACTGGTGCTCATCTAAAGCGCTCCAATTTGGAATTTAGGTCGAGTTCACACTTTTAAAAAAATGCACAAAGAGATAAAAACAAAGACAAAAACATACCCATTTCCTGACTTATTTGTTCACAGTGAAACCGGAAAACCTGAAGAAATCGCAGCTTCACAGCTTAAATTGTGTGATCTTTGGCAAATATTTTATTTCACCAAAACTCTATTTTTTTATGTCAAAGCTTCACATTACATTTCAAAAGCTTTATTCGGCTTCAAAACAGCCATAAAAG
This sequence comes from Calotriton arnoldi, assembly GCA_963921515.1. Taxonomy (NCBI): domain Eukaryota; kingdom Metazoa; phylum Chordata; class Amphibia; order Caudata; family Salamandridae; genus Calotriton; species Calotriton arnoldi. Next base: position 3,277,028 of record CAWUFW010000455.1, on the reverse strand, counting down.
TATACAAGAACATTTAAAAACATTAAAGAAAGCTAAAAGACAGACATGCTCATTCCATTACCTCTTCCGCGTTACCATAAATATCGTGTCCTAACCATGTGGAGAAATACAATAAAACAGGTTGTAGTAAAATAAATAAAAAAAGATAAATTTACAGAGCACATTAAGTAAAAGAGAAAAGAAGCAATATTAGATTAAAAGTGCATTGTACCCCGCGATCGTACTGCTGCACGTAAAAAAGCACTCACATGAGACAGGTTTCATCATCAGATAGCTGTAGAAGGAGATGATAGGCTTGGGTACAATGCTTACAATTTCTTGAAATCATAAAAAGAACTGAAAAAAGTTTGGTAAATATTTTTTAAAAACCACAGAAGGAAGTAAAGTGTATCATCGATTCGCTGGAGGCATCATCACAAGGGCACAATTGGGAATCAAGGTTGTGCAGAAAACCAAATGGGAAGCAGAGCAGATATTTAATCGTGTCAGCCCTAAAGTGGAACAATAAATAATGATACCAGCTCCCCCTGATGTTTCACAAGTAGCTGGTGGGGGAATTCTCAAGGCTTAAGTGAAAATAGGCCTCAATAGTTGGCTTATCAATCAATCAGGATTTATAAAGCATAGCTAATCACCCATTAGGGTATCCCAGCGTTTGCAGGTCCTGGAGGCTTATTCGAACAGCCAGGTCTTGAGGGCCATTCAGAATTACGGAAGTGAGGTGATGGTCCAGAGGTGCATGGGGAGGCTGTTCAAGGCCTTTGCTGCAATGTAGGAGACGGAGCGTTCTCCACTTCTGCTTCGGTAGATGCGGGGAGTATGGGCAAGTGAAAGGGAAGCGGAGCACAGTTCTTGACGGCTGGTGGGAGATCAGGCGGTGGTTAATGTATGCGGGTCCTTGGTTGTTTAGAGCCTTGTGTGTGTGAATCAGCAGCTTGAATTGGCATCTTTTCTGTACGGTTAGCCAGTGGAGTTACCTGAGGTGGGGTGTGATGTGGGTTCGTCAGGGAAGGCCGAGGATGAGTCTAGCTGCGGCGTTCTGTATGGTCTGAAGTCTCTGTAGGAGGTGTGCGGCAATTCCTACTTAGAGGGCATTCCCGTAGACCAGTCGGCTGGGATGAGGGCCTGTGTCACGGTGCGTCTCACGCGTAGGGGTAGCCACTTGAAGATCCTATATAGCATAAGCAGAGTGTGGAAGCAGGCAGAGGAGATGCCGTTGAACTGTGATTCAATGGTGAGCTTGTTGTCAGTGATGATTCCGAGGTTTCTGGCATGGTCGGAGGGAGTGGGTGCGGGTCCTAGGCCTTATGGCCATCAAGAGTCATTCCATATGTTGCTGTTGTTGCCAAAGATCACTACTTCGGTTTTGTCTGTGTTCAGCTGCAGGCAGTTGTTCTGCATCTGTGGAAGTTAGTTCTGGTGGTGGTGGAGACATCAGTGAGTGAGAGGATGAGTTGGGTGTCGTCTGCGTGGGAAATTATGTTGAGACCGTGGGATCTGACGATGTTGGACAGTGGGGTCATATATGCGTTGAAGAGCGTGGGGCTGAGGGATGAGCCCTGGGGGACACCGCAGGTGATCTCCTTGGGTTCAGAGGTGAAAGGCTGGCATATGAGTTTCTACACTTAGAGCCCGATTACAACTTTGGTGGTGCGGTGCCGGGTCCGCCCGCCACCGCACCGCCAAAGCTGTGGTCAGACCGCCAGCCAGATTAGGAGTTTTCCACGGTCTAGCAGGCTTTTTTTGGCATTCCCACATAGTGCCTCTAAAAAGGGACATCACAATGGGAACAGCACATGTTGTGCTCCCCTGTGTGCATCCACAGGGCACAGCGGCTCAGGGGGCCCTGTAGGGCACCCTTTGTTTCCTCTCTGCCAGGGTTTTCAGGGAGGAGGAACCACCATAAAAACCCTGACTGAGAGGAAACTCCTAATATGCTTGTCGGGACCACGGCAGCCCCACCAACCATAATGATGCCCTACACCGACGCAACACCACCAGGAAAAGGCAGTTTCCTGGCAGCTGCGGTGGTGCTGTGGTGGTCCCCCCACCCAACTCATAACAGGACAGTGATAGACCGCCACGCCCTTACAAGTCTGGCGGGCCTTAGTCTGTTTGCTTGGGCTTGGGCCAATAGTAAAGCTTGGACTTGCTTCCTACCTGGGGGAGCATGATCAGCGGCGTTGGAAAAGAGTTGTATTAAACAAGCGCCTGCAAACACATTTTTTACATAAGCCAACCAGGGAATGGAAAGGCCTCTGTCACAAGCCAAGCAGTTGCTAATTTTGTCCCTGGTGAGTGATGCCTCCTCTGTTTGCTATATAGATAACCACAATGGGGGAGGGCGGGATCGAATCAAGTCAGTCAGGTAAGTTAAACCCTACTCCTTGTGACAAATATAATGAGGAGTGGTTAGGGGTGCAGACAGGCATTTCCTGCAGAAACAATTTTCTTCCAGCTGCAGGACCGAACAGTATAAGACACCCCAAATCTCAGCCCCATAGGTAGCTACCGGGGCACATTGGGCAGTATATATCTGAAGGAGAGGGTCAAGCAGCCTGCCGCCGTAGGAGATGGAAGGCTCAAGAGTGAGCCAACTGCCGGGACAGCTTGACCCTACGCTGTACTAAGTTATGGGGCCTAAGATCCAGTAGAACTAAAGGTAACCCCATATAAGAGAAAGTGCTAGAGCATAATAGACAGTTGGGACCGGCTGCAACGCCTAGGAGTCGGTACACTTAGGGCAACACCCCATGATAAATGACTTTTCAAAATCTGTGGACAGGTCAAAATTGGCCATAAAATATATGAAGGAATAGACTACCTGGTTCAAGGCCTTGGGTGTGTGGGCTATTAGGAAGCCTTTGTCCACATATAGCAGCACTGGGAGACGAGGGCCCTTAATCGTGGGGACATCAGTGGTACAGTAAGGAGCGGAGAGCTAAGCTTGTTTATGTACAAGATGAATAACAGTGCTGCGAGCACACTTCCTTGGCGAACGCCACGCCTAATGCTGATATGGCCAGGTACGGCCTAGTTCCCCTCTAACTGTGTACCCCTCCCTGTGTGAAGATGGGGCCCACCTCGGTGTCCAAAACTGCTCACCTCCCATCTTCCGCCAAAGTTAACAATCCATTAAAACACAACTTTTTGGATTAAGGGGTCGTAAACCCCCGGCCGTATTTATTAAAATTAATATTAAAAATTAATATTCAAACAATACAGTATATTTACAGTATACAATACGCAGAAAGTCCAAACAGTTATATTGATAGGTACATATGTCTTGTTGCCTAACCTTAACAAGTTTCTAATACATAGACATTCCTATCCTAAACTAAACATTCAAAACAAATATCATTATCTTTCTGCGTATCCCTGTTTGAGCCCACGGCAAGGTCATAACTGGCCCCCCAGATCCTGATCAAGCTATGCCCGCACTCCAACCGGAGTGCGCATGCGCAGGGGGCCCGGTTCCCCGGGAGGGTACTTCCCCCCCGAACACCCCCCTATGCCCAGAAAATTATCTCCATAACCGGAGTGCACATGCGTAGGGGGCCCGTTTTCCCGGGAGGGTACTTCCCCCCCGAACACCCCCTACGCCCAGAAAATTATCTCCATAACCGGAGTGCGCATGGGGCCCATGCAGTCATGCGCAGCTTACTTGCGCCCTTGTGCGCGTGCGGGGTGGCCAACCAGCCTACCGGAAAGCGTAACTCCCCTGCCCCCGCACCCTTCCAGCCAACCGGCTGTAACTGCCCCTGGAGTTTTATGAGAGACCACTTGTCCCTCCCCCCGGGCGTCCCCATTAAAAAATAGCGGCGCCCCCAAAGACCTTAAATTTATGCTCACCAATCATGACCTTACCGCCACAGGCCAGTATAGTTGACCGACTATCTGGCCTCCCCCCACTGCCTACTAGAAAGGTCATGCCTTAACCCTTGCCGCTTTTTACCATGCCAGCAGATGTACTTTATGAGACCTCATTACCCAGTTGTGAGAGGTGTACCTTATGCTGTAACAGAAAAGTTCCCCATGAAGGCACCAATGCCCTACTGCCCGTAGTTTTGTAGTCTTGAATAGTTTATCAATCTGACTGTTAAAGCTTTCTACTGAATGATTCAGGAGCCCAGACAGACCCACCCCTCCTTCTACTGTGGTATGGGAATCGTGCGTGACCACCTATAAGTGACTTTGGGCATTTTAGAGTGAGAATATGACAAATCCAGGCCTCCTCCTCTAAGGAACGCCTAGCCCACTTGCTCTAGGACATGGGTGGGCTTCTCCTTCTGTGCGAACCCCATACTCCAAAAACTACCGGGAGTGGTCATGCAGGGTGTGAAATGGCTGCACTTATAAAATGCTGCCCTGTAAGCATTGCAGAGCCGCGCAGCCCCCCGGAGGTGCTGTAGCTGCAAGCAGCCCCCTGAGTTTGGGCATGCTGGCAAGACCCATCCTCTGGATCGCAGAAAACTGCTGATGGCACTTGCGTGCACAAGTGCAGTACGATACTGTGTAACTGCAGATACCTCACTCAATCCGCTGCCGAGGTGCTGTGGCTGTAAGCGGACCCCTGAGTTTGGGCATGCTGGCAAGACCTATCCTCTGTATCGCAGAGGACTGCTGATGGCACTTGCGTGTAGAAGTGCATTACGATACTGTCTAATGGCAGATACCCGTTCAACAAACTGCCGAGGCGTTGTAGCTGTAAGGGGCCCTCTGAGTTTGGGCATGCTGGCAAGACCTATCCTCTGGAACGCAGGGGACTGCTGCTGGCACCTGCGTGCACAAGTGCAGTAATATACTGCCTAATGGCAGATACCCGTTCAACAAACCGCCGGGGTGCTGTAGCTGTACACAGCCCCTGAGTTTGCCATGCTGCAAGACCTGTCCTCTGGATCACAGAGGACTGCCGATGGCACCTGTGTGCACAAGTGCAGTAAGACACTGCCTAATGGCAGATACCCGCTCAACAAGCTGCTGGGGTGCTGTAGCTGTACGCAGCCCCTGAGTTTGTTCTTGATGGCAAAAACATGTACCCTGGGTCGCAGAGGACTGGTAAATACCCTCTGCTGACGATAAATTTTTGTATTTGAACATTTGCCACTAACTTCTGTTAAGAGCAGTATTTGAACATTTGCCACCTTAGGACATTACGACGGCATAGCAGGAGTCGAACCCTTGTCCTGCGAGATCCTTTGCCACTAGAGGCACCAGACTTACCATTGAGCTATAATTCCTGGTGTAGCCTTATCTATACCAGCCCCAAGGCAGTGCGTGGGCCGCAGCATCTCACCCATGCTAGCTGACTCAATGGTGCTTCTTCCAGCGCGCTCACCGCCCGTGATACCTCTGCTGGCCATGCCCGTTCCGGATCCTCCGGTCCAACTTCCTGCCAGCATCTTGCCGTCATCGTGATGTGGTTCCTCCCAGTTGTCAGTCGTAATCCATGCCATAAAATAAATAAACAGACACATATGAATCAATGCTCTTAGCATTTTAGCAAAACAGATAGCATTCATATGCTAACCCCATTGTTCGAACCACATACTGCACCCCAATGGTTAAGAACCCTTTTCTGCGAGTATCATCCCCTGTTGGTCAACCAATTATGTTTGTGTAATAAGTTGGACTTTTGCCTCATAGTATGTTCGCCTGGATAATAAATGCGACTCAACCCCCACCTTCCTAGCGTTCCATTCTTGGTAAAGGCACCACCTCCCCCTGCAACATCGGCGTATTTAGGCCATGTACTAATTTTAATGCATCACCTACAGCCTTGCCACTCACTATGAGGACAGGGGAGAGCGAGCTAGACGTCAGCGGCCTGCGCTTCCAAACCAAGGAGTTGAGGTTCCCATTTCCCAGACCCCATGTATCCCTGAATCGTATTACTTGGGGCAAGCAGTATATCGTGTGCACTATCTGTGTGATGACCCCTGACTCTAAAGACCCCTTGCCGCTGTCCATGAGTATCGTAGCAACTACCATTAGAGAGCTCCATTCATGTTAAGGGGCCGTGAGCCCTCAGCAGCTCTGGTGGGAGCTGAGAATTAGTATTTCGCAGGTCCCAGATAGGCAGCCATTAACCTAGCAGACACACACTAAAGCGCGCCCGCCCCCCCTGAACGAGTTCACAAAGGTTCACTGGGTATGCCAGACTCCTATCCTCTGTGGAAATCAAGCTCTGTGGTATGCAGGTCAAATACTGTAGCACGCTTGGCCGTCATGCTGAGCACCCATCAACACAACTGTGCAACTGACCCCCCAGAAGAGACGCCAGCAGCGTCACCAACCCGCCCGCTACCAGGAAGGTCTAAGAAAACCCAAACCTCAGCCAGCCTTTCTGCAGGCCCCTCCCGCGGAGGCGATAAAGACGTTTAAGGAAATATTCTCTGCTCTTGCTGCTTATTAGGCAAGTCAACTGTCAGAGCTATATCCCCACTGCTTGCTTGCGAGAAAGATCATGTCCATAAATGTGCGGCATACGCACTGGATATTATTACCTCTCAACTTTACCTGCATCATGCCATCGATACAAACAATTACAAAAAGACCAGGGTGAGGGAAGAGCCTGGGAGTGACTTGGCTGCCCATACCTATACTCCACGGAGCCTGCCACACACTCAGCAAATCTGCACACTTTGACTCATACAGGGCAGCAACCTGCAGATTTCCTACTTTCCTAAACTTTGCCTTGGAAATCGTATTTTGCTTTATATACATGCACGTGTCTTGTATTACCGCATCCAGATCTTGAGTGACAATTACAATGCAAACTGCACGGTTTCACGGAAATTATGTGACCATGCGAGCTTAGCAGGCCAAGCTGAACAACGGTCTACCCAACCGCAAGTACGGTGACAAATGCACGGAATCTTTGATACTCAGGGAAGTGTTATATAACAGCACAATACAGTGATGAAAACGTAGAAAAACCTGAATAGATGTAAATCTAAAACCGCCAGTACGGTGACAAATGCACGCAATCTTTGCTACTCAGGGAATTGTTTTATAACAGCATAATACAGTGATGAAAATGCAGAAATACCTGAATAGATGTAAATCGAAAAAGGAGTTTGTCTAACCCCTGGGTACAAAAGGGCTTTCTGATAACCGCTTTTTTCAGGATGTAAATGCCACGGGTATGTCTAATTAGGGAACCTAGTCCACCATGAACACTTCCACGTCAAATCAGCCCTATCATGATAACATATGGGAACTACATTTGCAAAAACACCTTCCCAGCCTTTTATGCAAAACCCAACAGGTCTTGTCTACTAATCTACTCGGAAGTCCTATTTCTTAGACCCGTCAGGGCCCTCTCCTTCTCGCTCCCCTACCTTAAAGTGCCACGCAGGTCCTGTGCACAGATGAGCACTAATACACACTAATTTACTAAACCGTGCCGACATGGCCGCTCAACACCCCAAAACGCTGCCCATTATAATGACATATCACCGGCACCAATGATCTTTAAATGACGCACCTTGCGTGAGTAATGCAGCCTGAACCTGTCAGGTTTGCAGACTTCTCTGAGGCCTCTTTGCGCACCTTGCGTGAGTAATGCAGCCTGAACATGTCCGGTTTGTAGATTTCTCTGAGGGCTCTTTGCAGTGGTGCCACTCCTCACAAAGGACCCCTTCAAGCGCAAACTATAATGCCTTTTGCGTGACCGTCCAGATTACTGCCCTCACGGGATTCCAACAATACCACGGGCGGGTCTGAGCTCTATTCATCATCAAAAATTGGCAAAACCAACGCGCCGCACTTCCAACCGTCACCCCGTCCCGCGGAAAAAAGGCGCGACTGCGAGTTGCTCGGTGATTGCTTGATTCAAGCCCCCTGTTCACAATAACAACGTGTTCCTGTTAGCTTGTTTAAGCGCTAAGCGTGCCTTCTGGTCTACAATGCTGTGCTCAACTGCCAATGATCTGTTTCTAATGCTAAGGTCGTCACAGTAGTTTGAATATATGCGCGTCCAAAGCAGCACGTGCAGCAATACGGAATCGTGAGGCAAGGTAAGAAGAACCGCAAGCAACGACTACTTTTCCGAGAGACTTATGGAAGGTTGCCAGGTTACTGCACACTCTGGCATAAATACCTCTGCATTTGGTACTAACTGCAGGCAGTTGCAGTGCTGCGAAGCCGCCATGTTGTGTTCACAATCGCTAAGCAAAAGAAAGCCAATTTATCTTTTCAAGCGTGTTCTCAGAAAACAACCCCAGGCTATAAGCAAGGACATTAGCTTCCAGTGCCACTAAAACCTGCTTAAAATGTGCACATTTCCAAAGCCACACAATTTACGCTCGCCCCCGCAGCTGGCACCAAACAGCCGATAGCCTCCAAAAGGGACGCACCACTATGCTTCAGTGCGCGTGTAGCGCGCGTTTACGTACACAATGCGGGACGGCCAGCCGGTCGCACCACCGCTCCTCACAGCACGCCGGGCACCCCGCAGTCATCACGATCGGGTTCGGGCGCTACCGAACTTCTCCGCTGCTCTTTCCGCTGGAGAATCCCGCGCTACTCGCAACAGCTGTCCACTCCTCTCTTCCCTCGCCGCTGCCTCAACCCTGGAAATAACAACACTGCTGACCTGTAGGGGAAAAAAAAGAAAGAAAAAGACTGTTACGGGCCCCCGCCGGCCCGGCCCCATCCATGGGTCACCAGCTGGAGAGCGAAGGAGAGAGAGGTCAAATTGACTAGGACCTCCTAGCGAGGTCCGAGATCCGATCAGTTGAGGGAGCCGCGAGCAAAGAGGATGCTCTCGCCGCTCCCCGAGCCTTTAAGGCCAATTTCCGCCGGTGGCCAGTTTAAACCGGCCCCCGGCGTCGTTCAACAAATGTGTGACCCGGAAGTGATTCAAACACTTCCGGGTGACGTGCTGAAAACAGCCAATTAAGGAAAGGGAGGCGGGGGCGTGCTCTGCGCCCACCCGCCTCCCTGGTTGTTGGCGGGGGACCGGCACGACCGCCATAATTTCGGCGTGGCCGATGCCGTCCCCTGCCTCTCACATTCTCTAGATAATTCACCATTCTGGCCGAATCTGACCACAGCCTTTGTATTTGAGAATAAGGATGCTAATAGATGGGCAAGTGTTGCATCCAACCTCATCTTGGATAGGAGATGAATCAGCTTGGATCAGTTCACACAATCAAAAGCCAAGGACAAGTCCATAAAGGCGAGATATGGAGGTGTCTTTTTGACCACTGTGTATTTCCCTAGGATTACGTTCAGGCATTGTTCTATGGCCCCAGTTCTGCTGTGAAAACCCTATTGACAAGCATTTAGGATATTATTGTCCTTAACCCAGTCTGAGATTCTCTTATACATCACCCTACTGAGAATTTTTAATGGGAATATTGATCAAAGAGATCGGGCGGTAACAGTTAGGCTTTGAGCAATCCCCTCTTTTAAAAATCGGGTCAATAACCAAAGTGTCCAGGAGTTGGGTATAGTAGAATGACTTAAGCTGTTGAAAACATTTGTCAGCAGCGGGGCCCAGAGGTTAATATTGCATTTAATTAAATCAACAGGAACTTCATCCAGGCCTGGTGACTTACTCCCCGCGCTCAGTGATATGGCAGCAGTGACTTCCTGTTGAGAAACCTCTATAACAAGAGAGGAATCCACATTCCTAACCGTCCCACCATGGCGATCTGTAGCAGAAAATAAATGTGAGAAAAATGTGCTACCCAAGCATCACTAGTTGTGCGGCAGCTAATGGGAGTAACTAGCTGGTTGGTAGTGCGCATACTGGACACTGCCCTCCAGAAGGATTTACTACATTTAGTTTGGGCCGAGTGTTTTAAAATGTCCCACTGTTGAACAATAACTTCCTTCGGTCTCCTAGCTGTCACTGATTTGTAATGTTTTCGGAGGACAGCCACAGCTGAGGAATCTTTTGGGCTCTTATTTAAGGCTCTACTCAATAAGCGGTTGGCTCGCGAGCACTCATGATCAAACCACTTAGGGGCCCAATGGGACAGTTTCAAGGGTTTAGAAAGAAACTGCTTCACAAGTTAAGAAATACACTTTTTTGAATTTTGAAGCAACTTTATCATATTTTACGATATATTTGTTGTGTGATTTACATAGCAAACATTTTTAGGGCTCGGCTCATGCATGGGCACTAAGATACGAGCCAGACTCTTGGCTTGGCTCTGGCTCGGCTCTCCCTGTAAATGTATTGCCTTCCCCACCTCTATAGTGACATAAGTATTTATAGTACTACAAGGTCCGATCCTGAGACTGAAGCAATATGAATATGCAAGTCGCTATTTAAAAATGGTATTACACATAGTATAAGATAGGCAGAACAAAATGTCAAAAAGATTTAATAACAGTCTGCGCAGGATTTGCATCACAAGTGAGGCAAACCCAACGCAAAGTATTGTGGTGGGGTTTACTTTCCAACACAAATCGTGATTTCTGTTGGAAAATTGCCTAAAGTAATGCAAAGTAGCACTATGCTATGATTTGTGTCAAGGTGGCGTACTATTGATGGTGTATCTGCGTTCCCATGTAACCACCCATGTGTTTTGTCACAAATCTCTATCTCCTAACATTGGTAGACAGGGCTTTGCAACAAAAACGTATGACTACACAGGGCAGGCGTAAAGGTGGGGCAGCTTTAAAAAGTTGCCACATTTTTCTACCTTTGCATGTGTGCTGCACTATACAACACATGTACAAGTGGGAAAAGCATTAAAACATCGTTTTTGTACTGGAAGAATCCCGTTTCAGTAAAAAACCTATCCAAGGGGTGTGCTTGGCGCAAGGCAGCCTCAAGTGCACCAGCGCAGGGAGAGAGAGAAACAGTGTCATATCTTAGTAGAGAAGACACTGTTGCGCTCTGTTTCAAGCAACGCAGCACAGAAATTTTGGTTGCTGAGTTGCGCTGCGCGAAATGTTAGTAAATCTGTCCTTTAGTGTTTAACATAAATGCGGTAAAATATATTTGTTTTAGTAAGACGCAGTCAAAGTGCACCTAGTGCAAACTTCTTTTTTAAAAATATTTTTTTATTAGAAGGGTGCACTCCAGAACTGAACTGAAACATCCTTGCATTACCTCTCAAAAATAATTAATCTTTGTCACCTTGAAACCCCAAATAAATCAATTAAAGCTATTAACTGGGGCACCTTTAGATTTTGTGATTAACCAATTGAACACATTTACATTTCTTTCAGGTAGCAGGCATCCTGGGGAGGTGTGTTTCTTCTTTCTCTGTCTGCCTCTCCCTTAGAACCCCTCCCCTTCTCTTTCAGCGAGAGGCACATGAAGGTTGGCATTATCTGTTCTGGAACAGTTGTTTTTCAACAAAAAATGAGGGTGATTTCTATTGTAAAATTAAAAAAGACTGCAAACATTGTTACCAATAGATCCTGCCCTCTTCAACAACTGAGATCATCCAAAAAACATTTAAAGGAGGAGGCTTTGTTATTTTTACAAGCTTCTCATACCTCATGGTGTTGTACTCTCTTTACATAGTCAGCCCACTTGCACATTGCCCCTCAAAGATGTCAACTGAGAACTGTGTGGAACAGAATTCCAATGTGGAATTCCATTTAGCACTTTTAAAAGAGGTCCAATGTTCTTGCACCTGGATTTACTGGGTGCAGGAACAGCAAACCCAGTTTTACTGTCCGGAAGTCCAGCAGGTAACATCGCTCTGGGAAACAGCTGCAATGTGGCCCAAAACCCTTCCATAACTCCAGCCTGAACCTCAGACGAGTCATGGGGGAGCATTACATGCTCTCCACTGCCAGCCAACATTGTCCCCTCCTTCCTTCATGCTCCACACCCCTACCCACCACCCTCAACTTATCACAGCCCCCTCATTATTGTGACTTGGCAGCCCCTTGGCAGATGGGCCAACAGGTCAGGGGTTACACCAGGAGAGCCAACAGTGGCTCCACCAGTGGAAACATCGCTTTTCTGCTAACTTTAAACAGAGCTGGAGCTCAGCGTGTATGGTGGGGACGAAGCACCGCAGAATCATGGTGGTGCTTCGTCTCCACCAAACTCTACATAAGGCCCTTAGTTCCATCTCTCTCTGCTCTTGGTGCCTTGAACCTGCCAGCATGAGATATATAGTGCTAACAAAACACCATTAATGGTCTGATAAACAGCAAAGCATTGTTCTTTAGAGAGTAGGACAGGCTGGAGGTAGTTTACGCATATCCAGTTGAGGTCAGGGGAAGATAAACAGGGCATCAACCCATCCACCTTTGTATGTAAAATATATACATTTTTTTCATTTAGCAAAATATAAATTTGTAAGTACACACACATACACCAGGCTTCGAAAGTACCACGTAAATCTCAACAACTCAGGTAACACAAACTGTCTCTTAATGCTACTGAGACCTTTTATATTTCAAATTCCATTTCTCAGCCCTCCAACTTCTCTGTTTCAGGCATTTTCCAATCTTACCGATCTGCCCTGTGCCACAATGAAAGCATGATTTTTCACAAAGTTCCTTCTCTTTTGTTGCTTCATCTATTTGGTATGTACTCCGGCCTGGCCTGCCAAAATAGAGCACCATTCAGTGTTTAGGAGGGTTATTGCTTGAGGGAATTTGTTGCACTCTTTAAGTAACAACTCAATTAATATCTTGCAAATATATGATTTTAATATATTTCATGGGTGCCCTCAGGCATGAAGCGCAGGGCTGGAGGCGATTTTAGAAGACACAGAGCAGAAATGACGGGTTGTGGCTCTACCTTTTGGTGACAGAGCATTGCCACCTGAGGGATAGCTCATTTGTCTGGCACCTTACTGAGAGACAGCTCACCTATGTGAAGCCTGAACATATAATTTATGTTGAACCAGAGACATAAATCGCTCTTTGATCAGTTTCTCTAACTGCAATGGAAGATTGATTTAGAATTTGCTTTACCCGATGGCTTGCATGGTTTTTCCATCGTTTGGATTCTATGTAGAGAAAGTACACCAGTGGTCTCCTTGTGTAGGCATTGCATCAGTGTTTCCTGACTCTTCAAACTATTGTAGGTTGCCAGCTAAATGCTTGAGAAACCATATTCTGCTGTCAAACTAAGCCTAGAAAGCAAAGGAGGAAGCTTGTGTAACCCTGGCTGAACCTGGGCATGAAACAAAGCAACAATAGGGGGTTCTCCACAGGGATAAATGAACACAATATTTAGTAAACAATAACATAATCTCATTAGACATACCGTGTTCTTTGGCACAAATGGTTATGTGTAACTGCTTCATGTTGCACACATACTGATTCAACCCATGACAAATATGTATAGATGTGGCATGTTACAAAAGTTGTCTATCAAAATGAGAACTTGAGAGCAAATATATTAATCAATATTCCAAATTAAACTTGTTCAGGCACGCTTCTTGTCGTACAAAGTTTTTTACAAAAGACATCCACTGTACAATGTTGCTATGTAGTCCTGCAGGTAACACAGTAAACAGTCATGAGGCACCATGTTGTCTGCCTGATGTCTCTCTTGTGCCTCAGTCAAGGGTGTCCCATTTGCTACCCAGGCCAGGCTAAGTGCTATAATTAGTATAGACATTTGGAAGCAACCATTATAGAGAATATACAACAAAATTGAAAGGGGCACACCGTAAGACGTCAACAATTCAATTGTATATCGTTTTTGTGACTGTACACAAAGATATCCAGTGAGTTAAATAAGAAGCTCAAGATTCCAATCATATGTGGTTCTCAAATATCCTTAATTTTATTTGGTAATATGAAGAAGAACACAGCCAATGCGCTTTGTCCCCAAAAAACACCATGGAACTTCTTCAGGGCTAAGGTAATTATTTCAAATCTGGTAGTTATCCATTTTTCCAAAGTGTAGGTAACATCGAACTTCATGAATTTCCTGTCTTCGGCTGGAAAAATATAGCAGAATGCTCCTTACACAAGATGACATAAATTACTCTATTGCTCATTTCGCAATAGATTTTTCTCCCATTGGCATCTATCATAGTGTCATTGCATCCAAGTAGAAAAACATATTATTATTATAGAGAATATGGTCATTCTTCCCAAAGAAGTTTTTGAGAGCTTCATAACAAATGTTGAAAATGTAATGCACATTGTCTCTGGATGATTTAATAACAACACTGATATTTTAGTGGCTTTGACACGTTATGTACTGGGGCCTCAGAACAGGACTGAAAGCATGTTTTATTATAGCATATGCTCCTAGAAGGCATTATTTCCGTTTCTGTTGGAGTGACCTCTTTCCAGGACATTGCCCATCTGCCACATCCTCTATGTGTTCTGGAGTTTCAAAGAATACTTATATTCTTTGCATTCTAGAACATCATTCATTATAAAGTTATTTCAAGCAACTATCTTTTTGCTTGTTCTTTAGGCCTGGTGGCTTCCTGCATGGATGTGGCTCTGTCATCTCACATGAGAACTGATTTATGTGTGTTGCTATTTTACTATTTTATTTGGATTTTAGTTAGTGCAGACTCTTGGCAAAGTAAGTCATTGGTGGTATAATTTCCAGCATATATGCACTCACGTATTCCATCACAGGAGGAGTTGAGGATGCATTAGGAACTAAAGCTGCGACTTGCCAGTCACACGTCCCGAAATCAGGTGCATTAACCCATGAAGCTCAATATTTTGAGACCTCCAAATGTTTGCGGTCTCAAACAAACATATGTTGCAGCGTTCGATGAGCAGGCCGAAAATGTATCTTTGGTCAACAGTCAGTAGCAAATGCTTTTTAGTTGTTAAATCACTCATTCGCTTTTTTAAAGATCTCTGTCAGTGGCCTGTTAGACATTGTTAAATCCACTAAAACATGTCCATTGTAATCATATCGGGTTTGACTGATGTGTGTAAAATGCTCAATTTGTTGCTATTTTTTTGTTTTGACTCTAAAGATAGCTCTGCCCCATTGTTTGAAGTGTTAGCCCCGCCCCCATTGGTTGACCTGTTTGCTCCCCACCCAGGGTTAGGGTTTATTTGCGCCCCTAAGTAACACACAGAACAACTGCAGATCCTGTCTGCTAACACCAGCGACCTCTGGAACCCCGTGGGTACCAGCACTAAGAACACCTGAGACGCCCTCATTGCTCTAATCCAGAACGCTTTCACACCCTGGCTACTCACATATAGGAGAACCGTGCACCCTACCTACTAATGTCAAGGGCACCTGGTACAATACAACTACACAAAAAACACTGGTATGTGGCACACCCCAACTATTAGCGCCAAAAACATCTAACATATCCTGTGTACATTAAGCCAGGACACCTGGCACATTTTGATGACACAAACTGGCTAGGCAAAAACAAGGAGTATGGCATACCCAAACTTCTCCAACCCAGGACACTTGCCTGCCATGCCTACTCTCACACAGTGTATCTGTAGACCATCCTAACAACACCAAAGCCAAGTGGCACCCCAGGGTATTAGCAACAAGATTGAATGGCGTGACCTCACTACTGCAATCCAGCAAGCTGGCATACCCTGGCTACTCACACATAGGATTATTGTAAACCCTGAGTGCCAAAACTAAGGACATCTGGTACGCCACAACTACACAAGTACTACAAGTATGTAAAGACACAATGAGTACTAACATCAAGAGCACCTGGCACACCGTGACTACACAAACAGAGGACACCTGGCACAACTTGACTACACAAAGATAGCAAACCCTGACCACACACACACACACACACACACACACACAAGACACCTCTCACACGCTGATCACTAGCACCAAGAAAAACTGGAACATCCTGACTACACAAGCATTGGATACCTGGCACACCCTGACTACACAAAGACATCAGAACTGGCACACCCTGCCTGCCTAAACACAAGACACCTGGCACACACTGGTTACGAACACAAAGAACACCTGGCACACCCTGACTACACAAGCACAGGACACCGGGCTCAGCCTGATTACACAAAGACCAACAATTGGCACACCCTACCTACACAAATACAGAACACCTGGCACATGTTGACTACTAACAAAAAGAACACCTGGCACACCCTGACAATACAAACACACGATACTTGTCACACCCTGACTACACAAAGACAGCACACCTGGTAAACACTGACTGCACAAACACAGGGCACTTGCATACCTTGGCTACTCACACTTGGATCGACTTCAGATTCTGGCTACTAATACCAAGAACAGCTGGCACCTTTTCACAACACAGCACTAGACACTTGCACGCCCCGATTCTAGCAAGAAGGCCTCGGACATACTCTGAGTATCGACATCACAGGCAAGTGAAGCATGCTGGGTACTAACAAGAACTCCTGGCACCACCTCACTACTCCAGTCCAGGACACATGTAGACCCAGGCTACTCTACACAGGACAACTGCAAATTCTATCTATTAATGTCAGTGACTTCAGGTACACCACAACTATAGAAACACAGCTCACCTGCACACCATAATCATGTGTTTGTCATCAGCGTGTGCCACGGCGCACGCTGACGACAAACACACAAGGACCTCTGGCTAATCCTCACTGCTTATACCAAGGGCACCTGGCACACCCTGAAAACCCGCGGACAGGACGCCTATCTCACCTTTGTTACTAATGTCTGGGGCTCCTAGCACATCCTGACTACACAAATAGAGGACAGCAGACGCACCATGATCACTAATAACAAAAACACAAGACACACGTCAGTAGCACAAATACAGGGCACTCTGGGTACCAAAATCATATTGGTGCACATTTATGAACAGGCTAGCAAAAAAATGTGGTTCACGTTTGTAAATCTAGTAAATCTCGACTTTTTAAGTCAATCAATCAATCAATCAATCAAGGCATCTTTATTCGGCAGGGAGACCCACCATAAAAGCAGCTTAAAATGCATGCAAAAAAGATAAAAAATAAACATCAACAGCGACCAGCATGTATCATATAGAACATCAGTAAAAGCATTGCATACATAAATAGTCTACAAAAGTACTAGAGGTTAGTCAAAGTGCATAGTGCTTCTTGAACGTACAGCTGCCTTGAGAAACAAACTTACACAATGACAGGTTTCATTGTCAGTTAATTCTTGCAAACACCTAAAAGCTTATTGGCATTTACGATAATTTCTGAGCCTTAAAAAGGTGCAAAATACATTCTTGCAAATATTTGGTAATACCCATAGAAGAAAGTTAAGTGAATCATAGTTTGCTTAGATACATTGTTGCACAGGCAAACTCGTGAGCTCAGGTTTTGCTGGAAACTTCGCGGGAAGCAGTGGGTGTAGTTCAAGGTCCCTGCTCTAAATCGAAATAGAAGCGAGCGCACCCAACTCCCGGTTGTGTTCATCAGCTAATAAGTTGGCACGGCACCGAAATTTAGTAAGTAATCCCCGATACTGGGTTTCAGTGATTCCTCATGCAACCTGATACCTTGCAAATTTTCTAACAAGGCCTGTGCTTGCTTTCGGCTGGGTAGCGCACCTAGAGCTGACTCAGAAACAGCAACCTCACACCTATTCCTTCGAGTGACTTTTTTACATAGGACAGCCAAGGAATAGAGAGCCCTTTGTCACAGACCAGGCAGTCAAAAATTATCTTTCTAGTGAATGAGGCTCACACCTTGCTCATAACAGAGAGCCACAGCAGTGCAGGATGAATATGTATTTGGTCAAATAAATAATTTAATCCTTATGGCAAATAAAATGTGAGGTTGATGCAGGCACCATTTATAAATGCCTTCAGAAATGATTTTCTTCCATTTGCAGTAGCTGCGGGTCACTAATGCCCCATATTCCTGCCCCATAGGTATCAATAGGTACAAACTGAGCTGAATATATTTGTAGCAGTGGGACAAGGGCCCTCCCTCCTGGTGGTGACGGTAAGCTAAGGAGGGAGCCTACTACCTTCGACAGTTTCATTCTATTTTGTGCTATTTGGGAAGCCCATGAACTAGAGG
Organism: Calotriton arnoldi; assembly: GCA_963921515.1. Classification (NCBI taxonomy): domain Eukaryota; kingdom Metazoa; phylum Chordata; class Amphibia; order Caudata; family Salamandridae; genus Calotriton; species Calotriton arnoldi. The sequence goes on along the minus strand of CAWUFW010000455.1, from coordinate 3,259,100 downwards.
CGCTAATTAAAACCCCTAGACAGGGCTTTAAGTGGGCCGGGTCTCACCGGTGCTGAGCACCGGCAGTTTTTTAAAGGAGGCCTCAAAACGGGTATCTATGGGGCTCTGTTATGTGCCCTGGCACAGGCGGTCTGTTTTTTTTCGGTCTGCAGTGACAGCAGGCACATCGATGTGCGCGTGCTCACACTGCTCTCTTCTCAGTAGTGGAGAAGTTACGGCATGACGTCATGCCAGGTGAGCGTTGTAGGGGAAGGGAAATCCTTTAAAGAGAGTCATTTTCTCTCTGGGTTTCCCTTCTCTTTTTGAAACTCAGGAGCAGCAACATTGTTGTGGTGTCACCAGGGCTTTAAGTGGAAGCTTTTCCAATATTATATACAAGCCATAGTTGCTGCTTATTTATCTTACGCAACTAACAACCATTGACAAAGCCAATAGTTCTGACTTGTTGTAGGTATGATGTTACTTGTTGTATCACATATCTGGATGAAATGACAGAAACAGCAAAATGCAAGTCGGGCGGCACACTATGCTGAGCACAGATTTTTAGCTTACTTGTTTTTAAGCCACACCCTTAATTACACTGGCCACGCCCCTTTGAGAGACCCCCCAGTTTTTCCATTCCACTTAAAGCCCTGCCCCTAGATATGTAAAAATGCTGGTGTGCAGTAACGTATTTGGCCCTATCGTGATGGGTGAAGATCGTACACACTTCAGGCCGCATGACATAGTAAACGATTTTGAAAAATTAGTCCTTAGATTCAATTTCTCCATAAAATCCACAAAAGAACTGATTAAAATGCTTAAAGCTTTAGGGGTGTCAATACAGCGTCATCCGCACATAAAAGTACAGGAATGGGTGCACCGTTTACCATGGGGACACCGTGGTTCTATTTATAAGATCCGGACTGAGGTTATTTATGTATAAAATGAATAACAAAGGGGCAAGCTCACACCCTTGACGCTTACCCAGTTTAACATGAAAAACATCAGATACTTTTCCGTCAGTCCCAAACCTGACACATGCTTTTGTCTCATGGTGCAAAGATATTAAAGTGCGCACCAGTATTGGGTCCATCCACATTTCGATTAAAATTTGCCATAACTTAGCCCTGTTTACACAGTCAAAGGCCGTCGACAAGTCCATAAAAGAAAGATGTTACATCGCTTTGCCACATTGCATTTGCCTATAATAAGGTGTAAATTCAGGCATTGTTCCACCGAACCTATTCCATTTCGAAAACCCAGCTGACACTCATTCAATACATTATTTTCATTGACCCATGTTAGTATCCTATTGTACAGGGCTCTTCCAAAGATACAAGCAGGGGTGTCTATCAGGGAGATAGGGCGATAATTTTTAGGCTCAGTGCGACTCCCCTTTTTAAAAATGGGCATGTAATTGAAAGGACCCTGGATTTTGAAATTGTGTAATGGCTCATGGAATTAAAGACATTTATCAATAAAGGTGCCCGTAAAATCGGCTCACACCTAATCAAATTAATGGGAATGCCATCAGAGCTGGGGGCCTTGCTGCCCTTACTCTCCTAAATGGCAGCTGTGACTTCCATCAAAGAAACAGATAGGAAAGTGGAAGTATCAATTTTGACGTCAGTGTTGGTTTAGTTACTGGCAGCATAGATGACTTTAAAATGCGCTGCCTAATCCTCTCCCCTTATCGGTGGCAGCAGGCACGGCTCGCGGGTGGCAGGACGGGCGCGGCAGGTTAGGGGGGCGCGCGGGTCACAATTAAAAAAATTAAAAAACCCTTACCTTCCTGCCGGGTCCCGCTGCTCTGCTCTTGATCTCTTCTTCCAGGAACAGGAAGCACCCGGCACACAGGCTCCCCTGACCAATCACAATGCTGCATTGCAGCGCCGTGACATGGCGCTCAGCCAGGGGCTGGAGGGGGAACAGGGAAAGTGTGCATGACTGGTTTGGGTGGCCCGAGAGAGACAAAACAGTAATTGCGCACTTAGGAGGGTTGTACCCTCCTCCCCTGCTCTTCAGTCCCGCCCGCCCCCTCACACAAGCTGCCGCAGCAGGAGGACAAAATAAAATGATAATAACTTTACGTTATTATCATTTTATTTTTTCCTTTCTTTTCCTGCTTGAAGGCAGTGGGGCGACGCTCCTCTGCCTTATCAGAGGAGCCACCACTGCCCCTTATATGGCAGCTAATGGAGTCAGTTTGATCTATTGCCCTCATATGTGACACTGTTCTCCAAAAAGCCTTACTATCCTTCGTCTTAGCGGTATCTGTAAGGATAGCTCACTGGTCAGTTATAATTTTGTTTCTGCGCTTTCTGGTCACAGACTTATACTCTTTATGCAGAGAGGCCACAAGAGCTATATCTCAAGGGCAAGTAATGAATGCCTTGCGCAGGAGGAGATTAGCCAATGAGCATGCTTGATTGAACCATCGAGGGGCCTGCAACGCTGATTTAGCTGGCTTTAATAAGGACACCTTGATTTCAGCACAAAGGGCTACAAAGTTGTCCACGACTCCCGTCCTACCCATTATCTCTGTTAAGCACCCCATCACAAGAGACATATTTGCACCTACTATTTCCCCTAAAGATTTTATAGGTTCAGGTAGCTTCCAAGACATTCTAAGACTGTTTGGGGTTGGCTGTTCTCTACTCAGACTGGGTATAGTTCGGGCGGGATCCCTGGCGGGTGTTGCTAGAGCCATCTCAATTGGATTATGGCCACTGAGATTGGTGCAGATGGCGGAAACAATAAAATAGGCAGCTTTCCAAATTTTGGGAAATAAAGACAGAGGGCCTAATTACAATGTCGGGCGGAAAGCCTCTGACAAGCGGTTGGAGGCTTTCCTCCCAACATGTTAGGTTTACTGTCCGACCGCCATATTAGGATGATGGCGGTTGGAGGTAAACCTGAGGGGGGGATTAAGACGTGGTTCCGACGGGCTCAAGGAGCACGTCGGTGCATCGGATAGACCCCATAATCCCTTTAAAATGGCGGCTCTGCTGTCTGGATTATGATGTCGGTTTCCGACAGCCATTCCATCTTGGTCTTTCCGACATGGAAAGGCTGTCAGAAAGCGACATTGGGGGCCCCTAGCAGGGTACCCTCCCCCCCTGGCCCTCTGCAATGGGGCCTGGGAGGCACCTATGGTGCCCCCCTAAGCATCCCTGCACCATATGTTGGACTGCAAATGCATTTGACCAACTCCTTCTAGCATTGTGCGAGTTAAGTTAGCATTTGCGGCGCCATTTTGTCTTTAGCCGTCATTTTGTTGTATGATCGAAAGTAAGCTTTTGTCTCATCCAACTGTCTGCCTCAGCGAAAAGCTGCTTCGAGTTACTTTTGTTTATCGTATTCAAGGTTGAATCCTAATGTACTAATGAATAGCTTCTTCTGCCTTCACATGGCTTTCCTCTACCGTAGCCCTGCTCCCACACTAGAGAGCGTTGAGCTTGAACAAGACGACCTTGAAAATGTGATAACATGTACCCGTTCTGCAGGTGGTAGCTCATCCTTCTGTACCTCCTTTGTTCATCAGTGCCTGAGCTGGAAAATTCCTGTTTCGGCGGGTCTTTAGGGGTGTTGGAAATGTATATTATGTTTTACCAAGTGTGTTGAAGTCAGTCCCCTCTGTAGCATCTAAGGAGGCTAGTCTGACTGGACTCCACTCAAGCGCAATTTACTAATAAATAACTTGGTTTGTATTCTCTACTGTCTCATCGACTCTTCATTTCTTGGAAGGCTGACAGGTGGTCGCGAGTGACCCGGGTGACCCTAATCAGTTCACTTCCTTCAGTTGGCGCCCGAACAGGGACTCCATCGGGCTGACCCATCTTCGCCCGCGGACGGTTGAGGAGGACGGGGCCAAGTCGGTCGGATAGGCGGTTCGGGGATCCCTGCACGATAGAGCCTAGTACTCGCAGCTGCCCCGCCTGTCTGATCGGGCGGTGCCTCACCCAGCGGTCATCCCGCTGGGGTCCTGAAAGGCGAAACCCTTGGATTTGACCATTTGGTCCGAAGAGTCGGCAGTGGAGAATAACTTTGTTCGACCTGTGTGCACCAGGTGAGTTTGTCATGATTCTTGGTGAATATGGCGCCATTTTAATAATCTTGGGTATGGTCTGGAGACCATTTCTTGGCTTGCTTGAACTTGGTAGGTCTGCGGACCATTTAGGTACAGGGTGTCTGCGGACACTCTGCCAGGCAACATAATGAATTTGGCTTACTCTTGAAAATGCCTGGGGCTTGAGCCTGTCTCTTTGGTGCAGTTTGAGGACTGACTCTTGGTTTCCTTTGTTTGATGCGGTCTGAGGACCAACTCTTTTGTTGTTCGTCTGGTACGAATAGTGAACGTGTCTTCTATTAAGATACCTTGTTTGAGCAAATTGTGGTGTTTGGGGTGCCGTTGTTGTTCTGCTGAGGCTCGACTGGAGGAAAGACAACCTGCACCCCTGGAAGGCACCCCGAACTTCAATATGTATGTTAAGCACGGCATTGGCCCTATTATGTTTAGTACACTATGGCACAAATATACGAGGGACAATGCCGAGCTGCAGTGGCCACTAACAGGTACCTTTGATGAACAAAAACTGAATTTCCTGCAGGATAAATTGCTCGCAAAAAGAAGTAGACAGTCGATGTTTGATTCTCTTCAGGTATGGCAAAAGGAAGCTAGACAAAGGCGCATGAAAGCAGAAAAAGAGGCCTGGAGAGGTAAGATGCAGACAGTGACTCAGAAAGCAGTAGCGTATGATAGAGAGAAAATAGAAAAAGGTATAGAGTGCGCTGATAGAAAGTTTTCGATTGCAATGTGATAAATCTTATGTCTCCCGAGAGGAAGGCGATACATTCGTGGAGGAGCTGTTAGATGCTCGACCTCCACCTCCCTATGCCCCGCAGAGAATATACCCTGTTGTCCCGACCCCTCAGTCTTCCGCCCCTCCTGCTTCCACCTCTGGTCTTCGGCTCTTGACCCGGCTACGGCACCTCCTGCTTCTTCTCTAGCTTCACATGCCGCAGATGCAATGACTTCAAGTCTCCCTGCTACGCCTATCGTTTCCGCTTATGCTCTCTCTCCATCCCTCACACACTCAACGTAGCCATTAATAACTCTGGTCCCTGCCCCTTCATCTATTGTGTCTTCCTCAAATGAATCTTCCCCGACAGTGTTGAGTATTGGGACGCCGGTGCGTGGACCGGACGAAGGGAATGGGGCAGCAGCTCGAGAACGAATGGGGCGGGTGCTGATTCGATCTGATGTGGGGAATGAGGAGAAAAAGATGGTGGCAGATCAGGTCGCACAGTGGGCCCGGCATCCAATTTACAGTGTGGAGGATGTGTGGAGTGTGGTGAAAGATTATGAGCCGTTTGTGCAACAGCATGCCCTCAAGCATATGTCGGCCACACTAATAGGGTTGTGGGAACAGTGTTTCAATAGTGTCACACCTCAGATAATTTATGACATCTGGGACCGTGTGTATGCTGCCGACATGGCTCCTAACGACGTTTTTAGTAATGTTGCCACACTGATTGGTTACCGAGGTAGGTTACAACAGAACACACCAACAACAGTGTCCCAGTTCCCGATGAGGGAAGTACATCCTATTTTTCACCCGGAGATACCGGAGCTGCGTAATCAGCATGATGCCGTTATCGTACAGCTAGTAGGGTCCCACTTTCAAGAACAATGGGTTTATACTCCGTGGAAAAGGAGTGAGGTTTTATCTCTTAAGAGTCAGTTGCCAGACCCTAGGAAAAATCCGACTGCATATTACAAAGAGTTGACAGAGGCTGGCTCGTCAACAGTGATGACGTTTGTTGGTAGCAGTGGATATTTGGAGGCACGTTGTGGAGTTGGGTGGCACTTGGGATGAGATCAGGGCATGGGATAAAGAGAGGAAGCCTGGTGAGAAGCCTAAGGCTGAGATACTAGCTTTGCCGAGTCATATTATTACTTACATGCATTCCCTCATCCCACCTAGACGAGTAGATTGGGACAAGTTAGCAGCATGTCGTCAGAAGAAAGATGAAAGTGTATCCAATTTTTTTACTAGGTTTGAAGGTGTGTTTTTGGATTTCAGTGGGCAGGATTTGTCAATGGAGGGAGGTGTCCGATTGTTCGTTAACAGATTTGTTACAAACCTGCTTCCCGAGATCGCAAATCGGTTACAGGCTTCGGGGAGCACTTGGACTACATCATCCCCTTCAGTGATATTGAGTATGGCCCAGTATTATGAGCATAGGGAAAATGAGGAGAAGGAAAAGGTGGAGAAGAAAAATAAAGAGTTGAAGACCAAGGTGTTGATGCAGCAGGCAGCTAGGGGGAACGGTAGAGGGCGTGACAACAGTCCGGCCCGACAGTTGCCCCGCACTAGCAGAAATAGTGCACCTGTGGGGCCGAACCAGTGTGCGTATTGTAAGGAGGAGGGAAATTGGCGAAGTGAGTGCCCGGAGTTGTTACAGAAAGTTGCGGCCCCCAGAGGGGTAAACAGTCAGAATATCGAGTAGGAAATTTTGACTTGCACTAATATTGAGTGCAAAATATCTTGATACAGAAATATCGACTACCAGAATATCGTGGTCAAGAATATCGAGTTTAAGGTAAGAAAAATCGTTTTCCAAAATATCGAAGTTATTAATATCGTTCGCAAAAATAAGTTGTTAAAAATATCGTTTTTTTAGTTAGTGTTATGTATTTTAGTATGTATTCTAAATGTATGTGCTATATTTTTTTGTCTAAGTTATGCATTTTTTTTAATGTATGTGTTAAATTTTTAGAAGTTATAAATTTTATTTTAATTAAATTTTGCGTTTTAGTTCCGTAGCGGGTTATGGGTTTATAGGGGAATAGGGTGGGAAGTAATTTAATTATAATAAATTGAATATTCATTTTCTTTTAATTAAATTTTGCGTTTTAGTTCCGTAGCGGGTTGTGGGTTTATAGAGGAATAGGGTGGGAAGTAATTTAATTATAATAAATTGAATAATAATGTTTATTTATTAGTATTTATTTAATTTTGATTTTATAGTGTTAATTATGGTAATTAATTTATTATTAATTAATTAATTATTGGCTGTTAATTTTTATTGATTAATTAATTGGTAAATATGTTAATTGTGTCATTTTTTTAGGAGCGGGTTGTGGGTTTATAGGGGAATAGGGTGGGAACTAATTTAATTATAATGCAATTATTAATAATTTTTCATAATTAATATTTATTTATTTAATATTTTATATTGTTAATTGTGGGGAAATAATATATTATTGATTATTTATTAATTTGTTATTAATTATTATTAATTAATTGGTAATTATGTTAATTGTGTGATTTTTTTAGGAGTGGGTTGTGGGTTGATAGGGGAGTAGGGTGGGAAGTAATTTAATTTTAATAAATTTAATATTTTTTTATATAATATTTATTAATTATTATTTATATAGTGTTAATTGTGTGAATTAATTTATTAATAATTATTTATATTTTGATTGTTAATTGTTATTAATTAATTAATCAATTGTTAATTAATTATGTTAATTGTATCATTTTTTACGAAATTGTTGGTGGCATTTATAGGGTAATATGGTGGGAGGTAATTTATTTGTAATTAATTAATTCGTTGTTAATTGATGCTAATTAATTAATTACATTTTAATTTTGTCATTTGTGTAATAATTTTGATGTGTGAGTTGTGGTGTTTATAGTGGTAAATGGTGGGAAGTCAATTTTTTTAAATTAATTACTTATTTGTTGTTAATTGATATGAATTTATTAATGTAAAATTAGTTATGGAAATTGTGTAAATATTTTTAGGTGTGTGTTATGGTGTTTATTGGGGTAGATGGTGGAAAGTAATTTAGTTTACATTAATTAATTATTACTTGATCATTAATATTTATTTATTAATTGTTAAATATTTTTGGTAATTGTTTATTTTTTGTTTGTTTGGGGATATATGTTGTATAGCTGTAATGTTTGGTTACTACAATAATTTTGAACTTTTTAAATATGTTTTTTAATTATATTTTTAAATTGATAATTAATTGTGTTAATTATGGAGGTACACTTTTTTATTTAATTTAGATGTGTGTTGTAAATTGTGTGGTGTTATAGGGTAGGAAAAAAGATATTACATTTATGTAATAATTATTTTTTAGATTACAATTAATTTCTATTACAAAATATTTATTTGTTTGATAATTTCTTGTTAAAATTAAAAAATAATCTTTTTATGTAAATTTTATATTTTTTCTACATTATTATATGTTTCTATGTTTTGTAAAAATTTATAATAGATATGTTTTGTTTTTGGGTGTTATATTATATGTTGTATAGTAGTTGATATTTTGTTTGTTTTTAAATTTGAATTTTCTTAAGTGTCAATAGTAATTTTTACCCCTTTGCTATCCAACACTTTCCCTACTGCTGCATTCGCAGGAGTGGGAATAGTAATTTATACCCCTACACTATCCAACACTTTCCCTACTGTTGTACTCGCTGGAGTGGGAATAGTAATTTTTACCCCTGCGCTATCCAACACTTTCCCTACTGTTGCACTCACTGGAGTGGGAATAGTAATTTTTACCCCTACGATATCCAACACTTTCCCTACTGTTGCACTCGCTGGAGTGGGAATAGTAATTTTTACACCAACGCTATCCAACACTTTCCCTACTGTTGCACTCGCTGGAGTGGGAATAGTAATTTTTACCCCTACGCTATCCAACATTTTCCCTACTGTTGCACTCGCTGGAGTGGGAATAGTAAATTTTACCCCTACGCTATCCAACACTTTCCCTACTGTTGCACTCTTTGGAGTGGGAATAGTAATGTTATCCCCTCCGCTATCCAACACTTTCCCTACTGTTGCACTCATTGGAGTGGGAATAGTAAATTATTCCCCACCGCTATCCAACACTTTCCCTACTGTTGCACTTGCTGGAGTGGGAATAGTAATTTTTACCCCTACGCTATCCAACACTTTCTCTACTGTTGCACTCGCTGGAGTGGGAATAGTAAATTATTCCCCTCCGCTATCCAACACTTTCCCTACTGTTGCAGTTATTGGAGTGGGAACAGGAAATTATTCCCCTCCGCTATCCAACACTTTCCCTACTGTTGCACTCGCTGGAGTGGGAATAGTAATTTTTTCTCCTCCGCTATCCAACACTTTCCCTACTGTTGCAGTCAATGTAGTGTAAAATGTAGGTTTAAAAAATATTATATATTTTAATATTTTATCTTATAATATAATTTTAATTGTTTTTTATTTTTATGTTACAGGTGTATGTATATATATATATTTATTTATACATTTTAATATATTTCTAACATTTTATAATTAATTAAAATTATTATGTATTAATTATTAAGTAAATATATATATAACATTTTAAATATGTATGTTTAATTTATTTTTACATTACATTTATTACTTATAATTGTTAAAATATACAAATAAATCTAAATATTTTTTTGTTAAATGTATTATTTAATTTATTTTACATTATTTTTTATACATATAAAAAAACGATATTTTCTACTTCGATATTTTTAACAACGATATTTTTTTCTTGATATTTTTGTACTTACCATTATGAAGATAGGAGGTCGATATTTTTGACAACGATATTTTTGTCACGATATTTCTGTAGGTCAATATTTCTGTTGTCGATATTCTGTCAGTGATCCCCCCAGAGGACGGGGTCCTCTCGGACGGGGTCGTGGTGGAGGTGGTTGTGACGGGGTTCAGGCAGATGAGTCGTCGCAGGGTCGCTCTGATCAGAACTATTTCGATGACCCTCGAGGGAGACAGTACTACCACGATGATTATGATATGGACGAGGTGACAGGGATGTCTCACAGCTAGGACAGCCAGGGACAGGGTGAGGGACCAGTTCAGATACCTGTAGATCAGCGTGGTCCTTCTGTAAAAAGCGGATTTGCATGGCTCGGTTAAAACGTTTTTGGTGGATACAGGTGCAATGAATAGCTCTGTTTCTCGTTCGCTGGTCCTCTCGGTAGCATCTAAGGAGGCTAGTCTGACTGGACTCCGCTTGAGCGCAATTTACTAATAAATAACTTGAAGGCCCATTACGATACCCTGCGTAAAAAAATCCGCCACGCATGAAAGCGGCAAAAATCCGCACGCACACACCGTCTGAACACCGACCACGCCATTACGATGACACAAACCGAAAAGCGCCATCGGCGGAAAAATCACACAAGATACCGCCCGCCCTCGTCCGAGTCGGAGTCAAACCGCCCGCCACGGACGGAAACACGCACGACAACACAAAACCGCCCGCCCTCACGGCCGACACACCGCACGTGAAATTACGATCGCACCGCCATGAGCGCGGGAAAACTACAAATATACCGCCCGCCAGCGCAAACAACGCCGATGAAAATTGACACGGCAGAAGCCATGGCGGCCACGTCCCTGCACAGAAACCATCTGCTGACAAAAACAATCGCACACAACATGGCCAACAAGTCCACACAGCAAGGCACGCACAAATACACAAGCACAGTACACATCCCGAAAACACCCCCCTGGACAAACAAAAACTACAAAGGCCAGAACACCAGACACAACACACCTGAAAACAACAGACCATGAGGACACACCCACATAGGTAAGTACAAAAGCAGCACTCCCACAGACCACAACCCCTTGCAACATTGCAAAGCAGAGAGGAGAGGAGAGGACACAGTGACACAGCAAGGACAGCAGCACACCACAGAAACGCACACATCACAACCACCACCACCACCACCACCACCAAACACCGGCACCACAAACCCCCTGCACATTACACAACACACACCGCACCAGCACCACAAACACCATGGCACCACAAAGAATGCCCAAGTTCACGCCCATTGAGCTGACGGTCATGGTCGACGAGATCATCAAGGTGCACCCACAAATCTATGGAAACCTGGTCCAGCACACACCACTAGCCACCAGAAACAGAATGTGGAACCGGATCGTAGACCAGGTCAATGCAGTCGGGACCCTGCCCAGGAACAGAGGAGAAATAAACAAACGGTGGAATGACGTCAAAAGCCTGGTCAAGAAGAAGGAGAGCAAAAACAGAGAGCTGGCTGCCGTCACTGGCGGAGGGAATCCCGCGCTTTTCAAGACCTTCAAAGCGTGGGAGGAGAAGGTGCGAGTCATCATCCATCCGGAGATCCTCACCGGATTACCAGGGGAGTGGAGGCTGGTAAGTACAAACTAATGTATACCAGCACACCGCTATGTACTCACATTTCCTACCACCATGCCACAGCTCCCAGGGACAAACACCCCCATGTCCAGCACACAATACACAACACATCACACACACATGCAACAGACACCACCACACACAGCCCAAACCTAACAACTGAAAGATACGTGGGGGCATGTGTACACTCAGCCAGCCACGTAACCACCAACAGGTCCCCAAGTATGCCAGAAGCGCCACAACGAGCACCCACCACACCCATGTGTCCGCCATAGCTGCACTAACCGACAAGTAACAGGTAAGTGGCAGGAACACAAAGTGCAGTGGGTGGGAGGGTGGACAGCTCAAGTACAACACACACCAGGCCCCTAGTCCCACAGCACAGCAAGGAGGAGCATCCCCCACACCCCACAGCCACGTGTCAGCCACCGCAGTGCACACCGACAGCCGAAAGGTAGACATCACGGTCCACAACAATCGGTGTCAGTGGGTGTCCAGCCATCACCACGACCCACAACACCGCCCCCACCCCCACAGACCTGCAACATGGAGCACCCCCCGCTTAGAACCATGTGGCATCCAGTACAGTGCACGCCCGAACAACCTGCAGGTGGGAAACTGGACAGGGCTGGATTACTGGAGGCATGAGGACCGTAACACGACCAACACATGGGACATGTCACGTAGCAGACGAACACGCAGCACCGCCCACTGTCACGGACAAGTGAACAATGTGCACACGGACATGAACCACAGACTCACACCCCACATGACCCATCACAGACACAGCAACACCCAAGGAGCCACGTCTGCATGCACAAGCCACACTGAATATAGTACCACACGGCAGCCACTGTGCAACCCATCACACACAACCGAAACACCATTGAAGTCCTGTCCATGTAGCCCCTACTGCCTGTCAACCACACACCCCACAACTACGCCTATGTAAGACAAACAACACTAGACGCAACAGAGCGGAACAACATAAATGCACACGAACACCACTGAACCCATCAAACACACAGACACACCATGCACATACAACATACCATCCATCCCATCCGTCAGCCCCAGTCTCATGAAAGGCATGTCATCCGAACAGCTGCCACACATACAGCAGTCACGCTAAGATACATGCCCATGACCAACCATGTGCCAGAAGTCAATGAAGCGCACGCCACACTGTGAGCAACAACACACAACATGGGCCACACCCCCCCGAGCACTGCAGTGATGCACATGGCACAGGGCAGCACGCACACCAAGGAGATGGGACAACTGCAATACGTCGGGTGGCACACAACCATCACACACTCATAACGATGCGTCCAATGCCATGTCCAGTAATCACAACAGACAGCAAATATGCAGGGTATGTCAGGCATGCACACACCTCAGACCATGCACTGTCATGCTGCCACAACACATGTCACGTTCGGCACCCATGGCTCACAGCATGTAGCCCAAAAGCATATTCCATCCCAAATGCGTTTCTGGGGCATGGCCCCCATGTTGCCATATGCGTTCCTAAGCGTCCCATTTGAACCCCAAAAGCAAAGTACAAACCAGACCCAGGATGGGCCAGGAGCCCGCATACACCAGAGTCACAATAAGTAGGAGCACAGCAACACACCCATCGGCATGGCCAATCCGTCCCATGCCACATGTGCACAGCACACAGTCCCATTGCCAAGCACACACAACTACAAATGGTACAGCCACACACACGCCTCCGGGAAACCCATGTACGAGATTGCACGAACTGTGAATGTCAGACGACAAATACATACTTCGCCAGGTGCAACACATTAACAAATCTCATTCTCCCCACAGGTGACGAACTGCTGGATGCTGGGGATGGAGACAGCAGCCAGCACAGCCAGCCTGCAAGCCCCCAACAAGGACACACGGATGTGGAGGATCTGTCCTCCTCCTCGGACACGGACCACCCAGCAGGCCCATCCGGTGTGGCAGGGCCCAGCCGCTCCCCAGGCCCCCACCTACCCACCAACCCATCATCCAGGGCTGTTGTACATTCACAGCCCCCTGCAGCCACTGTCGTTGCGGCCACACCCACGGTCATTGCGGACACACCCACGGTCATTGCGGACACACCCACGGTCATTGCGGCCACACCCACGGTCATTGCGGCCACTACCACTGCCGCAACCGCTACCACGTCTTCGCTGGCCCCAGCACCAGCGCAGGTGGTGGCCCGGCCCACTGGATCCACCCTGGGAGCCAGGGCGAGGACCGTGGTGAGCAATGTGGATAGTGGGCAGGCCGGTGGCAGCAGGACTGGTAGGAGGAGCAGGGTCAGGGAAACGCCAGTCTCCCTGGGAACCATGCCCTGCCTCAAATTGCCAGGGTCCTTGGGGCCTATGAAGAGGCCCAAGGACAATGGGCCAGGTCTGCTACAGACACGCGTGAGGTGCTGGGGGTGCTGAGGTCCATGGACGCCCGTATGGGCCAACTCGTGGACCTCATGGGCCAGCTGGTGGTGGCGGTGAGGTCACAGCCAGGGACAGCAGCTCCCCTCCGCCACCACCTGCCGGGGCGCAGGGTCGAGCAGCAGTGTCCAGTTCCCCTGCGTCCACAGCCAGTGAGCACACCTCAACCACCAGCAGGTCGCAAGCAGGCACCCCCTCGCAAACGTGGAAGGGGCCGTCCGAAGTGGAAACAGATCTCCCGGGAGGACTTCGCACGCTCCAGACGCAAGTGAGGCAGCCAGCCAGCCTTCCTTGACCACCCACTGCATTGACTTGGACTACGATCCCACTCCACACAGCCATCTGGATGGCATGTGTGTGTTGGACTATGGACATAGAACCAGTGGGTACACCCTGAGCATCACGCAGCCATGACCGACAGCTCATTGTCACTGCACGCACCACTTTTGTCATCACCTTACACACAATCACATGTCACAGTTTGAAATAAATGCACCTCTTCCACAAACTGCTGTCTGTGCCCTGTGTTTTAATTGTACGGAATACAACGGCCACCTTGAGCGGAACGGCACCTGATGCGTGGCATGGCAATGGAACCGGAGGGCCTGTAGGGACCTAGGGGTGGGAGACAGAACAGGAGCACATTCAATGAGTGTGTCACACACCCATCACACAGTACATGTCAACAACTACAAGCAATGTACACACATCGCACAGAGCAATAGGGCACAATGCCACAGCCACCAACAGTGGCATACTAACCTGGCCATGGAGCGTTGACACACAGCACGCAGTGAACAAAAGGCCACCCTGACACAGCACACACACACCTGCACAGATACAGCCACATCAGCCGTCGTACATGGACACTCACCGTCAAGTGAAGTAGCGGGCGATGAGCTGCTGACGCACATTCCCAGCTTCATCCTCTCCGCTGTCCTCCTCACTCGAGCTGTCCTGGTCTGCGGGCTGGGGCCCTGGTTGATCTCCGTCATCCACGATGAGGGGGATCTGCTTCCGAATGGCCAGATTGTGCAGCATGCAGCACGCCACCACTATCTGGCACACCTTCTGTGGGGAGTACGCCAGCGCACCCTCGGTGCGGTCCAGGCACCTGAACCTGGACTTGAGGAGGCCAAAGGTACGCTCGACCACACGTCTGGTCCTCCCATGTGCCTCATTGTAGCGAACGTCTGCTGGGGTGCGAGGATTTCTCAATGGACTGAGCAGCCATGCCCCATTCGGGTACGCAGAGTCACCTGGGTGTGAGGGACACAGAGAACCGTTGCTATTCCAACTGGACAGGGGACAGCATCGCACAGCCAGCACGCTACACCACTCCACATACTCACCGACAATACAGCCACGATCCTGTTGCAGATTGGACATCAGTCGTGGCAAGATGCTGTTGCGCATTATGTGTGCGTCATGGGCCGAGCCTGGGAACTTTGCACACACGTGGGTTATCACCATGTCCGCAAGGCACACCACTTGCACATTCAGGGAGTGCGTGTGCTTCCTGTTGCGGTACAGGTGCTCAGTGGCCTGTGGTGGAACAAGGCCAACATGTGTGCAATCAATGGCACCAACGACGTGTGGGATCCTGCCAAGGGCATAGAATGCACCCTTCACTGCCGCCAATTCACGAGCCCTGGGGAATCTGATGTACCTGTTTCGGTACAGCATCATGGCTGCCAGTACATCCCTCAGCACCTTGCTGAACATGGGCTGGGACATCCCTCCTCCACTGCCCACTGTGTGCTGGAATGACCCAGTGGCGAAGAAATGCATGGCGGCCATCACCTTAGCCGTGGGGGTGAATGCTGTCGGATACACCCTGCGGGGACGGAGATGGGGTTCCAACATGGCACACAGTCGATGCAGGGTTGGCCTGTCCAGCCGAAACTTCCTTATGACCTCAGTATCGTCCATGTCCGCCAGCAATTGGTATGGGCGGTCAATGTTCGGTCTCCGCCTAGGGAAGATGGCAGTGGACACATGTCAAAGCAACACAACACATAGCAATTTCGCATTCACATCACTGACATGACTGAGCAAGCACATGAGTCACAGCCCAGCTGTCAAGCAGGGACGGCACGGCCACAATACACTTACACAGGTCTCCCGCCAATGGCAATGGCTAGTGATACAAACCACTGCCATGAGCATGCACATGGGGATCTAGGCCCCAATGACTTGCGGGGCGTGCTGATGGGGACTGACTGCATATTCGTCAAGCGGCAACGCCACGGCAACATGAATGTCTGCTGAGCATGGCACTGCTTCCGAGGCTGGATGAGTATGGCACACGACGACGACGATGTGGGCACAGGCTGAGCGGCCAAAACAAGTGGGACCTGTGGCACGAGGGGATATGAGACAGTAGTAGGTGTCAGCACTGCACCCTATGTACAGCACTGTACGGATCACACCTCCCGAAACATTGACAGGTGTCCACATTGACAGCCCCATGCCAAAACGGCTGTGTGCTTGCAGACACACGTCACAGGTGAGAGGTTACATTGCACGTGCCAGGTGGCAGACGTACATAGTGGGAGCTGGCATGTGTGTGCATGTGTCTCCTGTTCAGGATCCACCAGATGGGCGCTGACTCTGTACTGACCATTGGACACAGCATGTTTCGTGGAAGGCTTGTGTGTGTGGGATGGTGGCACTGGATGTGCCTCCGTTGGGTGGGGGGCCATGCACAGGGCGGGTACGTCGATGATTGCGCATTGTTGGTCACGGTGGGTGCACCCACTCAGATGTGTTGCCCTGTGTTCAATTCCTATGTCCGCATGATGATGGACTGTAGATGTGGGCAGACTACACATTGGTCGATGTGCTGTCTATATGCATGTGCCTTCACACCAGGCACAGCTGCCCCTGCACATGTGACCCCTGCTGGACTCGCTGCTGGGTCTGTGGAGCTGATGCACCTTCTGTGCGTGGGGCGGACAGCTCTCCTCACTTCCCTCATTGCGCATGTCATGACTTTGCCGCAGGTGACATGGATCATGGAGGGCCCACATGTACGCGTGGGTAGGCTACACATGATTGTTCACTGGTCGCCACCCCCAGTCAGTGTTTCGAATGGGAAGGTTGTTGTGCTGGTGGTATATTCGATGTGGCGGATGGGCGGGCCTAGGTGCGGGCTTACATTCCGGACATGGGGGGTAGTTGGATTGGCGACTAGTTGCAGTACACACGGGACACGTCTCTTCCTGTCCACATCTGGGTCATCCCTTGTACTCACTGACAGTGATACAGTCATCTTCGCCCCAGCCCTCATGTCCTCCCCTCGCTCCCCCAATATGCATGTGCACCTGCGAGGCTAGCGCTTGCACAGGCAGCCCCGAGCTCGCACCAGAGAGGGCAAGGAGTGTATGTGTGGGTCCAGTTGCACGAGTGGGCTGTCTCAGGGTATGATGTGTGGCGGGACGCCGTCCACCTGCGTGGTGCCCCAAATGGAGACCCGGCCTGCATGGACTATGCATCACAGTCTTCGCCTTCCGGATCCGCCACCTGCGACACCCAGAGGCTGTGGCTGCCCTTGCGGCCAGGCCGCGTCCGTCTGTAGCTGATGGCCCACACATTCACTCTTTGGCCTCTCTGGGGAGGGCTCGGGGGTGGTGGCGCACGCGCTTGCACTTTGTCGCAATGGCATGTGGCGTGGTTGGAATAATGGGCAATGGATGGGATGGTGCGAGCCACCTCCCGTGACGTCAGTGCTGCTCGTGCTGTGGTGCGTCCCCCTACACTTCCATTTGACTTGTGCCATGCTACACGTTGAGGTTCTATTGCCTGCGTGATATGACCAGGAGGAGCGCGAGGAGACCTCTCACACACCATGCTCCACTGCCATCCCGTGCCCTGTATCGCCTGTGCGGATTGACTATGTTGGGGTTACACCTGGTCGACTGGGGCTGTGTGTGCCTTGTCAAGGGGCATGGCGGGCGCACAACAGGATCCAGCTTGTCCACAGAGGGTGGGCTGACGTGTGCGCCTGGTACCGCATTGTTCGTGTGCCCGGCTGCTGTGCACACACGTGTTCACTTCCCCCCGACAGGTGTCCTCTCACAATGCCCAGGGAAGCGGTGGTGTACTGTTCATGACCCCTCCCAACACGGCGTGCTCCAACTTGGCATGTGCGCATCTACCCGTCACACCCACCCACCTGAGCACTGCGTCCATACGACTTCACACGACACATGTGTGTCTTCCACAGTTGTGCTACTCATTTGCGTTGACATCCAATGCCAGTGGACTACATGGTCATGTCACGACTGCCGTGTACTTCACATACTCTCATCCTCTCTCATTCGTACTTGTGTATTGAATAAGCGGAGACAGTTTTGGTTTCAAACATTATATTGAGTCTTCTGTCCTCTGTGATGCAGTATAGTGGACACTACTGGCAGCGGAATACATGTTGAGGATATACTGAGCATGATTACAAATGGGATAGGGTGTAGGGTTACATGTGATTAGCTGTTGCATGTGGGATGTGGGCTTCAGAGTTACATCTGCTTGGCCAAGGCTGTGCTAATGTACATTTACGTATAGCTGCGGAGCTGCGGACTTTGACACAGACGGTATACAAGTAGCCTACCAGACCGCTTGGCATCATGGGCACAGTCCATCTCAGTTCCATGTGACAGGTTTGCTGCGGTTGTTCCTCATGCACGCGTGCATGTGAGATGACATCAGGGCATGGGCTTGCGTGCATGCAGCGGCGTGCCACTTGTTGTTGCAATGTGGTGGTTACTGGACATGTCACAGTCACTGGGGTCGTGTTGTTGTTGTATGCACTTGTCGTCCATGCAAAGGTCCTGGTATGGGATTCCCGGGGCGGGGGTGGGAGGGGTGCAGCACCCACAGACTCCAGGCGACCTATTCATGTCCACTGAGCGGTGTGTGTGTCCATGGGCGCTGGATCCATGTCGTGTCCTGGTTGTTCGTGCAGTTCCGTCCATGTGGGTGCGATACACAGACCCCATGCCACTGCCTCCCACGATGCATGCGGTGTTCCTGGATGTGATGGGGAACAGTGTGCATGTCCCGGTCATATCCGATGTCATGGCGATGTCGTTGATGGTGTGGTAACAGTTGCCGGTCGTTTGGTATGGCTGTTGTGGTGGTGACTGGCCAGTCCGTGCGGAAGCTAAGCATGGGTGCGGGGTTGGACATCATAGGTCAATTGGGGGACTTGCGTCGGGGTCCGACGAATTGACAGGTTGTCAGGTATGCGATGCCGTCCAGCAGGGCTTCCATGTCATTGGTGGTATACATGTTTGCCAGCCAATGTAGCGGATGGTGGCTGTCAAGGTGTTGTTCGTAGGTTGTCCCTTGGAGGAGCATGATGGGGCATGCTGGGTGACATTCGATGTAGCTGTGCTCGATGATCCGTCGTGTGGAGGCACAGTGGTCCCATTGCAGTGCGGGTCCGATGTTCGCCACATACGCCATGCCCCCATAGGCTGAACAGGCCCTGTCGTGTGCGTCCAGAGGGAGGAATAGTTGTAGCAGGTCCGCCTTTAGACATGCCGCGTTGGAGAGACACAACTCCACAGGATGGTGGAAGGGACACCTCCGACAGTAGAAGACGGGTATGACGCAGCTGAACAATGTGATGCGGTAAGTCAGTCGGTAACTTACGTTCAGCAGGGACAGGGGTTCGCATCCCAATATCTGTGTCAGGTTGTGTTTGTACAGCTTGACCTGTCCGGCGTAGTTGGGTAGGTGTGTTGAGAGTGCCATTTTGCAGCGGTGCGTTGTGGTGGCGTGCTCCGGCTGTGTGTGCAGTCTGCAATGTGCACGCTCCGAGGTTGCTGTGAGCTCTGTGTAGTCGTAGGGAGACAGGACTTGTGTTCTGTTGGCTTGTGCGGAGGACACGGGCCCTCATCCCACATGCTTCTCAGACTGTTCAAGGTCAGTGATGTGTGACTCCTTCCAGATAACTTGCATGGGGCCGACATGGGGGAGTGTTTTCTTTTTCTTTCCCGTCCGTAGTGTTCTTCGGTGATATGCGCTATCTGCCCTGTGGTCGGTCTCCTCTGCATGCCTGTGTTGGTCTTTTTTTGGACAATGGCTGTATTCACCGGCTTCTTTCGTAGGGCTGTGGTTTCGGAGTTGGAATGGAAGGTCATTCAGTGCTGTCTGCTCTCCCTTGTGTGGGCGGCAGGCTGCCTTTCCGCTCTGCGTTGGGCCTTGTGTGTGGATGTTATTCTTGGGCCACCTGTTGTCGGTCCCCGGGCTCTTTGGTGTTCCGTTTTGTATGTCTTGTTCATGTGTGCAGGGTGGTATGGGTGTTTCAGTGTGGTACTGGCGTTCCTCTTCCCGAAGGGGCCCTGCTTCTCCTGGTTGGTGTTACCGCCGCTGTGTGCTTCGCCATGTTTGTTACACTGGGGTGTGTCCTGCTGTTGCGTGACTTCACTGACATGTGTGCGTCGGTTGTGTGACGTTGGGTGTTGACCGTGAATTGGGCGTTGGGGACATGTCTGTGGCAGGCCTGTCACGTGTCATGTGCGTTCGGGGTGGGGCTGGTGTGTGTGCTGCTTGGTTGTGTCCCTGTGTCTGTGTGCGACGCATGCATGGCGCTGCGGTTGGCCTCTGCGTTGTGCGCATGTGTGGCAGCGTCATCGCCGCTTTGGGGCCGTGACGGGGTCGTTGGTTCCTAGTCCCAGGTGGTGTGTACACATGTGTTACGAGATGTTACAATTTGGCCTGTGTGTCATATGTGGATGCAATGGTGGATGTGTCGTGTACACGCGGGGTGGGGGTTGTCCGCTTTTTCCGCCCTTGCACTGTGTGCGCTGTTTGCGTGCACTTGTTGTGTGTGTGCCTACCTGCGTCTTCGCGGTACGTTGCGTCCTTGGTGGTGCATCAGATAGAGCATGGGGAGGGCCTGCAGTGCTGGATTCATGCTCGGGGAGCCGCTTCTTCGGTGTCCGTGCTCGGCGTTCGTGTTACCGCTTCGGTTTGACGTACGGTGTCTCTTAGCCGTGGGATCCGTTTGTTTGCGGCATCGTAATTTGTACGCCGGGCGGTACGTGTTTCGTCGGACGGTGTGTGTCAATTAGGCTGCGCCGCTACGTGTACGGGCGCACTTTGATGGCGGACGGTGTCGCTGGCTTGCCGGCGGTGTTTGGCTGACTTTTCGCATCGTAATCGGGCGGGCGTGTGGACTGCTGCGTGCGGACGGTAACTGGTGGTTTTTGCATCCGCCAGCACGGCGGTAGTGCTTCCGCCCGACATCGTAATGGGCCCCTTGGTTTTTATTTTCTACTGTCTCATTGACTCTTCATTTCTTGGAAGGCTGAGAGGTGGTCGGCGAGTGACTCAGGTGACCCTAATCGGGTCACTTCATTCATGTATGGCAGGCACCGTGAGGTGCCTGCCACATGGTGCAGGGATGTTTACAAACCTCCATTTGTCAATGGAAGCTTGTGATGCAGGCCTTTTCCGCCCACAGCACAAGCTTCCATTGACAAATGGAGGTTTGCGACCGCCCTATGAATGGTCACATCATAATACTGCAGTCAGAACCGCCGATCTAAGATCTGGCAGTTCCTTTCCGCAACAGTTACGTCCTCCTGACATCGTAATTAGGCCCAGAGTCTATTATAGAGGAACTATTCCTCCCCCTAAAAGTAGGTCCCCCTTGCATGCCTAACCCTACCCCCTCTGCTATATCATACAGGTCTGCCAGAGTGAGCAGGGCCTCCAGTTCATTCCCTCTTGTATCTAATCTCAACATTGCAGCTGGATCTATTTTTGCTGTTTAACTGGGTAAGCTAGTATTAAAATCACCTTCTAGGCACAGTTGCATTTGTTGGCCCTTCTGTGACCTGATTTCTACAATGGAAGATATAAAGTTAAATAAACCTGAAAAAATCTGATTTGGTACATTATAAAAATCATTGCTATAAAAATGTATAAGATACAGAGTTATGGACCCTTTATATAAGACTGCTTGGTAATCGCTCCTTGAGGTTTTCAGAACGTCCGCATGCCTAATAACAGATTTATCCATATGAATCAGCCACCCAAACCATGCCCTGCACGCGATGGGACAGCCGGTATGTTGAAACAAGAGAAACCCTCAAAGATCACAAGAACGATTTTCCAGTTTCTTGTAAAAGCAAGATGTCATAGGCCTTTATAAACATTTGCCAGTCTGGGAGTAATATTTTTGAGCGGAGACCCGATACATTCCAGCCTACAATTTTTATCGAAGAGGCTTTATCCATGGAAGGTATTCTTGCAGATTCCAATGTTGGGCACCTCACCGTTATGGTCTAAGCTTTCCCATCTTTCAGCTTGAACATGGTACCAGGTGGACCCACTGCGGTTATGCTGTCCTCCTTGTGCAACCCAGTGGTTATTTGTCAGTCAACTTCTGTGTATTTCGAGAGGGCTGCGTCCCTGTTATGTAACATACTCTGGTGTAACTGGTGTTGTTGAAAACTCTGGTGTGGTACCATTATCCCATTCAGTGGCTTGTAAAAATAACCCAGTGGAAGGGTAACAATATTAGTTACCATGCCCCATCTAAGTTCGTTCACACCCAGGTGTTTCCTTACACCTCGTGGATTTCTAAAGTTGACAACAATACAATCCCCGGCTATATTTTTCAGAGGCGCCAATCCAACCTACCTTCCGGACCATAATGATCTTGTGACTCTTTGCGACGTCAAAGTTCTTATATGCGTTGCACCAGTGGATGACCTTGTTACGTAACTCCTGCCAAGATTCTTCCTGATTCTGTCTTATTGGTGGTACGCCTCTCATTATCAAAACATATGGGCTGGCCTCTGGTGGCAGGTTTAATTTAGTGGTATCTACCGTATTTCCCACACACCTGGTTTCCCTGCTGGAGCCTCCATTCAAGCCTGGTGCCCAGTTTTTTGTGTAGCGGAACTATTGACCATAGCCTCCAGGTTAGAATTTTTGATTAGTTGATCCATGGGGCCTTTGGTTTGGGCATTCCGTATGCCCTGTATGGCAGATGTGACTTCACCCACGGGCTGCGATAGACCATGATCTTGGGCTGATTATCCTTTTGCACCAGCTGTGGGCTTTATACATGGGTTTGTTTCATCTGGGCTCGTATTCTTATTTGCCTTAACATTGAAATTAGACTTTGATGACATTTTTATGTGGCATTCTATTGCGGTGAGGCTCTCCTTGATAGGTTTTAATTGGGCCTCCAAAATCATCGTGAATCTGCTATAGATCTCCTCGATGTTGACATCACCGGAAATTAATTGATTACGTCCATTTTCAATGGCTGCCTGGCCCGGTCCCAATTTAGCCAGAGAGGGCCTGATGCTTATCTGCTTACATTTAGTGGCAGGTTCAGATGGAGAATTAGAATTAATTTGCTGCAATAGGGTGCAAAGCATGCTGGTGTTGGTTGTGTTGGCGTCAACCATCTGAGGACTATCAGTGGTAGTAGGGCTGTGAACAAGCGCCGATTCCCCTGTAGTTTTAACGATTTCTACCTCTGTTACACTATCATTTAAGGTGGCAACAGTGTCACTCTCAGTAGTGTGAGCGTTCATCAAGCCACCCAGATTGCAACTACGATCCAGAGACATCCTACGTTCCGTTAGGGAGATTTTGTTTGACACAACCCCTATCTCTCGTTCCAACATAGTATCAATGCTTGTGGGTTGAAGCGGGCTTCTTACTGGCAAAGCAGAGCTAACCATAGCCTTTTGCTTACCCATGCTGTTAGAAGAGTCTTTTCGCAGTAAATTATCCCCCAGGAGTTAAGTCCTCACCTCTGCTTTTTATATTCCTCTCTTAGCTCAGAGGGGTGCTGCAGGACAACTCTGATAGTTTCATGGCAACTTGTCAAACCCCACGTTATGTCCTGGAAAGCTGAGGGGTGAAGACTTCCCCTAGCGGGGACGGCTGCTAATCAGGGCAGCAGGTCAGGATCAGTGCCTGAACAAGGTCAGGATCAGTGCCTGAACAAGGCAGTAAAATGTAATCTCACCAGGAGAGTTTATGGTGCAGCAGACAGAGGAACAGCCCAAGCCCAGTCACCCCTAGGAGCAAAGGATGCTGGGGACGTAATGTGTGCAGGGAGTCTTTAGGCCGATCCCCAACCAGCCCCAGTCCCCAGTCAGAAACAGCAGCAGGCAAACCAAAACAGCGATCAGCCAGGTTTGGGTCCGTCTTAGACTAAATAAACTATTATCAGATTCTCTGCATGCATTGGCAATTGCAGTAAGTAGCAAATAGCTAGTTTAATGAAGTCTAAACAACACCATCGACCACCATCGGCCACAGCAGCAACATTCACTTACCTCCTCCCCTGGGTTTGTTAGTCTTAGCAATAGCCATCACCACGTCACCACTCACAGCAGACCAATGCAGTGTCGACTGTAGACAGCACCGTACAGTGCCAGTTTGAGAGTTACTGAACAGTTCTCATGTTTTTTATAGTGCCTCAAACTTCATAAAAACACAGGGCTTCACCGCGCTGCACCATATCACTGTAGTATCACGGAACTCCTCTTTGATGCAGGGCACCTCACAGCTTTTTTGCAAACTCGATCATTGTCCATAGCAGCCTCAGCTTCAAGAAGCTGCCTACTGCCCTGCACCCGTGCCCACACTGCTCCCCATGTGGGCCGGACCCAGTTGTAGGGTCAGCGTTGGTAGCAGGTACCAAAATGATTTTTACTGCAACAGGGACAAAGAGGACAGGCCCTTTGGCAATAGGACCACTGCGATCCTCCTCCGTGGTATCCCAGCGTCCCTAGCGCTCGGGGTCCAACATCCTATGGCGTAGATGTGCTGTGGACAGGCATGAGCATGGCAAAGCAGGGGAGTGAAATCATTTTAAGTCATGCTGTCTGGGTGGTCTCCGAGGGGTGTGGAACCACACATTTTTGTGCTTGTGTGGTAATATTCGAGAAATGCGGCAGTGACATTTACTATGTTCCTTCCCTATCAAAAAGATGATAAACCCATTGGCACATCCTTGCTCTTCTACCCGCAGCGTGCGATTGGTCCAGCCACGTTGCATGCAATGAGATAACAGTATTCACAGCCTGCACTGTGCTGCTTGCTACTGCCGCCAAGTCTTCATTTAAAGATATTTACACGGGCGTGGTCGAGATGGCGGCGAGGTAAGACGTGCCTCGCTACCTCTCCGCTGACCACCAACCTCCAGCACCGGCCTACCAGCCACTAGCAGCATTGAAGTTGGGGAAGCTTACCTCTGGTCCCCGTGCGATCCCTGGTGTCCCGCGGAGGCGAGCTGCGGCATCACTGCGACTGCAGACGGGCTTGCACGGCGGCGGGGAGACTCGGCGGCGGCGCAGCCCGTGTCCCTGGGCTGCGGCACCCTAACCGCCCGTCGGCCTGCACCGCTTGCTGAGCTGCTGGAAGTGGAGGGTGAGTGAGCCGCGAGTGCGGGCCTCGGCCCCCGAGGCGGCTGCTGTTTGGATACCGCCGCCGTTGGAAGACACGCGGCGGCGGCGTGAGTGACCTGAGGGGGCCGCGTGGTCCCGGCGGCGTGGGGAGTTGAGCCTGCGGAGAGGCGCGTTGCCGCGGATCAGCGATGGGAGCTGCCGCCTGAGCCTGGGACGCTCCCTGCAGCGGTGCTGACCGCCCAATCAGTGGGGCCTGCAATTGTTGCGATTTGGCGGCGGCCCGTGGAGTGCGCCCCACCCGGACGTGCACCGGTGGCGGTGTGCCGGCTGGGGGTGGCCGCGGCGGCCGGGCCTTGTGGGCCTTCCCTGGCAGTGCGAGCCTTCGGGATGCGAGGAGGAGGGGGGCTGCTGTGAAGCGCGGCCTACAGTACGTTGAAGCGGCGGAGGCGGCGAGGGAGAGGGGGCTGCCCGGGGTGATTGCCCCGACCACGGACTCATCATTTGCTTCCGGCAGCGCAGCTGAGGGGTCGGACATTGGCAGAGATCCTGCTCCATAGAGGTGGAGGCCCTTTCGCCTGGAGGGTTGTGCGCTGGTCCGGCGAGTGCTGGGCGGCCCGGTTGCAGGCTTGTGGGGGTGGTTCCCCCCCGGCATTTCTCTACAGCATCAGCCTGGGCTATGACCTCCACCCGGGCCAAGAGGGACAAAAGCCTGAAGTCCACCAAACAGGAAGTGACCCTGAAGGACCTCTTCTCCCGCACTCCGGCTACTCAGGGCAACCCTACCATGGCCCTCTCCAATCCGGGCGCCACGGCGGGGCTGCCGTCGGACGAGACCGCGGATGCGCCAATAACCCGCGCATTTCTTGAATGCCTCTTTGCGACGCTCCGTGAGGACCTGCAGACTGTAAAGAAAGACCTTACTGCAGAGATAAAGGACATTCGCAGAGATGTGGACAGCGTCGGAGAGAGAGTAGCGGCCTTGGAGGACAAAGGCGATGCCAGAGATACGGAGCTCTCTGTGCTTCAACAAGAGGTCATACGGCTCCATGACCAGCAGGTTGACCTCCAAACACATCTTGAAGACCTGGAGAACCGTTCCCGCAGACACAACATCAGGATCCGCGGTGTACGCACTAACACAGAAGCAGGCGACATTTTTGCGTTCGTCAAGGGGCTGTTTAACCATATCCTGGGGAACCCGCCGGACTTTGACCTAAAGCTTGACAGAGCTCATCGGGTGGGGCCTCCCAGAACGGACGCGGCTGCCCCAGCAGATATACTTACCTGCGTGCAGGATTTTCGCACCAAAGAAGAGATCCTCCGCAAGGCCCGGGCGATGCACCCGATCACCTATCGAGAGCAGTCCCCCACTCTCTACCAGGATTTAGCAGCCATCACCTTACAGAAACGCAGGCGCTTCCGCCCTATCACAGCCCACCTCCGCCAGCGTAACATTCCGTACTCATGGGGCCAACCGTTCCGCCTGAACTTTCGCCTTGAGGGGAGGCAATACCAGCTAGCAAATTTTTGGGTGTTGATTTGCCGGAGGACGAGACGGAGACCCGCGATTCTGGGCCGGACCCGGGAGTGTCGCCCTCGGGTTGGTGATTCCAGCGCCGCCGACCTAAGAGACCGGACCCCGCCAAGATTGCATCTGGCCAGAGAGCTGCTCTGGAGTCTATCCCAGGGACCCTAGCGAAGACTTGACTCCTGCTGGAGTTGCCCAACCTTCACCTTATCGAGGCGGGAGGCGGGGAGGGTAAGATCTTGACCACTGTTTGGACCCCGTAATGACTTTTTCCTCTTCATCCTGGGATGAAAGACTATGTCGCTCACACCATGGGCTTGTTGCATCTTTTGTCTTCTTTGGTGCCAGTTGCCCCTTGAGGTTCCTCTTCTCTTTTTCTGTGGGTTCTTCACTTTCCTTCTCCCTATGTCTTTCTTTCTTGACTGCTCTTTGTCTTGGGGGGGGGGGGGGCCTGGTCCAGAACACGCAGGAATGTTTCCCCCTGCGCGAATGCTTAGGAGCTCTGATAGCGTGGTAGTACAAGCTGGGCATGTAGATATAGCTCTGGGTTAATGACTGCACCTCCGGTTAAGGTTCTTACCTTTAATGTAAGGGGACTCAATAATCCTATCAAGCGTAGGGCCCTGCTCTCTTATCTGGAGAGCACGCGCGCTGATATATGTCTTCTGCAGGAGACGCACCTCCTCTCCAGGGACTGCCATCGTCTCAAGTCGCGCGCCTTCCCGACCCAATTTTTCTCTTCCACATCCACCAAGACGGCAGGGGTAGCTATCCTGGTTTCCAGGGCTTTTCAGGGGAAGGTGATACAGAAGGGGGCCGAAATTAAGGGCAGACTCCTCACATATCACTTTTCTATAGGGGGCCACACAGTGGTGGTGGGCTCGGTTTACGCCCCCAATGAGGGACAGGAACTCTTCCTGCAGGATGCCCTTACAACTGCCACCGCAACACAGGAACGCCACATACTGATAGGGTGGGACCTCAACATAGTGTTCAATAACGATCTGGACAGATCCGCCCAACGCACGAGCCAGGTAGGTGCCCTCTCTCACACAGGGTCCTTATGGTTGCGCGACCTTGACCTCACTGACATTTGGAGACAACATCACCCACACTCACGGGCGTTTTCCTATTACTCTAATGCGCACAAAACCTACGCGCGATTAGACTATTTCCTTGGTACCAAGGCCATCTGCGAAGCCACGCTAGCTACTGACATCCTGGGCGCCTCTCTATCCGACCACAACCCGGTGGAAATCTCACTGGACCTTCCTCGGGCCGGTCACCCGCCTCCACAGTGGCGTTTTCGGGACGCACTGTTGCACAGGCCGGATACGGTCGCCCAGCTGCAGCACGCTATAAAGGACTATCTCGCGCACAATGACACTCCGGACACTTCGCTTTCTACACGGTGGGAGGCCCTTAAAGCAGTTATTAGGGGGGAGGTCATCGCTATATCGTCGGCAGAGAACGCGGATCGGACAGCGAAGAGGGGCGAACTGACGCAAAACGTCCACGAGCTGGAGCAGATGCACCAACGGACCGGGGCTCCTCGCATATGGCGACAGTTGTCTCTTGCTCGGCAGCAATTGTCGGCATTGGATCAGGATAAAGCAGAATACGCTGCTATGTGGCTGCGACATTCCTTCTATGTAGGGGGGGACAAATGCGGCCGCCTCCTTGCACACAAGCTTTGCGCGGCTCGGCTCCGCGAGGGCGTCCAGGTGATTAAGGATAGCGCCGGCAACATCTTCACCGACGATGCGGCTATCGCCGAAACCTTCCGCAAGTATTACGCTCACCTGTATGATGATCAGCCCCTGGCGGAGGCGGATATCGTCTCTTACTTATCTGACGCTGGTCTTCCAACTTTGACGCCGGACCAGGCGGCACACATTGAGAGGGAGATTAGGCTGGAGGAAGTCATCTCCGCCATCGCTCGCCTGAAACTGGGTAAATCCCCGGGCCCGATGGCTACACGGCGGCTTTTTACAAGCAGTTTGGTGCGATCCTTACCCCCTTGCTGACCCGGTTTTTTAATTCTTTTGCGGAGAAAGGGGCTATTCCCCCTTCCATGCTAGCGGCGGCGATAGTCGTCCTCCCTAAGCTAGGGAAAGACAAGTCTGTCTGCGGGTCATACCGGCCCATATCACTTTTGAATTTAGACCTGAAGCTTTATACTTCCATCTTGGCGAGCCGGCTTGCCCCCAATATGCAGGGGCTAGTGGACCCCGACCAGGCTGAGTTTATACCACAACGGCAGACAAGTGACAATACGAAAAGGGTAACGCACCTTATCGAAAAAGCCTCCCGCATCCCGGGGAAGTATATGCTACTCACGATAGACGCCGAGAAGGCCTTCGATCGGGTCCATTGGCCGTATCTCGAGCAGGTGTTGAGCCGCATCGGTTTCGGGGACAAAATGCGGACGCATATTTTTAATTGTTACCGCTCTCCCACAGCGACTGTAAGAATCAATGGGCATACTTCCGCTCCCTTCCCTATCCATAGGGGAACGAGACAGGGTTGCCCTCTGTCGCCCCTACGTTTTGCTCTATATATGGAGCCTATGGCGCAGAGGGTCCGGGAGCATGCGCGAATCACGGGCATCCGCTTTGGGGGGGATACCCACACTATCAGCTTATATGCGGACGACGTGCTCGTCACCCTGGCGAACCCTAACGGAGCACTGGGAGCTTTCCTAGAGGAACTGGATGTTTTTGCTGGAGCGTCCGGGTTTAAGGTCAACCTGTCCAAGTCCACGGCGATGAATCTCTCGCTGCCGCCCCAGGGGAAGGCGGACCTGCAGGCTCGTTACCCGTTATTGTGGTCCGAGGACCCCGTTCCATACCTGGGCATCTATCTGGCCCCCACCCTGCAGGGCATGAGACTTGCTAACTTCTCACGTCTTCGCACCCAGATCCAAGCTGAGCTCCAGAGATGGAAACATCATCAGATCTCTTGGCTGGGGCGTGTCGCCGCTATAAAGATGACCGTCCTTCCCCAAATCCTTTACTTATTCCAAACACTGCCTTTATCGCCCCCACCGGGTTGGCTCCGAAAGGTGCAGTCAGATCTCTCTTCCTTTATTTGGCAGGGACGTAAGACAAGACTGAAACATGCGGTTAGCTTTCTCCCACCGCATGAGGGGGGTCTGGGGGTTCCCGACCTCGCCCTCTACTACAAGGCCGCACAGCTACGATATCTGGTCGAATGGAGCTGAGCCGAATCGGAAAAGAGTTGGCTCTTCCAGGACCGAGCCGTGGCGGGAACCTCCCTCAGGATCCCTTTTCTCCTGAAGTCCCACCGTCCCCCTAATTTATACGCCTCCCAAGTGACCCGCACCCTACTCACGGTATGGGACCAGACGAACTTAAGTCATGAGTTAACAACTTTCCCCTCACCGTTCACGTCAATACTTGATAATCCGGACTTTAGCCCGGGAATGGACTCGCAATCCTTTCACCAGTGGCGGGACTCCGGCTGCTGGGCGCTGGGTCCCTTATTCGCCAATGATGAATTTATCTCCTTCCCACAGCTTCGGGAGGACTTCGGTCTCCCGGAGTCGGAACGCATGCGCTACCTCCAAGTATGACACTGGGCTCTGCACCCGGACAACCGCCCGCAGGCGGCTAGACACCTGACGCCATATGAACGCTGGTTGGTAACGCGGTCCTCGGACAAAAAATTGATATCGGATCTCTACAAGATGCTTCAATCTAAGTATTCGCATAGCTACCACGCGGGGCGAGCCCGATGGGAACGGGAGCTTGGGCGCGATCTCAACCCTGAGGAGTGAGAGGGTGCCTGTTACAGGGCACGTCACACAGCGACACATGCAGGCCTTACAGAAATGCTCACTAAATTGGTTTACCATTGGTATTACACCCCGGAGAGGCTCCACCAGATCGATGCAACACAAAGCCCGGATTGCTGGCGGGGGTGCCGAGGGAGGGGCACCTTGGTCCATCTACTATGGGATTGCACACACCTTATGTCTTATTGGACACATGTCCTTGATGAAGTGGATAAATATCTAGATACTGAGATCCCCAGGTTTCCCGCATACGTTCTTTTAGGGGTGCCCAATCCACTTACGTACCCCCTCCGAGCCCGGAGAGGGAAGCAAATAGCTATAGCCTTAGGCTCAGCAGTCCAGAACATATTAATTCACTGGAGGTCCCCTCATGTCCCTACACACACAGGCTGGTACCAACGTTTGTGGCACGTTTTGGGAATGGAGAAGATTTCCCTAACCCTGGCAGGGAAGGGCGCCTCCTTTAGTGAGCTGTGGCAGCCTTTCCTCACTCTACTCGCACAAGAATTCCGTGAGCTGGCTTGTCCGAGGTACCTGCGCCTCCTACGCTTAGCCGCACCATAGCCCACTTTGTAACTCGATTGTTCACCAGTCTTGACAGGCTGTCTGCCTTAACGCCTTGCCGTCAGTCTGGACCAGGGGTGGGAGGGGGGTGGTTCTTTCATATCTTCCTACTTTTCTTTCTATCTTTGGGGGGGACTGTCTATTGTTTATATTGTGCTACGACCATGTTGCCTCCCCTGCAGCCGGGCCCTGTGTGGCCCCGATGTTATGTTTTTAACTTCTGCAACTGTCAATAAAACAGAGTTAAACCATAAAGATATTTACACAGTGGTCGAAGTGGGCGGGATTGGCAGGGCACGGCATGCCCCTACTTTTTTTATTCAATAGATTCCATTCCCCTACATTTTTAGGTCGAGCCTGAGCCAGCGCGCATGCGCTGATCTGCGAGGCTTCTTGTAAGCACTCTAAACTACTCTGTGTGGGTCTGACTCCCCCCACGCATTGGGTTGGTTGTTGCCTGTGTCATTTTGTCATCGTAGCCTGCAAATGGCTAAAGGTGGGTGCATGTCCCACCTCTTTTGCAAAGGTTCACTCCCACAGCGTTTTGCTTGCGGGAGCGAGCAGCGGCGTGCAGGGTGGCAGCTGCAGTGCCTCCTAGGGTGGCAGCTGCATTCTTCGTGGGTCAGGTTACTCTTTCCACATAACGCGCCATGCTTTCGCTTGTTTTACGTGGCGCTGAAGGGTCTGTGGCTGCCAGCGGTGTTCCTCCTGCTCGCCCTGGGGGCTGAAGCGAGACTCTCTGCTGCTGTAGCCGTTGCTTGTTTTAGAGAGCGGTTTACTTTTCTACACTATTGATATTCTCTTTGAAGTCAAATCGAGTCTCGCAACTTGGTGTTGAGCTTGTCTCTTCCAGCCCTCCCTACCGCCCCCCACCCCCTACCCGCGCACACACATTCCGACAGCGTCTTCATTTAATTAGGATGTGATGCTCTGAAGCTGAACTTCAGGTACGGCGCCTCCAATAATCCAACATGAAAACGAGTCGGGCTTTTTCGGTTGTATTTATTTGAAGTCGGCGGAATGGAGACAGTGGGGAAAGGCCTTGTGGGAGGGGAGCACCAGGGAGCAAACAGAATGCGAGAGAGGCTTTTCGATGAAGCAACAAACCAGAGGAGAGGTGTATTTTTCGAGGAGACATATACGCAAACAGGAATTGTCCTTAGAAAAGGCTATTCTACCTTTCCGCCAAAAAACATTATTGTGAAACCTTCGGTTCTACACAGATTACTTTTACAGACCAAACAGCAACATGCTACCTAGCAGCTCGAACTTTAATTTTTACCTAGCAACATAGTTTACAACACACGTTATTTACTATTTTTTTAAAAATGCGAGCAGCATTCCAAGCTTAAAAGCTACCATGGCATAAAAGTGAGTGTCTTTTTGCTTGTTTACTTTAGTCAAAACTTATTTTCCTACTTTTTGTGTTAGCCATTTTTTTCCTTTGTTGTTAGTTTTGAACAGGTAGGACTTCAGTGTAAGTAAGGAAACGCAATAATTTAATACGTAGATAATGCACCACTTGCCCAGTAATTAAGTGCGTTTAAAATTTCTTCCTTTAAATTATGGGAATAACCGGATTATTAACAGGATAATGTGCTGCATGGCTAAATATAAGTTCCCAAGGGCGAGACCTGTTGGCTATGCCAATGCTTGTTATTTTAAGCATTCGTATCGGGACGGCAGAAATAGCCAAGGCCTGCAGAGAAGGCTCGGCGTTCGTGGCCGTTCGGGGATGGGTGTGGCGGGCAGAGAAGGAAAAGGTTTTTCCTTCTTTCCCAGAGAAGACAAGGACAGTGTCCACTTCTGCTCTGCCACTGCCAGCTGCCCTCCTCTCTTTCTTCCTCTTATTCCCTCTCTTTCTGTCTAGCTTCTCCACACTTACTGAAAATCGTGACTTCAAGAAATGCTTCTCACCCTCTCTTTCCTCCTTTCGTTTATTTGTTCCACTGTGAAATGGATCCAAAAAATAAAAACACTTTTGTCATCTTTTTCTGACATTTTTCATTTCCACAGTGCAGCCTCGGGAATAAAAGATTCAAAATATGAAAAAGAAATACAAAATGAAATAAAGCAATACAGAGTTGTCTCAAAGTGGCCAGATTGATTTTATTCACACCCAAACACATTATCGTCACTTTACATAGTTTGCCAGTGAAGCACTACTTTTGTCTTCTTGTCTTTCTTTGAATAGCATTGTTTTCCCGGGTGGGGAAATGCACCAATCCTGGAGGTACTACAATGCCTAATTGATGATTGGATTGGTAAACAAAATGTGGACCACGGCTCTGTGTTCAGGGATGTGGTCTTTTTAAACCATACTGCTTACGTTTTGTAAGGATGTAAGCAATGGACATTTAAATCGGTCACTTCCGGGCCATGTAGTCATGTCCTTAACTTTTCAGGCAAAAGCACTCACTTATTTCTGAATAGTGAGTGTAAAAGTGTTATGGTAACCATGTTGTTGTTGCTTACATTTCACATGCTTTACTTAATCTTGCATTCCTTATGAGTGTTTGCTTTTTCCAGGATGTTGGTACTTTTTTTTTTAGGCAGCATATTGCTCTTGTCTAGTGCGTAATTTGAATTGAGTCGCATTCAGGTTTTTATAGCGGGGCACAATTGGGTTGTAGTTGAAGGCAGTGCAAGTTTCTCTCATTGGGGCAATATGGTGTTCAGTGGGGGAGACGATGTGGCACTATGGTCAGAGTTGCCGAATTTGGAACTGGGGAACCAGGTTCAGCCTTCATGACGAGTCCCCCAGACCACTCTCCTGAGGGAGCACATTCCCATGCTAGACCTTAGAAGGCCCCACAAGACCTTAGAAGCCCTGGTGTCTTAGCACCATCAGGTGGACCCTAGCGGTGGCAAGTCACTTCCCTCCAAGGCAGCCCCCCCTCTAGATGTAACTAATGACTGAATGGCCTCTATAAAAAACTAATTTCAACATTGATCTCCTTCAAAAAACAAAGCTAATTGGTCCGACTTTAAACCCATGACAGAGAGTGAAGTCTTCAATATAATTGCTAACTTGAAGCCCACATCCCACACTACTGATCCTCTCCCATCCACTATAGTACAAAACCTCAACCATATCATTGCCCTGTTCTTGACTAAAATCTTCAACTTCTCTCTCTTCTCAGGCAGTTTTCCTGACTCCCTCCAACTAGGCCAAATCACACCCATAATGAAAAAACCAGGTGCCGACCCCAATGACCTCAATAACCTTAGACCTGTCACTAACCTCTCGTTCCTAGCCAAAACATGGGAGAAGTGCATCCTACTACAACTTAACCAACATATTGAAGAATTCAACCTCCAAGACACCTTCCAATCTGGGTTCAGGAAAGGCTGTATCACTGAAACTACCATGCTCAATATTTCGGATGACATTCGCAGATCCTTAGATGAAGGTGATGCTTGCCTCCTAATGCTACTTGACTTATCTGCAGCTTTCAATACCATAAATCACCCAGCATTACTTGAGACACTCAAGAACCGCACTGGTATCAATGGCACAGTCCTAAGATGGTTCACATCTTACCTGCAGCATCGCTCGCAACAAATAAAAATCAACAACTGTCTCTCGAAACCTACACTAGTTCCTCATGGTGTACCCCAAGGCTCAGCTCTCTCCCCATCCCTTTTCAATCTTTGATAGAACCCCTTACTGTTATCCTGAACCAAGCAGGGGTCAAATATCACCTTTACACCGATGTCACTCTATTACAAAATTAAATCACCAGAGTGACATCCTACATCTGAATGCCACACTAATCAAGATACAAACTTGGCTTAATATCACCCACTTAAAGCTGAACCCCAACAAAACTGAACTATTACTTTTCTCCCAGAAAAATAAACCTCTACCAATCCAAGTCTGTCTAGAATTTGGACGCCCTAAATTGTTCTCTAACACTGTCCAACTCTGTTAAGTCCTTGGGCATCACCCTGGACAAAAACATGCCAATGAAGGCCCACATCAACAACTCAGCCAAAGGAGCACT
Organism: Calotriton arnoldi; assembly: GCA_963921515.1. Lineage (NCBI taxonomy): Eukaryota > Metazoa > Chordata > Amphibia > Caudata > Salamandridae > Calotriton > Calotriton arnoldi. Next base: position 3,224,123 of record CAWUFW010000455.1, on the reverse strand, counting down.
CTACACACTAAAACACCTCAAGAAAATCCAACCTTTCATTCCCCTGAAGAATTTAAGAAAGGTAGTTCAATCACTAGTCCTCTCAAAACTGAATTATGGTAATGCCATCATCACAGGAACTCTGAAAATTCACCTTGCCCCCTTAAGGTCAGTTCTAAACATGGCAGCCCGGCTACTAACAGGTTTTAAATGGTTTGAGCACATCACACCAGCCCTCAAGAGCCTCAATTGGCTCCCCATCGAAGGAAGAGGTATCTACAAGACTGCTTGCATCACCAACAAAGCCCTTCACACCCATAACCCCTACTATCTCGATAACAAACTTTCAAAAGTTGGAAGCCCCAACTCACTTCTTCTCATACCTCCCAAACTGAAAAAGGAATCCTCCCAGACACGCTCATTTTCTGGAAATGCTCCCAGGATCTGGAACTCACTCCCTAGAGACCTGCACTGCAACCCCTCATTTCCCTGCTTCAAACGGGACCTTAAATACCTACTGCTCAACAAATACTTTAACACACACGCAAACTGAGCTATGTTCAGCTCACACTCATTTTGACTTGACCCGTTGTAGCAGTAGATTTATTGTTTCAGCTGTCTACTATGTCTTGGACTCTATTAGCTCATGCTGTTCCTATGTCTGCATATTGTAACTACCTTTGCGGCCTAACGATTTTCTTTGTCTGTATTTATGCATGTACTTTATTCAAATTATCTAGCATTATATGTAAAGCACTCTGATACCTTCTGGTCTAGCTAGCGCTATATAAAACCTATGAATATATAAATAAAGTGTTGCTTAACCTTGAATACCTGCCCACCACAATCCATGAAGTTCACCTCCAGTCTTGCGGGCAGGCCTATGAAGCAGCACACCCTAGAGCAACAGTGACTCTGTCACTGAGGTCACAGGACCCTTGCGAAGGGCCGGCTCAAGGGCGGCGCGACCGGTGTGACCGCACCGGGTGCTGACTTTGAGTGGGGGTGTGGTGTTTGCAAGTATATTATGGTTTTAAAAGTGCTTGCTGCCTCCTTCCTGGCCTCCAGCAATTTTCAGAAACAATAAAAATGTCATGATAACTCTGGTGATTAATGTTCTTCTTAGAGAGAGATCAGAGGTTTGTCTAGTGGAAGTTTTGACTCTTGGAAAGGTAGCGCAGAGAGTTAATGTGCCTGCTGCAAAGAACATGTACCATGCAGATCACATAGTGCACAAAATGTAAATAGGTCAGTGGGTTACTGATTTTGTCAGAGAGATCCTTTTTTTACTTGAAGTTAAAATCCTAACATAGAACTGTAAGCTATTAATTGTCATCTAAGGGCTGCATGCAAACGGCAAGGTATAAATTAGAGGGGTATGTTTTTTTTCCCCAGTCTTTGATTATCCTAATGTTGCAAAAGGTGTTCATTCAGATGGAAATCAATTCTGATTATTAAAGAGAACCCCCCAACCATGGTATTACATTTTAAATTCTCAGTTTGTGTTTCTCCAGACCAATCACTATTAAACTATATTGCCTACTAGTATGGTTGTCATGTGACTCCTACACCTTGTAGTCCTTTGTCTTATGGAACATTTCCTATACAGTAATTTACACACGTATAATTGATTGTCTCTGTGTAATGTGTGTGATGTAAAGGTCTCTCACACCCTACACTAGTATGAGCGGCGCTGTAAATCAAATTAAATGCATCTGAGAGAGAGTGTAGTTATGGAGACTTGTGAGGCACTGTTAAAGGGTGGTAGTGAGGGAATCCATGGTGGAGGTGGTCATTAGGGGTCACCAACAAACATTGTTGCACAGGGCGCCACCAGCGCTAAAGCCGGCCCTGCCCTTGAGGCCAGTCTGCCTCACCCATTAGTACTTCCATTGGCCTTGTTTCAGCAGTGGTAGCTGCATCTCACCAGGGATCGGCAATGCAGGATTTGCACGCACACCAAACTAAGGGGCTCATTATGATGGCGGAAGGACCGCCACCGCCGGGCCGGCAGTGGCGGTCCTTCCGCCATCACAATGAAAATTCCCACCGCCAAATTAGGATGGCGGTGGGAGTCATGAAGGTACCGCGGCGGACCCGCCATGGTCCCGCAAGCCGGTCCTTTTCCGCCCGCCTTGCGGAACCCGGAACCAGGGCAACATTGCGGCGGTGCCGTGCAGGCACCGCCGTAGTGATTATGATGTGCCCTTCCGCCTGTCTTTTTGCGGTGGATATCCCGCCGCAAAAAGACAGGCGGAGACTGGCTTTGGGGGCCCGTTGCGGGCCCCCTCTGTGTGTGTGGGGGGGGGTGCACCCCTACATTCCCATGCACAAGGTGGCAGGCACCGCGTGGTGCCTGCCACGTTGTGCATGGGAATGCACATCGTGGCATTTTGGCATCGCGAACGGTGCTGCAGACAGCAGCACCGCCCGCAATGTTAAAAGGCCAGGTATCGCCGCCATCCTGGCGGGCGCATCCTAATTGGGCTGGTGGGACCGCCGCACGTCTGGCAGGCGGTCCCATCACCGTTATGATAATAATGAGCCCCTAAGTTTGCAAACTTCACAGTCTCTATGCTTCATGCACAAGCACTTTTAACATGTGCTGCCTGCTTTGGGGCCACTGGAATTATGCAGCAAAGGAGGACAAAATTACGCCACAGTGTTGACTAAATTATGCAGCAAACAAAAAGGCTGCAATGTAATGCAGTATATTTTCTGATACTTTATTATTTTGACATTTTACACATGCTAACAGTCTCTGGAAAGATTTTGCCTTATTAGTACCAGTGTAACATACAAATACAGATGGGAGAAAGGTGATCAGTCAACCTTTGCGAAGAGCTGTCGACTTCGCAGCAACACAAGTCACATTTTTTTGTAACTTTTGATCCGTTTGAGCTACAAACAATTTATGAGTTAAAATTGTCAGATTATGTAGCAGATGTGTTATGTGTCAAATATGGCAGAGCCATAATTATATAGAAAACATTTGCAAACTAGGACACTTTGCTATTCATGTTTGAACTGCTCTTGTGAAAAAAATGGGGAGAAGTGCTGATGACAGAAACTCCATGGCTCGGAGACAAATGGCTTGTGCTTCCACTTTTAAGCATATTTGGGACATTCTGTGATTAGAAACATATCCCACTTTGTGAATGTATTTTAATGTCAATAACTCATATTAAACCTTAAATAATCATGTGTATCCATTGGTTGAATTAAATAACATAATAAGCTGTAACTGGTCAGTGAAATGCCAACTACTAAAAAGTGGGATGTTTTGTGCATTCTTGCCACACCTCTGACTCCGCCCACTGATCCAATCCTCGGGTTATTCCCGCCCTCTGATTCTCCGCCCACAGTTCCCAGACTTTTTTTCCCTCACTTCGACCACTGTATTTACACCACCGGCCAGCACATAGCCACTGGCTCACAGACTGATCTATCAGACTGACTCCTTTGGCACTGCCAGATTGCACTATAGGTAGGGTGACCAGATCTTGAGAACCAAAAACCGGGACATTTTGCAAAAATAGAAGACGGACTACAATTTTACATCAACAGTGCTGCACAGAATGACAACTCTTATCAACATAGGAGCACAGAAGAAGCACTAAGAAAATAAACAAAATGCAATTTCTAAAACCAGCATCATACCTGTTAATTAAATTGCTTACCTATTACAGGTGCTAACCAGCACAACTTTAGAACACCCAATAAGTGCCTCTCACTGGTTTCAGTTGACCCGCTCTAAAAACCGGGACATGAGCCAAAATTGAAGAAATCTGCCGGAACAGCCGGTGAAAACCCGGGACTGTCCAGGCAAATCCGGGACTCTTGGTCACCCTAACTATAGGCCAGTCCGACCCTGTGGGACTGGCCTTCTTAGCAGTCTTTGCTGGTGCTACGGATGAAAAGGCCTCCCATTTTTAACGACGTACAGTTTATAATGACACTACAGCGAGTTCTCAGTAGACTGGGGCAAGTAAAAAGTATTACTAATGTATGACCTATAACCAAGAGACAGAGACACCCATAACATGCATCTCGAAGTCTTGTTTATATTTATATATTTAAACGAGTGCAAGTAGATCTGTTTCAACGTGTTATGTTCTGTTATGTGCTGGCTCCTGATGGTTTGAATATTTTTTTTAAGAAAAACTGTTGTTTGAGCAGTTCTTTGTTTGTTTCTAGGGCCAAAGTCTGGGGCCATAAGCACTTGGGTGTCAGATAGCCGGCTGCCACCCTGCACCCTGAGGCAGGCGCTGACGCACTTCCTGGACATCACCACCCCGCCAACACCACAGTTTCTGAAGCTCTTGTCTACTTTGGCCGAAGACTCGTCGGAGAAGGAGAGGCTGCAGCTCCTAAGCCAGGTACTGGTCCTAATATTGCCCATTAGTATCCTACGGCCTCTGGGCTGAAGGACAGACCAAAGTCATTGCCACGCTTGCTTCCAGAGGGGCGTTCCGGCTGGTTCATCGTCTGATCAAGGCTGGACTCGGTGCTAGGACCTCGGAGAGTCTGTTGGTCCATGCTGCATCCTCAAGGACAGTGTGGCTCAACATCAAATTCCTTGGTGCTGGAACCACCTGTGCTCCCCTCACCATAGCTTGGTGACCCGCCTTTTCATTCCGCAGTGGCAGCTCAGCGTGAGTGCTACCCACATGTCAATTCCTCGGAATCTGACCTAGGATAAGGTAATCCTCCACTCTGTCTTGAATGCTTTGGGCTGGCATCATCACAGATCTCAGAATCTTGACTTGTAAGCTCTGCAAATCCTCCCACAGTTTAATGTGATCTCATTATATCTCTGCTTTATTATATTTCCAAAACTTAATTAACATGTCTAGGGATTGTATTACATTCACATCTAAAATTCATAACATTTGAAATACAATTGAGTAGAAAAAATATGGGTAAAACTACAAATCTGGAAATGTGCAGAGAAGAGAGATCAGAGGGCGCCAGCTTACGCCATCAATCTTGTATGTAGAATGGGTCAGCTGTACATGAACATACATTTTCAGCAGGATGTTTTAGTCGTACGTTTTGTCTTTTTTACCAAAAAAGCTGTGGTTTGTCCAAGACCATTCATTTGCCACCTGTTGGAAAATGGACAAGAGGTTGGATTCCCTGTTAGCGGCCAAGACCTGTTGAATGGCGTGTGCTCTAGGCCATACTTCTCAGTAGACAGGAAGGCAACAGACTAGGGGTGTCACCTTGGTCTGAGTCAACAGGGCCAAGTATCAGACCAGAGGAGGAGTCATCAAGCTGTGTGACAAAGTAGCCATTATCCTACAGGACCTCAAACGCCTACGCAGTTGTGTGTTGGATGATGCTGGGCGCATTGCATGCTTTTTTAGTTCACCAAAATTCAGAATAATGACTGTCATGATGGACTTTAAAGACTGATTTCTTGGGTCTATGTTTTGTCCTCTAGGATGCTGGTTGATAGATGCTGACATCAGAGTTAGATTCGGGGATTTTATAGGTCACATTTTCCAATAAAAATGTAAAGGGACGTATTGATTGTTTTATTCCATTGCACTGCTACAAAACATTTGCGAGCAACCTCATTAGGTAAATCTCCCTTCTCTTTCTTGACCTGTCTGCTTCCACTGTACTATTTATTGCAATAGGCATTGTCAAAGACAGTTAATTTGATTTTGGCAATCTGGGATAATGGTTGTTTTCTGTTTTTTAGTCCACGCATCAATGCTTAATTTATAAATTAAAAAAGTGCCAGGGCCCATAGTATTCCTTGGGAGTCCACTGTAGGGTGCCCTACGAATCGGAACTCCCATCACTGCCATATGTCAGTATAAACACTCCCTACTAAACATAACACGCCTAGAAATGTAACATTGTGGGACAATTCCAGGCCACCTAAAGCAGTGAAAATGGCCTGGACCCTGCAGAATTATTTTTCGAAAGGTTATTTCATTGTTACTCTGACGTGCTCTGTACACAAATAGACAGCGCCACCATGTAGTGGACTGTCATAAGTAATTGCCGATGTTAACAATTAAGTGCTGGTTCCGAGAGCCAGCAAACACAGGCACAAATTAAGCACTGGCAAGCATATGCCATAAAAATTAATAAAAAACGAGAAAAAAACTTCCACCACCTAAATGTGACATCTATAAGCTTGCAATCATATATTTAAAATTTTTTTTAGAAGCCGTTTTTAGTTTTAATGCATATTATATGAAAATAAGATTCTTATTGGTGAAAAGAAAAGGTAGTATTTGCTTTCACTTTTTTCCCCAAGACATAGTGTAACCAGAAAAGCATTACTAAACAAATAAAAAAGAATAAAGATGGATATGCACTTGTGAGCGGGCAAATTGCCATCACTCAGAGTGCAAAGAGAGTCAGTGATTGAAGAGGGCAGACTAATTTGACCCATAATGCATGCTGTGGTGGGCGGAACAAAACAAGAATGACCGTTGAACTGACTAATGAATGAAGAGGGCTGACCCAAAACCCCTGTATGTATGTATATGAGTGTATGTGTTTTTCATCCATTATTTTTTGGTTACATGTGGAAAAGCTAAAGCTGTCTCCATGGCAGACCTAAATAGGGACTTTAAAAGTAAGGAGATTAAACTAGTGGAAATTCACTGGATTTCCTGGCAGGACAGTGCAGCCATAATGGTATTAGGGCAGGGGAAGGATCCATCACGTGTGGGCTATGTTGATCTAGTCAGTCATATTGAGGGCAACCTGGCATATGACTGACTGTTCTTCCAGCACCACCGTCCCAGGTCCATTGCAAAGAACTTTGATGCCATTGGCAACAGTACATTTTGCTGCCCCACTTCCTATATAATGGAGCTATTTTTTATGCTTGTGTGGACAATCTGTGCCTCATTGATGGAGCCAACCTGAGCAGCTACCCAGTGATGTGTTAATTTGGCACAGAGTCTGCACCCAATCTGCCCATATATCCTCCCATATTTACTATGGATCATTATGTCAGAACCTCGTTCAGAGAGCTAGAGGGGAAGCAAAAACTACTGGGCTCAACCTTGGGGGTTGAAGCCTTTTACTCCTGATGTCCAGGGCTCCAACCTACTATGGTCCTGAGTAGTGGGGCCAAGCACTACCATGTCCAGTGCTTAACTCTCAGTGGTAGGTCAAGTTGAGCAGTCCAAGGCGGTTCAGGGTGATGTAGGTGCAACACATAAATAGGTTCACAACTCAAAGTACAAAGAGTAACAACAATAAAGCGATTGTCCAGTTCAATACTTTCTTTTCTGAAAAAAGGAGTATTTTGATGTAACACAAAAGCATAGTATAGGCACACTAAAATTACCTACAAAGCCGCTAAGGTTGGAGCGTCAACATTGACACAGGGCGGAATCCCTGCTGTAACAGACCGGACTGAGCGTCTCACACCGATTGACAGGATCGTCGCTGGGTCTCCCTCCCTTCAGGGTCTCTCCTCCCCCTCACAGGGCTCACTGGTCTTGGCAGGCAGCAGACTCTAAGCACTCTCCTCCTCATAAGGTACTCTGGTCTTGGTGGTCAGGCAGCAGACTCGTGTTTCAGGCTCAGGGCAAGTGGTCTTGACTTCTTGGGTGATGACCCCTCATCCAGCAGGGATACTGACTGATATTGGTCCCCAGCCCTGGTTCCAGCAGCACAACGTTTTGGTGATCTTCCGTCTCCTGACGAGACGGTGCTGTTCAACCAATTATGGGGCTCATTCTTCCACCTTTACAGTCCAAATCCTGACACATACGTGATTTAGTGCCTGGCCTTTGAAATTGCTTTTGGGGCTGTCAGTTTCTTTGAAGTGCTCTTCTCTTCTAAACTGCCCTTTGTCAAAGGGAAACTCTGCCACAGCAAGAGTGGCTCCAATTCTGATTGACCCTCTACATAGGCCCAGGGAGTAACCGAGGATCCCACTTACTGTCAGCCTCCACTGAAAGATGCCTCATAAAGTTTCAAAGTCCCAAGCCTTCTTCTCTTTCAATTTCCCTGGTAGCCAGTCATCAGTCCCATCATCTCCCTGACAATGAGCCCAAGCCCCAATGACAGGTACTTCTTCCTGAAATCAAGGAGACCTTTGATGTTCACTGAGGAGCCCCTGCTCCTCTCCCTTTAGAATGTGTGCCCCACCCCAACCCTCAAGAATGTTAGCAATGCACATCTCCTGTCTGGGGGTTGCAGTCCTCACCTCTTCAGCCACTGTGCTTCTAAAATGGAACCCAAAAGCCTCCATGTTATGTACCACACACCGGCACATACTTGCGCCCCAACATGCACATGCAAGTATCACATGCTGTCCAGCCTACACACAATCTATGTAGGCCAAGGGTGAGTTAAGTACACAGTCACATAGCTTTACACGAGCGGGGCAGTAGGCTGCCCTCCAGTGACACGTTTAAAAGGGCCTGTTCACATTACTGATTCTACTTGTACAAAAAGGGGATTCTGCTACCTCTGGGCTTGTGCCACTTAACTCGAGGTAAGGGCAGTAGCCCTGTAACTTCACAAGGGCAGCGCTTGATGCACCCATCCTCGTCTAGCCAGACCGCATTACTGTGAGATAGGCCTAGGTCATGGTGCACACACATATCTGTGATCACCCATGACCAAATATCATTACCAGATATCCAGATATCCATGCTGCTTGAAGGCACATCTGTCATCATGCAGGGGACTTTTTCCATCCCAACACAGTATGTGTCGGTTTTTACCATCACTGGTCTCTGCCCCACTAAAGAGCCACTAAAATCACTTGTGATGAATGACCTAAAGTACTTAACACACATGGTGGAAAAAATACATAATGGATGCTCATTCATTCTACTACAGAGTACCATTTTGTGCCTGTGCAGTGTCATCAAAAGTGGCGCTAACTGGTGCAAGGTGTTAATATGCGATTGGCATTCCAGCGCAAAGCTGTTTGCGTTGGAAAGTAGCCCTTAAAAAGGCAAAGACGAGCTATGCGCTGCTTTGCTCTACTTTGTGTCAAGTGGGCATCCCATGGATGGCACATGGGCTTTCCCACACAACCACCCATGTTTTTCTACTCAAAGCCATATCTACTGTCATATGTAGACAGGGTTTTACGCCAGAAACGTATGCCTCCTCAAGGAAGGCATAAAGTTGGAGAAACTTTTTCTTTTTTCTAAATTTGCATGTGTGCTGTACTGTACAGCCCAATACAAAGTTAGAAAAGCTATAAACTATGAATAAGCATGTTTTATTTGTACTGGAAGGTTACCCTTTCAGTTTAAAATCTTTATTGCGTGAATAATTAAAATCATACAATGGGAAATCATCAATTACACAGCCATATTAAAAACAAGACCTCAATTCCGAGGACCACATAAAACCCTAAGTAAACAAATAGCCAACTGTGGGGAAAAGAAAAATGCATAATATGGGCAAATTAATTCCTTTCAGTAAAAAACCTATACTAGGCGTCACATAGGCACATTGAACTATGGTTAAGGGTGTATGTGTGGCACAAGGCAGTTTAAAGTGTGCCAGCAGAGGAGTGAGAGAGCAGTGCCATGTCTCACTCGATATGACCCTGCCCTGCTCTTTCCCTCTCATACAAAGCTGTGCAGCCACTTTCTGTTGCGTGACTTCTAAGTCCATTGGCCCGTGGCTCCCTTAAGAAAAGTCCCTGAATGGATTAAAAGACTGTGTCCCGGTTCGCCCTTGTCCTTTAATGCCTCGCCTGTCTTCTCCTAGGATGCTCGTATCTACGAAGAGTGGAAGTGGTTCCAGTGCCCCACGCTCCTGGAAGTGCTCGAGGAGTTCCCGTCTGTCTCCGTCCCATCCTCTTTCCTCCTCACACAGCTGCCGTTGCTGTCACCTCGCTATTACTCCATCAGCTCCTCCCTGGACGTGCACCCCAATGAAATCCACCTCACTGTGGCCGTGGTTGCTTTCCAGAGTCAAGGTGAGTGTGACTTCCTGTCTGATGAGCCTGGGAGTCATTCTCGCATTGGACTCTCACCTGTGGGCTATCAGTCTGGGCACACATAGGGAACTGGTTAGAGAGCGCCCAACTAAAAGGTGGTAAGAATGATATGATTATTTTATGTTGGGCTTCCTACAGCACTTATATATGTCCGTTCCCGTATGAGGTGACATGGTGAGCAAAAAACAATGGACTGGATTGAAGCACAGAGTGTTTTCCATATTTTTTACCCGCAAACCGAGAGTTAGACCCAACACAAGTGTAACAACATACCCCCTCCGTAGGAAGTCTCGCAGGACAACAATGACACGTAGGAACGTAGAACAGGAGCGCTGCCTCCTCCCACTGAGTGGGCCTAAAGCACTCTGCCGGGAAGTAGGCTGACGGACCACCTCCTTCTGGGTCATTACGGATACTGTGTCCAGCCCTGACCTTTCTTGTGATCACCAAAGGCATTCTGGGCGTTTTTACCCTTCCTTTGCTTCTACTGCACTGATTCTGCTAACAATGATTTGTAGAAGAAAAGGACAGGAATGGAGGGAGTATGTGTGGTGACCTGGAGTGAGGCGTTCACCATGCTGGGAAGCGTGACGATCATGACGCAGTAGAATCGAAAGTCCAAAACGCTGAATCACGTTCCTTATACAAGCAGCACCTCACGAGCACCTTACATTGCACAAGCGTCATGAAGCGGTTCGCGAACAGTGCGTGCTAATAAAAAAACTCACTCACCCTCACGTACAGTGAGGCAGGCGCTGAGCAGTGAGTGGCCAGTAGTAGGGGAGGGCCAGCAGCGATTGGAAGCACGTGGGTACAGGGTACTGTGGTGTTGCGGTCTAGCCTTGCAACCACCACGCGAGGAGCGCGATGCATGATGGGATAGGTGCGCGCCATTGTGTACGGGGCTGAGACAGAAGCGTACGCCCCGTGCTCTCCCTCCGAATAAAGGAAATACTTAAAGGATGTATGGTGTCGGAGAATTCATTTAAGGGTGGATCCCAACTCCACAAACTGGCGACGAGGTGGCCGAACCTCGATCTGCAACCAAGCACCGAGCCGACATGCACCGCGGACCTCTCTTCAGGTCGGTCGGAGGGGGAGTGCAGCCGTGCGAGGACCGGCAGCGGGAGGCGTTTCCTGATTCCCTCCTACGAAGGCAATCCGGCCTCACGGTCCGCCGCACCTAGGACAGGTTCACGCTCCGGTGCAATTGCGCACCCATTTTATGAGCCCCACGGGAGAGCACCACGTGTCGGCGGCCCTGCATTAAGTGCCTGCGGAGCGTCCTGGCGCATGGGGAAGGCAAGTAGCCTCATCTAATTACACGTGGACACAAAACACGGCCACGCACCCACGCCTTGATTCCACGTGTTGCAGATCCCTCCCCGGGCATTGCAGCGTCTGGAAGTCTGCACAGTAAAGTACACGCTCCCTGCAATTACTAGGCCCTCAAGGCCAAGTTGCCCCGGCTTGCTGCGTGTGGCATTCTGATCACACAAGTACCTTCCCCCCTGCAACACTGAGTTTGGGGGCATACTGAGACTTTTCCCACTTGTGTTGGGCCACCCCTGCCACTGGAGGCAGCTTGCTCGCCACTACCCCTCCCATCCACGGGTGGTTCCTCATTCCTGAGTCCACCAGCTAGCAACTATGTGTACACAGACCTTCTCGCTGACCAACCCCGTCCCGTTCCTGCCGAAGCCAGGCGAGCCAGCTATGAAATGGGCAGATTGGAAGGGCTACTTCCTAAACTATCTGTCTGCCCTGGAGGATGAAGGGGAAGAGGCCTTCTCAAGTAAACGCAGGAAGAAAATTCTGTTGCACAATCTAGGGCCGGAAGGTTTGAGAGTATACGAAAGCATGGTAAAAAAGACTAGGGGTCCCAATGTTGAAGATGTATTCAAGCACGCGTTGGAAGACTTGGACAGTCATTACCAACTGGTAGTTTGCTCTGCCATAGACCGATACAATTTCTTTCAGAGGAAGCAAAATGACACAGAGACAGTGGAAGACTACGTGGCTGCGCTGAAAAAGCTGGCAGTGACTTGCAAATTTGGCCACCTTCATGATGATCTAGTGCGAGATCAGATCATAATGCACACTGTCAACATGAATGTACAGGAGAAGTTGTGGGTTAGTGGGGATGCTCCCCTTAACGAGATTATAGCGATAGTTAAGAAAGCAGAACTGTCCAAAAGATGCGCAGTAGCTGCAAAGAGAGACAGTGAGAGCAAACCCACCGTGTGCAGAGTGAGCGACACGAAAGCTCCAAGTGACAAACCTCCGCCCAGCGCTGGGACCAGAAACAGCAGGAAGCCGGTGAAGAAATACACAGGACCCAACAAATCCCCAAGTGACCAAGGGGGCAGTTGCTATAGATGCGGGAGTCAAACGCATATGGCAAATGACAGGCGTGTCCTGCTTTCCGAGTCAAATGTTCCTTTTGTGGGGTGATGGGTCATTTTGGTAAAGTCTTCAGAAGGAAACCCAGCAGTGCTACGGTCAAATGTGTTATGTATGATTCTGAAACAGAGGGGGTGGAGGGTGATGTTGATGATGTCTGTATTTTGTGCATCGATGACCAAATCATGGGGATTGATTGCAACAGCAGTAGGAAGCCCTCTTGTATGTTGACCATTGGGGGTGTCCAGGTGTCCATGGTAGCGGACTCAGGGTCCCCATACACCATAATTCAACGAAATATATGGGAAAGAGACTTTATTCGCACCATAGGGAGTCATCTACACCCCACCGACATACACCCAGTCACCTTCACGGGAGAGAAAATTCCCATGGTGGGCTTCCGTCAACTGCGATTTGACTTCAAAGGGAGGACCTCTGTAGGCAAACTGTATGTTGCGGAAACGGGTCCCTCCATCTTGGGGTGGGCCGACCAAGGGGCGTTAGGAATCCAGCTCAACCCCAGCGGAGAAACACAAGTGCTCATGACAGACAACCCACCTGCATCGGAAGAGGTCAAACTGAAAGAAGCATTCCCGTCAGTGTTCGGCGGAACCATAGGAAAACTCTCCAAATTCACACACAGAATACTCCAGAAGGACGGAGCCGCACCAGTCTGCCACAAAGTCCGGAATATCCAGTTCAACTGCCGAGAAGCGGTGCAGATGGAACTGAAGCGCCTGGAAGACAATGGCATAATCGAACCTATCGAAAGCGCAGAATGGCTGGCGACCTTGGTGGTGGGGCAAAAGCCAAGTGGGAAGGTGCGTCTCTGCATAGACCTCAGGGAATTGAACAAGAAAATAATCGTGGATACATTTCCCTTACCGAAAATCAGTGACATGTTAGCTCAAACCAAGGGGGTCAACTGGTTCTCCACGATCGACCTCACAGCGGCATACCACCAAATATCGCTTTACCCCTCCTGCAGGAAGTTAACGTCATTCATCACTCCATTTGGATGCTACAGATTTTGGCGTGTGCCATTTGGCCTGGCGTCTGCGGCCGCGGTTTTTCAAAAATTAATGCACAAATTATTCAAAGACATCAGTGGAGTCTTGTATTTCCAAGACGACATACTCGTCATGGGGAAAACCAAAGCGGAACATGACAACAAACTGACTGCGGTGCTACGGACACTGTCAACCAACGGCCTCACTGCGGAATTGGAAAAATGCAAGTTCGGCCTACGCTCCGTCACATACCTGGGGCTCGAAATAAGTGACAGAGGAATTTCTCCGAAGAAAGCCAACATAGAAGCTATTAAGTCTGCGCCCACGCCTCAAAACAAGGATGAGGTCCGCTCATTCCTTGGATTGGCCGAGTTCTACAGCAAATTCGTCCAGAACTTCACCACCAAAACGCACCATCTACGTCAAATCTTGAAGGAGAAGAATGCCTTCAGCTGGTCGCCCGAGTCTAATGCAGAATTCGAGAACGTCAAGAGGGACATTTGCGATGCTATTCCCATGCATGGATTTGACAGCTCTGCGCCCAGCATATTGACCACGGATGCCAGTGAAAAAGGCTTAGGGGCTGTCCTGTCCCAGATGTCCTCAGATGGCACGGAAACCACCATCAGTTTCGCCTCCCGTTCCCTCGCCCCGAACGAGGAGAAGTTCAGCGTCATAGAGAAGGAGATGCTAGCATCCGTTTGGGCCATGGAGAAATGTTTCCAGTATCTCTGGGGCTCCCGGTTCACCCTCAGAAGGGACCACAAGCCATTGGTTAAAGTACTCACGTCCAGCGGCCATGCCAGTGCTACCCAGCGCATCGCCAAGATGAACCTCAGACTATTGGATTTTGTCTACGATGTAGAGTACTTACCGGGGAAGAAGAACAAGGTGGCGGATTACCTCAGCCGGTCAGCTGCAATGGAAGGGGCACCGACACACACGGAATGGGACGAGTACACTGTAGCGTTCACGACAGACCAGGAAGACGTTATTAGTGCACAAGACTGGGAGACAGCTTACGACACAGATCCCCAACTATTGTGCGTTAAAAAGCTAGTTACACAAGGCTGGCCCGAGAAGAGGCACGTGAGCGACGACCTCAGGAAATTTTGGGAAGTGCGAGAAGAACTCTCCATTAGCGATGATGCCATATTTTTGCTACGAGGAGACAAGGTCATCCCCCCAAGACAGTTAACCGATCGCCTCCTCACCATAATTCATGAAGGTCACTTGGGAATTGTGAAGTCGAAGAGGAGAATTAAACAGTCATACTGGTGGCCTGCCATCGACAACCAAGTGGAGAAGTACGTGAGAGCATGCGAGCATTGCAGCACTGCGGACAAGTCACTGACCTTGCTACGACCGCCGCTGGGAAAGTTCACCACTCCCAACAACCCCTGGGAGGAGTTGTCAATCGACATTTTGGGCCCCATCCTTGACTCATGGGGTATACCCAAATACGCCATTGTTCTTGTCGACAGATACTCCAAGTGGCCGGAAGTAGAAGTATGCGAGAAAGTGGACACAGGCCGTCATTGCCTTTCTCACCACTGCATTCTTGAGAGAAGGGATTCCTAAAGTCATCACGTGCGACAATGGTCCCCAATTTACTTCAGAGAAGTGGAAGGCCTTCATCAAGAGAAACGGAGTCACAACCAAACACACTCCAGTGTACCACCCTGCAGGTAACGGCCTAGCAGAACGGTTCAACCCAGTGCTCATGGGTTCCGTTCAAGCAGCCATCAGTGCGGGTAAGAGTTGGGAGACAGAAATCAGAAACACGGTATGGGCATACCGCATCACACCCACCCTGACTGGCTACAGCCCATTCAAGATCCTACGTGGCCGGGAACCGTTCACGCGGGACAACACAGTTTGGATGAACATCAAACTACAGAGCAAATGGTCCCCAGCAGTAGTCAGAAGCAATTTGGAGAAGGCACAGAAAATTTACACGGACAACTATGACAAGAAGCACGGAGTGAGAGAAGTCTCCTTAGCAACGGGGGATTGGGTCAGGGTGAAGCTTGGCCACTTAGGCAAGAAGGGAGACAGCAAGTTCAGCAAGCCTTTACAAGTCAGAGAAACTTACTCGTGCTCCGCCTTGTTGAGTGACGGCAAGGTATGGTCACAAAGTAGAATGGCCAAGTGCAACAAAGTGATCAGATGGAACAAGGATGATTCTACTACAAGCACCGGACATACTGGAGGGGAACTTGACAATGATGTAGACGGGTTGGCCACAAGCACACCGAGAAATGGCACGATGAGGGAGTCTGGGGGTGACGCTGGGACCACGGGGGAAAGGAATAACTCTGAGGCCACACAGCACACTACACCCCAAGATACCAATGACATCCGCAACCCAGTCACCACGCAGGGTACTCCCACTTCACACGACAGGGGCCGGGAGGGGAGTACCGGGGATGCCAGTTCCCACACAAGAGAAGCACGTGAGTCACGGGTACCCCTCACACGCACCCGTACTGGCAGAGCGGTAGTGTTACCTAAGAGATACAGCGAATTTGATATGTAACTGTCTATCTACCTCATGACATTCAAGCCACTGTGATGTTTCATTTTCTCCCTCTCCCTCACCTCCTTCCTACCCCCCCGCCCCTCCCACAGGCTCAGTGACAACAATGGTTATCTGTTGTTTTTTGCGCTACCACTGTTTAGGCGCCACACATATTAAGCAATTGTATATGTTTGGCTCAGTGGACTAATGCATCCACTGCAGGGGCCTGTGTTCGACCTCATGGTCACAGGTTCAAATCCCAGCGGGTCTACTCAGCCTTTCATCCATCTGAGGTCGATAAAATGAGTACCATTGAGTTGGGTAACAATAAACATCTGTTATTCAGCGCCAAGAGACCTGTTGGTGAACGTGCGCTTTACAAATACTTATGTTAAGTTATGTTTAGTCAAGTTACCTATTTGATGTTGTTAAAGGGGGAAGATATGTGGTGTTGCGGTCTAGCCTTGCAACCACCACGTGAGGAGTGCGATGCATGATGGGATAGGCACGCGCTATTGTGTACGGGGCTGAGACAGAAGCGTACGCCCCGCGCTCTCCCTCCGAATAAAGGAAATACTTAAAGGATGTATGGTGTCGGAGAATTCATTTAAGGGTGGATCCCAACTCCACAGGTACCATTCCAAAATGTCGCATTACAAGTCCAACGTAATATTCAAAATGATTGGTTGGAAACTAGTGCTTGTTATCGATTGGATACTTCCACTAATTGCAAATGGTTTGGGGCCCAATGACGCCTTAGTTGTGCGTGTCTTGGCACTGGCAGGACACTAGCTGACGTCACTGCTCCAGTTCCTGTACTGCCATTACATCACTCAGCCTGCACAAGGAAATGCACCGGTCCCATTTTACGTGCGTTTTACTTTAATAGGTCATGATTAAATATAATAAACATACACCACGTGTGTATAGCTTACACTTCCCATACCACCTATAGATGCCCACTCCTTTCATGGGTTTATATCGGTATTTCTGTCTCCCAAGCCAAAGCCTGCTAGTTCTGTGCCTTCATTTGATAATGTTTGGTGTGGTGCTGATGCCCCTCAGCTCCCTACTAACGCCCCTCCACCCTCTACTTTCCACAATACATTGATTTGATATCAACATCCTTTGTTTCTTTCCTGTTTGTTTCTTCCTTTCGGCTGCACAGACGGCAAGGGCCCCGTGCACTATGGCGTGTGCTCAACTTGGCTGGACCAGATCAAGCCGGAAGAGAGTGTTCCCTGCTTTGTGAGGGGGTAAGAAGCGCCTCGAGGCCTTGAGCAGCGGTTTGATGTGTGGCCTCAAGCATCTCTCCCAGACTGACCAGCAGCAGACGCATCTCACTGCGACAGAAGGAACATGGTTTCCACATGTCACACACACTGGCAATCCCACAATAAACCTCACACACCACAATCACAGAAGCGCGTTTCCATCTAAGGCACTGCGATAGCGTAGCGTCCTACCTGTCTGTGACTGTGAAGTGCTTCAGGGCCTCGTCAGGAGCTGAAAGCGCTATGTATAATGCAATTACAATACAATACCAAAGCCCACCTCAAACTGACATTTGATGTTATGTGATATGACTGAGCGATTTGTAAAGCAATTAAGTCCCAAGAAAGGCCTTGTGACTTTGAGAGTACACTAAAGGAGCAATTTAGACCCATGAGCTAGTGCTATCATGGGTGTAAAATACATTTTCACCTGTTTTAGAACTAAATCGCAATAGGTGTTAAGTGCAAGTTGCGCTCCTCTCTCATTAGGCACAAGGTTTACCCGGCAATTACCGCCAGGTTTTTCCTGGAGGTAATTGCCAGGCCTCCCAGTGTGCAAATGGAATACCACTGGCAAAACAAATGCAGTTACCATCTGCATGCATTATTATATATCTTTTTTGTAGTTTTACAAAGTGCTAACTCAACCAGAAGATATTGGAGCGCTTTACATGAGCACAGGTTTCTTTACACAAGGACACATTCATATTTGTATGCACACGGAGATAAAGTGATTTGCCCAGATTCAGAGAATGCTGAGCGAATGAAGAGACTGGAACCTGGTTCCCCAGTTCCAAAGTCGGCAGCTCTGGCCGTTACCCCACATCCTCTCCCCTGATACCAAATCACCATACACCTTTGTGTAAATAAAGCGCCAAAAAACAAGTCTGGAGTAAGTGTACTAGCTTAAAGCTTAACCTCAGCATTATTTATTGATGTGTTTATTTAATTAATTATTGAAACAGTTTCCTATAGTGCTCAGACACATAGCAGACACTTATAAGCACTAAGCGCTGATAGGTACAGTCTTAGATTCAGTAAGATAGAGGAAACTCCTGGTGGTTATAGTGGTTCAGGAAGAGCATTCTTCAAGGGTGAAGGCTCACCGGGCCTATAGCAGGGAGAGAGCTCCGTCAGCTTGGGCGGTGGCAAAGATGACTGGGTAGGTTCCAGTCCATAGGGAGAGGTGTGGTTGCATTCAGACACTATACTAAACACATATTTATTTACTCATACTATATGGGCACACCACACATACACTCAACACTTAATTTATACAGTTATCATAGATAAGTCTGGTTGTATGGATGCGGAGAAGAGCATGGGTCTAGAGCACAGTATATGCATTGTAATTGCATTTATATAGCGCTTACTACCCCTGATGAGGTGTTGAAGCATTTTAAGCTGGGCAGTACGCTACTCCGGAACCCAAGGTTAGTGGCTAATTCCATGGTTATTAATGGTTATTGGGGTTGGTCTTGTGCTCTCAAGGAGACCTTTCCATGCATTTACTCTAGTGTCTTTGTGGTGAAGGAAATTAGTAGCAGTGTGATCATTAGTGCGGGGTATGTGAGTTCATGCAGACAGCAGGTGAGATTACTAGATGAGCTAGAGGAGATCAGGTATGTGACTTCCAAAGAAGGACAGGTTGTGATTTTTGAGATGAGGTGTGGGTAATAAAGAAATACAAAATTATAGATTAAGGCAAACATGCACAGAATATGTTGTACTCGGAGGGAGGATGCAGTCCAAAGATGAAATTCAAGGAGAGGGTCGTTCAAAGAAAAAGAGAGGCGACAACTGGAATTTTTAATTCAAAGTCAACATTTTCCTGCAGGGTTTTTGGGAAATAGAGTACATTTTTAAATAGCATGCACTCTAAGAATGCAAAACTGGCAAAAGAAACACCATTATATACATGTGTGATAGTGCTACATTAGATATATTTTGCTAGGCACTAGAATTGATTCTGTCTAAGGCTAGGCTAGTGATAGACCACTGTTTCAGCAAGGACAGCTAATCAACTCGGGGTTTGGAACCAAAAAGTAACGTCTGGACGCATATATAGGGAAATATCAAGAGTTTTAGGCTTCGCTTGACTGAAGCATTAACTTCATGATCAAAGCAACATTAGACGATATACAGGTTACTGAAGCAAACATCTAGCGCATAAATTGAAAAAGAAATTCTGGAAGATGTCATCTGATTTTTAACCTTAAAATTTGTCTCACAGTATTAATTACCAAAGCAAATTGGGATCCACTTGAACGCCCCTGGTTTAGCATGGTACAGGAGCGGAGTGATGATATCTTACCAGACAGTGGAAGTGTAAGGCCTTCATTCCTAGGATGGAGGGAGGAGACCTAGACACTGAAGTGAGGGGGGGAGCCTAGGCTACCTTTAGAAAGTCCATGGTAACTTTTGTTTAGCAGGGAGATGCAGAACAGTCTTTCTAAGTACTGCCATTTGGTAGATGGTGGGGTGAGGGTGGGACTGAGGTTTCTGTTATTAAAGGAGATGAAGTATCTAAGTCAGGCATATCATGTGTCTGTCTCTGATCGGGAAAAGTGACACAGCCGGGTGCTGAGATTTCACACTTCATTGTGCCCATGTTGTCGGTGCTTCTGCTTGGAGCCAGGCCCATTGCTACCTGCTGTGAGAAGCAGCACTTTAGAAGTAGGTGTCTCAGGCAGCCTGAGAAAGAGTTGTAAGAGAAACTACCCCAACCCAATACGCTCTTCAAAAAATGTTAAACTACGTTTTGCTTTATATTTGTGTGCATTAGATAAAATCATCAGGCTATGCAATAGGAAGCTGGTTGAAGTCTCTGTGCAGGCGCTACTTGAAACTTGCACACAAAACACAAGAAAGAAATGAAAGGGGCATTAAGTATAATCATCTGCAGCCTGTAGAGTCAGTGAGTGTCAGGAGCACTCACTCTGACTGCTTGTGCAGGGCCCCACTGATTGCACTGTGCACCAAAGAATGAAGGGGCCAGTACACACACATATGTTACAACTGGTTGGCCGTCCTGTACGTAGTATACCATGTCTGGCATGCGCTCAGCAATTTATTATCGGGCCCACGTGACCCGCGGGCAATCCCACTGATGTCCCACTTACAGGGAAGGAGGTAGGAACTCCCCCTTACACATGGTGCTACCCAGTTCGCACACTGGAAACACTACATCCCTCCTTAACTTTGGAATAAATGACATAAACAATCAATACAATACAACATACAGTAGGATTATAACATGAAGTCTCTTAGCTTGGTGTAGAGGTTGGATTCGGCTGCAGGTGATACCTTGTCATCTCATCTCAGCCATCCTTCTCGCTGGGTTGGTTGGCCACCTGTTGGGGGCAGCTCGGCACATTGTTATCGATCGGCGGCTCACTCCTGGTTGTGAGACCCTCAGCCGGTGGACTGCGGACTCACAAGCGATTTGGGGATGCTGCTGGTGGATGGTCACTTTCCCCGAGACTAGTGTTCTCCTCTGTGTCTGAGTGACATCTCCAGGTAGCGATCTGGTTTCTGAATCATTTGAAGTGTGATATGTTCAGGATGACCTCTTCCCTGCTGCATCATGCCATCACTAGAGTGCCTTGCTGAGAGGTGCCCATCCAGGGTGCTCGTTCGAACAGGAGTCTGAACTTGCTCCATGGGAACCTGTCGTTTACTAGGGCTTAGTCTCCCACTTGAAATTCAAGGGCATGGCTCATCGCCAGGTGCTGGGCTGATCATTTGTAGCTGTCTGTCTCTATTGGGTCAATCATCAGTGGCCTGCATTGAGGGTGGCACCGGATGGAGTCAAATATTACTCTCTCCACGCAGACATGCCCCAGAGCTCTTTCCGGTGTTGAGTGTGGGGTTAGCTGGTATTCCTAAAGGAAAGTGTAGATGGCCCACACTAGGGGCTGCTGGTTGGCATAGGCTATGCACATTACTATATTGAGTGTCCTCATAAATCTCTCTACTCCATTGGCCTGAGGCCACCTGGGAGTAACCTTCCTGTGCGTGATGCTGAGTGACCATAGGTAGGCCACTACCTCTTGTCCTTGGAAGGGAGGGCCATTTTCGATACGTATTATTTTAAGAGCCCATAATTTTCTCCCTTTTGTGGATGACTTAACTGGCTGCTTGGGTACTGGCCAGTTCCATTTCTTCGTATTTGAAGTAGTCATCGATGAGGACTAGTGTGTACTTTCTATCCAGGAGGCACCCAAAGTCCAAACTGGACCGCTCCCATGGACTCTAGGGACTCCACTCTGTGATGACGGGGGCCGGGGGCTTCGCGGCCCCACAGCTTGGCACCATGGGCAGGATCGGACTGTCAACTTTATGAGTAAATCCATAAAGGGAAACCACACTTTGGTGCGGAGCCGACTTTTGGTCTTCACTGAATTCTGGTGGCCTGCGTGTGCTAGTTGGACCACTTGGGTGGTGTGGCTCGTTGGTATTACAATCCAGTGTTCATGCAGGAGGCACCCCACGGGGTCTGCTTCGAGCTCTTGGCATATCTGGTGCAGGGACTCAAGTACTCTTTTCACTTCAGGTTTTCATTGAGCCCAGTGTGTCTTGAGGGTGTCCCATCGACCTGATTGATTGAATGGCTGATAGTGCTAGTTGGAGACACTCATCTGTTTTGGTGGCTTGTTGGATTGTTTACAGAGACAGGGGTATGGGTCGGGACCTTTTGACCACACAGCGGACGTATTCCTCAATCTCCTCTGCGTCATCCGCTTCCATTTGGGTTGCAGTCCGGGGGTGCCTTGATAGGTAGTCGGCTGGATTGTTGGCTCGCGGATGATACTCTACCTGGCAGTTCTATTATTGTAGTTGCAGCATCCACTTCTCTATCCTCGGAGGTGGTTTGGAGGATGTGCCTGGGAAGAGGTGATGAGCGGCTTGTGCTCCGTTATCACCACAAATGGGTGTCTTTACATGCAGATGTGGGAGTGCTGGCACCCCCAGTAGATGGACTACTTTTTGATTTGAGAGTAGCGTTGCTCCATGGGGGTTAGTGATCGGCTGGCACCAGGGCACACTCTCCACATCTTTGTTTTTGGGTGAGGACTTCCCCTAGTCCTTTTGGGCCTGTGTTCACTGCTAGGACTTTCTCTCTTCGGAGTTCAAAATAGGCTGGGATGTGGTTGCTGACAATTCATCTTTCGTAGCCTGGAATGCTTGTTCCTGTTGTTCTCCCCAGGTCCATGTTGCAGGTGCTTTTGTGAGGTCTTGGAGTGGCTGAGTCAGGTTGGTGAGGTCCTTGATAAATCCACCGCAGTAGTTTACCATGCTGAGAAAACTGCGGATTTCTGAGACATTTATTGGCGGAGGGGGTTCCTTCACATCCTGCACTTTGTCGGGGTCTGGGGCTACACCCTCAGCTGAGAACACATACCTGAAAAAACTGATGCGTCTTTTCAGGGATTCACACTTTTCTCTGTGTAAAGAGAGTCCGGCTTCTTGGATCCATTGGAGGGTCTCTTTCAGGAGCTGATTGTGCTCTTTCTCAGTAGTGGCGTATTCACGGATATTGCCACTCACGTTGATGACTCTGGGTAGCCCTGTCAGTACTTCTTGAACTGTGTTTTGAAACACTTCCGCTGCTCTTGATATTCAAAAATGTCCCTCCGTTATCGGCGGAGTCCCACATGTGTCAAGAATGTTGTTATATACCTGGAACCTTCCTCCAGGGTGAGTTGGTGATAGCTGGATAGAAGAACTACTTTTCAGGACCAGCTGGCTCCACTTAGTTCTCTGATGATATCATCAATAGTCATGGTCAGGTGCTGTCCTCATTTTATGGCTACATTTAGTAGCCTCATGTCCAAGCATATGCTGACTTCTTCAGGTTGCTTGGGTTTTCTTGTGACTGCGATCGGGGACACCAAGGGGTAGGCCCCTTGACTTTCTCAATGATGCCAGCTTTCTTGAGTTTTTCCAGCTCTTGTTACACTTTTGGTCTTAGATGAAACATTATCTGACTGTGTCGGAGGGCGACTGGTTGCATCAACTTGTGGATGTGTAAGGCTATTGTTTTTCTTCTCAGTCAGCTGATCCCTTTGAAAATGTCACTGAATTCTCTTAGGATGTGTGACACCTCTTCCGTATGCACTCCTAGCGCAAAACAAATGATTCCTAGGGCCTCTGCAGTGTGGCAGCTTAGGAGCATTCCTTGACCTGCTTTACCCACATAGGTCCAGGTATCTGCTTTCATTTCGCCATGGGTTATTGTGGTTTGAAATATCCCTAGCATGGAGAGCGGGAATGCTTGTCCATACGCAAATACTCTGACTCTAGCCTTTGTTAGTGTTGGCTTTGTTGGGAGCGGTTGGTATGTGTTGTCTGACATAATGTCAATGGATGCCCTGTGTCGATGATCGCTGTGATGGCGTTTCACCCTACTGTCAGGTTATAATGTGGGAGAGGTCATCAGGGAGCAGCCTCGCTCCCTCTCATGAATGCTGAATGCACTGAATATTCCTCCACGTCGTCGTCTTCCAGGTCTTCCGTCTCGTATCCCAGGGTAGGTATTGTGTTCACTGTTGTTATCCCCTTCCTGTCCTTTGACGAGTGGCAAACCTTCGCCAAGTGTTTGTATTTCCCACCTATTGCACCCTTTTTTCCTTTCGCTGGGCACTCTTTGGGTCTGTGGCTTTTACCTTCACAATAGCCACACAGCTTCAGGGTTTCTGAGGCCTTCTTTTGTCTCCCTGGTGTTCTCTTGAGTGAGACCGTGTTAACTGGTTCTGCTTTTATAGCGCAAATTACAAATCCGAGCACTCCAAAAATCATTAATACAATTGTGTGTAGTTTGTAGTCCACTTTAATCCACGTTCAGGCCCATAGAATATAGTCCAAGTCTTCACATTGATTTTGTATAGATGTCATTTACAGTTGTCTCCAAAAGGAAGGCAATCCAAAAGCAATTGTTCACAACGTCGAGCAGTTAGAAAGTCAGTTAAGAAACAACAAGCCAACACGTGTTTCGTCGATAGGTCGTACACCTCGACTTCTTCAGGGCTGTTCGGGCGGTATGTGGATGACCTTCTACCCGGTAAGTATCAAGTCCGTAGGGCAGAATATTGCCAAAGTCCAGTAAAGCCAAAGTTACATAAGTCATCAATCCAAATAACGATCCATATCATACAGGAGAGTGCTCCTCGTGTCCATATCGCGTGTCGTAGGACTGCCTCCATGGGGGAGGCTTTGGCTTTCGATAGTTCTTTTGAACGCCCAGCATAAGTATGTTGGCCGGAGAGTTGCCGGATTATTGTAGTATACTTTCTCAGAGGTTTGCTGAAGCTCAGCCTTAAATTATTTGTCCACTAATTTCCTCCTGCCCATTGTCAAATGCGCTGGTGCTGGCTAGTTCTTTCACTCTCGTACAGAAGGGGTCTAATGATTCTTCTGGCCCTTGCCTGGCTTGTCGAAATACGAAGCATTCATAATCCGTGTTCACCGTGGTTTCGAAGTGGGCATTCAGGGATGCAACTAGTGTGCCCTATGTTTTTGGGGCCACTTGCATGACCACTTTGGATATTGTGTGTGTCTTTTTCTTCTCTGTGCAACAACAATGATCTTTTCCTATCTGATTTGGCCTCTGTTGCCTCAAAGTAGAGTTCTAACCTTTCCACCCAATCTTTCCACTTTGGCGCTTGAGTGGATGAGGCTATTTCAATGGTGAATCGCTCTATGGGTGGTATGTACGACATGGCTGGAGGTAGGCCATGTATGCAGACTTGTGAGTCGACCTGGCTGCTCAGATATTTTCGCCCATCTGCTGGGTGTGCATGTAATTTTTAAGGTGCAGACTTCATTGTGTGGTGTCTTTTACGTTGTGCCGCTGGGTTTATAATGGGCCTCCGGATTGTCAGGGTGTCTATTCGTTTGCCCTTACTGCACCACCGTGGTGCTTTGTTGGTGGTGTCTGTGCATGTGGCACGAGCACCGCCAGTGCTTCCACTCCAATGGGTGGCCGCCACACATGGCTGTGTACTCGTCTCGTTTGGGGATTAGCTGCTCCCTCAACATTTGCAGTGTCTCGAGGTGTGGGTAATTAGCTGCTCCCGCCCCGGCCCACTGCCACGACACGTGGTTGCCAAGATCGCGGTGTCAGGGCTAATAGCAGTGCCCGCTGTGGCCGTTTGCACGGGTTATGCCCTCACTCATCACCAGTGTAGAGTCAAGAAGTGTCATGATCACTCACCCCGACTGTTTGCGCGAAGCCCCACAGATTGCACTGTGCACCAAAGAATAAAGGAGCCACGACACACACAAGTTACTATTAGCTGTCCAGCCCGTGCACAGAGTGCCATGCCAGGCATGCACTTAGCAATTTATTATCAGGCCCATCTGACCTGCGGGCATCTCACTGATGCCCCAATAACGGCAAATCCCCCTTACACATGGTGTGTTCCCCAGTTCGCGCACTGGGACCACTACATAGCAAAGCATACACATACATTACAAGTAAATACATATGTGCTACTGCCGCGCCTGGCACCGCTCCCAACTTTAGCAGCGTGACAGACAAAGAGCACTTGAAATGACAGCGAGATTCCCCAATAGCATGGTACAGAGTGTTGCTATGTTACTCACTCTGGGCCCGATTCACAAAGGTAAACTTAGATGTTTGGTCTGAACTTAGACCAAACATCTACGTTTACAACTTTGGGAATTCACAAAGGGCATTTACGTGTACTATCTTTATGTATGCACTCCGGGCGGAGATCTGGCCCAAGTGCGGACATATATATTTACTCGTAAATGACCTTTGTGAATTCCCAGAGTCATAAACTAAGACGTTTGGACTAAGTTTAGACCAAATGTCTAAGTTTACCTTTGTGAATCGGGCCCTTTGTGCTGTAGACAGAACACAATGTTAGCAGAGACTTCTGGCTCATCAACTCTATGCCCTTAAAACGCAAACCCTCCCTGGACTGTTTCAGCCTGATGATTCGCTCCTATGTGGTCAGTCAGCCTTCCTCAGGACTGAGATCCCACACTTGAACCTAGCCACCCCTTGTTGTAAGTCAGTATATAGTGAGTGGAGGTATCTTACACGGTGACTACGGAGGGCAGCAAGAGGCATTCATCCCTTGACGATTGTGTGACTACAGGAACTACAGGAGATGCTCCTGCTCCTACCCCAGTTTCAGATAGTGTACTAATAAAACAAGGTAAAACTCCGAGTGTGGTTACAAGGAGTGACAAGTAAGGCCACCGCGTAAGATACCTCCACTCACGAGGTGGCCTTACTTGTCACTCCTTATAACGTATGTGAACAACTAGGATATTTGTACCAGTTTTCTCATCAGCCTCTCAGAAAACTCTTTCCTCGGATAGAGGGCCTTTAACAGCCAGGACAGCCCTGAGAAGCGGGCTATAATGCTAAAGTAACTCGTTTTATAAATTAAAGTCGGTAGCAGCAAGTCTTGCAGGTTATAGTCAGCAGCAGATTACATGCATTATCGTAGAAGCTGGATAGTACTGCCAGAGGCATGGTCAAGTACATGGCCTTGTGGGCGCTTTGGATTGTTGAGGTGATGGATGGGAGAGAGTTGGTGCTAAAGATTAAGTAGAAAAGAAGCATGGAATTTGAATACGATTTTTTCTATTGATTTTATTTTTTCTTCAGAGCAAACTCTTTCAGGTTGCCTGCAGATCCGACAGCCCCATGTATGCTGGTGGGTCCAGGCACTGGCATTGCCCCTTTTAGAGGATTCTGGCAGCAGAGACTACATGACATAGAGGCAAAAGGTATGGTGTTCTAGAACATGACTCCCTACAGGGGTGCATAGTTTTGTATTTCTGTTTCTAGCATTACTGCTTTCACACTTCTTGAAAACCTTCCTTCAAACCCAAAAAAAACTGAAGGCCCGGGAGGTGGTATGCAAGGCTGGTCTAGTTTAGAAATCTACAGAGACACAGCAACTAAGGACCAATAGTAATTTAGAATTAACATGACCTGTTTTTTGTCTGTTACCTATTTGTAAGGGTTTGCCAATCGTTGAAGGTGTTGTGGTTGCACCCTCACCCACTAATTAGTGATCTGAAAGTGTGTATGGTGATGTAGAGACAACTTAACTTTTGTTTCATAGAGTACAATAGATGTATTGTAATCAATGCTATCACTAAAGTTGACCTTCTTACCAATGTTAGTACTTAAGGAGCTGGACGAGTTGCTCAGCCATTGCTGAGTATATAAGGAGCTGTAGACAGATTGCACTCACTGATTCATATTATTAAGGCCAGTGGATGTACCCCACTACTTAACAGCTCATCTGAATGGTATTAGTAGAGGCTGACTATTAGCTTTGTGTTGTCTCATCCTGGTGAAGGTCAGAGACCTGGGGAAATGGTCCTCCTCTTCGGCTGCCGAAGTGCTGAATTTGACCACCTCTACAAGGAAGAAACTCTGGAGGCCAAGCACAGAGGAGCCTTATTGGAGGTGATCACAGTCTATTCACGGCAGCCAGGGATACCCAAGGTAGGTCATTGAATTCTACCCACCTCAATCTTAGAATCCTAGTGTTACGAAAGGTTTTAAGGACATGTATGCCAATAAATGGTCCTGAGAGTCTGTGAAGACCGATCTGAAGATCACACGCGTCATATCCATAAGGTAATGAATGAAGAGCAATCTTTTATTACTTTTCCCGAAGCACAATTTATCCTTTCAGAATCAGAGCTGCTGGCCTGGTCCCAGCTGCACCTCATGGTGAATCTAGACACCTGCAACATGTGCTATTTCTCTGCAGCTCAGATAGTAAATGGAAGGTAGTTTGCGAATTTGCCTGTCAAAAATGAAGATCATTAGAGAAAAAAAGCCAGGACTTGAGTTGACAGCGCATAGATATAGACAACGGTGGTAGCCGTGGCAAATTCGTAGATATAAATTGGGATTTGTGCAGTCTTAGGAGTGACATAGATGCGGAATTCTGTACTATCTGCACAGATAGTTTCTTTGCGGGTTCACTGGAAATTGTTTAAGGGTCTCGTGCCCTGAAATTAATATCTATGAGCCTGGCTTGGGATTTGGTTTTATTATAGCATTTTCAAAAAAATAGCTAGAAGGAAATGTTCATATTTTGAATAGCTCAGCTCTTATCTGTCCATTCTCAGGAAGGCATAAGGCTATCTGTACCCCACAGGCTATTCCCATATCTATTTTTGTTGGCTGTAGAACTCTGTGCAATATACCCTTGCTAACCAGTAGTAAAGTTCATGTGCTTCTGCTTTAAACATGGCAGCAATAACGTATTGCACAGCCTGGGTGGAGAACATGCACAGGCTCCCAGTCCCTGTCTGAGCGCCGAACCACGGACCATCAGACCGATCACGACGCTGCTGTCATGCTGGTGACAGCAGCGTTGTGACTGGCTAGGGGAGTGTAGGAGCCTGTGTGCTTCCTTCTTCTTGAGTTAGTCGACTAAAGAGGATCAAGAGGTGGCGGCCGGCCTGCAGGTAAGTGATTTCTTTTTTCACCCCTGCCATACCACCCCCGTTAAGTAGCAGCCGCCACTGGCACATGGTCAAATTGGCATAACACTAATTGGCACATTTAACTTACCTATAACTCCCTAGTATATGGTACAAAGTGTAACCAGGGCCTGTAAGTTAAATGCCACTAGTGAACTGCAGCACTTATTGTGCCTTCCACTATAGTGGCAGTGTAAACATGGCTTCAGGCCTACCATTGTAGCCTGATTAGAGCAATTTAAAACTGCAATTCGACCTATCAAAATAAACCCTTTTGACAGGTCCTCACCTTCACTTTCAAATGTTTATAAATCATCCCTAAGTAGGTTTTATAAGTAGGACATGTAGAAACATATTGTTAACATGTCCTTACACTGACAAGCACCTAAAGCTAATTTCACTGTACCAAGGCTGGCTATTTAGAGAAACACTTGGATGCACAATTACATTTGATAATGCTACTTTTGGCTACTAAAAATATAATACTTGGACTCTTGTAATATGTATTAAAAGTCCAATCCACTAGTGAAGTTGGATTTTTAATAAATATTAAGAAAACGCACTTTTAGCAAGTTATCTTTTTCCCTTCCTAAAGCCTCTGGAGTCTTATTTGCATTAGTCTCCAGCTGCAGCCCTCTGATTGCTCAAGCCCTGAATGAATGAAGTGTGAAATGTGCTCCCAGAGCAGATACAAGAGCCTGTGTGTGGGGAGGTGTTTCCTATTTCACTGGAAGCATGGCCATTTGCACAGTGCCCCAGAACTTAATGTTCATAGCATGTTTGCTGTAGATCCACATGCTCTGCATACTCCTACCATCTAGTATTTGGCTCTTACAAGTTATTTTTCTACAAAGAAGTCTTTTAATCATAAGTAATAGTGACTCCTCCCTTGGTTGGCACTGTATATGGGCATCAACTCCATTTAAGATTGTTTTTTTCCACCATCAGGTTCAGACTTGTACCAACAGGGCTCAATGTTCAGTTATTTGCAGCACTTTCTTTCAGACCCAATCGGTCATTTTGACTCTGGTAGCAACAAAAGAAACTTGACTCAGTGACAGATCTTCGACTTTGCTTTGTTTTCGAGATGGCATTCAAAGGACATCGGCCTCTTTTGAATGCCCCAGGGCCTTTGGCCACCCATGGGCACCTCGCACCCTGCCCGGAGGACATCATCATCAAGAATCCAGAGTGATGGAGAGGACACCCTTTCTGTACTGCTCCCAGTGCCACTCCCAATTACTGTTGAACAACCACTACCAGGTCTGCGATCTCTGCCTCTCCCCCAAGCCTACGACGATACCATGTGCAAGACCTTCCTGACCTTCAAGTCGAAGAATACTCTTCGGTACAAACGAGCAGAGGTGGACACATCAGTATATGCAAATGCAGGAGTCAGAGGACACCCCTGACATCTTCTGGGAACACAGCGTTGAGGCAGAGAAAGAAGACAGCCCCTCAGAGGTGCAACTCCTCCAATCATCACCTAGCCCGGAGGTGTCTTTTTCCTCCGAGTCCGAGGAGGAAGAAGAAAAGGACCTCGGTGCCTCAAAGCCACAGATCAAGACTCCAGTGGTGATTATGGTGGGCACCAACACACAACTTAGGCCAGCACAATGGCCTGCAGGTGAGGCAGAGGACTTCACAGTGAGGGGGGCTCGGAATTGAAACGGGACCAAAAAAACAGCCAGCCGGGCTACCACTGTCTTAAGGAGATGGTTGTCACCGATGGAAGCCTGTGGAGCTAACAACTCTCCCTCTTACAGGCACCAATCCAGCTCATCCATCAAGCTGGAGATCCTAAACAAGCCTTGGATCCCTTTGAAGCCTAGAGGGGCCTCGGTGCCGGCACTGAACCCTACACCGGCACTGAAACAAATGTCAGAGCCGAAACCATCCTCGATGGCGAGAACTGCTTCAACTCTGAGAGCGCAGTCAGCACCGAAAACACCATCCATGACTGGCTTTGAGTAGTAAGAGCAACCCATCCCCCAGCAGCTGCAAGAGTAACTGGATGCTCAGCAGAAATGCCCATTTATCCATCCGCAGGCAGGCAAGATTTCCACCAAGCTGGCCTTAAAGCCAGCAGAGAATTTTCCACGAAAGAGCAAGCTCACCTTTAAGGAGCAAATTGCTTTAGAGCCTCCTCCACCTCTTAACTTGAAAGATGCAAGGAAAGGGGCACCAGCCCTCTCCCTGTTGTACCTCCACCACCTCCTCCTCCACATCCTCATACCTCTCCCTTTCCTTATTCATCAGAGGGATCACCCCACTCATCCAACAGGGAAGGCATCCCACTTCACCCTGCCGACTCCTGTGACGTACCTTATGACACAGTGCCTACTGATGACCTGTGGGACAACTATAATGTTGATCCTCTGGGTGATACAGACCCAGATCTGTACCCTGGTAGGTCATCTCCTCCACATAATACCACAGTGTATCACAAAGAAATACAGAGGGCAGCCAAATATCACAAGGTGGATATGCATATGCTCCAGGAGTGTGATGACTTGTTGGTGAAGACACTGTCCAAGACCCAACACACAGTGTAGTTCTGCTCTACCCTCAAGGATATGTTTAAGACTACCACAGACACCTTTAAAGAGCCTATGACGGCAAGGGTAGTCACACACCAGGGGGACAGAAAATACAAGGCCTTTCCCAACAACCCACCCTACATATGTGGCCATGCACCTCCTGATTCCCTCCTGGTTTACACTGTGCATAAGTGGGCAAATGCCCAGGCCACAGGGTATTCCGCTACCCCAAACAAGGAGAGCAAGAAAACAGACCCAACAGGGAAAAGAGTAGCGATGCAACTGTGTTGGCCTGCCCTCCCGATACAATAGAGTCCATTGGGACAAAATGCAGCACCTCCTTAAGCACCTCCCTGAGGAATATAGACAAACGGGAAAGGGATTGGCGGCAGAATGAAACATCTATAATACTACCATGCATTGTGCCCCGGATGCCGCAGACAGTGGGCCTCATCTGCTCAACCAGCCCTTCGATGGTGAACACCTCTTCGGTCCGCAGGTTGACCAGATGCTTGAAATACTCAAGAAGGACATAGACACTGCCAAGGCAATGGGTACCCTCCAAACATCCACCTTGAGGGGGTCCTTTTATAGGCAGCAATAAAGGGTAGATAGCAAGACCACTTCCACAGACCCTTCTTCCTTCTATCAGAGGCAGCAGCAGGCTTACCACCAGCATCATGAGGTTATTCCGGGACGGCCTATAGCGGCAACAACAACAGGGGTAGGGGCTAAGGAGGCTCTGGCAAAGGAGCCTTCACCTCCAAACAGTGACTCCTCTCACCTCCTCGTCTCGATCACACAACACCTGTCAGGAAGGCTTGAAGATTTTCTCTCCTGGTAGCAGGAAATCACATCAGACAAGTGGGTGTTATCATTAGGCCAGCACAGCTATTGATTAATGTTGTTAAAGGCCAGCTTTCATCACTCTCTGCAATAGTGCAACAACACCTTGTTGCGGGGCATGCCTTTCCTGGACCCCATTCCGCAAGTCACCATTACCACAGAT
The DNA here is from genome assembly GCA_963921515.1 of Calotriton arnoldi. Taxonomy (NCBI): domain Eukaryota; kingdom Metazoa; phylum Chordata; class Amphibia; order Caudata; family Salamandridae; genus Calotriton; species Calotriton arnoldi. The sequence goes on along the minus strand of CAWUFW010000455.1, from coordinate 3,191,945 downwards.
GCCTCTCGAACCGAGTTGGGAGTTTGTCTCGATCAGAACACGATGAGGGTGTGTGGACTCCCCAGCAACCGAGCCATCATATCAATCACCATGAGCTACTACTCTGGTGGTGCAGCGGCCCTCGCCCCTGTAGGGCCCTCCTGCAAAGGCATCACCCTGGTGCAGGACCCTCCCGCAGGAGCTCGCTGGATTACTTCCGGCGTGTGGCGGCCGCGACTGATTAGGCATGGGTCGCCCCCTTGTCTTTACACGACTGCCGGGCCTTACAGGAGCCACCAGGACAGGGGTGGGACTGCAAACTCCTTCTTTCTGCCTCGTGGCCCTCCTGGATCATTTGGGGGGCCTTCCATGCTAGAGACAGCAGGCTTCAACACCCCTCTAACTCTATGCAGAGTTAGGATCCAACTTGGGCCCCATAGCCCTACCAGCTCTCAGCCGAGTCCTGCATGGTGCCTAACGAGCAGGAGGGCTGTCTGACCAGTGGAGGTCCTTGCCCCATATGACCTACGTTCTTTGACGCGCCACAGGGGCTCGTGGGTCTGCAGCACCATTTTGGGCTGATACTAGTCACCTTCTCCAAAACGGTGGTACCTGAGACACCCTTAATCTGCACCGTGGGATGGCCTGGGTGCCTTTAGACAGCAGTAGTTGGACTAAGGGGCTGCTGCTGGGTCCCATATTGGCTTAGTACCCCCATACAACAGGGAGCAAGTCTACCGGAACAGGAAGCACTACCATTCTATGAACGTGCAAGTTGTCTGCCTAGCAGACTTGTACATCTCAAACATCTGTGCCTGGTTCCCAGGATCTGCCCATGATTCCTTTGTACTGCGGAACAGCACCATACCCCAGCTGATGTCACAACTACTACTGGAGAGGGCCTGGCTTGTAGTTAAGTGTGATCTGTCCTAACTTTATGTGAGAAATGTCAGGTAGTATGACCTGAAAGTGTGTAACTCATTGTTGCACTTCTGTCTATCTTCCATCTAGGAGACTCAGCGTATCCCAACCGGCCATTGTTGTTGGCACCGCTGAGGAATCCTACAACGCATAGGGAAGCCCGCTTTAATAAGGGCCATGGAAGAACACGGCGGCCAGTGGAGCGGGCTTTTGGGCTCCTGAAAGCCAGATTCGGATGTCTAGACCGGACTGGTGGCCCCTCCTCTACTCACCCGGGAAGGTAAGATCAACGAGGCCTGCTGCATACTCCACAACATTGCCCTGCGATGGAACATACTTTACACCGCAGAGGATGCAGGCCATGAAGACCCACTGGGTGGGGACCTTGGAATGCCAAATTAAGATGATGGTAGTAGTGAAGAGGAAGAAGCGGACTTGCATCAGGATCTCATCCAGAACTACTTCTCCTTAGTGTAGGTATGTTGTGAGATGTGATGACTGACTAATCTTGCAACTCTTGTAGTGATGTTGTGAGGAGGATGTTAATGCTACATACTAGGAATATATGGGTCTGGCAATATCTGGGTAAAGGTGTTTGTATTGTAAGTGTAGCTTTGTTCAGCTGTAAATGTTGTTTTGGACTGTGTTCTCTAGAAGTTGACAATGTGATGTATGTCATCTGTATGTTTCCTTAGCTAATCCCTCGGTTTTAATTTGTTTTACGTACCTTCACCATGTCTTCTTGATTTGGACATTTTAGAGTTGTGACATTAGCAGGTATATGATGTTGTTCAGACGTACAAAGTGGACATGGATTGGTCCTGGGAATGTCTGTCACAGAGTTTGGGTGTGCAAATCCGGTGCCAAGACAGCTTGCACAGCGATAGGATGGAAGTTGCCTAGCTTCCATTGGACTTGTTCCTTGTGGTGCGTTGGTCCTAATGCAATATGTGTGCCATTAAGTGGTCCAACACATTGTTGTGTTGTGCCCAAATCATGCTATTCTGCCTTCACAGTGGGTAACTCTTCATTGTGTATGAACTGGATGTAGCTGTTGATGTGTCTCCTCATTGTAGGCCAAAGTGCTTGTAGCACATCACTGACATTTAAATGTGACGTTCCACCAGCTGCAAGCAACACTGGATTGAAATGACCCTGTGGTCAGAAACTGTTGTATTAGCATGTGTTTGTTTTTTCTTTAATCGATGTAGGATTCCTTTTGTGAGGTAGGCAATATGGCTCCAGCTGATAATGTAGACCTAATTGATTGTTGTCTATTGTGTAGGATATTGTCAGATGTATCCCATCATTCCATGTTGTGAAAGTTTGCAAGTGAGTATGTGATCACTGACCCAGAATAACCGAGTCATGTCTTATTTGCTATGTTTCTGACATCATGTCAGCCTATGATTTGAACAATGGAATAAAGATGTTCTCTGCCCAGAAACTTGTATGTATGTGTTGTTGTGACATGGTAGTGATCCTGAGTTGAAAATTGTTTACATACAACATATTCATGCTTCCAGAAGTCCCTAGTTTTGACATTGCAAAGTTTACCTGATAGTACATTCACATTGTTATATGTGAGAATTACAACAGGAGACAGTGCTTTGGTGACAAGTGTTTTTATTGCAGTGAACAAGGCCAAGAAATCAACATACAATTCAACAGTGCAAACAAAAAGTGCAGTCTTCAGTCATGGTGGATGAAACCATTGTAGTAGAGTCCTATTCAAGTCTTTGTGCATTGTCCACAAGACTCTTTATGGGGTCGGACCTGCCTACTTCAGTAATCGCATTAGATGGCATGTCCCACAACGCAATCTTAGGTTGTTGTCTGCCACTCTGCTGGTCATTCCTCGGGTGAAGACTGTAAAATGGGGTGGCAGAAGCTTTTTTCATTTGGCCTCTAAACTTTGGAACACTCTGCCTTTTACACTGAGAAGCCAAACCAATAGACAGCTGTTTAGAAAATCGCTAAAAACATGGCTGTTTGCACCCACGTCCTAGCCTCTGCCTGCTCCCTCTGATCAAGATTTAATGACAGCTCTAGCGCTAAGACGCCTCGGCATACATGCGCTCTACAAAACCTTCATTTCATTTTTTCATTTCAAATGGTCAGGAGTCCAAAGTCCAACATACTCCACCCACCAGAAATGGAAAAGTGGGCAGGAATAGTACAACAAAGTGAATGTGTAGCACAAACAAGAGGACATTAGGGTCGAGGTCTCTTACTGGCGGTGGGAGGTGACTTGCCATCCTGAGCTCCTGTGTTTTTGCGTGGACATCCCCTCTTTTTGCCAGAGGGGAGACTTGGAGCTGCCGACACAGGGGCGCTTGCAGCTGTGTCGTCCTCTGACTTGGCCTCCCTTCCTGTGGCTGTGGCAGATGTTGATGGTATGTATGTACTTGGACTATAGGAAGGGGTAGATGCAGGTGGAAAAACCCTACAGAGGGTGGTGTTAATGTCCCGCAGCACCCCAACCAGGGAGGCCACCTCAGTGCGGATGCCGGCCACCCGAGTGTGGATGCCGGCCACCTCAGTGTGGATTCCGGCCAACTCAATGTGCATGTCAGCAACCTCCCGGTATGTGTCCCTTTGCAGCTCCTTCATTTCCCGAATTTCAGCCAATACCTGGCCCATGACACTTTGGGAGTCTTGGTAGACTCCCAGGACTTGGGTGATGGCAGCCTGGTTGACTGTGGCCTTGGTGGGCTCACTCTGCGGGCCCACAGTTACCCTCCCACTACGCTTACCCCCACGCCTCTGTGCCCTTGGCGCAAACTGCACCCTCTTACTGGGTCCCGGTTCCTCCGTGACTGGGGTGGTGTTTGCTGTCGAAGAATCCAGGATTGGGTGTACAGGGTGGTACTGACTGTGCTAGGTGCACAGGTTGGCTGTGATGTTTCAGCGGGGTGGGAAGTGTTGTAGTGGGCACAGTGAGCCACACTGTTGGTGTCTGCTCAGGCTGACCAGATGGGCCAGGACTGTAATCCACATCCACCTTTTCAGGAGCGCTGTCATCAATGAGGACATCATCCTGGGGTGGAGAGGAACTCTGTTCAGTTTCCAACCTCTTGCATGTGCAGTGGTGGATCGACCTGTTGAGAGATAGAAAACATTGTTAATGTTGGAAGTGAGGTATCTACATCCAGGTTGTTTGGGTCAAGGTAAATGAGGACCTACAATGGAACAAAATAGATAGAGATTAGCATTGTCACCTATTTGCGTGGAGTTGAAGTTGGTTACTAGACATTTGTTGACATTCAATAGATGTAGTAGATTTAATCAGCTCATTAGCTGTGAAGATATGAGGTATTTCGGCTTTAGGGATAGACATTACATCTCCAAAACTCTTCTTCAAACACAATGTGGTCCTAATGTTTATTGGTCCATTCCAAGGCTTAGTTGTGTCTAATGCAACCAAATACCCAGCTTGGTTGCATGTTTAGCATTGTTCATCACGTGAGAAGTGCAGTCAAGGGGTCAACTGGCACTGCTAACCAGCTGAGTTTCCTTCATGGGTCACATTTATTAGGGGTACAGCGTTGGTATGGTGTCATTCATGCCATCATTAGTTTCAGTTGATGGGTCCAAGACACCATCAAGCAAACTATTCAGACATATGTCTGTGTGGAGCATTGTCTGTACATTGCACAGTCCATGATGAGTGAACATCACTAGTGACATGGGAGACAAGTGAGATGGGGCAAAGGAGTCTAGCATCTTAGTTAGAGTAGCAGTCACAAGGCCTCAAGGTAATAGTAGTAGTTTTTCTATCTGAACTTACTATGACTTGACAAATGGTAAGCTGCATTACTAGTGAATTTCAGTAGTGACATGGGAGACAAGGGAGAAGGCACAAAGGGAGTGTAGCAATTTGGTTTGGGTTGCAGTCACAAGGCCTCATGGTAGTAGTGGTAGCTTTTCTATCTGAACTTACCAAGACTTGACAAATGGTAACCTGCATAATAAGTTAACTTCATTAGTGATATAGGAGACACGTGAGAAGGGACTGAAGGAGTGTAGAATCTTGGTTATAGTTGGAGTGACAAGGCCTCATTGTAGTTGTAGTCACTTCAATATCACTTTAGCAACACTTTGTAATGGTAAGCTGCATGACTGGTGTATATCAGTAGTAGCATGGGAGACAAGTGAGAAGGGGCAAAAGGAGTAATGCATCTTGGTTATAGTTGGAGTGACAAGGCCTCATGGTAGTTGTACTCACTTCAATGTCACTTCCCCAACACTTTGGTAATGGTAGCCTGCATGACTAGTGAACTTCAGTAGTGATAAGGGAGACAAGTGATAAGGCGAAATAGGAGTGTAGCATCTTGGTTAGAGTTGCAGTCACAGGGTCTCATGGTAGTTGTATTTACTTCAGTCTCACATTAGCAACACTTGGCAAACGATCAGTATACCAAAGCTGTTGGCAACATGCATTTGGGATGGACCATACATTTATATTTTCACACATATCATGGGTCCAGGATTAATATTTTGATGGTAATGCACTTACAGACAGAATTGCAACATGTGGCATGTCATGGAGTTGGATACACGTGCTCGTATATGCAACAATAGACATTGCAGCAGACAAACCAACATCTCAGATACTTTGAGTATTGCATGTTAGGAAAGTAGACAGAGAACAGAATATCAAAAGCAGAGTTGAGAGCAAACAGGACACTGTGATATTGTGGCAGTTATTGAAGTGTAACTTACCAGAGTCCACTCCCCCCTCTATTCATGTCAAGCCCTCAGTAAGCAGGATGGTCAAGACAATCTCCTCTCAGGGTAAGAGTTGTAATGGTGCGCTGGGAGGGCCACCACCAGTCCTCTGGGCCTCCAGGTGGTGGGTGTTATACTTGGTACAAACCCTCATTCCTAATGTGACCGTGTGAGCAGGGTGGTACAAACTTAATTCACTCTGTTGACTATCCTGCCCCATATTTAATTTTTCCTACTGAGAGGAGTTTGCTGGACTTGGGACGCAAAAATGTGTGGCTCTACTCTAATGATTTCATCCACCATGACTGTCACTCTTGCTCAGTGAAGCTTGTTTTTTTTTCCGGGCATGGTGGAAAAAAAAGGTGAGTGAGTATATGAATGAAAAACAAACAAGTGTAAAAAGGTGCAAAATAAACATTACTGATGGTGTAGAGTGCTAAATGGGAAGATGAAAAAAGGATGCCTTATCTAAAAATGCTGAAAATGGCTGGTTGTCTGTCTTGCCGTGCTGCAGTTTGGAAGCAAAAGATGCTGGTCAGCATGCGGTGTGATTTATAGTGTCAGTTGCAGGCATGTCCACCTGCCAAAGCACATCAGCTGTGTATTTTTTATATCCATCCAATGGTCACTGTTGTGGGTTTTTTTTTGGGCAGGTACTGCAGCGGTCACCCACCATTGGGTAACTGCCATTTGTTGAGCACTGCTGTGAGACCGCAAGTACGACTGTCTAGTCATAATACACTCGGCGGGTAGACTGTGGAACTAGCTGCATCATTGGACGCACATCAACATTGCAGACTGCAGCGGTCCCACCGGGGTAGACTGCTGTGGCCGCGGTCGGCGTTTCAGACAGCACAACTCGTAATACGGCAGGTGGTAGATTGCTGGCGTAGCGGTGGCATGAACAAAGTGAACGTGGTTTTCGGGTGGACGGACTGCCAAACTCGTAAAAAGCTCCTTAATTTTTATGTGTTTAATATCGACGTAGTTAATATCATTGTTAATTATATCATTTTTAGTGGTAAATAGTCTGTAATATATTGTATTTTTGTTTTTATAGATTTCTTATTTATAGTAATGGTTTATAATAAAAAAAAAAATTATAAGATCTTTTTTGTAATTTAATTAGTTTTTTTATTTAGTATAATTATATTTTTTAGGAGTGGTGTGTTGGGTTTATAGGGGATAAGGGTGGGAATAATGTATTATGTATATATTTTTATGTTTATTTAAAAAAAAAAATTACAAAGAAAACATAAGAACATTTTGGAGCGGGATGCTGGGTTTATAGGGGATAAGAGTGGAAAGTATTTTATAAAATTTAGTATTATTGTGTATTTTTAATGGTAATAAAAGAAAATCTAGATAAAAATGTTTTTTAGGAGCTGGGTGTTGGGGTTATAGTGGACAAAGGGTGGGGAGTATTTAAAAAAAAATATGTATTAGTATTTATTTTTAGATGGTATTTGTTTTGAGTAAGTAAAGTAATTTAAAATTAAAAACAGATTATTTTTTTAACATCTTTTAATATTAAAAAAACAAATTCGGCGTGGCCTGGACCTTGATGGGGTAGGACGCACGCAGCTCGAGCTCCGTCCTCCAGGGTCGGTCCGAGTCTCTAACCGAGCGTTTTAAGGCACGGGGGCACAGTCTGTGTCCCCCCCTCGACTGCTGATCGCCCGCATCACGCTCCGGCATCCACGCGGGGGCCTGGGCACTGCATATCGCCTGGAAGAGCCGGCGACAATCTGCCGCGGAGGTCTTGCCCGCCATCTTGTTGAAAGCCGCGAGGCGACCCTCGACTGTGAGAGGCCCCGGGAATGCCTGGCGGAGGGGGTGTGAACAGCCCTGATCTGCGCTCTCTATCCTCGCCGCTCCGGTTCTGGACGGCGGGCTGCGAGGGGTGCCCTGGGAGGCCCTGAGGCTTGGTGGCGCCCTGCGGAGCAGCCTGAGTCACCCACCGGACCGGGTGGGGAGGCGGAGGTGCGGAGTGATCGGCGCTGGCCCTGGGGGTGGCGGAGTGGCCCTAGGGGGCTGGGGACATCACCGCTGGCATTGCACTCGGCGCTGGTCACCCCCCGGGGGCCCTCACCCCACTCCGTTTGAGGGCGCTTCCCCCCTTTGGCCGGTGGTGTTAGCGCGGGGGAAGGCTGGCCGCCTGCAACGGGGGACCCTGCCGGCCCTGAGGCCTAGTCGGGCCTGTGCTGTCTGCATCCCTGCACCACTCCTGCCTACCTCAACGTGGCGGAGCTGTGTCAGCGCTGTTTGGCGGAGCCACGGGCTGGTGGCGTGGAGGGTGATCCTTGCTCCATCGCCTCTGCCCTGCGCTGCCGAGGGTCTTCCTGTCTGAGGGACGGGGTCGGCGGGATGCGGCCTTGAGTGGCGGGAGGCCCGAATTGCCCGAGGACTGTCACGACACGCATTACCCCTGCACGCCACTGCTGCTCTGCACGGCGCTCCATCAGGGAGGGGGGACGCTGACGCGTGTGCGGGCCTCGCTGCCTGGCTCGAGGAGAGGGCAGTGCTTGGTGCCCCAGAGACGAGATTGCCGTGCCTGCACGCCTGCCTGGCTCCGGGAGGACGGGGGTCTTGGGTGCACCCAGGAGCCGTGTCTGCGCTGCCGTCCTGATCTGCGCGACCGGGGGCGCAACCCTAGAAGGCCGGGCCTGCTCCCTTTCGCCTCTTCCCCCGGAAGGGCCCGATCTGGTGGAGTGACCGGTTGCAGGAGTGGGACCACCGTCTGGACGCAGGCGGGCGCTCATAGGGGCTCCGCTCCCCTCCTGGCCAGCAGTATGACCAAACCTAGAGCGGGGAAAGCTGCAGCACACCCAGCACCCAAGGACGCGTCAGTGATGGACTTGTGGAGCAAACACGCCCCGGCAACCCCGCAGGAGGGCCCCGAGATGGCCTCTAAGCTGGAGGCCCCCGAGACTGGCGCTATCACGCAAGCATTCGTGGCTAACTTCCTCCAGGAAATAAAATCGGAGATATCCTCTCTCAAGCTGGAAGTCAAGACCTATCTATCGGACATTCACCGCGATGTCACCGAAATTGGCTCTAGAATGGATGACCTGGAGCACACCCTTGACTCCCGTGCGGAGGACCAGGAGGACCTCAGGCGACGGGTCCTGGTGCTTGAAGAGCAACATATAGAGCTCCAGATTAAGCAGGATGACTTAGAAAATAGGAGCCGCCGGAACAATCTCCGCATCAGGGGCATGCCACGGGGCGCAGAAGGGCAGGACATACTGGCATATGTCGCGGACCTCCTCCACACTGTCAGGGGAGATGACGACTCCTCTCCTCCAACTTTAGACCGCGCACACCGAGTGGCCCCCCCACGTGGCAACCCCAACCTGGTCCCGGACATCTTGACCAGGGTTCATTTCTACACGGAGAAAGAGGCCATACTCCGGGCCTCAAGAACAGCTGAGAAATTGGAGTATGAGGGACACCGCATTCAAATTTTCCAGGATCTCTCTCCCCTTACTCTTTGCCGCCGCAGGGACTTCCAGCCAGTGACTGCTAAACTGAAAGAATCCAATATTAAATATCAATGGGGCCATCCTTTTGCTTTGATCTTCCAGTGGGAGGGGAAACGTCGATCGTTGAGATCTCTTAAGGAGGCCCTCCACCTACTCCACATTTCCCCAGGATCGTGGCCCTCGTCTCCCGCGCCTGCGGACTCGCCCTGCCAGATCTCCCTTCGCCCCGAGTAGTCGAAGGTGCAGCCCCCCAACTCAAGATCCTCCTTGGCCAGCTCGACAGCCCTTCAAGCCAAGAAAGACATCATCCATCATTTGAAGGCGATGGGGGCCCCACAGTCATCAGCGGGGGGGAGGGTCTGAGGTCGGGACACCCCTCGCCCTCCGGCTCAGGCACTGGGGACTGACTCCCTGATAGAAATATCCTCCTTCGCAGAAGAGGGACAGGTCCTTTGCTTTGTGAGCCTTCCTTTGACCCCCTATGTAGATGTTTGGGCTAACGAGTAATGCTATGTCACAACACTGTATTTGTTCTAGATATATGCTCTAGGTAGTGACGTCGGACCACTCTGCTTCTCTGTGAGTCCTGCTAGCATAGTTAGGTAGCTTTTCTTTGTTGCAGGACATTTGTATCTGTTATGTACTGGTTCCCTGTGATGCCCCTTTGTATAGCTACTTATTAGCATGAGCGCTCCACGCTTGATGGAGCTCGTGCGCGGCCTGCATCCCGCTGTCTCCTTCTCCCCTTCCCCTGCCTTCCTTGCGCGACCTGCCTCTCTCGGCCGCCCCGCTGCTCCCGGGGCCCGGCCCCCGGCAGTGTCCTGGGGCCTTGAGGCCAATTCAGAGTAGGCCCCTGTACATCTCCGCTGCCGCTGCGGCGGGCCGACTACTGGAGGGCGAGGGTCGTCTGCCCCCTGGACTCTCCATGGCCCACCCCGCCATTTCCTTAGTCCCCAAGAGGAGTGACTCCCTCAGAACCTCCCTGGTATTCACCATCGGGCCGCTCCTGGACTGGAAAGGTCCTTCTTGGCCCAGTTGGCCTTTTTGTTATTTGATATTCTTCTCGGTATCTGCTGCTATCTCTGCCCTACTTTCTCTTACCCTTCTTTTCTCTACTTGGATTCGTGGGGAGGGAGCCTGCCCTCAGCAATATGTCTCAGCTTCTGGTAGGGCATATTGGGGGCCCACTGGCAAAGCCCATTGCTCTTCCAGCTTGGGTGAGATCCCACACCCTCCATACGCTCTAATACAGCCAATGCTTCTGACTCGGACTCGCAGCCCGGCCAGGGAGAGATGCGACACTTTGTATTTCAGCCATCGCATGCCACTAAGTGTACAGACCAATGGCGCAGCTTAAATGTCTATCCCTTAATGTCAAAGGCCTAAATGCCCCGAACAAGAGAAAGCAGATCTGGCGCTATCTTCAATTACAGGACCCAGATATTATTTTTCTCCAAGAAACCCATCTTCTACGGACGGACACTTCCCGCATGTCCCACCCCAAGTATCCCTTGCAATTCTGGGCTTCTGCACACACCAAGACAGCAGGGGTGGCTATTCTTTTTAAAGCGGGCCTCCCTGTACAAACTACACGTACCACACGGGACACGAGGGTAGGTTCCTCAAGCTGGTGCTTTCACTGCAAGGTAAACAACTTGCCTTGCTCAACGTGTATGCACCCAATCAGGCACAGGATGCTTTCCTTCGCGACTTACTTAAGACCTCGCTCTCTCGGAAAACTAACCCTATCATCTTTGGGGGCGATTTTAATTTAGTGTGGGACCCTAATAAGGATCGCTCCACCTCCTCTTTTCAAGGAACAGGGGCTATGTCTGCGGCTCTCAAACGAGACCCGGACTCTCTGGGCCTCGTAGATGCTTGGCGATACTGGGAACTGGAAACACAGGACTACACCTTCTACTCCCATGTCCATCGCTCACACTCCCGTATCGATTACTTCTTCTTATCCCACTCACTCATTCGCTCCCTGGAAACGGTGGGGATTTCGGATATATCTATCTCAGATCACGCCCACCTGGAAATTACCCTATCCGCTTTGGGGCGACACCCGAACTCCATCCTGCGGTGGCGCCTACCCCCACATGTCCTCCGTGACCTGGTGGACGTAGCCGAACTCAGGCAGGCCATACAATCATATTTCACAGCCAATGACCTCCCGGAGACTCCCGTCCACACACTGTGGGATGCTTTTAAGGCCACGATTCGGGGCGCCATCACCTCTATTTCTATAGCCCGCAGGCGAGAGTCCCGTTTGGTGGAGGATAACCTTGCCCGTGATATTAAAGCATTAGAACAACAAAGTTGTAGCGCGCCCTCTCTCGCAACGCGCAAGAGACTGGCCTTGCTTCGAGGCCAGCTCAAAGCTCTCCGAGTGAACAAGGCGGAGCACTCTCTCCTGGCTCTTAAACAAAAATTCTATGGGGGGGGCAACTGGGTGGGCTCCATGCTGGCGCGTCGCCTCCGCCTCCAACTCTCACGGGGCCACATTGCTAAAATTGCCCTACCGGAGGGGGGATGGGCCACCTCTGAACAAGCTAAGCAACGGGAGTTTAGCAAGTTCTTTACCGACCTGTACAGCCAGGAAGACACCTGTGTGGCCCAGATAGACCCCTTTTTAGCAACATGCCCCTGGACGCCACTAACCCCCTTTTTTATGAAGCAGTTGGAAGAGCCCATCACGGCGGCGGAGCTTTAAAAAGCATGCCTGTGGGAAAGTCGCCAGGGCCTGATGGCCTAACGCTGGCCTTTTTCCGCTTATTCCTCCCAGAACTTCAGGCCTATCTATTGCGCCTTTTCAACTCCTTTGCGGAGACCGGGTCTGTGACTGCGACGATGGCTGAGGCGGTGATTGTTCTCATCCCCAAACCAGGGAAAGATCCCACTGTATGCGCCTCATTCTGGCCTATTTCACTATTAAACGTGGACGCCAAACTGTACACTAAAATCCTCGCCCAACGACTGGCTCCCCACCTTCCGGGTCTAATCAAACCGGATCAGGTAGGCTTCATACGGGAATGCCAGGGAGCGGACAATATTCGCTGCGTGGCCCATCTGGTGCAAAAGGCTCAGCACCATAATATACCAGCCTTCCTTCTCTCCCTTGACGCCGAGAAGGCATTTGACCGGGTTGACTGGTCCTTTCTCTGGGCGGTTCTTCATCGGGTGGGACTCGGACCGATCATGATTGCGCAAATTATGGCTCCGTAAGCGGCGCCCTCGGTGCGAATCCGTGTTAATGGTCTTCTCACTCCCTCCTTCTCCATCTGCAGGGGCACGCGCCAAGGGTGCCCACTCTCGCCCTTGCTCTTTGCTCTTGCGGTGGAGCCCCTGGCAATCGCCGTCCGGCAATCGGCACACATCCGGGGCCTTCGCGTAGGAGGGATTGAACACAAAATGGCCCTCTTTGCTGATGATCTTCTCCTGACACTAACGGACCCAGCGAGCTCCCTACCTGCACTATTGGACATACTCTCCCAATTTGAATCGGTGTCGGGCCTTAAGATTAATCTATCCAAGTCGCAGGCACTCAACCTTCCTCATCAGCAATTGGCCGACCTGGGAACTGTTAACCCTTTCCAATGGGCCCCACACTCCATTCGTTACCTCGGGATCAATGTTACGACTACTCTAGACACATGGACAGGGGCGAACTGGCCGGCCTGCAGGACGGCGGTTCGAGCTGAACTTAATCGCTGGAAGTCACTTCCTATTTCGTGGCTGGGCCGCCAGTTAAAATGACAATCTTGCCAAAAGTTTTGTACCTTTTCCAAGTGCTCCCCACGCCGATTCCCCAGAGGGATATCCTGAACCTCCAGCGCGACATAACTACTTTTATCTGGGGAAGGGGACGGCCGCGCTTCTCCACAAAGGTCCTGTTACTGCCCTGCGACCGGGGTGGTCTAGCCTGTCCCGACCTGCTAGTATATTACTGGGCCTCGCATTTGCGATACATATCGGAGTGGACGGTTCGCGAAAGCGAAAAGCACTGGTTCCATATGCACAGGGCGGTGGCATGCCGCCCACTATGGGACCTGGCTTGGATACGGAGTGGTGGTAGACATCGTAGCGCCTACATTGCTACCCCGACGAAGACTGTTCTGGAGATCTGGGATAGGATCGCGGTCCCCCGTGGCCTCACTTCATTCCCCTCTCCCAACACATCGGTAGCGCTCAACCTTCCACCGGCTTTGCCCCCAGCATCCCTCCCGGCGTGGTCGGCCGGTGAATGCCGGGTAATAGAACAGCTTTTCGAAAACGGACTTTTTAAATCATTCGACCAATGCAGGCAGGACTTCAATCTTCCTAAAATTGCATGCCTGGAATATTTCCAGATCCGCCATTGGCTCCGTGCCCCCTCCTACGCGGAAGGTGCCACGTGGCAGCTTACGCCATTTGAATCCCTGGTACGTGCTTTTGACGGGTCTCGAGGGCTGATCTCTCGGACGTACAAAGTGCTCCAGCACTCCCACGCGGTGCCCCCACACACCTACCAGCGCCAGTGGCAGCTAGACATCGAGAATGACATCCTCCCGGTCCAATGGGAACAACTATGGCGGGATATCCCACGCATTTTTAAAAGTATATCCCAACAGGAGTCAGCCTACAAAATCATGACTCGCTGGTATTATACTCCCCTTCGGCTCCAGAAGATGTTCCCTGGATTCGCCCCTCTTTGCTGGCGTTGTCAGGCGGCCCAGGGCTCCTTCCTGCACATATGGTGAACATGCCCGCTTATCCTTACCTATTGGAAGGAGGTTCTGGGCCACGTCGGGGAGGTGTTGGGCTTCCCTCTACCTAGTGACCCGGGGGTGATCATTCTAGGACTCCGTCCATCATCTCTTAAAGCACTGACGCATATGGATTGGCACCTGGCTTCCCATATGCTCACTGCTGCTAAACAGGTCATCGCACTCCATTGGAAGAAGGCGTGCTCCCCCTCGTCCTTGGTTTGGCTTACACGTCTTTGGCACGTCATGGCGATGGAGCTCCTCTCCCGTAGGCTGGCAGGTACTGATGCCAAATTTGAACGCATCTGGCAGCCCCTGGTCTCGCATCTCTCCCGGCTGGAACACGCACGATCCGTCCCCCCTCGCTTGACAGCCCTTCAGCTCTTTGCTGATCCTATACTCCCAAGGGGGGAAACTTATGAAGAAGACACATGATGGAGAGGGAAGGGAATTGCACCCCTCAGACTGCTCACCTCTACGCCACTAAGGGTCTTTTGCTGCCCGAGCACCCCCTGCGTCAAGGGGCTGATCCATCACGCTCTCTCCCCTTCTTTTCTTTTCTTTTCTTTCCTCTCTCTTCATACTCTATCCTCTGCTGTTCCACTCTTTTCTGTACTTCTCTTGGTTTCTATAGACCTACGGCTTCTCTTGGCTATCGGTCACAGACAACGCAGTTACTGCCACAATTGGATGGGTTTTGACAGAACCAGTGTCATTGGCATGCACTCTCCTTGGGGCACCCCGACAGACATCTTGCCACCCTTAACACGCTCGTCTTGTTGATGCCCCCCAGGCGGTACATATCCGTGCCAACTCGGCATGTCTGGAGATAAGAGACTTTTTCAGCCATAGTACAAAGCATGTCTAGAGACTCCAAATATGGACAAGTATACGCTGCAACCTGTCTGTCCCTTATTGTCATTGTAACACTGGCTACCTGCTGTTGGCCCTCCTTTCTTCGTTATGCTACTTGTGATTACCCTCAAGCACAATGCCCTGTCACTTGGCCTTCTATACTGCCCTCTATGGCAAGTCTTTCATGGTTTATTGCAGTCTACAATAGGCTTTGTTCATTCTGTGATGCCTTCTATCGCCCGAGCTCTGGCGACTGTTCTGTTGAATTCCTAGGTTGTGTATAAATTCAATAAAAGAGATGTAAACAAAAAAAAACACAAAAAAATCCAAAAATTGATAACATATTGTTAAATATTAAAGCAATTAATTAAATGAAATTTAAAAAAATTGTTACGTGATTTGTGATGAAAAAATATAATTTTTTTAAACAATTATACATTTACTATAAAAACAGTTTTGCAAATTGTATAAAAATTATAATAAAATTGTTTTTGAATGTTGTAAAAATGGGAACAAATCAATAACAAAACATGATATAGTAGATTTGAAAACTTTATTTAGGTTAAAAAAATTCAAAATATATCGATAAATTGGAAAAAAATTAATACAATCCTATGTTTTTAATACAAATGTATTTCGTTTAAAAAAAATTAATTCAATAGTATGTTATATTTTTTTTAAATAATTACGAAACTATATTATTCATAATTATTAATATATTTGTATTTAAAATCTGTACTATGTTTTCAAATATTGTAGTGTGCTAAATATATTTACATATAAATATTGTTTCCAATTTTGTGTGAAATATATTTTTTAAGTTATATGGATAATAAACATTTAAAATGATTATGTTTTATTTAGGGGCCAATTACAATGTCGGGCGGTAGGGTTTCCAACCGCTGTTGCATCGGTCAGGAGACAGCCCGACAAGCAGTCGGCGGTCTGACTGCCCAATTAGGATATGACCGCCGTGGTGGTGGTCGGAAAAGTGCCCTGTAACAGTGCGACTTGTGTTGCGGCCCAGGAAAAGTGCCACAGCACAAGCTGCAGTGTAAAAGGGCACTTTGTGCACATCCATGCACTGTGTACCAGGCATAGTGCATGGATGTGTGGGGGGGCACTACATGTGCCCCCAGGGCCACTTTACAGTGGCCCAGGAGGGCCCTGCTTGGGCCCCCAAAGTCCCTTTCTGGCTGCCTTTTCTTGGCAGTCAAACTGCCATGAAAAGGCAGTCGGAAAGGGACATCGTAATGCCTACGGCGGTGCCTTCACAGGCACTGCCCTCATGTTATGGATATGATTCCGACCGCAGCCCCAACGGTATCTTGGATCCTGTCGGAAGCGGCGGTCTTTCCCCCCGACCTCTGCGGTCCGACCGTCTGCATTGTGATGCGGTGGTTGGACCGATGGCCTGTCTGTGGGTGAACCGCCACTGGCGGCCTGTCGGTGGCGAACCGTCCCACATTGTAATCGGCTCCTTAATTTGGAATGAATATGTTTTTATTAGATATTTATATAGATGTTTGTTCACTTTGTTGATATTGTGGTGGTAATAGTAAATGTTAACTTTTTAGTGTGCTATATTTTGGGTATCTTCTTTTGTTGTGGTGCGGGTATTGTAATTTTTGTATATTCAGGGCCTGATTATAAGTTCTGTTGTCCGACCACCGTACCGCCGCCGAAGCGGTCCGAAGAAGACCGCAGTGGTCTCCCGCCCGCTGTATTACGATGTCTCCAATGGGCCGGCGGCGGTCTTTTTGACGGCGGTGAATGTTTTTTCATATTTGTCAATGCATGTGTGTATACTCTGACTGCACAAGTGTCGAATGTACACATATGCATGACACATGTGAAAAAATGCCTACTACCCATTGCTGGAGTCTGGACAATATGTGCCCTGTCCAGTCAATGAGTAAATACTACAAAATGGACTTACCTGGAATTTGGCGCCAAAAGCGTTGTTTTCTTTGAGGTCAAGATGCTGCTGTGAAGGGGGACCTGGAGAAAGTGATCCATGTCGGAGACTGAAGGTAAGAAAAAAAAATGGTTGCGTATGCACCCCAAAACTTTAATTTCCGACGACTTGAAGCAGGCAGTCCCACCGCCACGATCCGATCGTCTGAAGGCCAACTTATAATTTGGATGACAGAGAAACTTCTCTGTACCGCCCTATAGGAGCTGCTTTCCTCCGACTGACGCTGTGGCAAATGTCTGGCGGTGGCATCAGTGCTCCGGTGGTCTTTCATTCTGAAATCCGGCAATATCGTAATACGGCGGGTGGACTGCTTAGTCAGCGGGCGTGAATCCGACACGACGCAGCGGTGGGACCTCCAAACACGTAATCATCGTGTCCAACACCTTCACTGTTATAAGTTATATTGGAGTGGGAATTGTGAATGTTGCCTCTTTAGTGTCCAGCACCTTCCCTGATCTATTTTATCGTGGAATGGGAATAGTAAATGTAAACCTTTTTAGTGTCCAAAATAAGTTTTATTGCAGTTGGAATGGTCAATGTTGCCTCTTTAGTGCCCAGCACCTTCCCTGAGTTAAGTTAGATTGGAGTGGGAATAGTAAATGTTGCTCCTTTAGTGTCCTACACTTTCCCTGACTTATTTTATCTTGGAGTGGGAATAGTATATTCAAACTTTTAGGGGCCTATTACGATGTCGGTCGGAAAGCCTCTGACCTCAGGTTGGAGGCTTTCCGACCGACATCGTCGGTTTCAATTCCAACTGCCTAATTACAATCTAGGCGGTCAGAATTGAAACCGGCCGGTCAATCCAGCTGGATTCTGACAGGCTCAAGGAGCCTGTCGGCCAGTCGGAGACCAGCCCGTAATCCCAATAAATGGCATTTCTGCTGTTGGGATTACGATGCTCGGTTTCCCACAGGCTTTCCATGCTGGGCTTTCCGAAATGGAAAGCCTGCGGGAAAGCGAGTTTGGGGGACCCTAGTAGGGCCCCCTTCTCTTTCCGCCCTCCGGATAGGGGTTCCCTGTTCATCCCTGCACCATGTGGCAATCACCGTGAGGTGCCTGCCACATGGTGCAGGGATGAACATAATCTCCCATTTCTCTTTCGGAGTTTGTGCTACGGCCGGTTTACGGCCACAGCACAAGCTCCCATAGGGAAATGGGTTGGTGTGGTTGCATCATAATTCTGCTGTTGGCACACCAACCGGAGATCGGTTGGTCCCGATTCCGTGATGATGTCGGTCAGAGGCAACTCCAACCAACATCATGATCATCCCCACTGTGTCCTAAACCCTCTTTGAGGTAATATGTAGTGTAGTGGGCATAGAGAATTGTAACAATTTAGTGTTATAGATATGTGTTTATTTTGTAGTGAAGTGGGACTAGTATGTGTTATGTTTGTAGTATTAAATATGTATAGTGTTATTTAATATAAATATTTTATATACATGTTTCTATTATTTAATATATATTTTATAATTTTTGTATTGATTTTTAAAATATTGTTGTACATGTGTTATATTTTTAAACATTTTTTAATATTTTAATAAATATTTTTATAACATTTGGGGCCCGACTACAATGTCAGTCGGAAAGCCTCCGACAGCTGGTTGGAGGCTTTCAGACCTACATTTTAGGTTTAAACTCCGACCGCCGTATTACAATGACGGGGGTCAGAGTTTAAACTAAGCCTGGGCGGTGAACTCCACTCCGCTTGCGAAGTTTGCAGAGTTTTTAGTTTTTTTTACCAGCTCGCGCTCGTCAACATCAAGTTGGCAAGCGTGAGCAAGGAAAATCCACCTCCCGGCAAGATTTTTCCTCATTTGTGTTCGTCAACGTCAAGTCGGCGAGCAAGAGCAAGGAAAATCAACCTCCTGGTGAGATTTCTCAACGCGGGCGGTCGGATTTCTCATTGGGAGAGGCCACGTATGTTAGTGACCGCTCGCATTGAGAACCATCCGTTCGCGTTGAGAAAGCTGCCGCTCAAGTAGAAAATCTACTCAAACGGCAGAAAGGAAGCATGGCTCGCTTGCACCCGCTTAAGCTGTGCATGGTGCCGTTCGCGATAATTTCACAGCGTGAACAAACACCGGAACTGAAAATTACCGCAAACAGCACTTTTTTCTAACTCGCTCTGCCGCTTACGGAGCTCCGCGTAGCACGGTGGAGTTTTTTTTGCACTTTGCAGTGTTCCACGTAGTAGAAATCCGTGAACTCCGCCCAGGCTTAGTTTAAACCAGCCAGGCAATCCGACTCGGTTCCAACGGGCTCAGGAGCCGTCAGCCAGTCGGAATGGCCTCATAATCCTTTAAGGACAGCGTTTCCGCCGTCAGGATTATGATGTTGGTTTCCAACAGCCTTTCCATGTCAGCCTTTCTGACATGGAAAGGCTGTCGGAAAGCGACTTTGGGGGCCCCTAGCAGGGCACTCCTCCACCTGGCCCTCCGTATGTGACCCATGGGGGCATCTATGGTGTCCCCCTGAAAATACCTGCACCATGAGGTGCCTTCCACACGGTGCAGGGATTTTTCACAAACTCCCATTTCTCAAAGAGAGCTTGTGCTGCGGGCGGTTTCCCCCGCCACACAAGCTCCCATAGAGAAATGGGAGTTTGAGACCGCACCATGTGCCGTACGCACCGTAATGAGGTGTGGGGAACCGCTGACCTATGGCCGGGCGGTTCACACACCGAAACGGTGTCGGTCGGAGGCAACTCCAACCAACATTGAAATCAGGCCCTTTGCTATTTTTCCCATTGATTCTTATGGGGAGATAGTCTGTTTTCTAAACTTTTATTAAGCGCCCATTTTTTTCTACCGTGAAGTACATTTAGTGGTCTATTGGTGGGTCGTTTGTGGAAGAAAGAAGTCGCGTTGGGTGCTGCTGTTCATCAGGAAAGGTAAGTTAATTTTTACCAATTTTTAAGATGTGTGTAAGGTAGGGGGAGGTAGAAAGTATGTGTATATGATATGCGTGATGTGATTTGTTAGTTTATCATATGTTTTATTGATTTTTTAGATGCTATGTGGTATTGCATAGTTTTATTATGTGTTTTAGGAAGTAAAGTGTTTTTTTATGTAAGTTATGTGTAATGTATGTTTTGCTGACTAGTTTTGTGTAGAATAACATTATGGCCCTCATTACGATGACGGTCTAACAAGCGTCCAACCGACATCGTTTTGGGATCGGGACCGCCTGACAAGTAGGCAGCAGTCCACATGCCTTTTTGACCAGAAAGGGCCACAGCACAAGCCTCAACGCAAAAAGGCATGATTGGAAACATCCCTGCACCGTGTGCCAGGTACCGTGTGGTGCCTGGCACAAGTGCATGGATGTTTCAGGGGCACCACAGGTGCCCCCCGGGCCCAATAGCAGAGGCCCAAGGGAGACAGGGGCCATGCTAGTGGCCCCCAAAGTCCCTTTTCGACAGCCTTTCTATGGCAGTCAGACCACCATGGAAAGGCTGTTGGAAAGGGACATCTTAATCCCTGCGGGGGTGCCTGAGCAGGCACCTCCCCTATTGTAGGGTATTACGCTCCGACTATCGTTTTAACTACTATTTGGTGGATTACTTTTTTAAACAGAGGATTTGGCGAGAGATCTACAGCAACAAAATCGTAAGTTAATTTTATAAATTTGCTGTGTGGGAAATGGTATATATCTAAAATAATGTTATGCTGAAATATTTGTTATGTTATTTGGTTGAAAGTATGTGATGTATTTTAAAAATGGTGTAGTTTGTTAGTTTTATGTATTAAATATTTTTTTTAATCCTAGTATTAATATTTTTACTATCTGAGTGAGTAATGCAGAATTTAGGATTATATTTTCACTGTTATAATATTATTATTTTATCAGTTTTAAAAAAATATGTTTAAATTATTTTGGTGTACTATGTTGTAGTTTGTTAGATGCCTGGTAGATTTCATATGTGGGTTAGAGGATAGATTTGGCTATTATTTCTAAATAGTGTAGTCCTTTGTTGTTTATAAATATTCTTACTTTAAATTGTAGCATTTCATAAATGTTTCTTGTTTGTGTGGCTAGTTTTGGACAGATTTCTGTAACAAGGTGTTCTATTCTAAGTTCTTGGTAGCTTTGCTCTTTTTGTAAGGCTTCTAGTAATTTGTATAGCGTAGGTTGAGTTCTGCCTAGTGTGGATTGGAAGGCATTGTTCCATCCTTCTACTCCACTGTTTGTTTTTGCCTCCTGTGCCAAGGTGCTGTCATAGACATTCCACCATGGTTTGTGCAATTTTGGCTGGCGTCTTGATCTATGCAGTCTGCCTACCCATTTGTCCTCAAAAGTAGTCCATTAGGGGAGTAAGCTTGTTTTCATTATTTTGATAATAGGAACTTTCTTGTAGGATGTTGCATTGGTTGGCTGTTCTGTCATAGGGACATAGGCTAGTGCAATAATGTTTTTGACTTCAAAGGCAAATTGGCTGTTGGTGGTGTATTCCACACTTAGGCCCTGATTCCGAGTTTGGCGGTCTGACCCCTGGACCGCCATTGTGACGGTCTAGAGTATGCCCGCAAGCCGGCAGCATCCTGACAGCCGCATTATGAGTAAAGCGCCGGGCTGGCAGTGTTGCAGCGGCGGTTCAACAGCAGCGGCATGCTTCGGCTCATAGAGAGCCTGCGGCACATGCTGCCTCCGCGGCACCGCCTCTTGCACGTCGATGCACTGTGTACCGTGCACCACATCGTGCATGGCACACAGTGCAAGAAGAAGGGCCACAACACGTGCCCCCATGCACAACCTTCATGGGCTACAACGTCCTGGGGCTCTATTTGGGGCCCCTTCCCTGCCTTTCCACTGACCTTTTCATGGCGGGGTCCCTGCCATGAAAAGGTCAGCAGAAAGGCAGATCGTAATCGCCACGTTGGTGTCGGCATTTGCGGTGGTCTTGTGGTGGTCCGACTACCCTTCTCGTAATTGGGCAGTCGGACCAACGAGTAGGCAACGGTTGGGCCACCACTGACAAAACAGCGGTCTCAAGACCGCCATACTCAAAATAAGGCCCTAAGTGCAGATTTCTGTAGGTGACGCCATATAATTTGATTAAAATGATAGTAACATCCCTGTATGGCTGTGTGGGGGTATATTTTTAGTATAGCTTAGATCATAGCTTGCTCAAAGTCAATAATAATTTTTGGGGGAGAGTAGTTATTTGTGTATTGCTTAATATGGTTTAGCAGTTCAATGTAGCTACTGCCTTTTTTGTTTGGAAGTAATGTATACACAAAAGGTATATACGTTTTTTTAAATCCACCATATATGGTGTATAGTTGATGGAATAGTTTGAGACACATTTTAAACGTGCCATCCATCATCCATGTTTGACACTGGGCTAGTTTGAGTAAGTTGGTTGGGGTAGCAAATATATGTCATTACTTTTATTAGACTCAGAATTGTTCCTCTTTATGGGTCATTGTAAGCTGTGGTGGAATGTCTATATCTCTGTATGTTTTAGGAGCAGGTGGGGTGTCGCTGGTGGCCCTTTTATTTAATGTTATCAGGTGTTTTAAGGTGGGTATTGATGGTAACTAGCCTGTTATATGTTCTGGTACGTGGGGTAGTATATCTTTAAGCATTTGTGGCGTGGGTTCTTTGGTACTAGTGCTAGCTTCTCTTATATTTTCTAATTCTTCTCTCACTTCCATTTCCGTTACATTGGGAGGGCGGTTATGCTCTTTTACATTAATTACTACAGTATCTTTGGTAGTTGCCCTCCCATAACAAGCATTAGAATAATATGTTGTACATTTCATTTTGTGCAGCAGAAGCATTTTCTTGACACGGTAGGTGTATCCCATGTAACACAGTAGCAGTTTCTCCTTCTGTGATGCTATACATTTTGCACCTTCTGTCATTATGTCTTTATTTACTGTCATAATATGAATATAGAAAAAGAGTTATTTAATAAATGTTGTTTATTAATATGCAGTTAAATATAAATTTTCTATTTTTTCAAAACGTACTTGTCTGTTGTTCAGAGACGTTTTGAGTTCTTGGAAACGTTTTCTTCGGCAAGCTTCTTCTTGAAACAGGTGTTTATTTCTGTTGTAAGAGAAAAAGTAGTTTTATTTATTGCATATATAATATTTTTGATGTTTAACGATGTTTAGGTTACTCGACTTTTAAATGTTGCTGCTTTAGTACGTTTAAAGCAGTATTTTTGATATACTTACTTTTTTTGTGGTCTTTGCTATGTACTTGTCGATGGAGTATAGTTGAAGGTTGAATAATCTGTTGAGAAGGATAAATGTTAAAAACTGTGGGCCCGATTAAGAGTTCGGCGGTCTTGCTGCCGTACCGCAGCAGCAGCTGTCTCCCACCCTCCGTATTATGATGTCCCCGCTGGCCTAGCAGCGGTGTTTCTGACAGCAGGGAATATGTTTTCATATGTGGCAATGCAGGTGTGTATATTTTGACTGCAGTGTACACATATGTATGACGTGAAAAAATACCTACTACGAGTACTTTCCCATTTCTGGGGCTGGACTACATGTTCCCAGTCCAGTCAATGGGTAAATAGCACAAAACTGATTTACCTGGATTTCGGCGCCAACATGGTCATTTTCTTTGGGGTCAAAATGCGGCTGTGAAAGGGGACCTTTGAGGAAGAGATCCACGTGGGAGACTGAAGGGAAGAAAAGGAAATGGATATGCACCCAAATTCCTTCGATTCCTCCAACTCGAAACAGGCGGTCTTCCCACCACAGTCGGCCCAACGGAAAGCCAACTCGTAATTCCGATGGCAGTCAACTTCTCTGTACCACCATCTGGCAGCTGCTTTTCCCCTACTGCTGTTGAGGTGGTCTGTGAATGGCTGTTTGTGGCGGCGGTGCTCCGGTGGTCTTTCGTTTTGCAAACCGCCAACATCGTAACATGGCAGGCGGACCGCCAACGGTGAAGCGTTGATTCCAACGCCCACGTGACGGCAGTCCTAAGACTGCCAAACTCGTAATCAGGCTCCATGTTGTTAGTAATTGTCTATTAATAATTGTTATTTAAAGTTAAAATTGTCGGGGGGCGTGGCCAAGATGGCGGACTGAGAGGTCGCTTGTCCCGGAGGCTCCCTGCTCCCGGCCTACTCGCCCGGCTATAAACTAGCAATTGGCCCGAGTGAAGCGCGGCTCACAGTGAGAAAGAGCGGGGGAATACGGCGGCAGTCTCCGCAAAGCAACAGGAGGCGATTCGAGCCTACCCGAGGGCAAAAACGACGGAGGTGAGCGGGCGGACTCGGCGCGAGAAAATGGCGCCCGGACCGGAGGATCGGTAGTGCGGGGACGCCGGCAGCGGCAGGAGAGACCCAGAGCAGCGGAGCCACAGAGACGTCCCATCGGGATCAACAACAAACCCTGGGTGCCCGGAGGTGCGGTGGCGCAGGGAGCGGAGCGCCGGCGGACTGAGAGCCCGGCAGCGGCCCACCACGACTGTGAAAGGGATCGGACTCCCCAAGCTGAGCGGGGCCTGTCATCGGCCTGTCACCGCTGCAACGGGACGGGGGGCAGCGCCGCTACGAGAGGGGCCCACGCTGACGAGACGACGGAAGAGGTGAGGAGGGAATGAGGTGATCCGCGCCCCGGGGCTCCAACAGGCTCGGAACACCCGAGGGGCCTGGAGTGCGGGGGAGGAGACGACTACGAGAGCGCACAGGCCCGTCGAGCACCAGGTCGGGCGCTGTGGGCCCGAGCAGGGGGACCTGCGGAGAGGGGGATCGTGACTCCCGCACCTGTTGTCGCCGGAAGAGAGCAAGTCCACAAAAGGGACCTCAAAAGGACCAGGCATAGTAGGGGCCCGCACCAGTGAGCTAGGGAGAGAGAATCCAGGGATCCCCGGACGGCACACAGAGCGCCGAGGCCTGAGAACTGAGAGGCCACAACGCACACAGGGAGCGGTGGCAGGGACAAGACAAGCCTAGAGCACCTTACTACGGAGGGGCCACTACGCGAAGAAGGCAAGCGGTGAGGGGGGGGTGTAGAGATCAGAAACGATCCCCCGACACCGGGTTAAAAGAGACAACCAATTCCTCCGTGAGCAGGCCCCACAATTACGCAGAGTGGAAGTGGGGGGAAATACCGCTAACAGGCCAGGACGGTGGCCGCCGGGGGCACAACATAGACGGAGTGTGACAGAAGGTAGAGCAGATTTGGAACGCGACTGACTCCTGTGGGGAGAAAGGAGAGGCCTCGTGTGCACTCCCGTCCTTAGGATAGTCGAGAGAGTCTGAGTCTGTGTCCGACTATAGAGCGACGCGGGGGAAGGTGGAGAGGCGGAGAGGGGAACAGAGGAGCCAACACTCGGCTAGATCAGTCGGCTGGCGGAGGAGAGGGGACTTAGCCGGCAACAGCCGCCACGTGGACGGCTCGGGAGCGAGGGGTGCCTACTGGGGGAGGCGGCACGCCGTCGGTCGCCGGGGGGACCCCCCTGCCCGTCTCCCATACGGGGCTCGAGTGACAGAGGAGACGTGAGATCCCCACCTGTTGGCAGGCCCAGCAATGTCCTCGGTGAGGAAGAGAGGGGAGAGATCTCTGAAGGAAATGCTAACCAGAGGACCCCTGCCTACGGACAAAGGTAACAGAACATCTCCTCCCCAGAAAACCCAACCAGACCCGGAAGACGGGGAGGTCCCCATCACCCACTCCTTCTTGGAGTCGCTTTTCAACGTCCTTCGAGACGACTTCCAGACCCTTAAGAGTGAAGTGGCGGGGGAGGTCCGCGAGATTCGCCGAGATGTTGACGCAATAGGTGAAAGAGTAGCGGCAATAGAGGGAAATGACATCACCAAAGGGGAAGAAGTCGAGCAACTCCAACAAGAGGTGATCCGCCTGCGAGATCAACAACTGGATCTCCAGGCACACGCCGAAGATCTCGAAAACCGCTCACGAAGAAACAACATTCGCGTCAGGGGAGTCCCTTCGAAAATGGAAGGATCAGATGTGAACCAGTACCTCCAAGGCTTGTTTAGAGACATACTAGGGGAGCCTCAAGACTTTCCTATCCGCATAGACAGAGCACACCGAGTTGGTCTGGCGAGACGGGCCCCTGCTCCTCCGCCAGACATCCTTGCCTTCCTACCGGATTTTCCTCTCAAAGAAAGAATACTGCGGGAGGCACGGTCGAAACAACCTCTACAATATCAGGGACTTTCCATTGCCCTATACCAGGACCTCGCCGCTAGTACGCTACAAAAAAGGAGAGACTTTAGGGAAGTGACTACCCACCTAAGAACACAAGGAGTGGCATACTCATGGGGACACCCTTTCCGCCTTATCTTTAAAATGAACGGCAAACTGCACCAACTCCGATCCTTCCAGGAAGCATGTAAGATCCTGGGCTTGGAACAAAGAACTACGGAAGAGTCACCCAGTCGCACACAGAATCTGCTGAGGAATGAGTGGCGGACAGTGGGGGCAAACGCTCCCCCAATACAGAACTACGTCCAAGCTCAGACACAATGGCGCAAGAGAGACTGCTGGCGCTAGAAACGGTACAGAAAGAAACCGCGCCGACGACCCCACCATGACTGCACCAGAGGGACCTTTTTCTTAGCATTGGTATTGCAATAGCCGGGGGGCTCGGGGCGGGGGCCCGGGACACTTGGTCCACACACTTACCCCGATTCTTTACTTACCACATGCCCAGGGTTTCGTACGAAGGGCAATGGACAATAAGGGGACTCTGGGGTTTACAAGTTGGGGTTAGGGAGGGTAGAAGAGGTCAGGGTGGGGGAGGGGGCGACAGAGTTTTTATTCGTTACCGGGTTGGGGGACGAGGGAGTCGGGGAAAGGGGCGGGGGGAACCGGTGTGCTGCCTACGGGGGGGATACATATGAGAATCGCGAACACAGGAGGGGGCTTGGAGGACATAAGAGGTGGTCTCCACCAGTCATAGCTGTTGACCACATAACTACCCTAAGTCAAGGTCCGCTTTGCAGATACTAACTCTTAATGTGCGGGGACTGAACAATCCCATTAAAAGAAGAGCGGTGCTATCCTATCTAGAGAACTCGGGGCGTCGGTGTGCCTCTTGCAGGAGACACATCTCCTCTCCAAGGATTGGCACCGCATGAAAACCCGAGCCTTTCCCCACCAATTCTACTCATCTACTTCAGATAAGAAAGCGGGGGTGGCCATTCTGATATCTAAATCATTCCCGGGAACGATGGGGGTCAAAGTGGCGGAGGTGAAGGGCCGGTTACTAGCCTACACACTTTGGGTGGGGGTGCCCCTCTGGTGGTGGGCTCGGTCTATGCCCCGAACTCGGGACAAGAACAATTTTTGAAACTGGCACTATCCGAGGTCTTATGTTCGCAGGAACGGAAAGTGGTCATAGGAGGGGACCTGAATCTGGTCATGGACGCTGAGAAAGATAGATCGGGGCAACGATATGGCCAAACAGGGGCAATTTCTAAGGCAGGAAAGGACTGGCTAAAGGATAGGGGTCTCCTGGACTTCTGGAGGGTGTCTCACCCCCATCTCACACAATTTTCCTATTATTCCCATGCACACCATACATACGCTAGGCTAGACCACTTCATAGGGACCACAGAAGTACATACAATGGTGGACACAGTAAATATCACACCAGCAGCACTCTCGGACCATGACGCAGTGGTAATGATTCTCTCTATCCCCTCAGTTAAGCGACCTCCAGGGAGGTGGAGACTCCGAGAAAATTTGCTTTCCAGAGCAGGGGTGTCCCAACAACTACAACAATGCATCTCCTAATTACCTCGCGATAAATGACTCCCCAGACACGCCTCTTTCAGCTCTCTGGGGGCGTTGAAGGCCGTGGTGAGAGGCGAACTAATCGCTATCTCTGCCGCCGAAACCAAAGAACGCAGAGAAAACGGGAACTCCTTACGGAGAAAGTGTTAGAACTGGAACGCATACACCAGCGGCTAGGCGCGCCGCGGATATGGCGTCAACTAAAAGCAGCACGAGCACAGCTAGGATCATTAGACCTTGACAGAGCCGAATACGCGGCCCTTCGACTGAAGCACTTATACTATGTGGGGGCGACAAAACGGGACGACTCTTAGCTAGTAAGCTCAGGGCCCGAGTCCAACGGGCCAAAATACAAACGCTCCGGAATGATGATGGGGAACCAGTTGAGGGAGATGACAAGATTGCTGCGGTCCTTCGGGACTTTTATTCCACGCTCTACGGGGAAACCTCACAGCCAGGTGGTGATGGGGCCACATACCTCCAGGGGGCAGCCACGTCGGCGCTGGACGCCGCGGGAGCTGAAGCACTAGACGCGCCCATTACGATAGAGGAGGTGATTGGAGCCATTTCCCGTCTTAAACCCTTGAAGTCGCCGGGCCCGGACGGGTTCTCGGCGGGATTTCATAAGGCCCTCTGCCCACTTCTAGCTCCGATTCTCACGCGGCTTTTTAATTCCTTCCAGGGACCTGGGACTATACCTAGGGACATGCTGACGGCAGACATCGTAGTCATCCCTAAACCGGGGAAAGACGCAACCCAATGTAGTTCTTACCGCCCAATTTCCCTCCTCAATCTCGATCTGAAGTTGTTCACGGGGATCCTAGCAGCTCGATTAGGCCCGCGACTGCCCGGAATCATTGAACCGGACCAGTCGGGTTTCATCTCCAATCGTCAAAGCAGTGACAACACTAAGCGAATACTGCATTTGATAGATAAGGCCCATCGCACTACCATGAACGCCCTACTGCTATCGGTCGACGCAGAAAAAGCGTTCGACAGAGTCAGTTGGGACTTCCTAGATAAAACCTTAGTTCATTTCGGCGTGGGGGAACGCTTCCGAACATGGGTAGCGAGTTGCTACTACAAGCCCGCGGCAGTAATTAGGGTAAATGGCGTGACCTCCCGACCCTTCGAGATACAGAGAGGTACGAGACAGGGATGCCCTCTGTCACCCCTTCTTTTCGCCCTATACGTAGAACCGCTAGCGCAACGAATCCGAGACAACCCTGATATTTTAGGTATCCCTTTCGGGGGGGAACAGCATACCGGGAGCCTATATGCCGATGATATCCTGGCAACTTTGGAGTCCCCTGAACGCTCAGTCCCAGCCTTCTTGCAAGAACTGACCGCCTTCGGTCAAGTGTCCGGCTTCAAGATGAACGTACAGAAATCCATGGTTTTACATCTAGGGAGTGGGGCAGAACAACGGGAGGAAGAGCGCCCACAATATGGTGAGTTGCAGTCTCGTGACTCAATTACCTACCTGGGGATAGAACTCGCTCCCTCTGTGGCGCGCACGGTCACACAGAACTATACTAAACTCCTCGCCCAAATTCAGAAAGATCTTAGACAATGGCAAAAACATTCTTTATCATTACTAGGCCGCATAGCCGCTATCAAAATGAATATCTTGCCCAAAGCTCTCTACATCTTTCAGACCATACAGGCCTGGCCCCCACCGGGGACCCTACACAAACTCCAGAACGCGGTGCAACAATTCATCTGGGCTGGGGCCCGCCCGCGCATGCGTAGGGATCTTTCACACCGACCCCCAGACGAGGGAGGATTGGGTATCCCAAATTTCTTAGAATATTTCAGAGCGGTGCAACTTCGACACTTAGTGGAGTGGAGCAGACCCGAGTCCGAAAAAGATGGCTGTTCCAGGACCGAGCACTGGCGAAACTCTCCTTGTGGAAGGTGCCTTTCCTCAAACGGTCAGATAGACCACCAAATCTCAGGGGCTCCCCAGTCACCAATACGCTGCTAAGAGTCTGGGACTCGGTGGCGGTCAAACGCGGATTCACATCCTTTCCCTCACCAATGACTCCCATATTCGATAACCCGGAGTTTTTACCAGGGCTTGAAGAACGAGCGTTTCCGCAATGGCGAACCACGGAATGCAGGTCGGCGGGACACCTCTTCGATCTGGAGGGGTTTCTGCCGTTGGCGGAATTACAACAACTCTATACAATTTCCGCCCCGCAACGCTACCAATACTTTCAGATCCGCCACTGGCTCCTCCATCCCGAGGTGAGACCGCTAGTCCACAGGAAGCTCACCACGTATGAGAGATGGTTATTAACCAAAGAGTCGGATAAAAAGATGATCTCTGACTTATATAACATGTTGCGTCCACCAGTTCCCTCCTTACCCTCTGCGGGACAGAGGCGATGGATGCGGGAACTCGGCAGGGAATTAACGGCGAAGGAGTGGCAAGCGATATATTTTCGGGCTAACCACACAGCCCGCAATACAGCTAGCAGAGAAGCGGCGGTCAAAGTGGTTACCTACTGGTACCTAACACCGGCCAGACTACACAAAGGGAACCCTGATCGAAGCCCGACTTGTTGGAGGGGCTGTGACGAAGAGGGCACACTGACGCACCTACTATGGGACTGTAAAGAAGTGACTGACTACTGGGGTGCCATCTTAGATGACATAGATAAGCAATTCGAGACTGAAATTCCCCGATTCCCCGCATACACGTTACTGGGGTTGCCCAATCCACTCACTTACCCCCTGAAGTCGATTAGGGGCAAACAGATGGGTCTGGCGATGGGGGCAGCTACTCAACACATTCTCTCATTATGGGGGACACAGACCCGACCAACACACACAGGTTGGCTACATAAACTTTGGTACCTTATAGGTATGGAGCGGATCCAGGCCACCCTGACGAACTCTACAGATACTTTCCGCACCATCTGGCGTCCACTGCTGTCCCTGTTAGAACTTGAAATGACTGAATTAACATGCCCTAAATACCTCCGTATCCTAAGGCTCACCGAAAGGGGACACACCGACGAGCCATCTTAACCTGCTCACTAATACAAGACTCCCACATTAGGTTCCTCAGAATCACTTCTTCAGCACACCGGTTCGGGGAGGGGAAGGGGGCTAGGGAACGGGGAGGGGGTCAGGGAGTTTCTTTCGTTTGTTGTTGATTCACACATTAGCATCATATATTGCGGACTGCAGACACCCCAGGCAACACCCCCATGAGTCTACCTCCATGCTCGGCCAGAACCGGCTTCAAGATGATGCATTTATATGTCTACGGATGTGACGAAAATGGGAGGGAGGACGATCATATATGTATCTTATGGGTTTGTCTGTTGTAACCAAAGCTACATCATTATTTTGATATGTTTGAAAACAATAAAAAACAGAGTTAAACCATAAAGTTAAAATTGTCTAACTTCGTATTTTAAATATAATCAGCACTTACTTGGAGAAGGGGATGAACGGTTGTGTATGTTGCAGGCTTCTGTTTTGCAGGTCAAATCTGACAGAATTTCCTCCCCTTCAAATGTTGGAGTTTTTTTGAGCTATTTTTTGCTTTAATTACTCTAGCTTTTATATTTTTTGTTTAATTGGTTAAGCTTATTTTATTAGTTATAGTTTTGTGTGGTTTAATATTATTGGTTGTTTTAACTTTATATCATTTGTTTTTCAGTTATGTCCTTATTTGGAAAATGCCAATTCATGCTCTTTTATGCTTGTATTCGAGATAACTTATTTTCTTTAATATTATATGTATTTATTTAAAGTAAAGAAATAATATTGTTTGTAAACATACATGCACATATATGTGTTGTATGTAAGTGGGATGTAAATCTGTGTAATGTATAATTTGGAGGAGTTTTATGTTGATATATTTTAAATGTATTATTACTGCTACTTATTATTTGTTTTAACAATATTTATGTAGTTGATATTGTTGATATTGATATTTTTGACATAGGGCCTGATTAGGAGTACAGCGGTTGATAGGGCCGCCGTACTCCTGGCGACAGTCCAACCACCATCACACTGCGGGCCCGCCCACAATGCGAGCCCACCTGTAGTATTACAGGTCTGATGATTGGACCGCCACAGGACTGCTGTGCCCGCCGGAGATCCAGGACCCCAGGCGGTTGCGCAGCGGTCAGGGAGCTGTAATATGCTGTTGGTGCCGCTGCGGCACCACCAGGCATACTACAAGTTGGCTTTCCACCGCCCCGTCCTTGCAGTAAGCCCATCATGTAAAGGGTGGCGGGGAGGCAACAAAGGGTGTCCTAATAGGGCCCCTTGACACTCCTGGGCCTGGGGTGCTTGCAGGGGGCACATGTAGTGCCCCCCTTGATTTGCACCCCCAGTTCCTGCATGGTGTGGAATGTATGCCACATCGTGCAGGAAGGTGCAGTCGGGGCTCTGACGGCGGCGGTCAGCATTTTAGTATCTTCTATGAGCCTAACAGCAGCCGCTGTCAGGCCGCTGCAGGACCACCCACCAGACCAGGATTGAACTCCTAATCTGGCGGGCGGGACTACAACCGCTTTGGCGGTCCTACAGCAGACGGCGTGTTGGCAGCACCGCTGTAGGACCGCCAGAGTCGAAATCAGGCCCATAGTGTATGGTTAGTTATAAGCCACGATATCTTTGTTTCTGATTTTTTTGTTTTTGATGTATGTTTGATTAGATATTTTTGATGTTGATATTTATGTGTACGATATTAGTGACTTTTTAAATTAAGTATAGGGACTCGATCTTTTCGTAAACGATATTACATTTTCGATAATTCTGTAAGTCGATATTTGTTGTGATGATATTATGTCAGTGATCTGCAGGAGACACACCATCTGGGCACTAACTGTTAATTCTTGGCCCGCAAAGGTTACGACAGAGTATTCCATGCTGGCTATAATAGGGGCTCCAGGGGGGTAGTTATCCTCCTTCACAGATCCCACCGGATGGCGGTTACTAACATTCCTCGAGACACACAAGGTAGATATATCCTGCTGGAGGGTTTCCTCGAGGGCACAACTTGTACAATATTGTATGCGTATGAGTTCCCCCCACCATGCACCAAACCACGCTGAAGGCCATTGGGACTTAGTGGCTGCCCTTCCTCAGGCAACAACGATACTGGGGGGCAAATTCAAGGATATTATAGACCCACATGATTGAAACGGACCTGAGAGACTCACTCCCAGACATAGTCGTAGTCTGAATGTTTGGACAAGGGGACTAGGCATCAGTGATTCTTGGCGAATGTGGCATCCAGATGAATCAGGCTATACTCATGCCTCAGCCACCCATGGCTCCTTCGCATGCATAGATTACCTGCTTTTGCCAGCACATGACCCCCTTCATAGTTCGGGATCTCAGATCCTGCCTCGAGGTATATCCAATCATGCACCTGTCACACTCTGATTTGACCTGTCCCCTGGAGGTTCCCACCCTATTTGGTGCCATAATGCCTGGTTCCTCCTGGAGGAGAAGTTCACGGAACACCTCTCTACCGAATTCTGCACCTTCCTCAAGATTAACGGGGGGCTCAGTTGAATCTGCTGCAATCCTTCGGGGGGTGGGTAAGGCATGCATGAGGGGTATGGCTTGTTCCTTCTTCAGGGGAGCAGACTGCAAAAAACACCTTTGAGTGGTTGAGCTGGAAACCTCGCTAATGCACTTTGACAGCAGGAATCCGGGAACGACCACAGCCCTGGAAAGACACCAGATGGATTTAGATAGTTCTTCATTGCACCGTCTATGTTTGGACAAGGCTCGCAAATGCTGGATGGCATCCACGTGCTAGGTATAAGAATGGGGCGACAAGTAAAGCAAATTATTACATTGACTTGCCACACACTAGGCAGAGAACAGGGTGATTCCCCACGTTATGGGGAGCTCCGGGACATGGTTGGAGGACTCATGGGGGATTTCCGATATTTTCACCCAATATAATGAGGAGCCTTACACCCCGAAACCACACCTTGGTGCCGCCACGATCCCTTTGGTGGAGGGGCTCCTTTGCCTTGTCTATTCCCTCAGGACAAGACAGACCTAGACTAAGATATCACTGAAGAGGAAATTGGGGAGGCACTGGCGTATCTTAACCGTGGGAAAACTCCAGGACCCGATGGATTCCCTGTGGAAAGCTTTGCCTTGATTCCGTCCCTCCTCAAGCTATATACTGAAGCAATATCACATGGTCACTTCTCCCCGGAGACCATTGTGGTTCTTCCTAAACCAGGTCGCACCCCAATGACCTGTGCCTCTTTTCAGCACATATCCCTCGTTAAAAGGGATGTCAAATTATATGCTAAGATTCTGGATAATTGATTGCTAAGGGTCCTTCACGCTCTAGTCCACCTGGACCAGTGCGGGTTAATTCCCCAAGGTAGTACCAGACACTGTGTCCATTGCGAACATATTGCTGTGTCTCGTATCAGAGCTCTCAAAGGCCACGCAGCTCTCCTGTTATTGGACTTTGAAAAAGCTTTTGATACAGTGGACTGGTCGTAGCTTGATGAAGTGCTGGGTGGAATGGGCTTTGGACCTCGGTTCCGGGTGTATTTGCAGTTCCTTTATGCAGGTGCTCGGGTATGGGTTAATGGTGTCTTGTTGGACCCCTTTCCTGTGCGGAGGGACACAAGGCAGGAGTGGCCGTTGTACCCACCCTTGTTTGCCTTCGCTATCTTGCCACTCACAGTGTGGATCCAGTGTGATGCTCAAGTGTGGAGCTTCGACTGGGGGTTGGTGAAGGTGGATCGGATAGCTTTGTATGCAGACAATGTGCTTTTGTTTATCTCCATACCTGCTGAGACGGGGCCTAGAACGCTTCAAATCCTTCACGTTTTTGGGGCATCGGGGCTCCAGGTTATTGGGGGTAAATCCCTATTGGTACTGATACAGGGGAACCACCGAGACGATGACTGGCAATCAATAATCCCGGTGCGTCGGGTCAGTTTCCACTACTTGGGGGTGCATGTCTCCTGGGAGCCAGACCTGGCGTGGAGCCTGAATCTTGCCCCAGTGGTACTCAGGGCCAAGGAGGACCTTTCCCTCTAGCTTAATATTTATTTGAGCTGGAGGCACCGGGTGTCTTTTGGGAAGTGTGCTCAGGCAATGTATGATGTGGATTGGCCATGGCGGACATTCCTGGGCAGGCCATTTTCTCTCCATTAATGATTGGGTGCACAAGGGGTGGGACGACCCGACCTATAGAGGTGAGTTGGCCCTGTTGGGACTCGATAAAGTGCTTCACGTTCTACATGGCGGCTCAATTCCCACTGTTATTCCTGAGATCACTCAGGTGGCCTTTATGGTGTGGAGGGTGACCCTCCACTGGCTAAAATGGGATCGCAGACATACCGCGGAAATCCCACTCTGGGTGGGCAGATGGTTGTCTCAAGTGTCCACTCTGGATTGATTCAGAGGGTAGGACTCTATCGGACTGTCACGTCTTGGGAACATTTGGGATAGCCAACACATGAAGTCATTCCAGGTACTCCAGACAGCATTTCAAATGCTATCCTCCCAGTTTTACCGCTACCTACAACTTTGTCACGCTCTGCGTGCCCATAGTAACGAACTCTGGAATCTCCCTGAATATAGTCATCTGGAAAATAAAATCCTCTTGGGGCCCCTGGGCAGGGCTGGGATATCCCAGATTTACAAATACCTTGTGATACATTCGCCAGACTCTTTGCTTCTTCTAAAAGAACGGTGGGAGAGTTGGGTGGAGCCTTTCGACGAAGCGGACTGGCGTGACACTTGCATGGCTCACCGAACATTAACTATTTCCACCAGACTGCGCTACATTCAATTCAATACTTTCCACCAGGCCTACATGACCCCTTTTCTCTAGTGGAGGGCGGGACTGACGGACTTCCCAGCATGTAGTAGGTGTAAAAACCCAACAGGGGATTTCTTACATGTTGTGTGGCAATGCTCTGTGATCCAGAGATTTTGGTCCACTGGTTTTACTGTGTTGTCTGCTGTGGTGGGTATGACTATTGATGTGGATTCGAAAATTGCTCTGCTCAGGAGCCTGGATGAGCTGGGTGGGCTAGGGGGGACAGGACCTTGGTGGACCTGGGCATGCTCCTAGCTAACCGTGACATTGCTCGCAGTTGGATTTCCCCGGTGGCCCCCCTTGATAGAGATGTTGGCTGAAGGGATGGATTGATGTGATTAAATGGAGGAAATGATCTATGAAGCTAGGGGCTGCCCTCGTAAATATGACACAGTATGGAAGAAATGGTGGGACTATCATGGATTGGTGATTTAGCCACCATCAGTACTAACTTTTGTCAAAGTGGGGAGTTTATTTCATGTGACTCGCTCCAACTGTACCTGATGTTAATGAAGCAATTGATATTGCTTTTTCTATGTACAAGGCAAATGGTTTGTTATTAACCTATAAAAAGTCAATAACATTTTTCTATTAAAAAAAGCACTTTTTTTGTCAGGGTCTGCCAGCACCACCGTGGAACTCTTATATTGTCCCTACAGACTTATGGGCCCCCTGTTTGAGCACTTCTATTCCTGCCAGCTCCAGTACCTCTCCTGAAAGATAGCCTTTGTGGTTGCAATCAAGTCTTTATGCTGCATTAGAGAGCTGCAAGCCCTCACACTGCAAGAACCCTTCATCCAAGTTCACAAAGACCAGGTAGTGCTCAGAAGAAAACCTAAGTTCCTTCCTAAGGTGGTTTCCCCTTTCCATCTAAACCGGACCATAGAGCACCCAGTCTTTTTTCTCCAAAAAGACCCAGTAGCAGAGAGAGTGCTTCATACCGTAGTCAAGTCACACTCTCATGTGATAGACATAACCAAACCGTTTCACAAGGCAGACCAGCTGTTTTGCAAAGCCTCACAAGGGGCAACCTATATCTAAAGTCAGACTTGCTAGATGGATGGTTAAGTGTATACAGACTTGCTATTAAGAGGAAACGAGAACCCTCCCTCTTACCCTTAGAAGGCAGCATCCATGGCCTTCTCAGAGAACATTCTCCTAGCCAACATATGTAAGGCGGCTACATGGTCAACACCACACACATTTACTAAAAACTATTGTGTTGATGTCCTAGCCAGACAACAGGCTATGGTTGGCCAAACTGTCTTAAAGAGCTTATTTCAGACATGCATCATCCACACGCTAGTCAGCGCTTACAGAGGCATATTGTTTTATAGTCTATGCAGAGCACATGTATCTACAGCAGCACATGTTACGTATGGAAAATATTACTTATCTTGTAAGCATCTGTTCGTAGCATGTAGTGCTATAGATCCACATGCGCCCACCCTCCTTCCCAGCTGCTAGTGGCTGTGATCACAGATTTCTTCACTCTTTCTATCATTATCTTCATTGTGCAATATGCAGGTGTATAATATAGTGTTCACTCACCACTCCATACTACTGTTACCTGCAGTGCGGAACAAAATCTGACATGGAGTCAACGTGCATTTCCAACTAAGGGAGGAGTCACTAACCTCATGGTTTAAAAGATTTCTTTGAAGAAAACAACTTGCAAACGTTCGACCCCAACACTTGATGGCAGGGGTATGCAGAGCATGTGAATCAACTGCACTAAACACTATGAACAGATGCTTACAGGGTAAGTAACATTTTCCCATTTTCCTTACTTGAAAGGGGCCTCCCCTTTCACAGACAAAAGTGAGATTACACATGAACAGGCCCCAGTCAGTCAGGCTTCAATCCCTGTCGGGAGGTAGCTGGCCCAGAACTGGTTTAAAGCATTCTTCATTAGTTCTAATGTCTTCTTCATTATGTAGACATACAGTAGGAGTGAAGCCCATTGAGAATTTTTAAGTCATTCTGCCAAAAAGGGTCATCAGTCAATTTCGGCTACAAGGTGTTACAAATTAAGCATCCATGAACAATAGTGCATATATGTCACAGTGATACTCAAAGTACGGCCCGTGGGCCACATGCGACCCTCCTGACCTTTACATGCCTCCGCAGTTTACTCAACTTTGCATTAACATCAAAAAGATGTTACATAAACAGGCATGCGTTTATTAAAAGGGTACTTGAAGTTAAAGAAAGGAAGTAACTAGGGTATCCTGCACCGCTTAACTTTAAGAATACCTTCATTTTTAAAGACATTTTGCAGCAAAAGTGTAAACATATGATAAGGTATCTTTAGAATTCAAAAAGTTTATTACATTAACATCCAGAACTGTTTCACTTTAGCACATAAGATTATCGGTGCAAAGAGAAGAATTATTTTTAAGTGATAGTTTTTAAATATGGATTTAGAAACATTCATTCTACCCCCCCCGCTCCCCACACACACACACTCACACTGACAACAATGCCAATAAGGAAGTAAGAGGCAAGTCAGTTATTAGATATACTCTTTGGGTGGCCTTGGTTCCTTTTCTACATGAACAACATTATATTTTACTAAATCAAGCACCGAAGAAGGTTTTGTACAGCACACATCATGAAGTCAAGTGAAATAAGACAATTAGCTAGGATCGCACATTTGGTAAGTGGGAAGGCGGGATTAATCCCAGGTTTTCTGGTTTCACATTGTGCAATGCAGCTACTAGATGTATATTTTTAGCTTCCCCTAAACCCGTCTGACTGCCACCCCCCAACCACCACCCTTGTGGCATCAATGCTGCCCTCGGTCACATCACAGACCAAACTTTTTGACCCCTGGGAAAAGTTTGCGAGTACCCATGATATATTACCTCTGTTGTTGCGTATGTTGTTTCATTCCTGATTTGTGTCTGAGTGGTAACTGCCCTGTTCCTGAGCTTTGACTTTTTAACCTACAGACCTACGTGCAGAACGTCCTCCAGGCCGAGCTAGCAGAAAAAGTCTACACCTTATTGTGCCACGAGAACGGGCATATGTACATTTGCGGCGACGTCACCATGGCAACTGATGTGCTCCAGACTGTCCAGCAGATTCTAATGTCTGAGGGGGGCATGACGGTGACCGAAGCAGGAGACTACATAGGCCAGCTACGGGTAGGTCTGCAGGCTCCCAAGGCCCTCTGTGGATGCCTGGACTTCAAGTTGATAAAATACCTTTGTGGGTTCATTCACCTACATCAGAAATCTGTGTGATGTGTAGCAAGCATGCCTCTCCAGAAACTGATCAAATGGAGGCTAAGTCAATGATAGGTCAGGTTGTCGAACACCACCCCGCTAAACTGGCTTATCAGAGAGCTAGCCTGCCTAAGAATCTCACAGATTTAATCACATCAGCAAGTATCAGGAAATCTTATTATATTTTATTAATACAGTATTGTAGTCGTAATTTGTAAATCTTTATATATACAGTGGAGTCTGCAATCCCTGTTTAAAAAGCCTTCGATAATTTCCTTATTACAGGTGACTTATGGCATCCCCAGTTGCCTGTAATTAAGAAATGACTAGCTGCTCATGTGTAATAAGTTTTAACAGTTGAGTTCTTGACGTTGTAATGCCTGCTACCAGAGGCAGCAGGATTGGGAAGGCATGTCATGGAGCGTAATTAAAGCTGCACTTTAAAAAAAAAAAAAAAAAAGTGGCTTTTCATTCTGCTCTGTTTTTCTAGATGAAGAGTGATAAGCATATTGAGCTATTTACGGCAACCTGTTTATTTTTCAAGCTTTAGGTAATTATAGGAAAGCAAGAATCTCTCTGCATGTTTCTACACATTCTGAGCTGGAGCATTTTTTCCAAATCTAACTTGTATTTAACTGATTCTATTATCATTTTGCAACAATTATCTAACTGCTTTTATATGTGTTGCATTTTGCGCTAGAGATTTTAAATGTATTCTTCAAGTGTGCAAACATTCTCTCTTTCACATGAAACAGCAACACACAATGATTTAAACACTTTATGTGAAGGTTGATGGTGTGACCCAGGCATTATAAGGAATAAAGTACTCCCTTCCATACATTATAAGAATGTTGCAAGTCACCTCGTAAAACCATGACCTTATAGGGGAATTCGGCCTTCGGCCAATGTGTCTATATGGTCAGGGAACTCCCTGATGACTTGCAATATCCTTATAATGTACGGCAGCGGGTACTTTATCCCATTTAAAATACTAGAAACTGCTATTAATTCCACCAAATGTAAAATTCAACACTCTCTGTGCACCTAGAGCAAGGAGAGGTTTTTCTATTCTTCATAAGGCCAGCATTATATGTTTTAATTACAACTACTCCTTTTTAGTCCTTCTCCTCTGAGCTTGACTGACTACCTTGAAAATTCCAGAACTTACATCCACGCCCTTAGCAACTCCCTTACAACTACATCACTGCAGACACTCACTCACCCTAGATATGGCTCTTTGTATGCCTGATTACCTCATCGGTCCTTCCTAAAAAGAGATACAATGTTTTGCTTCTTCCTATGCCGCCCAAATAGTTGCTTACAGAGGGCTATGCAAACCCATGCATCTAGTGGAACATTCTCTGCACATGTAGTTCATTCTTTACATATACGGTAGCGAAGACAGCAGTGATTCATTTGAGAGGAGACAGGGCTGATTTTTCATCAGACTTTGACCATGAAGAAGAGAGACAAAGAAAGAAAAGCGAAATAGAACGAGAATGAGAAATGAAAACAATGTCAAGAGTAGAGAGCATGGATGAAAAAGAACTTGCAAGAGTGACAGAAAGATTGGTAATTGAGAATGGTGGAGGAAAAGACTTATGAAGTTGAAACAAGGCTGTCTTGGTATCTTGCAGATATTTGTCAGCACCAGTGATGGACCTCTAACAAAAACGTTAGACCTGCACTATTGTTTTAATATATTCATTTTTTTTTTTTATTTGACAAATTAAGCACTGGAAGAAAGCCTTACAAATAGAAACCTGTGTTGCTTCTCAATTTACACAACTCTCCAGGTTTTTTTGCTGCGGTCATGGCAATTTTCCTTACTACAGCGCATAAACCGGGACCCTTCAGGAGCTTAACAGTTCTTGATGTTGGTCTGGGCATTTTTCTTGACTCTTGAGAGGATCCCTGCAGCTTCTGAACATTTGATAATGACTGGGCAATTAACATTTTGAAAGATCAAAAGGTTAGGTGGGCAATACCCTGTCCTGGTTTTTCTCCTTTTTCGGTTGATATTCAGTACTTAATTTGTGGTGGTGGCTGAGGGTGGTGGGCAGCTGCACTCATCTTTCAAGAGCTGGGCTTATTTTTCATCAAGACTTTGACCCAGAGCAAGAGAGCTAGAGAGACAAAAACATGGGGGAAGAATGAGGAAGAGAAAGATAGTCAAACCGTGACAAAGAGACAACACAGGGATGAAAAAGAACCAGCAAGAGTGAGATAAAGAGCCAGGAAATATAGCGTGGTGGAGGAAAGAGGCATTACGGGAAATCAAGACTAGTCAGTATTGGTGTCAGAACCCCTTTTCAGAAGGCCACAGGGCAAGCAGGAGCCACTGGGTGCAACCATAGGTGTTGAGGCTTTTTACTCCTGATGTCCCATCGCCTGACCGACTATGGATCCTGAGTAATTGGGCCAAGTACTACCCTGTCCAGCACTTGACTCTCAGTGGGAGCATGGGTCGAGCAGTCAAAGACTCTTTGGGAGGTATGTGCTAGGCCTACACAGGTTCATAACTCAACATATGCATAGTAGCAGCAATAAGATGATTGTTCAGTGAAATACTAGCTTATATGAAAAATTGAGTATTTAATGTAAACACACAAAGCAAGTACGACACACTAAATAATCCACGCAGCCCTTTTAAGGTCAGTGTGCTAGCGATATCTGGAGCAGGGTCCCCAAGTCTTCCTCTCTCTGTCTCTTCTTGTAGGGGTGGTTATTCCACATTCGAATAATGGCGGCGGCTCCAAATTCAGCCCACAATAGCCCAACGCACCCCAAAGTTCTAAGCTTTGCCTTAAGCGTTCCCCAGCAGTGCTGCAGGAACAATTTTAAGAGTGGGGTTGCTGCTGTCAATGTAATGTCACTGAAGTAATGGAGTTTTGGAAAAATTAAAGCGTTACACAAAGACGAAGTGCAGCAAATGAGCAAGCCCATTCAGCAGGAGAACGGTGGGGGAGCATACGAGCCCAGTGGAGCATTTTGGGCCTCCCTGTCCTGAATATACAACTAAAGTATGGTGTGGTAATGTCCTACCTTTTACAGAAATAGTATTTGTAATGAAAGAGCCTCTTGAAATAACTACTAAATTGGCATATAGTTTTCATGCTAAACCGATCTAGCACAGAAACGTTAACACGTGGAAATCGTATTTCTGTTTATTTTCATTTATTTGCGTATCACACAAGTAAAGTGTCTTTGTTTTGATCTTTGTTTCCATGACACTTCGGATTTACATAAACATTGTGCCTCATATGTACTTCCCTTGCTGCTGGTATAATTTCAAATAGTTGCAAAGTTCATTTACAAGTATTTACATTTTGATGTGTGTTAGAAAGCATTTGCTATCCTATGGCCTTTCCTTTCACACTGTACCTCAGAAAATTTGGGTGGCGTCTTGTTGACACAGTGACGCCGATGGGATTGTGTGAGGACGACGCCGACGTGTGGGCATGTGGACGCGAGGGTGTGCAGCTTCGATCCCGCAGCTCTGATCTCCCGATCTGAGCTTTGCAGGCCTCATAGGACAAGTTACCCCGCCGGCACCGGCCTTTAAGTTCAGTGGATCTTCCGTTTCTCTGCCCTGGCGAGTGCAGCTGCTGACAGTCGGCAGCCGCGGACTGTGTGCCGCAGATGGTCCGCGGAGGCGGCACAGATAGCTCAGGGTGCAGCATGCGGCCCTCCTGGTCGGCCCCACTCACCTTCCACTGATATATATATATATATATAGAGAGAGAGAGAGAGAGAGAGAGACGCCTCTGGGACCGCTGCCATTATCCTCACCTGTTCTTGTGCGTGGACTTGCCGGGCCGGCTGGACTTGTTGGTTCTGGCTGTTTGTTTTGTTTTGGCCTGCCATTATCCTCGCGCGGCCTGTGCGTGGAGCTGCTGGTTTCTGGCTGTCTGTTTTGTCATTGGCGTCAGTGGCGGGTGCGCCCCTGCTCCGCATCTGTTGGTCGGTTTGGCGTGCTGTCCGGCATCCTGCGGGTTTGTTGCGGAGTTGTTTCTGGCCTGCTTCCAGCCATTGGGTGGACGAGCGCTGTGGGTGCTCGTTGCGTGGCGCCTTGTTGTGCTGCGTGTTTGACGGACGGGTTAGCCACTTACCTCTTGCATTGGACCATGCAGCAAGGACGTGAGGGAGTGTTACTGTTGACAGAGCGGGCCTGTTTCCCTGCTGTCCTGTCATCGTGGCCCTGCTCTTG
Source organism: Calotriton arnoldi (assembly GCA_963921515.1). Taxonomy (NCBI): domain Eukaryota; kingdom Metazoa; phylum Chordata; class Amphibia; order Caudata; family Salamandridae; genus Calotriton; species Calotriton arnoldi. Next base: position 3,149,232 of record CAWUFW010000455.1, on the reverse strand, counting down.
GCGCGGTGGCCACTCGCGGCGGCCCTGTGTTTTGGGGTACACCGGAGTGGTAGGGGCAACGGATAAAGAAAAAGGTGCATGCTAGTTATTTATAATATAGTGAATTTAGTACTATTATTACTCACACAAAGGTGACAGACACGATAACACCTAAGTGCTCAGCCATGCGTTCTGGAGAAGCGAGAGCAGGCTTGACACAGCGAAGGACTAAGCCAGTAAAAAGAACCAGACAGACAACCATAGAGCAAGAAACAGTAATATGTTTGGATGATATAATAGAGCTGGATATATCAACAACTACCACAACTCTTCCAACAAAAAAGGAAAATGTGCTCTATGTATGGGAAAAAGGGGACAAAATAACAGATTATTTAACCTCACAATCAAAAGATGTGTTAATCCCCAGAAGCCCCGATGCAAATCAATCAACGGTAAATAAAACAATGCATGAGCAGTCGAACACAAGTAATATAAGTGGTGGGTGTCAAGGTCCACAGCAAAATGGGCATCCAGAAAATGTAGGAATAATACAAGTACACATCCATAACAACAACTTAATAGATTCCTTCTCTACCTTGAATCTCAGTAACTGGGAAAATTTAAATGATATGCGGCTGGTCCAACAGGATCAACAGGAGCACCTAGTAGGACTAGTGACTGGTGAACAACCATTAATTGAACTTTCAGAAATGGCACAATCAATAAATAAAGCACACAAGAGAGTAAAGAGGAATCAAGGTCTTATATAAAGGAAAACCGAATGACTTTATTGGGCAATGCAGATGATCTTAAATGAAAAATAAAAAGATTAAAATTTGAGGGAGGGGCGTGGCTGGGATGGCCAAGATGGCGGACGCACTCTGGTGAGGCTCCGCTCGCCCATACCATCATTACCTTAAATCTACCCTTAATCCTCATCGGAGCGGAACCAGACGACTTCCCTGGACGGCAGGCAGCACTGGCGTGCATCCGGTGAGGAGATACGCCGGCAATCCAACGCCCGCCGTGAGTTGCGGCAAACTGCGACACGGTGCTGACCCGGGCCCGGTTTTGCGGCAGCCGCCTTCCGTGGCCATCTGGGGTCTGGACCGAAGCTGCGGGACCGGAGGGGGGTGTCCGCAATCTCCGAAGGTGAGCCGGCGGTGAGGAGGGGCTGATAACATAAAGGACGGCTCCGCTGCCTTGTGGGAGCAGACATGCGGTGGACTTGCTGCGGATCGGGTCCGCCCTGCTGCGGCTTGTAATCCGTGTGGAGGCCTCCCCCGCCTGTATCTGTGGAGTGCTGCGCCCCGCCGAGGAGGTGGGCTAGCGGCGTATGGACCCTGCGGGCTGCGGCGGTGAAAGAGGAGGCGGTGCGGGACCATCGCGCAGCGGTGCAGTGTGTGGCCCCGGGGCAGCGGCGGTCACCGATGCTTGGCTGATTGTGAGGGTGAAGGCAGCCCTCAGCGAGAGCAAGCCCCGTGGGCCCTGTGGGGGTGAAGAGCAGTGGCAGCTGAGGGAGCAGAGAGACGGGCCCTTCCCTAGGCCCATTAACCTGGCCACTCTACATCTAAGTGCAGCATTGGGACTCTATAGCCTGAATTTTTCCCTGGGACATATTTATCAGTAGGGCCCCACCCTCCGTTGGCTCCTGACATAGCAGCAGCAGGGGAGACACTCTAAGAGTGCTGGCTGGCCCCACGACCCCCCCTTCTGACCCGAGGCAGAGGCTGGGAAGAGCGAGCGGCACTACGGCCACTGGGTAATGGTGTTGCCCCATACAATCAAATTTAACGAGGGCCACCCTGTTGGGGGTGCCGGTGGGTCGGAGGTCAGGCGACTTGGGTCTCAGTAGGAGGCCCACTTGGCCGGTCGCCCTGGGCTGCGGAAGCGGCCGAGCCAGGCTCGGTGCGGTTTGTGGTCTGGGGCAGTCCGGAGTCCATGAGGCACGGCCCGTGTGGTGTCCCCCGGCAGGGGTGTGAAGCGTAGTGAAATAAGCGCATCTGCAGTGTTGAGACGGACACCCCGACGAAAACTACGACCGCCAGCCACCACTGCTCTTACGTGGCCGGAAAGTATTCATGGTCAGTATGGGCAAGGACAAGCCAGCTGGTACCGGCCCCAAACAAAGCACCCTTGACCATTACACGACGCCACCTGGTGGAGCTGCTGAAGGTGAGTCAGGCGGGGCATCACCAGATAATGCGGCACTGCTGGCAGCCATTGTGGAATCAAGGAATGCCCTAGATGCAAAAATCGGCGCTGTAGGATCCGAAGTCTCCCTGCTGCGACAAGCCATCCGGAATGCGGTGGACCGAATCACGGAAGACGAAACGCACGTCTCCACAGTCGAAGACCAAGTAACGACTCTTCAGAAGAAGGTGAATAAACTGGCAGTGGTGGCTTAGGAGATGGCCTCACGGGTAGAAGACGCCGAGGGCAGAGCAAGGCGTAATAACCTCCACCTCGTGGGATTCCCGGAGTGGTGTGAGGGTACCTCGATGGTTAGCTTCATCACTAACTGGTTCCGGTCGCTGTTGCCTGATGAGGCGCTATCTACATGTTTCGTTGTGGAGAGGGCACACCGGGCGCTCACAAGGAAACCCCCTCCGGGAGAGAACCCGCGACCAGTGATTATCCGTCTACTGAACTATGCGGACCGAGACGCTGTTCTGCAGTTTGCTAGAGAGCACAAAGACAAGCTAATGTTCGACTCGCGCCATATTATGGTCTTCCCGGACTATACTCGGCTGGTACAGCAGCAACGTCAATCCTTTATGGCCGCGAAGCGTCGGCTTAGAGAACTTAATATCCAATACATGCTGCTATACCCAGCCAGGATGCGTGTAGCCTACAAATCTAAAACTTTCTTCTTCGATACCCCGGAAGCAGTTTTTGCCTGGGCAGATGAGAAGTCCCATCTTCGACCACATACTCCGCCACCATTGGAATCGGACTCCTCTCAAACCTCGCAGGGTTCGCACAGGAACTGCCCGAAATGGAATAACTCCAAACGCAGGCACTGGTCCGGATCAAATTGGCGTGCATCAACCACAGAAACTGCGTCCTGAAGAGACTACAGAAAGACTCCTGTTCCGCTTGAACGCTTTGATGGTGCGGAAGCCCAGCCACAGAATCATCACGCCCCTACACTCTTATGGTTATGATTCAGGGGAAGTTGGGGTTCAATTGTGGAGGTTCTCTAGGCCCTCGTGTTTGGGGTCTGGGGTGCCGTTCGCCGCGACAGATGTTCCTTGTTCATGGCAGAATCGGGGTGGGGGAGGGGGGTTGGAGATTCATTCAAGTTCTTTGGGTATTATTGTTCTTACTGTTATTCAAGCACAGAGACAACTTCTCAACCCCACACATTTGACACGAATACGCGTCTGCACAGACAATAGATAACTGTTCAGACACCTTCGCCCCAGCAAGGGGAACTCACTATCACAAGCTGGAATGTCAGAGGGATGCTAAACAAAATCAAAAGGGTGCAGTTTTGCGGCAGGCCAAGAGATATGAAGCCAACATCCTTCTCCTACAGGAGACACACCTGCTCGGCAACAAGGCCCCCTGTCTCGCTAGATTTGGGTACCATACCATATACCATTCCGGATTTGTTCAGGGCTCTTGAGGCACAACTATCCTCATACATCGTCGTGTCCCCTATGTTCACGCCCGGCAGTGATTAGACCCCGGGGCCGCTATACCATTATTTCCGGTACACTGCATGGCGAAACAATAAATATTGGTAGTATATATACCCCCCTCCCCTAGGTACCACGTTCATTGACAGAAACACACGACAATGGGGCGAGCTCCCAGAGGGGATGACACTGTTGGGGGGAGATTGGAACGACGTGATGGCATCCATGGACAGGCGGAGTAACCCTGGTCGGGATTCCCTGACTGGCGAGACTAAACTTCACCTCCTCGCCACTACACTTGGATGGGCAGACGTATGGCGTGGATACCACCCTTCCGAACAGGGATATACATACATGTCCGCGGTTCACGAATCATTGTCCCGATTAGATTATTTTTTCACACCGCACCGCTACATCCATCGGATCTCTCACATATCTCACTTGTCTAGGGGTCTATCGGATCATTACCCGGTCTTAAATCTTATATCGACTCCAAAAAAAAAAACCTTCAGATGGCGGATGTCCCCATGGCATCTTCGGGACCCTGAGTACCAAGAGACTCTGGCCCAGGCGATAACAGACTATCTCCCGACAAATGTGACCTCGGCCCCATCCAAAATCACATTGTGGGAGGCACTCAAGCCCACAATCTGTGGCATAGATATAAGCTTCGATGCCGGTAACAAGCGCAAGCGTAGGGCACAATTAGAAGAACTTGAACATCACCAACGGAGCTTAGAAGCCCAACTCGTTGCGGACACTAACCCACATCACCAGCGTAACCTGCTTCTGGCCCAACAGCGCATACAGCAGCATCTCACTCAGGAAGCAAAAGAAATATATGGCTAGCCTCGCAACATCGGATATATCAATGGGGGGACAAATCCAGTAAGATACTGCATAGACTATGCCAAGTCTCCTCAAGACTATGCCAAGACTCCTCAAGACCTGGCTCTTCGATCAGTAGCAGCACCACCCCCCTCTTCCCCCAGCGCCTTGAGACCCTCGCGGGTATGTAGTGCGCTTTATAAGTGACATGATTGATTGATTGATTGATTGAAGTCAATACACTATCTTTGGGCGTTCCGACACTGCGAAGTTTAGATGGAACTCTATGTTCCACTCCTAAATTGGGGACCGCGGAGTTTGCACGATACTTCTCCAAGCTCAATAGGCCCAGAGAGAATTTAACAGACGATCAAATTGCCGAATTCCTTAGAGACATTCCTCCCCGTACTCTTACCGACCACATGAGGGAACAATTAGATGCTCCCATTACAGTGGATGAGCTCACCACAGCCCTTGGTAATATTCGACTGGGTTGTGCCCCGGGGCCTAATGGGTTCCCCGCTGAATTCCTTAAGTCACACATGGGTACTTTGGGTCCGCATCTTCTGGCGGCACTACACGAAGCATGTGACCATCAGGTGCTGCCTTCAGACTGGCGACATGCAGAGATTGTCCTATTCCTGAAACTTGGCCGTCCGCCCGAAGAACCATCATCATACCACCCTATCTGGCTCAAAAAATTTCTAACTCTTGGGGAAGGTTCTGGCTGATCGCCTTCGTATATGCATTCAGGATTTGATCCACCCCGATCAATCTGGCTTTATGCCGCACCGTCAACCAGACACAACATACCCCGGGTCCACAATGCAATGGCTAAAGCTCCAGAGTTGGGCCGCCCCGCGGCGACATTACTTGCTGATATCGAAGGAGCATTTGATTCTCTTAGTTGGACATACCTGTTCCAACTACTCGAGGCTGTCAATTTTGGCCCACGCTTTCTGGCCTATGTATGTCTATTATACCAGACCTGACAGCTTCAGTCAGGATAGCGGGTCACCGATCCGCCCCCTTTTCCATAGGCCGCGGAATTTGCCAGGGCTGCCACCTATCACCGTTATTGATTGCCTTAGCAGTAGAACCCCTGGCGGCGTGGGTACTGAGCGACCTGGTGATCAGAGGCTTTGAGTGGTCACGGTCATGCTCCGACCGTATTGCACTTTATACAGACGACGTGTTGTTTTTTTTGACAGACCCTTGGTTCTCAGGTCCCTGTATTCTACAGATTCTTCGAGTCTTTGGGCAAACATCTGGCCTTCATACGAATCCCTCCAAATCAGTTCTTTTCCCCGTATGTGGTGACCAGGGACCCAATACCTGGGCAGAACAGCTGTCACACATGACCACAGGCTTTAGATACCTGGGCATTTTTGTCTCACCCTACCCGAAAGTTTCATGGGCTCTTAATATCACACCATTAATGGCCAATTTACGGGACGAGACAACGATATGGTCTCATCTTCCACTGTCATTATATGGGCGATCAGCGATTTTTAAAATGGTTTCATTACCCCGGGTCCTGTATAGAATACAGAATTTCCCATATGATATACCGCGTACATGGTTTACACAGGTCAACGCCATACACAATAAGTTCTTGTGGGGGGGTGGGGCGGTCCGGGTGGCATTGGGCACTTGTACACAGTCCACATATTGCGGTGGTATAGCGGCAGCAGACATATATGCATATTATGCGGCATCCCACTTACTAGTCATCAACAAATGGTGGCACAACTCACCCTCCAATCCCGCATACGTGCATGAACATATGACTATGGAACATAAACCCCTTCTTCAGATCCTTTATAACCAAGCAAAGCTAGATTTTCTACCACCCGCCGGCAGAGTAGTGGTCAGGATATGGCGATGTATGGTTCGGCGTATGGGGTGGCAAGGCCGCTTGACGAGCATGACGCTGCTGTGGCACGGCACATACCTGCACCCCGTTGGGGCTCTAGCGGGGTTCCAGAAGTGGGATCTCCTGGGCATATCTACTTTAGGGGATGTCGTGAGGGGCACCACTCTCAAATCTTTTCAACAGCTGCAGACTGATTTCCACCTGCACAAGTCACAATTTTAAAGGTACCTTCAGCTGAGACACGCGATCACCCCTCTACTGCACTCTCTTGAAACATTGCCAGAATTCCATCCCCTCGAGGGCAGATTGCTTACGGGGGACCTCGGGGCACATAAGATACATCAGCTATATCAAACATTAACCACCCACCCTCATACCACTTTACATAGGACACGGGCGGCATGGTTAAAAAACTTACCTGATATGACAGTTGATGACTGGACTGAGGCCCTGACCAGCCCCTGGGGAGCGGCGGTGTCTTCACGTTACCGCTTTATTCAATTTAAGTACATACACCGCATATACTACACTCGATCCAGACTATGGCGGATGGGGGCCATCCAGTCACCGGTGGGCCTTCGCTGTGAGAGAGAGGAGGGGACTTTTCTACACACCGTTTGGAATTGTAGTGTGCTTCAACCATTCTGGTGCAGGGTGGCGTCCTGCTTAGACCAGGTCCTGGCATGGGACCTTCCCTTTGACCCACGGCTATTTCTATTACATAGTACGGATGGGATATGTGGGAACAGATACAAACAGCACTTGCTCTTTTTGGCCCTTACCCTCTCCAAAAGGGATATCGCTCAGCAGTGGAAGGGAACGTCCCCCCCAACAATCGGGGATGGAAGAAGGCCCTAGACTGTTGCATGGTCGCTGAAATCGCGGTCTTCCAGGCCCGGGGATGTCCCCAGAAACACAGGAAAATATGGTCCGGATGGGCAACATACTGTGGAATAGAGTTACCACCCTTACCCCAACAAGACTCCATATAGCTGGGCCCCTACAAATGGATCCGATCCCTAAAAATTCCAGATATCATCACACAGTCGCTAGTTGTCGTCTACATTATGGCTTTATGTACCTGGTGGGTTCTAACACGCTCTGTGTCAAGTTTATGATGTTTTGCTCTGCATGTTGGCAGGGGTTACAGTTTCACATATATATGGGGGGTACTTTGGAGTTATTGGATAATAAGTATGTATACAGCGGGCCACGGCTGTACCCGGAAAAACCTAATAAAATATGTTTAAAAAGCACCAGGCCCAAATGGCATTCCAAATGCTTTGTTTAAAACAGATGATTATTGAGGCTCAATACTTAACCCCAATGATCTTTTTAGTACAAATCAGACACCAGAGTCTTGGAAAGGTAACATTATTCAATCTATATTTAAAAATGGCAATCCAGCGATAGCCCTCAATTACAGGCTTATAGCTTTAAGCGATGTTGAGTCTAAACTCAATGCATCTTGTTTACTGGAACAAAAAATATGGATAGAAGAAAACCAACTAATACCAAAATTCCAGTCAGGATTTAGAGCAGGAATGGGGACATTGACCAACCTTACAGCCTTAGCTTTGCTAATAGAGAAGGTAAAAAGAAAAAAAACGTGTTTGTTTGCATGCTTCATTGATCTCAAATCTGCCTTCGATCGTGTGCCTAGAGGTCAATTATGGAAAAAACTGTAGGAATGGGGAATTCTGGCAAACTTACTAAGGGCAATTGTGGAATTATATATTCAAACATGGGCCCAAGTCAAAATTTGGGATGGAAGCCGCGTAACATCCAAAATCAGGACAAATATAGGTCTCAAACAAGGATGTGTCTTGGTTCCAAGCCTCTTCAATTTATATTTATCAGATCTTGCCGACGTTCTGGATTTGGAAAACAATCATACACCTATTCTTGCGGAAGAGAAATTGGGCTGTCTACAATATTTGGATGATATAGTCATATTAAGTAAAACACCAATTGGCCTACAACGGAGTATGAATGCCTTAAATAAGTGCATGGCAAAACAAGGGCTTGATTCTAAATACAACTAAAGTGATCCGGTAGGTTGATTTTAAGTTAAAAAATCATGCATGGTGGTTGGAAGGAAATAAATTGGAGCAAGTGCGCTCCTATAAATATTTGGGGTTGATTATGAATAAGCAAATGACCGGCAAACTCCATTTGTTATCTGTTCAGACTAAGGCACAATCATTAACATATGGATTTAAAATACTAAAACAAAAATTGAATTGTCAGTCGTTAACTCACTTACTTAAGGTTATGGACGCCCGGCTACTACCTTCATTATCATATGGTACAGAAATGATGCGGGCTTCGGAAATAGACGCATTGAATGGAAGCCAAATAAAAGTCTATAGATCCGTATTTAATATTCCAAAATCAGCTTCACCTGCTCAAATACGTTTAGAGTTTGGATTAAAAAATAAGAAACATCAGTGCGAAAGCGCTTTTATAAAACTGTGGTGGAGGCTGCGAGCAGCAGAAGAAGGGTCTATCAGCAATTTATGTTGGAAGGAAATAGAGGAACAACTGAAAAGTACCACAAAAGGATCCTGGGGAAGTTATTTAACCTCATCAATCAAGGATTTAGGTATACAAGAAGCTTAGGAAGCAACCCTGGGAAAGGCATCTTTCAAGCAAGTGTTAAGATCTGCAGTGCGAATATCATCAAATCTAACAGATAAAAATACTTTTGCACTAAGGAGACATGCCTGGACAGTAATAAATTCGTACTCCAACATAGGTTCCCAAGGCTATCTGGCAGAACATATTTCATTTAGAGTGAAACATTAATTTATGCTATTCCGGTTTGGTTTTATGGAAACTAAAGACTTTATTCCATCCTGGAAAAAACAGCCTCAGAATCTTTTTTGTAGACTATGTGGATATAAGAGCGAAACATGAATCCATCTATTATGTGTTTGTCCAGTTCCCTTGGCGCAAAGGAAAATTCTTTTGAAATCATTATTCATAAATATGGGAATACGTACATGCCGGCAAGCCATCATCACCAGGCTAAGTGGATGCTCAGCCGTTCTTGCTTGTAGGGGAGTAAAGTTTATAACCCCTTTATTTCAGGAAGTGTCAAATATGGTGCTACTGGACTAAGAATATTGGTTATAATCTGTTCTATAATAATTTCCGGGAGAGATGAATTAGTGATGATTTTTAAAATGTGTTGTTTTTTTTTTTTATAATCTTTATTGCTTTTTAAACAAATACATACCTCCCGCTTCACCTCCCTCCCCCTCCCTTTCTCAGATACATACACACAAAAAAAATATATAGGAACTTTCTCTTTGTTACACACTTCATTATTGTCATGAAACAAATCTCAATTCTTTTGTTACTAAACAATTCATCACAATCGATTCCCACAAGCTGCTACTAGTCCTTGCCCCTCTATCATCCTTCCACGTAGTGTATCTACATTCAGCTTATCCACTCACAGCCTGTCTTTGCATCCATTGAATAAGCGAATTCCATATAGCTAACCCTTGTTTACGTTTATTCCTTCCCTTCCTTTTGTATATGGCTACCTCTAGACTGCATGTCGCCAGCAATCTCGATCTCCATTGATAGAATACCGGTGGATTTGGATCCAACCAAGCTGAACCGACACACATCCTTAGGACCGCCATTGCCACAAAGATCAGCCCTTGCATATATTTTGGGCGTTTTATATAACCTATGCCTAACATTATTTCATCAACTGAAATTGCAATTCTAGCTTCGAAAATCTCTGACAAAAAAAACGATATATCATCGATCAACTTCATTAAAACTTCACATGTGGCAAAAATGTGTACACTATCAGCTTCAAATAATTTACACCTAGGACATGACGTTCCTTTTCCAGTCCCCCATTTAGCTATTTTATTTGGGGTGTAGTATAATGAAAAGAAGGTTTTATAGTATTGAGCTTGTAGTTTTGTGGACATTATATGGGACTGAAATAATTCATAGGAATGGAGAAGTATATCAGTAGGTACACCTAATTTAGTCTGCCATTTGGCCATACATTTGTCCATATCATCTGGATAATATGTATTCATCTGTTCATATATAGCCCCTATCTTTATTGTTGTTTTTTTGGCCATATTCTCCATAGTTTGAATTACTTGAAATTTTATCCCACCTCCCCTTTTTACATAGAAAGTCCCTGACCTGTAGAAATTTAAAGAAATCCCTATGACCTAATTTATAGTCCATCTGTAATTCCTTGAAAGATTTCAACCCCATAGTGGAATAAAAGCATCCTAATTGTGTAATCCCTCCCTGTATCCATCTATCCATACAGGCATCCCTGAAGATCTCTGGAAGATTATTATTTTTATGAATTGGAGTATAGTGGGATAGCCGACCAATACTCATTAGTTTACGTACATTATTCCAAACCTTATGAATACCAAAAATGGTCTTGAACCTAACTTTTTTGAAATAGCTATCGTTTAGGTGGCGCCATAAGTATCCTTTAGCTTCTTCACCCAATAAAAGTTCTTGTGGTGTTGGGATACTACCATTTATTCTATTATCAATCCTAATTGATAGTAATTTGGCGCAAAATTTCAATGTAGTAGCCCAGTAATACAATTTAAAATTAGGCAACGCCAGTCCCCCTCTGTTCTTGGGTAGGGTAATAAATCTCATAGCCCGACGCGGTCTCTTGTATCCCCATAAAAACCTGGAAAGCATGTTATCTATAGATTTAAACAGTTGTGGTGGGAATTCCAAACAAATAGTTCTGAAAAAATATAAAAATCTAGGCAGAAAGAGCATTTTGATCAGGTTACATCTACCCCCGATAGACAAATGTAGATTATTTAACCTGATCATGTCTTTTTTTGAACGAAGTATTAGGGGTTCGAGGTTATTATTGACTAGGCTCTGCAGATTTGCCGTTATACTAACCCCCAGATAGGTAGCTTTCTCCATTACCCGATCATCTCTCATCGTAATTTTACTATTGAGGATAATCTGTGTTTTGTCTTGATTCAGTTTGTACCCGGATACTCTTCCAAAAGACTCGGCCTCCTCTTCTATGACTCTAATTGCATTGATAGGGTCGCTAGTAACGAGAGCGATGTCATCCGCATATGCCAATGTTTTAGTAGGCTGATCTCGTACCCATATTGGCGATATTAATATATTATTTTCAAGTTTGCGAATGAAAGGGTCTATGTACATCGCAAATAAGAGGGGAGAGCACGGGCACCCCTGCCTTGTCCCTCTACTGATAACTACCTTATCGGACACTGCTCCATTAACCATTATAACAGCTGTTGGATCGACATATAATATTTGTACTGCTTTAATAAATGGTTCCCCCAGACCACTTCTAGACATTATCGTCCAAAGATATTTCCAGGAGACCCTATCGAAAGCCTTCTCGGCATCTAATAATATGAGTGCCATAGGGTCCCCTGTAACATCTGTCCAGTCAAACAATGAGATTACCCGTTGGACATGATCGGTTGTAGATCTCCCTGGTATGAACCCATGCTGACGTACCGATACGATTTTATGTATGATTGGTGCCATACGGGTCGCTAATAATTTAGAGTAGATTTTTGAGTCTCCATTTATCAAAGTGATGGGGCGATATGACCCGAGTTCTGTAGGGTCTTTGTGTTTTTTTAAAAACACTACAATCTTAGCTAATGACCATGATCCTGGCGGTCGTCCCCCCTGAAAAATATGCATGAATAAATCATACAATATTTTTTTTAACTGTGTAGAAAATTTGACATAAAACTCTGAGGGAATCCCATCCATACCCACCGCTTTGCCTATAGCTAAACTGTTTATAGAGAGAAGAATTTCCCCCCACTCTGGTATACCATCCAAAGTTTCCTGATCCTCTACCTCCAGTCTTAGAGGTGGATTCTGATCCATATATTCTTCAATTATACCCTGTCGTGTATTTGATTCCCCATATAGTTTTTGATAAAATTGTTGAAACGCATCTCTTATTTCATTAGGGTCGATCTTTAACCCATATACTGGATCTCTGATTGCCCTTATTAGATTGGCTGTGCTTTGTTCTCTAGCGCGCACTGCTAACTGATGTCCTACCTGTTCACTAAGTTCATAAAAGTTTTCCTTGTGCATTGTTGCTTTAGCTATTGCTTTTTCCGTTAGGATATCAATAATGTCGTTTTTAGCTATCGCAATGCCCCTCAATTCATTCTCAACTTCCCGTCCCTCTCGTGCAGCTATTATCAATCCTTCCTCGGCTATCTTTAATTTCTCTTGTAGGACAACCATTTTTTGTTTGGCTTTTTTATTGGCATTTAGTGAAAATCGCAGCGTCTCCCCTCTGATCCCAGCCTTTAGGGCATCCCACACCACATCAATTGGCACACTACCTGCATTATCTTCCACAAACCCCGGTATCCAAATCATCATGTGTTTACAATATTCCTCATTCGCCAATAGATCCCTTTGAAATGTCCAAGTTTTCAAATTGGGATTTATTTCTCCATGTTCTATATTTAGAACAAGAGGATTGTGATCAGATAAAACTCTTGGTAATTTCTCTATTGTGCAATTAGAGATTAACGTGCTAGAAACCAGAACATAATCCAATCTAGCATGCCTAGAATGTGGATGGGAATAATAGGTAAACCCAGGATCACTTGTATGTTCTATTTGCCAGCAATCAATCAGGCCATGTCTCTCACATAGATTTTAAAAGCTTGAAACACTCTTGGCTTCCTGCCCCGATATTGAAACCTTGAATCCACTGACCAGTCACGTGGGAGGTTTAAGTTAAAATCGCCACAAATTATCACTGGGAGAAGCCAGTGAGCGAGCTCATTAGAGATATATTCCAGCACCTCCGGGTCATCACTAATGTTGCCATATATCGTACATAAGGTCATTTGTCTACCATTACTATATCGACATTCTGTAATCGACCAACGTCCATATTTATCAGACGCTGATCGGGTAAATTGCATCTCTCCCCCTTTCGCGAGTATTGCCACCCCCCTCATCCTTACTCCTTGTGTTGAGGCCGTAATCATTCTGTACCCTAATGTACTAAGCAAATGCCTTTGTGATCCCTCAATGTGTGTCTCCTGTATGCAGATAATATTAGCTCCTATTGCTTGTAATCCAATAGCTACTCTCTGTCTTTTTTTAATGTCGTTAAGGCCGCAAATATTGACGGTAAGAATTTTTAACCTAACCATATTGTTTCTTGTCCATCTTTACGCGTGATATAATCCTTTCTGTTTTGTTTCTAGTTATACAGCTTGTATCCTTATTTCTCATATCACTATCTATATTTATTTTAGATTGGTTCCTATTTGCATCATTTCTGCTCATCCCGGATCTGAGGCATTTCGACGCATCATTGAGACTCTCTTGAGTTTTTTTTTAGCAGTTGTTGGTTTTTCTGCAGGACTACTATCTTCTGAAAGCGAGGGGTCAACGTCTTCCCTACTGTCAAAAGTGCTAATATCTGATTGCTCGGACTCATCAGTAAGGGAGAAGAACTTTTCCCCAGTTACATCCAGTGTTAGCGCGCATTGTTCGATGAGCCCTTGCACTACTGCCCTCTGGGGAGGCAGTAAGTTACCATGAGGGTCTGAGACATCTGGAATTGTATCTTTGTCGACCAGATTACTGGGTGGGGTTGACTCTTGTTCAATTAATAAGTACTTCGCTGTCTCACATTGATTATTAGCCCCTTCCTCCACTTGTAATCCCTCTGTCATCCGTATATTTCCCACCAATGACAGATTCAACCCGGGTTGTTCAATGCCATTTGGTATTTGCTCAGACCTCTCAGTTTGCTCAGTTCCCAAACCTGGACTCTCTGATGATGTTTTTTCCCCCCCGTGACCTAAATCTTTTGAATCACTCTTGGGTAAAAATAAGCTGGTAATAGCCGGTTAAGTTTTCCCCAATTCACCGGGGGTTTATTTTTCCGAATAGTTGCTTTTGCTGTGGAGTCACATTTCTTTTTTTCCCCCGATACAGGCATTACCTTACTTTGTTTGTCCGTTCGAGAAGGGCGATCACCTCTCTGTGTCCATTTTCGCTTCTATTCCGTTTGGCCACTCCGTGGCAGCCACCGCTCCTCGCTTTCCTCTGCCTCGAGTTGCCATCGGCACTGACAACTCTTCCGGAGACGCGCTGGGTTTCCACGGAGACCACGTTGCAGCGTACGCGCGCCCGCCTTCTGCGACCTCCGTCAATAGCAGCCGAGCTAATTGCTCCCAGCTCCGGAGCTCCGGCCAGGTACTCCCGCAGCTACACGAGCTACGTCTGCCACAGATCGAAGCCGCTTCTACACACACCAGGGCACCGTGAGTCCTGCCACCGCACACGGTCCCTCGCATACCGCGCCTGCCGTGGGTTGATTCCGGGATAGTTGAAAATATGTGAAGACCAGGTAAGAGAGCGGTTTTCACAGGCTTCTTACTCCGACGCCATCTTGCCTCGATCGAGTCTAAAATGTGTTGTTTTTAGTGTTATCCTATATTATAATTGTGCATGTGAATGATAATTAAGAAAAGTAAATTGTGTATATAAATAAAATCAAGTTTTTGAAAATTAGCATTGGGAAAAGCTTTTAATTTCCAGTTTTAAAGAATTTTATGGCAGTCATTATGTATTGTTGTAATGGTTTTAAATAACTAAATACAATAAAGATGGTGCTCATGTAAAGCGCTCTGATACCAGATTTTTTGGGTCTAGTTTGCGCTATATAGAACTCTAAAAAAAAAGATTGTCACTGTGTTAAATAAGCAGCAATTTGTCAGAAGACATTGTCTGACACCTGACTTTTGCCTTTGAACTCACAGCAAATGTGACAAGATAAGCACAAACATTTAAAGGCCTCTTTATGGCTCATTTACCTTCTGACCTGCAAAACAAATTGTGGGAGTGCTGCAGCACCCTCGTACCCCTACTTCCACCCCCCGCTCAGTGCTAAATTGGTGCAAGTCCTCAGCAACTCCAGTAGTCCTCAACCATCTTACCCGACCCAGTGGCAGCCAGCGATCATGGGAGGACCAGGGTGCTCCTTTACGAGTTCCAGTCTGTAGAGTCTTGATGTTATGAGCATTAGGACCCTCGTGGTTCTGAGAGGACTTCAAACAGGAAGTATATTAGCTGCTGGGAGGTGTTAAATCAATCAAGTCAATCAAGTAGTATTTGTATAGCTCGGCTAATCACCCCAGGCGCTGTGCTGCATGTCTCAGTTGAAGAGTCAGTCTTGAGTCCCTTCCTGAATTGGATCAGTGAGGGTGCAGTGCAGAGGAGGAAGGGGAGGGTGTTCCAGGCTCTGGCGGCGAGGTGGGAGAAGGAGCATCCTCCAGTGTGGCTGCGGCATATACGTGGTATCTGAGAGAGGGCTAGGTGTAAGGAGCAGAGGCTTCGGGTTGGGTGGTGGAAGATCAGGCAGTGGTTCATGTAGGCTGGCCCTTGGTTGTGGCGGGTTTTGTAGGCGTGGGTCAGGAGCTTGAAATGCCATCTCTTCTGGACGAGGAGCCAGTGGAGGTCTTTCAGGTGCTGAGTGATGTGTGTCTTCTTGGGCAGGTTGAGGTTCAGTCTGGCTGCTGCATTCTGGATTGTCTGGAGTCTTTGCATGAGTTCAGTGGTGGTGCCGGCATAGAGTGCATTGCCGTAGTCAAGCCGGCTGATGATGAAGGCCTGCACGACAGTTTTCCTGATGGAGAGCCATCCAAAGATTTTGCAGAGCATGCGGATCGTATGGAAGCAGGCTGAGGAGACAGCATTGACCTCACGTTTCTTGGAGGGTTCGCTGTCCAGGATGATGCTGAGGTTGCGGGCGTGGTCTTTCGGCGTGGGGGTAGGTCCGAGCTCCGCTGGCCACCAGGAGTCGTTCTATAGGGCGTTGTGTGTCTGCCGAAGATCAGAACTTCCGTTTTGTCCATGTTGAGTTTCAGGCAGTTGCCTTTCATCCATGTCACGATGTTCTTCATGCAGGTGTTAAGGTGTGGTTACTAAAATCATGATGTAATGCGTACCATAGGGGGTGTGTGATAAGAGGCTGGAGAATAAAGTAGTCTGTTACAGAGCTCAGTGTGTGGCATGTTTCATTTACATGAACCCGGGTCGGGGAGGACACGGCAACTAGCGACGAGTAAGGGATATGTGCCTCAAAGGAACAGGACTGCTCTCCCAGAGAGTTTGCGATGATATAGCAAACTGCTCATGCGTGCCACGTGCACCCCAGATCGATGCGAAGCAGTCTGTGGTCGGTGTGTGTGGAGTCAACTCACTACTCCAGCCTATACACTGCCCTTGGAGAACTTGAAGGCCTGACAGAGGAGCACATTTGAAAAGTCCACCAGAATCTGCTGGTAAGGCCAAAAGAAGAGATACTACCCTGCGCCAGAACATAGAGCCATCATCCATGCAACGCAAACGCTAAGGGCAGTGACAACTAGATACGAAAAGCAGAAACTTACATACCCGTACAAGCGAGTGAAGTGCCATATGACCACTGATCGTATGTGGTAAAACAAGCACAATGACACAGGTTGTGTTTGCAGAAGTTGCAGGTGCTAGAGGCTATCCTTCATCGCGATGGTCCAGGCGGTATGTGCCCACACAATATCAGCGGAGGGTAGCACGAAATAAACAGCAGCTAAACCTGAAACCACCACTGCCATTTGACATGGCGAAAAAACAGAACTTTGGTGCCAGATGGGCTACATGGATCGAAACATTTGATGACTTCATAGATGTGCTAGAAGAAGGAGATAAGAAAATCAATAAATACTTAAAGAACCTTGCTGTTGATGGAGTGAAAGAAGTGATAAAGAAAGTCTTGCTAGCTGAAGCCAAATCGTACCAAAAGGTAAAAGAAGTGTTGGAAGCCAAGTTCAACCCAATGCCAAACGTCGATTATGAAAGATACATCTTCAGCCAAGCATGATAACAGGTTGGTGAAACAATGGATGAGTTTGTTGAAAGACTTGAGACCCTCATTAAACATTGCAAGTTCTGTGATTGCACCAATGAAGAAGCCATGCATCTCAGAATTATCGATGGCTGCCTTTCTGACTCGTTTAGAAGACGCATGTTTCGAGAAACACACAGTCTGGAGAAAATGCTAATGGCTGCAAGAGCCGAAGAGCGGGCTGATCGACAAGCTGTTGAAATGGAAGCGGGAATGGGCCAACATGAATCGACCCTGACCCTGAAAAGTAAGCACCAGCAAAAACAAGATGCAAGTAAGTCAACAACTCTAAAGAAATCAAAATTATGCTTCTGAAGTGGGTTTTCAATTCCCCATGAAAGTAAATGTTCAGCCGTAGGACAGATGTATAAAGGGTGCAGGAAAGAAAACCACTTCATAATGGTCTGCTGAGCAAAAGAAAATTCCAATGCGTCACGAGGAAAGGACAAGAGGGACGCCTGTACGTTCCAGGAGCCTTCTCACCATGCCCACAAAACCAAAAACAACATCAGTTACGACAAATGGAAACAAGACCAGATCAATCGTCGTCAAGCACATCATGCAAAGGCTCTTCGACATCACTATCAAGTGCTGCTGAAGAAGATGAGTGTCAGTTATTTGTAGCTACCAAGGAATGACGTGCACATGTTGGAATAGCTGCTTTCAAGGAAGACCTTAATTCAAAAGAAACTCACCAAACAAAACAACAAACTTCATTTGGACGCTGTCCCATAATCACACTAAAAGTGAATGATCAACCAACACCTTTCATCATAGACAGTGGTGCTTCAATTAACATCATGCCTGTGGAAAAGCTTAACCTGTCCCTGTACCTCGCCTCACTCCATCAGGCACAAAAGTGTACACGTGGGCTGCTTCTTAACCACTGCAAAGCCAAGTGTCATTTATAGCGACCATGCCACACAAAACAATGTCAATACAAGCTCCAATCCATGTACTTCAAGGAACTTCATCCAGTGCCTGTTTACTGAGCTTTGCCACCGCTGCTGACATGGGACAGATATCAATCAACTACAACCTTCACACTCAGTCTGAGATTGTGAGTAAGTTCCCATCGTTGTTTTATGGTTTTCAAAGACTCACGACAATGAAAGTGCAACTTCATATCCATGAGAACATTCGCACTGTTGCTTAACGACATCGCAGAATCGCCTTTCACTTGCAACAAGCTGTTGAGAAAGAACTAGAGACACCGTTGAAACATGACATCATTGAACGCTCAACCATTCCAATGCCATGGGTTTCACCCTTATTGGTAGAACCCAAAAAGGACATTGGAGGTGATGTGTGCATTTACGTTGATATGCGCCAGGCCTATAAAGCAATCAAGACAGAAAGACATCCTGGTCCTCACATAGCGGACATGATCATGCAATGGAATGGAGTCAAAGTCTTCTCCTGTCTCGATTTGAACAAGGAATACCGTCAACTCAAGCTAGAAGAGAATTGTAGGTGCATTACTATTTTTTCAACTCATGTTGGTTTGTTCAGATACAAACGACTAAGTTTAGAAATATCTTCAGCTGCAGAAATATTTCAAGATGTTATACGCCGAATAATTCAACCTGTTACACATGCTTTCAATTACAGTGATGACATACTGGTATTTGGGACAACACAAAAGGAACATTACAAAGCTCTTACACAAGTTTGCCAGTTACTTGCTGATGCAGGTCTCACTCTAAATGCAGCAAAGTGTGAGTTTCACAAGAAAAAAGTTCTTTGGGCACCTATTATCGGAGGGAGGAATGACTCCTGACCAGGATAAGGTGCAAGCATTGTCATCTACTTGCCCTCCATAAGATGTTACTATGCTGTGATCCTTCTCAGGCATGGCCAGTTATTGCTCAAGGTATATTCGTGACTTTGCTATAGTGAGTGCCCCATTTAGAGACTTGACAAAGCGAAATGTCACATTCCAATGGACCCCTGAATGTGATCAAAGTTTCAAAAGAATAAAATATGCGATTGAAAATGCAACTGAAATGGCCTACTTTGACCCCAGACTACATATTGAGATCACAGTAGAGGTGAGCCCAGTGGGGCTGGGAGTTATTCTTCAACACAACTGTCATCTGCATGCTCAGAGAGATATTGTGGCCTATGCCAGTCGACGTCTGTCTGAAACTGAACGTGCCTATTCTCAGCCGTAGAAGGAGAGGCGGGCTGTGGTGTTGGCCTGCAAACATTTTCATGTGTTTCTGTATGGAAAACATTTCCCCATCATCAAAGATCATCAGGCGTTGCTCACCATCTTTGGAAACCTGAAGGGAAAGGTGCCTCCTCGTATTGAGAGGTGGGGATTGCAACGGCAAGAATATGATTACGAAATTGTACACAAGCCGGGGAAAGATCAAAACCCTGCTGATTACTTTTTATGAGTGTTGCTACCGCACCGCAGTTCGACATCTAAACGAGCTGAGGAGTATGTTAACTTTATTGTGAGGTCTAGTACTCCAGCAGCTCTGTCTCTTGAACAGATTATTGCTGCTACCAACACAGACAAGAACATTCTCATTCTCGAAGATATCATTTCAAATCACTCATGGAAGAATAGTGCTTGACCATTTCCATTTGCTGATGATGTTGAATTTCAGAAATTTAAAAAGGTACAAGATGAATTATACATCACTCGAGAAGGAATTATACTGAGACGGCTGAGTACTGTAATACCTGAGAGCCAGAGACAAAAAGTTATTGAGCTCACCCACGAAGGACATCGTGGCATTGCTGCCGCCAAAAGAGGGATTGAATGTGGTCCCCTCGTCTCGATGAACGAGTTGAGAAAGAACGGAAAGCGTGTCATCTCTATAACTACTTATCTCCCAAAGTGACACAGCATCCATTGACTATGTCTGACCTTCCTGCACATGCCTGGGAGAGAGTAGCAGTTGATTTCTATGGATCCCTGGAGAATGTACAGCATCTTAAGGTGATCATTGATGAATACTCAGGTTTTCCTTTGATGGAAGGCTTATCATCGACAACCCATGACAAAGTCATCCAGTGCCTTGATAACACCTTTGCAGCATGGGGTATAACCGCTATTCTCAAAACAGACAATGGTCCGCCTTTTAATAGCAAGAAGTTCAAAGAGTTTCTGAGTCAACTCAACATTAAGCATCAAAAGAGCACACCGCACTGGCCTCAGGCCAACGGTGTTGTTGAACGATTCATGGGCACACTCAAAAGAATAACTCAACGAGCGTCGTTGGAGACAATTGATCTGAAGCAAGCCATGTGTCAAGTTCTTCGTGTCTATCGGACAACTCACCACTGGTGAGAGTCCTGCCACTTTGCTATTTGGAACAGCCATAGGAAATAAGCTACCGCCATGGACATCTGACCAATCAACAAACAGTGACAAGGTTATTGTCACGCACACTTCTCAAAAGTGCAAAATGAAAGCCTATGCTGATAGGCGCCAACGCACCCAGGAAACAGTCTTCATCTGAAAGAGACAATTAGTTATAGATTCCTTACCTCAGAATTACCCTCAGGCGTCAGACTGGATCCGGAGAATTTTTTCGTCAGCAGTACCCCTGCGCGTCAAAAGGTGGCGTTGGTCGGCTCCGCGTTCGTCGTTGGCGTCGTGGTCGCCGGGATGACATCGCAGTAGCTACTTAGACGCCAATCTCGCGCGTTGACGTCAGTTCTTTTTTTTTCCGCGCCAGCCAGTGCAGATCCGGAGAGAGCGGTACCTCCAGTCACTTTTTGACTGAATTTTTGCCGACTTTTGTCGACACCGTTTTGAGTCTTTGACTCCTGGTGCACGTCGGGGATGCCCTGTTTCAAGGCTTGCGGTTCCTGCCGAAAACTGATGTCGGTGACGGATCCGCACCGCGCCTGCCTGTGGTGCCTGGAACGCGACCATGATCCCAAGTCGTGTTCCGACTGCCAGACCATGAATCCGAAGTCTTTGCAGGAGCTGTCCCGAAAGCTTCTCGAGGCCCGGCAGTCGGCTCCGCACCGTTTGAGGTCCCGGTCACCCGGGAGGTCGAGGGAAATGATGTGTCATCCTGAATTAATCCGGCTCCCTTTTTAGAACCAAACCCTTAGGCGACAAATCAAAACAACAGAATAGTCTTTCCACAAAAGTACAAACAATGTTTCCCAAAATGTTCTCCTTGTTGCTTTTCTTTTGCTCATTTCAAGCTTTCTAAAGAACCCCAGAGGGTCCTTGTAAGGGGTGCAGAGACCCTTCTCACACCACACTTAATACATCGGCAGCCCTTATCCTAAAAGCCCTACAGTGATTTTTTTCAGCTCCTTCGCTCCGAGGTGGATAGACATCATTCCTCCTTTAGTTTCCCCTGTAACAACTTGGTGGTCCCCTTCATTTCTCAGCCTCCCCACGCTTCCATGAACTTCAGGGCATAGCTGCTTTTATGGCTTAGGCCATTCTGCAAAACTGCTCAGGCCCGCCATTAATTGGAACTGCTTGTTGCATCTGGTCCAGGAATGAGCACTCCCACATCTGCTATGCTGGTGGAAGAACCTTCATCCTGCTCCCGGTATGTTCTTTCTTTCTGTGAGCATCCCTTCAGGTATCCCTATGTTCACTCCAGGATACTGAGAGGCTGCATTACAATGAGCGCTGAATCCATTCCTAGCATCGCATCAATAATGGCAAATTGTGGCCCAGTTTACAATTGAGTTCTTCATCTTAAGCCTCCAGAACCTTTCACCTTAGGCACACCAACCATTGCTGGAGTTGTTGCCATCATAAAGATTCCAGAGATTTCACCACTCTGTCAATACAGTGAAGTGTATTTCTCCTCTCCCTCCACAGGCAGTAATGACAACTTTAAAAAGATGCTTTGGCATGAGCACTTTCTCTATTTCTGTGAAACAGGTTCAGACCGTCCCTCCCATTGTATTTCAACCTAACAGAACAATTTCCCATCTGCAGCAGCATCTGCTTTATTACCCATTCTTCCTTTAAATTGCCTCACTTTGCCCCACATGCTTGCCTTTCTCATTGTGCATGCTGTCATTCCCCCGCACTCACTTATGTTCCTCCACTGCTCTCTAATCTACATTTCTCAGTCCAGCCACCCCTGCCAGACTTCCTTCTCTTCTCTCAGCCTTATTTTGAATGCCTAATTACTGTTGGACCTGGGCCTCTGTAGGGTCACCCTAGAGATGTTTCCCTTTCTATGCTGAACCCGTTTTGTTCTGCATACTCCTGCTAAACAGTTGAAAAATGTTTACGCCCTCCCTATTAAACATGGGAGAAATGGGATACCCCTGATTGCTCAATTTAATTCACCTATAAGTTCCTAGTATATGGTACTACCTGCACCCAGGGCCTATAAATTACATGGTACTAGTGGGCTGCAGCACTCATTGTGCCACCCGCTAAAGTAGGTCCTTAAAGCATGTTTCTGGCCTGCTACTGCAACCTGTAGTAAAGTTTTAAACTGCCATTTTGACCTGACAAAATAAATCTTTTGTATGGTCTAAACCTTCCTTTTAGCACTTAGAAGTCACCCATAAGGTAGACCTATAGGGAAACAGGGCAGGGTGCATGGTAGTTAAAAAGGAGGACATTTGCATTTAAGTTGTACTTGTGCCGACAGTGGAAAAATGCCTAAAGACTTTTTTCACTGCAGCAAGGCTAACTCTCCCATAGACTAACACTGGGTTACCCTATTACAGTTAATAATTGGCAACTTCAGTTTGGAAGCAGATAAATACCCCTTCTACTTATCTGAACTGTAATTTAAAATCACCTTTAATGGTAAAGTATGATTTTACATTACTATTCGGAAAATGCCACTTTTAGAAAGTTGGCATTTTTCTACCTAAACTAAATGTGCCTTTCTGTTAGTGTCCATGGTCACATGACTGAAAGTGGCTCCAGTGTGGTGTGATGTCTATTCTTTCCAGACAGGGGACAAAAGGGCCTTGGATGTTATGTTAATTGTAAAGCACACTATCACCTGCAATGGTATCCAAGCACTGAGCAGGTGTGTGCCTAGCCCATTCTACCAATCTATCAGTCTCTGGACGGTAGACTGAAGTTCTTATCTGCTGTACTCCTAACACATGACTTATTGGAGTCATCAGTTCTAATGTAAATGGAATTCCTTGGTCTGTGACTATTTCAGGTAAACTTGGACATCGATTGTGCTACTGTTGCTGTTGTCAACTGGGTAAAGGAATAATTTTGGAAATACCTGGTGGCACAGTCCACTAACACAAGAACTTACTGGTTCCCTTTTGAGGAAGGAAATAACGGACCCCATAAGTTCCTTCCCACTCTTTTAAATTGAGTGTCAATTATAGTTAAAGAAAATAAATGAGCTCTTATTATCTTAGGCTTGTACAACTGGCATCTACAATATGCTGAACAATACTTGCAGTGAATGTCCCAAAAAAACCCCGGCCAGTAAAACTTTTCCACTAAGTAGCTTTTATCGTTTCCTTTATGGCACCTTCCTGTTTGATTGCGGGTGAGATATAATACCTACTCTCTCTAAAAGGTTTTGGTACTACTCAACTTTTGTACTCCTGATATTCTATATAACAATCCGGTACAAATCGGAAAATATGGCCCTGCTTTATAATTGCCAGATTCGACTTTACTAGTTGTTATCAGCCAACCTTTAATATCCGATCTTCCCACTGTTAATCTTTAAAGCTCTAATGGTGTTCCTATAGAATTTGTGTTGATAAGGAGGAAGGATTCATAGTATCTTCCTGATTCCCCAATGTAAATGGCCTTGCCTTTCTGTTTCACTATTCTTTTGTTGTATTCAGCTTTAGGTGTCCGTATATAGGTTTTCCTGAAACATGTCCTTATATAGGCACAATTTGCATTGCCCTTATATAGGCATAAGATCCCAGTCCTTATTTAGGCATTAGCCATGCTATCCAAATACAGGCATGGTCACTTACATCCGTCCACCCCAACGTCACAACGAGTTCTTAGAAACCAGACCCTTAAGCTCTTGGGAGTTCCCCTAGCACAGGATTATTGATTTCTCCAAGAACTCATTTATTATGCATGAACCGCTATACCTTAAGGGTTCATTCCTGACGTCTTCCTCTGCCCGACTTTACGGCAATGCTAACATTCCAAGGCACCTACAGGTATAAATATACCTTCCCTTGCCCAAGCAAGTAGGAGGAGACCTCGACTTTAGAGAAGCCCGTGTCCCGGCCTGACGCACTGACAAGAGACGCTGTCATCCCTGCTCGCAGAGAATCCAGCTTCCAGTGTTCTGACTCCATTTGCGGGGTGTTAGAGTTCGAGACCCGGAAAGAGATTCCCACCTCTCTCATTCTCAAGGTATGGAGCTGACTAGAACCTAGAGGGACTCTTGGCATACTAGACTATAGCATACCATACTATAGAATACTTCACCTACTTCTTACCTTGCCCTACACCTAGGATAGGTTAGGTACACTGGGGTAGAACTAGCTTAGAGAAGCATCTTATGAGTACTCGCATTTTTCGCTTATGTTATTTATGTATATGAATATATGTGTCATAGCTAAAAGATAATGCTAGCGCAGTATTATTTCTTTCTACTGCTTACGCTGTACATTATATATCTCGCATACTGTCTTGTGATAATAACAGCTCATATCTCTAACACGAGAAACAAGACTGTTCAATAAATCCTTTTATTGAAACGCCCGTCCATTCTTTCTGTGTAACTCTGAAGAAACTAAGCATGCACGATTAGCTGAGTGAAACTGTTATCTATTGTTTCCACGATTCTGAGAGTGTTCCGATTCTAAAGGGAAACAAAGTTGTCATGTTTATGCGGTTGCCAGAAACTACTCCCTTCTTGTTTACAAGGAGTTTCTAGTGGCCTCTGAGTTAGCTGGCACAAAGTAATTAAGTTTAATATACTCGATAGGGACATACTGACCTCAGTCCTATGTCGAATCTATAGGGTATATTATTCCAATGCGCAGAGCCTATTAGGGAAGTAGGAACTACTCTACATGGCGCCCAACGGTTTGGTAAGGCACTAATTTAATGCTAGATACTGAGTAACTCAGTCGTGCTTTTCTCTCAGAGACCCCTACTCACATACTCCATAAGACGTCTGGAGTGGGTAGGGTTAAATATCCGCCAAAGCTAAATAGGACAAAAAACCCTATATATTAGCTGTTTGGTTTGTTCAACGTTGAAGGATACAGTGTTCAAAATATTGTGCACCTTATCTTTTGTTTCCTTGAAACTTGTTCTACATTTTTCAAAAAACAAATGTCCATACACGGGGACAATGGCACCGAGAACGGTGTAGCTGCGGCTGACCCAGTCGTAACAGCTTTTAATTTTGCAGGTTTAAATGAAGCCGATGAGGGTGTTATAAACATCCATCCAAACTTAAGGAGAGCCATCACTCTAAAACTTATAAAACACGGCCTACCACCAAGAGGTGGTAGAGCAGTTTTCGTGATAGAGGCACACGAATCCTTTCAGACAGAGGTATTCTATTCATGGATAGTGTTCCCAGAATCAAATCCAATAACAAAACTGTTTCACTTCTTTAAAGAAGATGAACCACCAGAGGAATATATTCCTTACGAGGATATTGAAATTCCACTCACATACCAGGAGCATAATCTCTGGTTTAAAGGCGCCCTAAAACATCACAAAAACATTACCAGGCTCTGTCCACTAGGTAGACCAGGAGCAACATGGCCGATTCTAGCCGGCTACACACCTCATCCTGACATCGATGTAATGTCAGACAAGGAATTACTTACTCAACTACAGGAGTTAATAAAAATTTACAGCCAATTAGTCCAATATGTCATGCGGACTTTCACAGTCCAACCACCAATGACCATTCCAAATCAAACCCCTCAACAGGGGAATACACTAAAAATTACTCCACAGACTTTACATGCAGTCATGGGTAAAATGCCCACAAAACGTGAGCAAATTCCATTCTGGTTAGCTCAAAAAATTACTCAAATCGAAGCAGTATTTCCTAATACTAGCCCTTATGAGAAACACAGAATCTTAACAATCTGTTTACCAATGGGGATCACACCACAACTGGAAGATTGCACCACTTGGGGCGCAGTCTTTGCTGCCATCTATACTAAAACACATGGTGTTCCGTCAATTGCAGTAATACCAGATGTCCTGAAACAAATTCAAAACGAATACGGGGCAGAACCTGCTCTGAATTTAGGTATGAAATTACTGAAAAACTTCGACCAGGTCTCAACAATAATATTATCTAATATTAAAGGGGAGGCAGCATCAGTGGCAACCCGCCAACGCTTAAGGGAATTTGATGTAACAGAACATCAACATGAACTACCCAGAATAATAGAACAATCTTATGCAGAATTAGGCAGAGATAGTTTGGGTGGAAAACCTTTGAAGCCAAAACTATCTGAAAGTCCTGAGAAGGACTCTATTAAACAAACTCCTACATCTTCTAAAAAGAAGTGGGAAACTAATAAACAAAATTCAAACGAGAAACGTTCTCAATCCCGAGGTAGGTCTCCTCAAAAGGAGCCCTCTGAAAGGAGGTATAACCTCAGGAATAGGGATAATTTAAGAAAACCTGACAGGTATCAAGATACTGATACACGTTCCTCTCGTACCTTTCAGATATCGTCCCAGACATCGGAAAGAAGAGGACGGTCAGAACATAGAGAAGAACGCGTGAAATCCAAAGACGACAAACACGTTCAGAAAAATAAATCAAAACCTCAATTTACAAAAAAGAAGGTAGCAGGTCTGAAGATCAGACATGCCGAGAATACTGAGAACACAGCTCAAGAACGGAGAATGGGCTCAGACAATGCTGGACAGTGCAGCAGAAGTCACAATAGCTTGCCAGAACCTGAAGGAACTTCTGGAGATAGTGCACTTGAATGAGTACATCACAGTAGAAACTGTAGACACCAGGGTTAGTACTCCACAAAAGTTATATGAAATAACGCTCCGAATGGAGGGAGACATACCAAGAAAAGTGAAAACACTCTTTGGGGAAAAACTTTCAAGGGGTTATGATATACTTCTAGCAGAAAAAGACTGGCCACCACACTTTGTCAGGGAGTGCCCACATGGTGAGGACATCATTATGCCTGCCTTCTCCAACCATATTCCAATTCACCTAAAATATACTTATGCCAGGAAATGGGCAGTTGCCCAGGCCCCAGCATTATATAAAAATCATGTAGGATGGGATGAGTACTCACCTCACCATAAAATACAACTAAAAAATCAACCTACTGCACAAAGGCAGTACCCAATAAAGCAAGAAGCTAAAAAACAGGTCAGGGAGATCTTAGATCAACTTGAATACCAAGGGGTGATTGAAACATGCACCTCCTCAATGAACAATCCTTTGTTTCCTGTATCCAAACCAGACAATACATATCGTCTAGTTTTGGATTACAGACACTTGAACACTTGTTCCAAAACATTTGCAGTGCAAAATGCACATAGTACAGCATTAATGAATAACATTGTGCGTAAAAAATATAAAACCACATTGGATATTTCAAATGGTTTCTTTTGTCAAAACATAGCACCTGAAAGCAGGTACTTAAGAGCTTTCTCAATAATGGGGACCCAGCGTCAATTTTGTAGACTCCCACAAGGGTTCAAGAATAGCCCGGGGTTATTCTCAGCGTGGGTAACAGAGTTACTACAAATTTATGATACTGAGGCATTGTCATATGTCGATGATATCTATCTGACTGACGATGACCTAGATAGGCACTTGAAAAGGGTGAGTACCATTATATTGGGCTTCGCCTTTGAAGGCTATAAATTCAACTTTAAAAAATCCAGAAATGCCCATCTCAATGTCCTTTTCCTAGGATATGAGCTTTCAAGTGAAGGCAAGAGCCTGGCAGCTAACTTTTTAGAAAAGTATGCGCTGCTCCAACCTCCAAAACGCTGAAAAATTTAAAATCTATCTTGGGTTTCCTAAATTTTGGAAGAACTTACATTCTAAATTAAGCAGAAAGGGTTAAACCTCTCTACGAATTAATCAAACCTGATTTTTCAACAAAACATTGGACACAGGAACACACAGAAATCCTGCGTTCACTCCAAGCTTACATCTTAGCAACAAATCACTTACAAACACGCATAAATACACGCAATTTAGTGATCCGAATAATTTCGGGTCAATGCGGATTCACCTATTTAACATTTAATGAGGGTGAAAAAGTACCAATAGCATACAAATCACATTTGTATACACAAGCAGAAATGCGCTTCACTTCAACAGAAAAAATACTGACAGCAGTTCAAACCGCTGTAGCAAAAGAAAGAGCTCTTGCTCAAGGAAAACGCATTATTGTCTTAACCCCAGTACCAGCCTTAGAGGCGGTCACAAAAGCGAGCATTCCAAATGCAAAAGCTTTACATCCTAGATGGATACAATGGGTTAATTCTCTTGCTGCAACAGATGTTGAATATGTTTTTGATCCTGATCTAAAAACACAAGCGTTCCTGCAATATGAACATGAATGTCCTCTGCCCACTGAAATTTTGCCTCTAGATCAGTACGAATTCATAATTTATACTGACGGATCAGCACAACCCGCTACAGGGAGTAAGCAAGCTTACAGTGCAGCGTGCGCAATCGTTAAAGGTTGCATGCAAGATGGTAACTTCAGACCAATGGTCACTAAAACTCAATCTCTAGGAGATTGTACAGCTCAGCGAGCTGAACTACAAGCATTCAAACTGGCACTTGAAAATACAGATCGCGAATTCCCCACACTCCTAGTGTGCGATTCTTTTTACTGTGTTCAGTCGTATAATGAATATATACAGAATTGGCTTGAAAACGGGTTCAAAGATGCAAAAGGTGGCACAATAAAGCATAAAACGCTTTGGGAACAAGTAGTTCAGTTGAAAAACGAACTACCAAAAGCTCACGTGATACACACGCTGAGTCATCAACGTGATGGCGTTCACGTTGCAGGGAATTCATTGGCTGATGAAGCCGCAATGGGGGCTGTTCAGACGGCTTCCGTAGCTGCGATCACTCGTTCAAAAACGAGAATAGACAGTGAGATATTGTTGGCTGTCAATGCTTCAAGCAAAGGCAGTGGTGCAGCGTTACCAAAGAAATTTCCACTCAAGTACTCTTATGTAATTGATGCGAACAACGTTCCTTTTGCTCGAATCCCTGGAGTGGGGGATAGGGTAATTCCAAACATGGAATGTAGAGCAGCTTTGATTTATGAAGCATATCTGGGGGAGGGTCTGTCACATCAAGGGAACTCTAAAACAATATTAACATTAAAAGAGATGTACTGGTTGCCTGGAATGAATACACAGATTCACATCTTCATCGATGACTGCATAGACTGCAATAGACAGCGTGTTGCAGAACGCCATCAGACACCAGACTACGAAGTAGCCTGCCCAGTACAGACGCCATTGTTAGACAGCATTAGACTATCTATGCGCAGGCGTCCTTTTGGACAAATGCAATCCCACAAATACTAAGTCAAGCTTCCTATGGATATGGCCTCAGCGCTCGGCTGATGCTCGAACTGTTATAAAAGATCTGCGAGTCTTTATCGGCACATACGCAATAGGCACGCTACATTCTGACCAGGGCCCTGCGTTTAGCTCTCGAGCTTACAAAGAAGCCATGGCCAGTTTGGGCGTTGCATTGCGGTACTCCTCTCCGTTTCATCCTGAGGGAAATTCAGTTGTGGAAAGGAAAAACCGGGACATAAAGCAGTCTATAACAGCTAGAGTATTAGGTTCGGGTGATGGGTGGGTCAAACATCTTTATGGGGTCCAACACTCATTAAATAATTTGCCAAGAAGTTCTCTAGGGGGGGCTCACTCCATATGAGGTCCTATTTGGGACAAGAATGTGGGTTCCTGATCTCGAATGTAAAGGCACAGTGGTGGAAAATAAACCCTTTGATATCAAAGATCGTTTGGCTGTTTTACAGGATCTAAATGAACTAAGATCGAAACAAAGCAACGTGATCCTGAAGCCAACCACCACTGGGGAAACACCGGCAGTCCCAGCAAGGCCTGTCTGGATCACAAAAGTTGGGGATCTAGTCAGAGAGAAGATTGCGGACAAGAAGGAATTTGGACCTTCTTACAGACAACCAGTACCTGTCCTAGCCATCCACGGAACAAGAACAGTACTTCTGCCGCCCCTTGCTGGAAAAAAGGAGAAAAGATTTGTGTCAATCGACCTCATCAAACCACAGTATGTGGCCAATACTAAATAGTAGGCCTCGTGGACTCCGACCTAGTAGCAGACGCACTCCTCTCGCTACTATCCAAGAGGTTCAAACTGAAAGACTCATAACCATCGAGAATTCAGCAGTAACAGATGAAGGACTAAGCAACAATGCTATGGAACTCATCCCTCTTGAAACTCAAGTAACAGTTCGTCCAGATACACCTGTCTACACCAACGTAACACGTGATCAACTGTTTCCAGCGATTTCAACGAATCCTGATGCAATTTCAACAATTGACCGAACTGCTTCTGGCTATTTCATTAACTTTGATACGTTTTCTGAGGAACCGAGTGAGCCTGAAACGACGCAAGCATCAAAAACTTTCAAGCAACAAGTACAAGACCTTTTTCATTTCCTGAAAGAGACTTATCTGGTTTCACCATGGATTGAACTATGGATTATATCTGGAATATTTTTCTTTCTGCTTTGGCTAGCTTTGGTTATGACTCTTAGCGTGCTTATAAATGGAAGATAAATCCGTATGACACTGAAAGTAAAAATGTGAACTTACTTTTAAAACCACACAAATCTTCCCATCGTGAAACAAGAGACTTGTCAGCAGTGAACATCACAGCCGTTCCTATACAGGATGGTATAGTGTGGGACAAAACCGATTTCGACATATTCGGCCCGACTGAACTTTTGAACATTCCACATTTATTTAAAATTTCATTAAGTGATTTTATTACCACCAGTACCTATTCTGATGATTGGGACTTTGAGACTGTAAATGATATGATGTCTGATCTAGAAAGGTCTGCTGCATTCTCTAACAATGAATACTTAGAGGGTTCATCAGACTATGAACAGCTTTATTGTTACAACCACTATGGTCATCATTTTTTGCATAAATCTGCAACACCTAGAAATGTGTTTATGTTTAACCAATGGGAACATTGTCCTACACCACCAAAGGGTAGTTCAAAAACGTTTGCTAATAAGTTTCCATATTTTTCGGGGTACAATACCTCTAATCCAGAAACATTTTTCTATAAAAATGTAAACAAAACAGGACAGAAAATTATGTTAACTAATACAAAACAGATTTATTCTGCAGCCTTTATTACCCAACTGTCTAGACAAGGATTTGACTTTTGGAAAGACACAATCAACACAAAATCTGTCTGGGGTTCTAAAGAGTGGCAAGTGCAGGGGATAGAAGCTTTGTTTAGAGCCTGTATCATCCCACATCAAATAATGTTTTTGAATGACACTGTGCAACAAACGTCTTGCCTTGGTTTAGCCAAGATCAAAGACATGAACACACCTTCTGTACCAACACCTGCAAGTAATAGCACTACACAGGGAGCGGTCACAGTAGACACTATACTACAAAACAACAGATCAGATCCTGATTGGAAAACATGGTTACTCTGGCCCACAGACACAAACATCTGTCAAGAAAGATTCCTGAAAAGAATGCAGGGCTTTACTATCCATAGGCCAGACCCACGATATGTTCAACAACAACATCCAGGGGTAGTAACAACATACAGTGTAGGAAAATTGTGCCTTGACTGGTTACAAAAATCTACACTTGAGGATGTGAAACAACACTTATCTTTACTTAAAGAAGACACAGACCTTAGGGAATTCTTGCTAGGACCAAGAAAACCGCGTCAAAAACGCTTCATATATGCCGGCATTTATGCTGCTTATAATGAAATATGGAAGGTTTCACAGGCAGAGGCCACAGAAAGAATACGTGAACTTGATCGTATTAACTTAGAGAAATCTCTCACTGTGGTCGACAATGGGTTAACAACTTTGTCATCCAGAATTTATTCATTGGACAACATTGTATCCTCTGCTATTGACATACTGGAACAAGATTTATCCATGTTACAACAAGGCCAATCTCAGTTACGTTCTATTATGTTATTAGGCTGGACGCTGCAATCTTTGCGTGCAGGCTATGTGCCTTGGCGTTTTATCAACACGTCGTCTCTGTTTTCAGAATACAATCTAACGGATAAACAGATCGAACTGGCACAAAGGGGAGCAAAGTATACAGTGCTGAGCATTGAAAAACTGGAAAAATTACCATTTACGGTAGCAGAAAAACCAGCTACAGAATGGCTTATTCATGGCAAAATAACTCTGCCTGTCACTACTTTTCATTTTCAGTATTGCCTCAAACAAATACAAGCAGGCAAATAGGAAAGGTTGGGTAAGGAGTACATTAAGACATCCTGGGATTTACCTTACGAATACAGATGTTGGAGTGGGGATCGTGAAGTGTTTCTAAGCGGTACACACTGTGAAAATGCACTAAGCGGTTCACTCATATGTCAGGACATTTCTTTACACGGTGCTTGTAATGGTTCTGTGCCAAACTTGTCCTGCCACCAGCAGGGTACACCAGCTACTGTGATTAATCCAACGTTTGGCCAACTTTCTAATGGGAGTTACCTCATGTTGAATGATCAGAGTTGCTGTGGCATGTTGCCAGGCATCCCATATCTGGTAACGGTCGGCTCCAGGGTTACTTGTTGTATGCAAGTATTGTTCCCCCCAATAGACACAGTCAGGGAGTCGCCTCTATGGCCTTCATTGAATGTTTCTTTTATACGTTTTGATACTTTAAGCAGAATGAAAGCCATGCATTTGCAACAGACCGTGCCTTTGACCTCGGCCAAAGAAATCTATGATTTACAAATTGCAAGGACTTCGGCTGAGATACAGGCTTTAATTCGTACAAACTGCCCTATACATTTCGTAGAAATGATGGGACGTATCTTAAACATGTCTGATACGAGCGGAATTGTACATGTATTTAAGGCCATCTGTTCAGGACTGTTAACACCTTTTCAGGCAGTCCTCGGAATCATTCCAAACTTCGCACATTCGGTGTTTGGTGGTGTGCCATTAATTCTAGCACTGGTTGCGGGAATCCTGTTTTTATTCCTACTGCTACGCTATGGCAAGCCTATCCACCAGCGTCACTCCCAGCAATTTGGAGAAAGATCTCCTAGAACGGAAGTGCCGTGAGCGCATAGTGCAACTTTTGGGCATACCTCGTCTACGGGAACTTAATACAACATTGTTTCTGTCATTTAGACCAATCTGGCAAGATTCCATCTTACCTGTTCTACGCTGCCTGCTTTGCGGTGAAGAATGCGTGCTAGACACCTGTCTAACACTCCCATCAGTCATGCCAATGGATATCGATACTCTGCTGGACCCGATAACGGCCCATGCTCTGTGTTGTCCCCAAAGGCTACCAATCCTGATGACGGCATTCCTTGAGATCTCACAGACGCTACCTGCTGCTGCTGAGGTACGAGATGGATCAACAGGCACACAGGTAACAACGGACGCGAACATTGCTGCGGCATCCTATGCTGAAGGCGATGCTTCACATCTCTGTGCAGTTAACCTTCTAAATGAGGTATTCCAACTGTCACCGACATCGGTAGACAATCTTTTGTCTACAGAAATAGATGATTTCATGTTTACACCAGACCCATACAGTGACTTTGATTCGGCTCACAGTGTACCAGGGAAGCAATGAAATTTGGCCTCCATATTTTCAAAACAGAACAAAACTTGGAACTCTTCCTA
Source organism: Calotriton arnoldi (assembly GCA_963921515.1). NCBI lineage: Eukaryota > Metazoa > Chordata > Amphibia > Caudata > Salamandridae > Calotriton > Calotriton arnoldi. The sequence continues at coordinate 3,115,133 of CAWUFW010000455.1, read as the reverse complement.
AAAATTGAACTTTTTCTTTTTCTCTATTTTTTGAAAATACATGGCAACTCAATCTGCTTACAGTAGAACTATTCATATAAAACGGACTTCTTTGAATACTTCCAGGGACACATTGTCACCTTATTTAATTACAATTTCATTTAGTACCATGATACGCAATGGCTTTTGATTTTTGAAAACTTGTCAACCATTTCGTCATATGTATATATTTCTGTTTATTCATTCATGTTGCATTTATTTCCAATATATGCTTAGAATGAAAAAATGCTTTAAAATGTACAGTACCTATTGCATTCAACAGTTTATTTTAAACTTCTTTTAATATGCTTTTAGAAATGTTTTTAGCAACATGTGGTACTCAGTTTAATATTTAGCATTTAATGTTTAGCATTTAGTACTGTCGTTCATTCGAAAGTGGAGTGGGTGTTGTATTCCGCTTTAGGTGTCCGTATATAGGTTTTCCTGAAACATGTCCTTATATAGGCACAATTCGCATTGCCTTATATAGGCATAAGATCCCAGTCCATATTTAGGCATTAGCCATGCTATCCAAATACAGGCATGGTCACTTACATCCGTCCACCCCAACGTCACAACGAGTTCTTAGAAACCAGACCCTTAAGCTCTTGGGAGTTCCCCTAGCACAGGATTACTGATTTCTCCAAGAACTCATTTATTATGCATGAACCGCTATACCTTAAGGGTTCATTCCTGACGTCTTCCTCTGCCCGACTTTACGTCAATGCTAACATTCCAAGGCACCTACCAGGTATAAATATACCTTCCCTTGCCCAAGCAAGTAGGAGGAGACCTCGACTTTAGAGGAGCCCGTGTCCCGGCTTGACGCACTGACAAGAGACGCTGTCATCCCTGCTCGCAGAGAATCCAGCTTCCAGTGTTCTGACTCCCTTCGCGGGGTGTTAGAGTTCGAAACCCGGAAAGAGATTCCCACCTCTCTCATTCTCAAGGTATGGAGCTGACTAGAACCTAGAGGGACTCTTGGCATACTAGACTTGGCATACTAGACTATAGCATACCATACTATAGAATACTTCACCTACTTCTTACCTTGCCCTACACCTAGGATAGGTTAGGTACACTGGGCTGGAACTAGCTTAGAGAAGCATCTTATGAGTACTCGCATTTTTAGCTTATGTTATTTATGTATATGAATATATGTGTCATAGCTAAAAGATAATGCTAGCGCAGTATTATTTCTTTCTACTGCTTACGCTGTACATTATATATCTCGCATACTGTCTTGTGATCATAACAGCTCATATCTCTTACACGAGAAACAAGACTGTTCAATAAATCCTTTTATTGAAACGCCCGTCTATTCTTTCTGTGTAACTCTGAAGAAACTAAGCATGCACGATTAGCTGAGTGAAACTGTTATCTATTGTTTCCACGATTCTGAGAGTGTTCCGATTCTAAAGGGAAACAAAGTTGTCATGTTTATGCGGTTGCCAGAAACTACTCCCTTCTTGTTTACAAGGAGTTTCTAGTGGCCTCTGAGTTAGCTGGCACAAAGTAATTAAGTTTAATATACTCGATAGGGACATACTGACCTCAGTCCTATGTCGAATCTATAGGGTATATTATTCCAATGCGCAGAGCCTATTACGGAAATAGGAACTACACTACACTTTGTTCCTTTCTTGTCTTCCTCTATCTTTGTTGTTACTCTGAATGTCTTCCGTGGCTAAGGGGGCTTCCTTTTTCCACTCAACTTAAGCTTCAGTTATGATATGTTTTCTTAAAGAAAGTGCAAAAACCTCGCTGTCAGTACCCAGAATCAAATCCTCGGGTAGTGTTGTTGGAATGACCCAAACACTCATAGTACCTTCCTCACCCGTTTTAAAAATCAATATTGTTGCTACTTTCTCAATGTGCATGTGACCCAAACTTTCCTACCCCTTTTATATTGGCAATAATTTGTCGAACAACATTTTAAAATATCTTGCTCCCTAATTTGGGCTTGCTTGGTGTAAGCATTCAGAGGTTCTCTCAAGCAATACATTTTCTCCCTAGTATATCCAGTCTCCATTGCTACTACCACTACAGCTTTATTAGGATAGCTCTGTTGTGAGTTCCCTTTAGTATCAATCAAGAACAAGCCAGCTGCCTGAAAGTGATTTATAAATAAGCTATACGTCAAGGATAAAGAGAGAGGGAACTAAATAGTCCCGTCCCCAAGGGGCAAAAAACAGTGTGCAACAACAAAGACGGTCAAACGCTATACAGCTAATTCCATGAAACCATTGTTTTTGGGGGCAAATATTTAAAATTTATTTTACCCTTTCTCAATATATCAAAATTTCAAATATACATTTAAGAAACATTTAATAAATACTCCAATAAATACAATACCACATCAACAAACAATTTTACCTATAAGTGGTGCCCAGGCGCAACAAACAAACAAGTACCCCACACATACGATCAACAGAATCCTACTCACTGACACAACACATTGCTCAATGGCAATCCACTGCATCAAACACAATAATCTCCACAAATGATTATAGAGGGTATTATACATAAGTTTAAACACAAAATGCTTCATAATTATTCCACGGTGTCGAATAGCCACAGTTTAAACATGTGTGTCCAATGAATCAATGTTACATATTCTTTGAAGCTTCATTAGACCCTCAAGAAAAACAAGTAGATGATAATACTAAAGGAGACGTTTTGATCAGTGGACACCAGTGCCGACGCGCGTTTCAGTGGATGACTAGAGATGTGGGTCACACCTTCTTCAGGGCGCAAAAAAAATGATGCAGAGGAGGCTGCAGGCACCTGGGAAACCTGTGCTAATGCCAGCTCCAGAGGAACTGAACGGGAGACCTGAGCACATAGGTCGGTCTTCTGAAAACTGGGGCTCCCTCTTGTAAAGAATAATGACAAGCTTTAGGATGAAATGCCCACTGAGGGGCCTGGGGAGTGCTGATAAGAAGCAAGGGTCTTCTATCCACGAACCGGGTGATCAGGAAATCCTATCACTGTGAATGACGGGGCGACCGAAATGGCGAAAGTTAATCGTCCCCAATTAGAAAAATATTGTTGTCCGATGTTATGTGAAGGATTTGGCCAAAATGGAAATTTCGCTAGCTTTAGTGAATGAAAGTGTAGAAGACACGGAGGCGAGTATTATGCTGTCATTTCTTGCTTTAAGTAAACAGCAGCCAACATAAAAACAAACTACCTTTCCAAGCTATCATCTGGAAAACAACTACAGTATGATGTCATAAAGAGAACCAATCAACAGTAGCTTGCATCAATAATAGTATTGACTGCAAGCAACAAGCACTCTTTTCTTGCTAGAGCAGTTAAGGATCATGTATCATAGGAAATGTAGCAATTATATTTATGACAACCATTAGAAGAGAGGAAAAGTTTTTGCCCATGTCTGAAGGAAGATGGAAAAAGCGCTGATCCAGGATCATCACTCACTTCAATGAAGTAGATAGAAAAAAAGAGTTTGCCATCTCCTCAAACAAATTGGTAGCTTGATGAAGATTCTTAAGAGGAAGGAGTTGTTGTTACAGTCTGTGCTACGAAGAAAAAAGGGATGGTTAGAATAAAAGTGGTGGGATAATAATCTCCTCCATGTCTTCAATAAAACCCAGACTTACCTTCACAAAAACCAGGGAAATCTCAGTTTTATTACAAGTCAGAGGCTAATATTGTGCTTCATCAAACATAGAAACAGCAGTGTTTTTGTTTAATGAGTAATAGGGTTGCAATAGAAGGTGTAAAAGTAGAAACATTAGACCAAATTGGCACTCTAAAAATGTCCTCCAGACCTGCACGAGCCCAAATTGCTTCAGATGTCATGGCCCCTCTGGTAGAGTGTGTACCAAAACCTGTGTGCACCGAACTCATAATCCATTTGACCCAGCAATCTAGGGTAGTTGAAGAGACCAATTTGTGAGGTTTCCAAAAAGAATCTAATAATTGGACAAAAGAGGACGGTCTTAGTTTGCTGTTCTAGCAATATACACTTTTAAACAATTTCCAACACATAGTTTAGGCTGTGTAAGAAATTATGTATAATGCACACATGTCGAATTAGTTTTCGTTCTCCTATGGACCTGAAAACAAACATTCGTCAGGGAATACTGAACATAAGAAACATCTAAAACCTTGACATCAGATAGGTGTTTTAGAGAAACCAGACACAGAGGCATAGTTGACGTAGTTGGCAAATATTTGAAAGGTCAATGTTATAATGTTATCATTCCAAGAATTTAACTATTTCAAAAGTAACATCTCGCATCTGGTTATATTTAGGTAAAGGAGGTTTAGAAAATCTTGCTCCTTCAAAAGTCGACAAATCAATGGCTGTTCTCCAACAGGTTTTCCATCCCCTCTGATCTGTTCTGCAGAAATAGATGACCTGTAAGTATTCACTGTTCTATATGCTTTAACCTAGGAAGCAAGTGAGGCTAGGGCATATACACACAAGGTTACATCTGTTGAAAAGGGATCTGAATCCCTGCCTAGACACCAAAAGGAGGTTATCAAGACCAATTGAGCCTGTTGATGACATACTTGAGCTAAAACTCTTGCAATTGCGCTAAAAGGGGAAAGGCGTAATTGAGATATTAGGACTCGCTCTGAAGAAAGGCATACATTGCTACAACCTGGGGATCTGGTCTCCAGTTGTAATTGGAAGGGAGCTGAGCACTCAAACAAGAAGCAAATAGATCTATTGACATGAGACTCAATAAAGAATAAATTTTCTGAATATGAAGGAATGAAGATGCCTATATCTGGAATCGTGCAGATATGTGGAGCAACAATAGGTGATTACATTAAGATTTCCTAGGATGCTTAATTGAATGTTTTATTCTGAATGCAGAACTTCCAAAACATTTGTTGAGTTCTGCCAGGGGTTTGGATTTTGTTCCTCCCAGGTGATTGGTGTATTTCACAGCTGAGATGTTGTGCATCCTTAGTTGGACTGAACAGCATAGTTGCTTTTTACAAATGTTTGGATTGCAAAGGATCCTGAAAGCATCTCTAAATAGTTGATATGCAGATGTGACTCCTGTTCTGACCTTGTACCCCCAGTCAAGTATTGGCCACATCTTGCGCCCTAACCTGTTAGACATTCATCAGATTCAAAGACTAGATTGGGGGCAGTAGCAAAAATCACTCTGCCGTTCCTAAATGGTACAAACACCACTTTAGCTCTACGTGAGATTCCTGATCTAGTTGTATTGTGTCTGAATAAGAGAGGCCTCGGCGAAGATGGTGAAGTTTTAGCTTTTCTAAAGCTCAATAGTCAAAGAGGCCTGGAAAAATGACCTGAATTGATTAAGCCAGAAGGCCAACAAAATGTGCTAAGGACCTTAGGGTGATTGTCTGGTGGCCACAAGACGTTTCACTTCAGTCCGGTGTGGTGAGCCTGTTGCGGGGGCAGAATGGACTGACTCTCCCTCACAAGCACGCCATCGCCATCAGAAGTTCAACATGGTGGGTGCAGAGTGAGCACAAGGGGAAAGGGTCTAGAGCAAACTAAAATAACAAATAAAAACAAACAAGACAAAATAATCAACTAAAATAACAATGTCATGCGGAGGGGCGGAAGATCCACCATCCGATCCTATAAGGTTACTGCCACTCGACACCAAAAGCAGCCGATAGCTAATACTTTACGGACTATGGCACAGACTGGTGCCAAAACTCTGACTAATCACTGTAATTCTCTTCAGTTCAAATGCCTCATGCCTGCTGAGCTGGAGTCCTGGTTGTCACACTATTAACCCCTTCAGTGTGTCGGGCGGATGGGGGCCGTCCGACGCACCAGTGCTCATGTGCGTAGGATGGCCCCCGGCCATCCGATCACATGGCACTAGAAATCCCTCTTGTGCGGGCACCAGAGGGATTTCTTTCCCCCCCCCCCCACAGCCTCGGGAGCTGGGAAAGAGCTTCCCCAGCTCCTGAGGCTGTGCAGATGGTTTCCCTGAAATGACGATCAGCGCGCACGTCGCGCTGACGTCATTCCAGTGAAACCGAAACTGAAATGAGCTTTGAGGCTCATTTCAGTTTCACTTTCTAAGTGCTCAGGGGGCTATCTCAGCCCCCCGAGCACGTAGAAAGACGGGAGAAGTATCATTGGAAAGGGGAGAATCTCCCCTTTCCAATGGTATACCTCCCTAGTGGATCCCTGCTTGGGGATCGCCCCAGGAGGGCGATCCCCAAGCAAGGATGCACCCACTAGAAACCAGGGAGGGGGGAGCGGCCCCTTGGGCAAGGGCCTTTGCTCCCCCCATAATATTTTGGGTAAATGTGGTCTTTCTGCCCCCCTGGGGGGGGAGTAGCCCCCAATCTACCCCCCAGGGGGGTAGAAAGCCCACTAGAAACCAGGGATTTGTTTTTAAAGTTAATTAGGGGTGGGGGCTGCCCAATATGGGCATGGCAATGCCCCCACCCCTCCCTCCGCAAAATGAGTCTTTCCGCCCCCCCGGGGGCAGATGGGTGCAGTAGCCCCCAATCTGCCCCCCCCCGGGGGCAGAAAGCCCACTAGATACCAGGGATTTTTTAAATAATTATAATTAGGGGTGGGGGCTGCCCAATATGGCTGCAAAAGTACAGTCTTTATGCCCCCCGGGGGGGCAAAAAGCCCACTAGAAACCAGGGATTTTTTTATCAAAGGCAAATTAGGGGTGGGGGCTGCCCAATATGGGCATGCCAATGCCACCACCCCCCTGCAAAATTACAGTCTTTCTGCCCCCCTGGGGGGGCAGAAAGCCCACTAGACACCAGGGTTATTTTTCCCCCGATGAATTTAGGGGTGGGGGTTGCCCAAGAAGGGCATGCCAATGCCCCCAACCCTCCCCTCACAAAATTCCAGTCTTTTTGCCCCCCTGGGTGCAGATGGGGGCAGTAGCCCCCAATCTGCCCCCCGGGGGGGGCAGAAAGCACCCTAGACGCCAGGGATTCTTTTTTTTATAGGCCCGGGGTGGGGGCTGCCCAGAATGGGCATGCAAATGCCCCCACCCTACCCCCAAAGAAAACAAAAGACTTTCTGCTCTCCCAGGAGGCAGATGGGGCAATAGCCCCTGATCTGCCCCCCGGGGGGGCAGAAAGCCCACTACCCACCACTAAGTGCCCTTGGGAGGCAGATGGGGCAATAGCACCTTATCTGCCCCCCCTGGGGGGCATAAAGCCCACTACCCACCAGGGATTTTTTTTTTTTCAAAGTTCGGGGTGGGGGCTGCCCAGAATGGGCATGCCAATGCCTCCACCCCCCCAAAAAAGATGCCACAGTTTTTCAGCCCCTCACAGGAGGCAGATGGGGCAGTGAGGTATCATTTTACTCGGAAGATTAAGGAGAACGCTGTGGGGTAGGACATTTGTGCCGGCACAGTGATTCCACACAAAAATATGTGGAAAATGTGTTTTTTCCAGCTAAATTTGAGGTTTGCAGGGGATTCTGGGTAGGAAAAAGTTGGAGGATCCACGCAAGCCATACCTCGCTGGACTCCCCCGGTTGTCTAGTTTCCCAAGATGGCCGCCGAGCCCGGGGCCAAAAACCCAGGTGACTCCCCTTGCAAAACCAAGTTGTTTTGTGGTAGGTCATTTTGATGTCTCCTCAATACGTTTTGGGCCCTTGCCTGTCGCGGGTACTTGACCAACCCACGCGAGTGAGGTACCATTTTTATCGGGAGACCTGGGGGAACGCTGGGTGGTAGGAAATTTGTGGATTCACGCAGATTCCAGAACTTTCCCACACAGAAATTTGAGAAAAAAGTGATTTTTTTTCAGCTAAATTTGAGGTTTGCAGGGGATTCTGAGTAGGAAAACGTTGGGAGGCCCACGCAAGCCATACCTCGATTGACTCCCCCGGGTGTCTAGTTTTCAGATATGTGTGGGTTTGGTAGGTTTCCGAAGATGACCGCCGAGCCTGGCGCCAAAAACCCAGCTGACTCCCCTTGCAAAACCAGGTTGTTTTGTGATAGGTCATTTTGAAGTCTCCTCAATACGTTTTGGGCCCTTGCCTGTCGCGGGTACTTGGGGCACCCACATGAGTGAGGTACCATTTTTATCGGGAGACCTGGGGGAACGCTGGGTGGTAGGAAATTTGTGGATCTACGCAGATTCCAGAACTTTCCACCACAGAAATGTGAGGTAAATGTGTTTTTTTTTTTTACAAAGTTTGAGGTTTGCAAGGGATTCTGGGTAACAGAACCTGGTGAGAGCCAGACAAGTCACCCCATCCTGGATTCCCCTTAGTGTCTAGTTTAAAAAAATGTATAGGTTTGCTAGGTTTCCCTAGGTGCCGGCAGAGGTAGGGTTCAAAATCTACAGCTAGGCACTTTGCAAAAAAAGGGTCAGTTTTCACTGTGAAAATGTGGTGTGTCCACGTTGCGTTTTGGGCCGTTTCCTGTCGCGGGCACTAGGCCTACCCACAGAAGTGAGGTACCATTTTTCTCGGATGACTTTGGGGAATACTGCGTGGGTTGAATTTTGTGGATCCACGCAGATTCCAGAACTTTCCACCACAGAAATGTGAGGAAAATGTGGTTTTTTTGACAAAGTTTGAGGTTTGCAAAGGATTTTGGGTTACAGAACCTGGTGAGAGCCAAACAAGTCACCCCATCCTGGATTCCCCTGGGTGTCTAGTTTTAAAAAATTTATAGGTTTGCTAGGTTTCCCTAGGTGCCGGCAGAGCTAGGGTTCAAATTCTACAGCTAGGCACTTTGCAAAAAAAGGGTCAGTTTTCACTGTTAAAATGTGGTGTGTCCACGTTGCGTTTTGGGCCGTTTCCTGTCGCGGGCACTAGGCCTACCCACACAAGTGAGGTACCATTTTTCTCGGAAGACTTTGGGCAATGCGGGGTGGGTGGAATTTTGTGGATCCACGCAGATTCCAGAACTTTCCACCACAGAAATGTGGGAAAAATGTGTTTTTTTTACAAAGTTTGAGCTTTGCAAGGGATTCTGGGTAACAGAACCTGGTGAGAGCCAGACAAGTCACCCCATCCTGGATTCCCCTGGGTGTCTAGTTTTAAAAAATGTATAGGTTTGGTAGGTTTCCCTAGGTGCCGGCAGAGCTAGGGTTCAAAATCTACAGCTAGGCACTTTGCAAAAAAAGGGTCAGTTTTCACTGTGAAAATGTGGTGTGTCCACGTTGCATTTTGGGCCGTTTCCTGTCGCGGCCACTAGGCCTACCCACACAAGTGAGGTACCATTTTTCTCGGAAGACTTTGGGGAATGCGGGGTGGGTGGAAGTTTGTGGATCCACGCAGATTCCAGAACATTCCACCATAGAAATGTGAGGAAAATGTGTTTGTTTTTTTTTTTTTACAAAGTTTGAGGTTTGCAAGGGATTCTGGGTAACAGAACCTGGTGAGAGCCAGTCAAGTCACCCCATCCTGGATTTCCCTGGGTGTCTAGTTTTCAAATATATATAGGTTTGCTAGGTTTCCCTAGGTGCCGGCAGAGCTAGGGTTCGAAATCTACAGCTAGGCACTTTGCAAAAAAAAGGGTCAGTTTTCACTGTAAGAATAAAGTGTGTCCACGTTGGTTTTGAGCCGGTCCTGTCGCAGGCACTAGGCCTACCCACACAAGTGAGGTACCATTTTTATCGGGAGACTTAGGGTAACACAGAACTGTAGAGCAACTGTTATTACCTATTGACTTTTGATGCATTTCTGCCTTCCAAATGAAAGACAATGTGTAAAAATAAGTCACTTTGAAAAATGTCCTATAATTCTCATGCTAGTATGGGTACTCACAATTTTGGAAATGTGTAAATAGCTACGGTTTCTAAACTCTATATTTTGTTCCGAATTCAGAAATACATAGGGGTCTTTCATCCCGATTTTTCACTGTATATATTTTCCCAAATTAATTGCTATATACCCGGTACATAATAAAAAACCATTGCAAGACGCTGCTCAGTTATTGGCTCTGGGTTCGTCGGGTTCTTGGTGAACCTACGAGTCCTATATATCCCCACAACCAGAACGGTCCAGCGGATGTAACGGTATATTGCTTTCAAACATCTGTCATAATTAGAAGAAGCTACAGGTGAAAACGTTGGCACAAATGGCTGTTTTTTTCAACTCATTTTCAATTTTTCCTATTTTCAACTGTTAGTTTCTATAAAGAAACCTTGAAGGATCTACACAAATGAGCCCTTGCTGAATTCAGAATTGTGTCTACTTTTCTAAAATGTATAGCTTTCCAGGATCCATTATTGCTTTTATACCCATTTCTACCATTAACTGGAAGAAGGTTGAAAGGACAAAAAATAGCAAAAATAGGCTATGTCCCAGTAAAATGCCAAAACTGTGTAAAAAATGTTGATTTTCTGACAAAAGTCTGTCAGTCCCTGAAAACTGGGAAAATTATGATTTCAGCCCCACAAACCCTTTGTTGATACCATTTGCAGGGAAAAAACCATACGCTTTCATTTGCAGCACTTTTGTTCCCATTTTTCAAAAAAGATTAGCTATATTTTGGCTAATTTCTGGGTCCCCTCCAGAGGAATCCACAAACCCTGGGTACCTTTAGAATCCCCATGATGTTGGAAGAAAAGGACGCAAATTTGGCGTGGATACCTTATGTGGTCAAAAAGTTACAGGGGCCTAAGCGCAAACTACCCCAAATAGCCAAAAAAAGGCTTAGCACGGGGGGGGGGGGAAGGCCTAGTAGCGAAGGGGTTAATAAAGTTTTTGTGTCCGCCCCTCAAACGAAAGAGGTCAGAAGTCTTGCAACCAACCAAAAGCGCAAGATTAAAATGGGTTAGGAAATTATACTCCCCGACCGTGTAGTACATCATACACGGGGAGATGAATGCCGGGCCGTAAACAAGCGGTCCAAGAGGTGAAGGTGGAAGCCAGGCCAAACAATCAAGGTCCTCCTGCTACCTCCCAGACAATGTCCAGTAATGTTTGAGCCAAGCTAGATATCGGCGGAAGGCTGATGGTACTGATTTCCCCCAAAGGCCCACAACAGTAATATGCACATCCAAGATCTGTACTGACTCGAATCTCTCCCACAGCCGATAAGCACTTATTGGAATTCCAGGCGTCTGCTGCAGGTGGAATGACAAAGGAACTTCAGATCGATGTTTTCTCTGCAGTATTCTCAATGCGAAGCATCACTGGTTCTAGAACAGGGACTTATATGCAGGCGTCATTCGAGATGGCCGCCCAGATTACGGCCTTTCACGGGATCTCACCAAGCGTCTCAGACATGGGACGGCGGTTCATCTTCAAGCGATGTCGTCCCTGCACCCTGAGCATCAGCATTGAGTAAGGTTCGGCAGGCGTGCATGCCAAATAAGTTTTACGGTAACACACATTAGGACAGGGAAGCACAGTAACACACATTAGGACAGGGAAGCACACAATAGGCAGAGTGTAAGCATTTCCTCCCCCGCCACTTGCTATACGTCTAGATGGGGGTGGAACCACCCACCCCACATGAGCCATCGGCCAGGTCAGGGGGATAGGAGTGCCACCATAGGGTACGCCAAAAGTAGCATTCCCTGTCACCAGGTGCTGGGGCCCCAAGGGTGTGAAAGGACAAACTAGAGCAGGGTGCTGCCTGCTATGGGGCCACACCCCGGGTATCCCTGACAGTGATGAGAAAGGAATCTAAAGTGTGTTGTATATCTTTCTTTATTAAGAGGACTTTTTGTTGAGGCTACTGCAGAACCGATTCCTCCATATCGATGAGAAAACCTCAGGAATTCAACTTGGGTTGAAGCAGTGAAGGATGACTTTTCCGCAATTATTTGGAAGGCTAGACTCTGGAGCAACTGTGGACACATGTTTAACTGACTCAGCAATTGATCCTTGTCCTTGGCCATTAGAAGAAAGTCATCCAGATTGACAATCAAGCACATCCCTTGAGCTCGTAGATAAGCTATGACTCATCATTATCCTTGGAAAGCACCAAGGCGTAGACGAGAGGCCAAAGGGAATAGTTTTGAACTGAAAGATGCAATGTTCCCATTGGAAATGTAGGTATTTCCTGAAGTTCACACAAACCAGAACAGTGAAATAAACATCATAAAGGTCTAGACAAACCATCTACTCACCCTCGAGGAGTGAATCACTTAGGTATACAATTGTTTCCATTTTGAAATGATTGTAAACAACAAAATAGTTGAAAGATTTTAGGTTTATGACTGGAAGAAATTTCTTGTTTTTCTTTTGTACCAATAAAATTGTGTTTAGGTAACCCAAGGGATCATAGTCTACAAACTTTATTGTCTCTTTCACTAGTAGTCTCTGAATCTCTTGAGATATCAAGTGAGCTTGCTCTAGGGAGTAAAACAGAGGTTGAGGAGCAAAAGGTTTGAAGGGAATCTGAAAAAGGTCTATAAAATAACCTTGAACCGTGTGCAGAATCCAAGGAGCTGAAGTAATAATTTGCCATGCGGCTTGAGAGTAACTGAAGGTGCCTTTGTAATAATTATTTCCCCCTGAGAGGAAGTGGCTGGAAAACCGACTCCTTCTTTTACTGGCCCTGCCAAAAGCTCTGGAGACAAAGATTTTCTTTAAAGAGAATTGTGCTTTGTCAATGGATGCAAAGGTTGCCTTATTCTCCAAACAACAAGCCGTTAGCTTGCTGACCCTCTTCTTTAGTAGATAGGCTGCCAGGCTCCGGATCAATTTGCAATAGCAGACTTCTGCGCCTCTTTGAGAAATGGCAGCATTCGCATTGCCCAGCATGCAAATTGCCCTCTGTACCAATCTGGCAAAGTTTCCTGACCAACTTGAGAGCCTTCAGCTCTAGCTTCTTCAGCTAGGTCAAGATCCTAGTTAACGTTCCTGAGAAATCCAAGACCTTAACCTGGTAACTCATCCAGGATTCAACCACCTCTTTTTTGGGATCCTTGCCAAATTTGGTAAAAAATAAAAGCATATTGCAATCAGTGGGTGGGTAGCTGTGATGATGCCAGCCAGTGAGGGACGAGGACATTCAGAGCACAATCTATATCTAGTCCCCTTATTTAAAGGTGGACAAAGATGTAGGGAAACATCGCTCGCTACATTGTCAGAAGGATACATTTATTATAGGGCGATAAATTAAGGTGGGATCAAACATGGGATCCCCCATAAAAAATATAGGACCGTTTTATTAACGGTTTGAGAACATTCACCCAATACAACTTGAGATTTTTTTTCACTTCTTTTCTGGAGACCCTTGCCAGAAATAAAGAGCTGGGTCTTTGTCACAATCATCACCATTATTATTATTATAAACCTGGTCCGGTTCTGTATCGCTCAAATTTGAGACCTTAAAAGGGAGGAATAGAGCATTCACCAAATCAGAAACCTATCGTGGGGGATGATGAGAAACTTGGGTGCTGGTATTTTTGTTTAAAATGCTTTTATTTTAAGAAAGGGCCTGTTTTTATGCACCATTGAACAAGAATCCTTTTGACTGCATTAATGTGCTCTGCATTGAGGCTTCCCGGTTTTTAGAGATACTTGACTTAGAGCCTGAAACCGCCTGATTGATGGAATCCTTAATAAAAGAATTAGGATTTTCTCTAAATACTTGCGCTTTTGCCTCTTCGTTAAAGTTTGAATCATCTTCTGACATGATAACTAGAATATTGAGGCTGCTAAAACATTTAAAATTAATTTAAGTGAATGAAGGCTCCACAAGTAAATCACTCTGAACTTGTAAGAAAAACAGAAATAAGATCAACCATATATAACAATATTAATAATAATAACAAAATGATTTGAAATTATCAAGAAATTAATTTATAGCCCAATTTCAGCTCTGACAGGAAAAGGAGGTCGGTCATCAAAAGATTTTTGAGAAGTCGTCTCAACTGGTAACACGTAAATACTAGGTCAAAGTGATCCATTGTACTTCACCTAACGACCGATTCTTTTTAAGGTTTTTAAACATACCAGAGGTACTCGTTGAATAAATAAGATTTTGAGTATACCTCTAGGTATATTTTATATTCACTTTTTCTTCCCCTAAAAAAACAGGACGCAGTGTACTGTCCTGATCTGAGATTTATAAGAACGCCTAGGGATAGACTAGCTTTCCCTAGTTGAGTCCGCCGGGGCGGCACTGCTCCTACCCCGGTGTGAGAGGTCGTCAAATGATGAAGCATGCCTCGATAAGTTGAGGGTGAGACGACTTCTCAAAAATCTTTTGATAACCCACATCTAAGAGTAGTCAGTAAACCAAATAAGATATAGCTGACATAATAATACCCTGAAGTATAATTCTTGTTTTGCATCCTTTCGGAGGACATACTTGAGGTAGAACCTCCATCACTCTCTTCTTAGGGATTTATAGGAAAAGGAGGTCAAAGGTAGAACCTCCTGAAACCTGAGAAAAGATTCTGCCTGGTACAGGGTATGTGTGTTAGTGTTGGCCTGGAATGGGAAAACTCCCAAAGGGCGGTCCGAGGAGATCAAAAAGGCTTACTTATCTCAACTGCGATCAACAAGAAAAGAGGACTTGTAGCTTGCAGCCAAGACTATTATTGATGCAGGTTACTGTTGATTGGTTGTTCTCTTAATGACATCATACTATAGTAATTTTCCAGAAGATATCTGGAAAAGGGAGTTTGCTTTTATTTTGGCTGCTGTTTAATTGGAGCAAGAAAGGAAAGCATAATATGAGCTTACGGTCTTGCAATAAAATCAGACTTCCTGAACTGGGTTATTTATTTTATTTATTTATGCAATTTATATAGCGCGCAACTACCCTGGGGTGTCTCGGCGCTGTGGAGTTAAAGGTGAGCAGCTGAATTCGATGACTACTGGTTGAAGAGCCAGGTTTTTACTTGTTTCCTAAATGTCAAAAGGGTGGGACTGGTTTTGATATGGAGGGGGAGGGTATTCCACAGTCTAGATGCGGCAACTGTAAATCGTCTATCTCCCCAGGATGTTTTCTTTGTGCGAGGAATAGTCAATAGGTGGGCTGAGGAAGAGCGCAAGGGTCTGTTGGGGGTGTATGGGCAAAGTACTTTTTTTAGGAACTCAGGTCCAGTGTTGTTGATTGCTTTACATGCGATGCACAATGCCTTAAATTTCGTTCGACTTCTGATAGGTAGCCAGTGAAGCTGACGAACAACTCGAGAGCTTGGAGGTGCCGGACAGAATCCTGGCAGCTGAGTTCTGGACTAGTTGCAATTTGTTGAGGACTCTCTCCTGGGCGTTTAGGAGGAGTCCATTGCAATAGTCAACTTTTGACATCACCAATGTGCACATGAGAGTCTTACCGGCGCTGGGGGGGAGGAATGGTAGAAGTTTCCTTATCATTTTAAGAGTGTAGAAGGATGAGGAGACGACCGCGTTCGCGTGGTGGATGAACGACAGCTTGTCGTCGAACATTACGCCCAAATTCCTGATCTTAGTGACAGGTCCAGGAGGAGATCCCAACTCGGTTGGCCACCGAGTGTTAGGGCTACTTTTGGGATTGGTCCGAGTAAAAGCCCTGCTTCCTGTTCTAATAGGAAAGTTTATGGCATGAGGTTTAAAATCTGAGGACCTATTATGCACAAGCCCACTCAATGGCTTTCTTCAAGTTTATGTTGCATAATCATACTTTGGGTGTTGTTATTTACTCCTTACCGGAGAGATGGGAGTAAACCACTAATCATTCAAATGTTTGTGTTTATAATACAGAACCCTGAGTGTTTCACCAGGACTCCACCTCAGATCCCGAAATTGTAGTCTATAGGCTTTTAAGTCCCATCCTAGACTCTCTAGCAGAGCTTTTTTAAAAACAGGGTAAGGATTAATTCCATCTGTTTTTGCGGACTGATGTTGCTTATAAATCCCAGGTCAGTAAGGGAGCTATGGGGCATATGCATCAACATTGCGATTTGCGATTCCCAAATTGCGAATTTTACCGAATCGCACTTTGCGGATCGCAAATTGGAATGCACCATAAAAATCGCTATTATTTTGCGAGTCGGTAATATCCGCAATCGCTATTTGCGATTCTGAAATACAGACTCGCAATTTTTGCGAATATGCTATTAGCGAGTCGCAAATAGCGATTCCCATAATACCATTCAGTATGATGATGTCAGAATCAGGAAGTGACCACACCCATGCTGTTACCTGTGTGCTGAGAGTGAGGAGAAGGAAGCAGACTGTTGGAGAACAGCATTACAGAAAACTTTGGAACTTTAAAACCGGTGCAGTTACCAGCATGGCTTCAGAAACACCACAGAAGGAGCGCAAAAGGAAAATTAAATTTAGTGAAAAGGAGTTGGAGATACTGATAGAAGAAGTGGTGAGGAGCCATTAAAAACTGTTTGGAAAACAGTCACTGCAGGTCCCAGAGTCTGAAAAACAAAAATTGTGGCTGGGAATGCAAAGAAAAATAAATGCAGTGGGAGTTTCTCAGCACAGCATCTCGGATTTGCGTAAAAGGTGGTATGACCTGCGGAGTCGTGCCAAAGAAAGGGTTGCAGAAAGGCTTGCTGAAGCCAAAAAAACAGGAGGTGGGCCATCCACCCAAACATCACCCACAGCCATGGAGGACCATGTGGAGTCCACCCTGCAGCCAGAGGCAGTTGTTGGAGTGACTACAATAGATTCCTCAGCACCACCCAGTAAGATGCATGCAAATCAACATCCAAATTTTAGTTTTAACAAACAAACTGCGTAAGTTTGATCTGGCTTAGTGTAGAACATAGTATTCCAGACCATGTTTTACTTGTAACACACAAATGCATTATGGGAATTGCAGTCAGCAATACCACAATAGAAGGCTGGCGGGTAGCAAAACAGAATAGTTTCAATCAATTGTGACAGGCAAGTCAGTCTCCACACACTGCGTGTCATTAAAACTTTATTCAACAATACAATGGACAAAAGTGAAAACATGTCCAAATATGCTAACTAGTTCTGCACTGTTCAATTTCACAGATGCACGTGAGCAGGAGTCAGAGGACAGTGAAGGGCATGCACCCCCAGAGAGTGAGTCCCAGTCAGGAGAAGACATAGCAGTCTCACCAGCACCCACAACACCAGCTCCAAAAAGACGCAGGATCACAGTGGCCCCATTGCCTGCACTTGAAACAGGGGTTGAGGGACAACCTGAGCCTACAACAGCACAGCCTGTGAATACACCCACAGCAAGACCACGTGTATAGCTGCAACCTAGGAACATGAGAATCAGGAGCCGCAGGGCAGCTGCAATGATGAGAGCTGACGAAGGCGAGAGTTCCACATCCTACGCTGGTCTAGAGAATGCCATGTTAAGGGTACAGCGCCTGCAAGTAAAACACATGCGGTTAATGCAGGCATACCTTTCCACTCTTGCAAGCAACATGGGGGAGATGAGTGACAGTATCAAGCATCTCACAACAGCTGTGCAGGAAGGTCGCAGGGAAAGCAATGAACAATTTGGTGAGATGACTGTTGCACTCAGGGACCTATGCAAAGTGTTGAAAGATGATCAGGTGTCCCATCGCAAAAGACACCACCAATTTCTTGGACGCTTGGATGGGTACACTAGGGCCATCAACCAGCTTAGCACAACAACTGCACAACTATCCCGACGTGCAATAGGCATGCAGTTGGAAATGAGCCAATGCTGCGGAGATGTCGCCAGGGGACTGATCCAAGTCACAAATGCTGTGGAGCAGATGCAAACCAATTCTGTTGCTGCCAGTAGTGTCATGGGTGGGGGGGATAGTGAGGATGCCTCCAGCCGCAGTAGCAGCTTGGCACCAGTGACGGAAAGCAGGAGGGGCAGCACACGTAATACACCAGCATCAGAGAGCCCTCAAAGGGATGTGTCTGAGCACCCAGAACGGGTAATGGGAGTGCGAGGACGCAGAAAATAGTGTGGACATGTCCCCAGGATTCGTTTTTGGTGAAGCAACCAGAAACTTTATTTGTCTGGACTGATGTAAAGTACCATGACAAACATTTATGTCTACGCATCATAATGTTTAGGCCTCGCATGTGTGCAATAACACTACTGTTTGATTTTGGGTTTAATAAATCTAATTGTCAAAGCAACAATGTTGTGTTGGATTTGATAAATACCCACCTCAAAAATAATTCTGTGTAATTTCTGCAGGTCGCTGTCTTCCTTCAGCTGCCCTCGATGCACTTCCTGCTTGTTGTGGTTGTAATGTCTCCTCGTCGGGATCACTATCCGATAGTTCAAGTGGTACGCCTCTGGCAGTTGCTATGTTATGCAACATGGCGCAAGTGACGACTATTTTACAGCAGGTGTCTGGCCTGTACTGCAATGCACCGCCTGTTTTATGTAGGCAGCGAAATCGACTTTTCAGCAGTCCAAAGGTCCTCTCAGTCACATTGCGAGTTGTCCTGTGTGCTGCATTGAACCGTTGTTCATTTGGTGTACTTGGATTCAGGTATGGTGTTAAGATGAATGGGCGCACAGCATATGCGCTGTCACCTATGAAGAAACAGCCAAAAGATTAGTCACTTCTATGTCTCACACGGAAATGATTATCAGCGTAAGAGAGTGGCGTGTTTACCAAGCAGGAATCCTTCACCAAATTCACCCCCAAGGAGACGTCTATGTATGCCGCTGTGCCTGAAGATGTAGGAATCATGCGTACTCCCTGGGTATCTTGCCACTATGTCTGTGATGATGTTCTTAGCATTGCATATCACTTGTATGTTCAGTGAATGATAACACTTCCTATTCCTGAAAATGAACTCATTCACTGATGGGGGGGCATATAGCTACATGTGTCCCATCTATGCAACCAATTACATGGGGGATGTTGGCTATCTGGTAAAAGTCCATTTTAGTTTCAAGCAATTCCTGTGGGGTATTTGGGAATCTTATGTGGTGGTGCATCCTCAGCAACATAGCGTCCAGGAAGGCGTTGAAGAAACGCAATAGTGAACTTTGGGATACACCTCCAGCTGCAGCTATTACCCCCTGGAAGCTACCTGACGCTAGGAGGTGCAGGGAACACAGGACCTGCACATGGGTGGGGATGGCATGTGTCCTGCGAGTCTGACACCGCAGTAGTGGGACTAATTCTGCAATCAGATCTTGTATCATTGCTGCATTTAATCTATACTTGTCATAGATTTCCTCCTCTGTCTGTCCCAACAGAGTAACGTACACTCTGAAAATGCGCTCCTGTATCCTCCTTTTCCTCTGTGCTGCTGCTCTTAGCCTCATCCTCCTCGCCATGACGTAGAGCGCTGCCATTGTGAAACATTCTGAGGCCTTCTGGGCCTGTTTAAATACTTTCCCAAATGTTTCCCACCTGATTTGATTATTTTCACCTGGTTACCACCTAGTTTGATTTGGTGGTATTTTGCGATTGCAAAATTGTGATTTTTTACCTATTCGCAATTTGCGATTTTTCATGCATAGCTTTGCGACTTCGAAATTGCGATTCGCAAATAAGGATTCACAGTTTTGGAAATCGCAAAATAGGTAATCGCAATAAATTGCAAATTCTAGGGAGATTCTGCGAATTTTGCTTGATGCATTGCTTATTGCTATTTTGCGATCGCAAACACCCGTTTTTTGCGAATCGCACTGTTTGCGATCGCAAAATAACTTGATGCATCTGGCCCTATGTACTTTAGAATAATTTTCAATCCGTAGTCAAAAAATGTTTTCCTAACTTTCACAAGTAGGGAGTAGTTTACTACTTTAGCAAAATTGCTATTAGTGGTCGCAATAGAACATGCTCTTGGTATGTTGTATCACTGGCTTGCTGCTGGGTCTAATGAGGGCCAGATTTACAGATTCTTTAATAGTGCTTTCCTCATACTTTTTATTATCTTGTTCCCCTGCTAGGACCAGAACAGATATCATGAAGACATATTTGGCATCACTCTAAGGACCCACGAGGTGACTGCCAAGGTACGATGCCAGTCCTTCTCGCTACAGGAGAAGAGAGGAGCATGAGAGAGGTCCGCTGCTTCACGACCAAAATGGGCGCCTGCATCTGGGTGAAGAAGGAAGACATAGAGTTTCAGCAGGACAACATGCTTTGTGGGGGAATCGAGTACCCTGCTCTTCCTGACAACACTAGAAGTATATCAAATTGTGACAAAACAAGTGCTGAGCCTAAATAAGCATTCTCCTCCAAATGACACCTATGCCTGGACGAGGCCTACACAAGCATGGGCGTTTTTCATCATCTGACTAAGCATGTTTATGTCCTTATATAAACACCTGCTTTCTCTCCACCATAAAGAACCTAAACTCTACACAGGCACAGTCAATGTGCAATTCTCTTACCGCCCACTGAATTGTGCGAACCCACTGCACAGACAGGGACTCAGGTTAATGTAAGCATTATTATTCTCTGTGAATTGAAGAATCGATCTCTTCATCTAGCACTCATATAACAACCACCATCTATTATTCTTAAACGGTTGTCAATGATATTTCTTTTACAGATGTTAGTATTTTTTCCAATAAAGTAATGTTACGTGTGAAAATCAGAAGGAAGGTAGGGTGAAATGCTGTAAATTTCAATTTCTAAATAAATCAAATGTAAACAAATACATAGTATTAAAACGATTGTGTCCTTGTTGGAGTGTGTGCTGCTATTGTTTTGTGGCTGACACGCACAGTAGACTACCACCAGTAGAAGTACCCGCAAGGCACAATCAAGGCAACCTGCTCACACCCATCACCGAACCTGGAGCGGACACCATAATGCCAAGAAATTCACTGACACTATTGTACAGAAAATAACCTTATTATCACACATTCTTACTCTGTGCCGTTACAAAAATGATAATTGAAATAGGAAAAGAGTTTGACACAAAATTGACCAGGCGTGGGTTGCGTGGAGTCATGAATCGGATTACTGGCGTGAGAGAGTCTATTCCAAAGCACCAGAGAGGGTGACTCTTCCATCTCGGGCCTCAGCATCCCCGTGAGTGTCCAGGAGCACGCAGCTACTGGTGAAGGAGCGCTGAAAAGGCCTTTGGTTGATCCACAAGGCTACTATTATTTGGCTGTGCACTGGGGGCACCCCGCTCTCCCCAGAATAAGCGTGGCTCTTCTTAGTAACAGCACCCTGTGTATTAGCACTAGTGCCAACACTGTCGGTGGATGAACAGCAGCTGCTCCTATTTTGATCATGCATTTTCTACCATCACTTGATTGGTGCATGTACCTCCATAAAATGCAAGTAATACGGAAATAATGCAAATGAAAAGGGCGAAGTAATGTTTGCAGACAGTAGTCCCCATTTATTTTTTGTACACACGTAGATGGAGCGCAAATACTCTAGATGCCTGGCACAAATGTTGTGTGGGAATGGGTGTTTTGAACCTGCAATTCATTCTGGGATCTTAATGACCACTTTAATGCTCTGGATTTAGGAGGCCTGATCCAGGAGCATCTGCTTGTTCCATGTTTTATTTTATTTTATTTTAATAAACGTTTTCAGTTCTCTGTAGCCTAATGTTTGTTGTAGACACTACGACAAAATGTTGGAAGCAATATTTGAGTGATGACCATTTGTTGGTTGGTGTGGACGGCTATATGAGAGAGGGTTAGCCAAAAGAGGGCGTTGTAAGTATGGAAGAGACATTTTTTGGCACGTGCTGGGTGAACGGATGCTGGATGGAGGCTTGATCCCGACATTTTGGACTGCTGGTGGTACCTGTAGGAATGAGGCAAAAGGTTATAGAGTTAGCCAATGTGGGCTTCAGAGATATCAGGGAAATTAAAGGCATGCCAGATATGTCTGGTGGCTAGCTTTGGACAGAGAGGTAAGGTGTTTTATAAGGAATTGTGTGGAGTATTTGGTGAGTGGCAAGAAGTCTCAAGTCACCATGTTTTGCCCCATAAAACCTGTGATGGAGAGACAGTGTGGTATGATGACTTTAGATGGCCCTGTTAAGGTGTTTGAATCAGCACCGAGGTTTGCTTTAGGTATGTTGGTCAGAGTTTCATTTGCTGAGAGTGTGACTTCACAAGCCCTGATTTTTAAAAGGGATGTGTTCAATCATGCGTGGTATCCAAAAAAAAGTCACAGATGATATGGCTGTTGGATGATTTTGTAGGAGAAGAGGTCGTTTTTGTCTTCAGTTGGTGCCACATAAAAACATCATTATAGCATCCAGGTCATGACAGGCTTGTCAAGCACTTCAGCAGAGTAACTAAGAACAATTTGCAGTTAACCAAGGTTAAAGGCATGGTAGAGAAATTATGTTTCATGAGTTTTTGTGAGCAGGTAAAGCAATTCATCGTGAAAATACTTGTGAGGTTCTGTTTGTATTGTTAGCTGGATCTTTAATGAACCAAGAAGTGGTTTGTGAAGATAAGTCAGGTGGTGTGGGTCCAGGAAGGGTCCAGAACAGATAAAGGGGAAAGAATTACCAGGTAGTTTGTAGTGAAGACATGAGATCTGCTGAGAGTAAAGAAGTCTGGATGGACAAGGAAAGGTGATCGAAGGTTTTCCAATTGCAAGTGTCCATCCAAATAATGTGTGTAGAACCTTTGTTCTTAAAGGATTCTGTTTTTTGTTATGCAGAGATATTGATACTGTTCATAGCTAGTTTGTGTAGTTGTTATTGTGTTGTTGGGTGGAAGCAAGGGGGCATGTGAGGGGTCTTGTTTATGTTTTGTTAAGTTGATTCTAGGTTCCACATTTAAGGAACCTTGAAATATTGGGTTTGAAGTGCAACTCTGTATGCTGTCTATTGCTACTGGGCAGGCACCATTTCCTACTTTCATGGTGCCGTCTCGTCTTTTTCAGGTAGTATGACTGTGATGTCAGAGAATATTGAGTGGCAACTGAGAAGAGAGAAACAGGTAGAGATATTACAGAATCTAGCATATGGTGTAAGCCAAGAGGAGCTTCTGTCATCAGTTCATCAAATAGGACATATTTCTCTAAACTCAAACTTCTCAGTTGCCCTGAAGTCTTCTTTCTGATACTGGGGTGTAAGGCCCTAGACACTACCTCTGAGATAGATAAGAGGCTGTTTGTTAAATAACAGTATTCTAAGCGGGTTCCAGCTGTCCTCCTATTTCCATAAAACACAGAGTTACCAGTTGGCACATGGAATGAGCATGATTGACCGAAATGAATAACAGTATGTTTGATAGCAAAGACATTGTTGTGCATAGTGTATGTTCAGTAGGTAAGGAGGCAGTCATGTTTACCGTACCTAAAGAAGCCCAAGAAATGTTGCCTGAAAGAAGTACGTATAGATTTGGCTTCTTATTCAAAGAAACAATGTCACCCCTCAGTGGGATGGTGTGTCTGCCAGGAATGTTGTTCAAGATATATATGAAACGTACCAGACTCAAAATATGTGAGCATGATATGTACTTTCACTTTAGGTAACCCATGCACATTTGGGAGTTTCTACAGCTCCAGCGTCTGGATCGCAAGATATGCAGATGGTCACTTGTGTGAATCCAATATTTCTCATCCCCTACAGAGGTCAGTTTGCCTCAAATGATGGGTTTCTTACCCAACAGATAGCAGCTAGGACAATGGAAAGTGAGAAGTATGAAACAGACTGAGTGACTCATCCATTTAAGCCATCTGAACATGGGTCCTATAGACCAATATGCCCTCTGAAATAGAGGGAAAAGTCTTCTAAAAAATAATACTCCAACATCTGAATGATTGGGCTAAGCTGAAGAGACCTCCATCCTAAACTCTGTACAAGGTGGCCTTAGCAACAGTCTATCAACTGTAGACCAGATCTTCAAAAGTACCTGAGAATTGAAGTGCACCTGAACTCTACAGTTATCCAGTATTAAGGTATCTTTCATAGATTCACATGCATGAATCATTCCCCGTCGTCGAAGTGGGAGTCCCACGGTACATATAATAAAGCAGTAAATAATAACTTCCATAGGCTATCATGGAGGTAACCATGTATTCAATAGCCTATCAACCTCCTTCTTTTTAAAAAGGACCAAACTTAAACTACAACCAATCAGCACCCAGCACCCTCTAGAACCTTCCCAAGAGAGGCTGAATCCCTCAGATTTTCACCGCACGTCGTGTGTAAGGGAGTCTCCCTGAGCTCTGCTCAGTTGTTTCTTCAACTTTCTTAGATAAGTCTTGTTTCTGTTTATAGAAAAATGTCTGATAAAAGAGGATTATTTAGAGCTTGTAAATCCTGTGGAAAGAAGAGAGTACACGTGGATGATGCCCTCAAGGATTGCATCTATTGCCTCTATCCCAACCATGAGGCAAAACAGTGTAAGATTTGCCACACTTTTTCCACAAAAACCCTTAAGGACAGAGAGGGTAGACTTTTGTTGTGGCTGAAGAGGAAGCAGGGAGCTTCATCAGATGAGAGCGACACATCCTCTAAGACTTCTAAGAGGCCCAGGTCGCCTGAAAGTCAGCCTAAAGAGAGCAGGAAACATTCAAAACTCAATCATCTGACCAAAAAGTCTCTATCAAAGGAGAAACAGCCTAAGGTCTCCTTAGAGATAAGTTCCCCTCATTCTTCAAGGACATCTAAGAAAAAACAGGAATCTTCCAGTCATTCCAGCCACAAAATAAGTCATAAGTCCTCATCAGCGTCAAGTTCACCATCGACGCCTACAACTTCGTCAACTCCGACGACGACAACTCTATCGTCGTCGAGACTGTCGACGGCGCTGACTACTTCAACGGCGAGTATTAAAAGTTCCATACCGTCGATATTACCTCTTTCGACGAAGACTCCATCGACGAAAACACCACCGTCGACAAAGATTTCATCATCGACGACACTGTCAACGAAGACACCACCGGCGACAAAAATTCCATCGTCGACGAGACCGTCGACGAAGACTTCAGCGTCGACGAAAGTTCCGTCGTCGACAAAATCTCCAGCATTGACGATGACTCCATCGTCGACGGCCCCTTCATCATCGACGACAGCTGCATCGTTGACAGCAACTCCTCCGTCTACGACAATACCACCGTCGACGACGATAATAACACCGTCGATGGCATCGACGACGGAATCGTCGACGAAGATTCCAATTTCGTCTACGGGCCCGTCGACTCCGTTTTTGCAGCCTACACAGCATCAATTTCGGACACCAAACATTTCTCCACTGCCTCCAAGTCATCTATTGGATGTGGAAGACACTGAGGATGATGATGGTCCATATGGGACTGCTCATAGCCCTTCTGAACTAAATGTGAAGTGTC
This sequence comes from Calotriton arnoldi, assembly GCA_963921515.1. Classification (NCBI taxonomy): domain Eukaryota; kingdom Metazoa; phylum Chordata; class Amphibia; order Caudata; family Salamandridae; genus Calotriton; species Calotriton arnoldi. The sequence continues at coordinate 3,090,017 of CAWUFW010000455.1, read as the reverse complement.
AGGAAGAGGACGAAGACTATTACGATGAAGAGCAATATTGTCAACAATATCCAGTCCCCCCTACACAATATCATCAATTCAGATACTATGAGCGACCGTGGCAGCAACCTGCTCAACTGTCTCCATCCCTTTTAGGAGATTTACAGAGTATGTTAGCGGATTACAAAAGGAGGTTTCCTCCTCAAGAGGACTGCATGGCAGTGCCACCACCTCCACCAGTGGCTCCTCTGACACCACCACCACCGCCTCCGGCCACGCCCGGACTGACGCCACGTTCCATTATTCCTCTGCCTCCCAGAGACGATCCTACCACCTCTGAAGAAGAGCCTAAGGAAGGAGAGATTCAGGATCCTCCTCCGCCTGCTGATGAATGGGATGACTATATAGTACCAACGCCATCCCCTCCTCCTCATCGCCCTTCAGACTCACCTCCTGAAGACATTGGAGGTTTCCATAATATAATGGACAGAGCTGCAGTCAGATTCCACTTGCCTACGGTTGAAAAGCAATCAGATTGCTTTCTTTATGATTGTAAAGAACAGTCAAGAAAAACAGTCAGGTCAATACTAATAATTGACTATATTTGGCAAGAGGGTGTTAAGGTGATGAAAACACCAGCCTCTGTGGTTCCAGTGCTACCAAGACTGGACAAGAAATACAGGGCACCGGAGAAGTCCCCTGCATGTCTTACAGGTCACCCCAAACCGGACTCTGTGATCTCACAGGCAGCACAAAGGAGATCAAAAAACCCTTCTACTCCTATCACATCCCCACCGGATAAAGAGGGCCGCTGGTTGGACTCCATTGGAAAAAGATTTTCTTCAATGGCGGCAATATCTATCAGAGCTTCTAATGCTTTGGCCATACTCGGCCGCTACGACCGCCAAATGTGGTCCGATATGGGGATAATGAAAGATCTTCTTCCAGAAGATAATAAGGAAGAATTTAATAAAATCCTTGCAGAGGGAGAACGCGCAGCGGCCAAGATCATTGACTGCGCAATGGACATAGCCACTACAAGCTTTCACCAGTTAGCTGGCGCAGCAGTTTTAAGACACCAGGGTTGGATAAGGGTAACATCCTTTCACCCGGAAGTACAGTCAAAGATTCTTGACATGGCATTTGACGGTGATAGCCTATTCGGCAGTCACATAGATGAGGCGCTTATGACAATAAAGAAAGATACCGACACTGCCAAGGCGCTAGGGACACTTCAATACCGTAAGGTGCCCTTTCTGGGAGTTCGGGCCGTGGTTTCTCTGGATACAGAGGGAACTACCAACGTGCCCAGACTTACCAACCCTATCAGCCACAATATCGCCAAGGATATCAACAACAATCCTACCGACAACCAGCAATGGCGGGTTTCTCCAGACAAGGCTCCAGACGAAAACCGGCGTCGCAAACCCGTGACTCCGGTCGCAAACAGTGATTCCAACAGGGTACCAGCTACTTCCCCCCCCCCCCCCCCCTTCCCAGCCGGTGCGAAGATTTCCAGCCACATCCATCAGTGGCGCAATATAACATCAGACAAGTGGGTACTTGATCTCATCTCTTATGGCCACACTTTGGAATTTACCCGAATCCCTCCAAACACTCCACCAAGAAGATCGCACCCCCCTCGTCTTCACTTACTCAAGAAGGAAGCAAAGATTATGCTCCAGAAAGGAGCGATAGAGAGAGTCCCATTTCTTCAGAGAAGGAAAGGATTTTACTCGCGTTTTTTTCTCATTCGCAAAAAGACAGGAGAGTGGAGACCTATATTAGACCTAAGGAAACTAAACAAATACCTCAAAAGTCAAACTTTCAGGATGGTCACGCTCTCCGACATCCTGCGACGCCTCAACGACGGAGACTTTATGACCTCGTTGGATCTAGAGGAAGCGTATTTTCATGTCCCTATACACCCAAAGCACAGAAAATTCCTCCGATTCACAGTGGCTGGTACCCACTATCAATTCCGAGTCCTTCCCTTTGGCCTCAAATTGGCTCCACGAATCTTTACGAAATTTCTAGCTCCTGTGGCAGCGGCCTTACGGATCAAGGGTCATCAAGTATTCCCATACTTAGACGATTGGCTGCTGAAAGCCCCATCAGCTCGTCTAGTAAAGGCTGCCACAGACGATTGTTTACAACTGTTCCTCAAATTAGGACTCTCAATCAATCATCACAAATCATCAATCTCTCCAAGTCAGACAATGACTTTCCTAGGGGCCAACTTGGACACCATTCAGAACAAAGCCTTCCTCTCCCAGGAAACGATCACCCCACGCATGAAACAGGCATTCGAAGGGTGGACTCTAGAATCGCATCTGTCCCAGGGCCTCTCCTTTCTTCCAGTGATTCCACAATACATAGTCACAACAGATGCTTCTATGGAAGGTTGGGGAGGGCATCTGCAGAATCTGCAGATTCAAGGAAAATGGTCCCCGACCCAACGTCAAATGCATATAAACAGGTTGGAATTGAAAGCCATTTTTCTCTCCCTTCAGGCTTTCCTCCCTCGAATTCAGGGCTCATCGGTGTTGATCCGCACGGACAACACCACAAGCATGTTTTACGTCAACAAGCAAGGAGGAACCAAATCCCTCTCTCTCTCTCTCTCTCACAAGAAGACTAGCAGCTTTGGAAATGGTTAACCCTTCACAAAATATCTCTAACGGCGGAGCATGTGCCAGGACTCCGGAATACCTTAGCAGACGCCTTAAGCAGAACAAAAGACAGCTGCCACGAATGGGAACTGGAACAGACCCAATTAGACAGGATATTTGCAATCTGGGGGAAATCAGCGCTAGATCTGTTTGCGACCCAAATCAACTCCAAATGCTGATTCTTCACAAGCAGATTCCCTCTTCCATACTCTCGGGGGAATGCTCTTTCGATGCGCTGGTCAGGGATCTATGCATACGCTTTTCCCCCATCCCTCTAATACCCAGAGTCCTCACGTAGTTGAAATTGGAACACTGTTGCCTTCTCCTAATAGCCCCCAGGTGGCCCAGCCAGCATTGGTACACGGAGCTTCTTCTCTTCTCAGAAGCTCAGCCCATCCGCCTGTTACCAACACCAATACTGTTGACCAGGAACCAGGGTCAGATATGTCATCATCATCATCAATCCACTTTATTCGATTAATTAAAATCATAAAAGTACAAGACATAAAATACATAGACACACACATTCCTATACAAAATTTGGGGAATAAAAGATTGAGCACAATCATATTTGTGTAATTCAGCAGCATCAAAGATTACAAAAGTTAAAAATTATTTCATTAAAATATCAGCATAATACAATATATAACATAATAATCCATACAATAGCAGCAATGGGACTAGTAATGTTAAAATAATCCACAGAATACTCCGCTTCAGCAAATGAGGTTAATCGGCTCATTAAAGTGCGTAACAGTATGCTTATTTTTTTAAAATTTCTTCCTGATCCTAATAGCAGCAACCAGAAAACAAGCAATATTAAAAATGTCCCATGTATTACTTAACATTTGCAGGTAAAGCAGTGCAGGTCTAACCTGTAGGAAACCCTTTTTATTTAATAGGGGGACTAGGAACTTCCTACGTATATCCAAATAGAGGTCGCAGAACATTACAAAATGTAGGGTATCTTGTGTAGAAAAATTATCGCAAGAACACGGTCCTGCATCCTCTGGTTTACACCACCCCTCATAATCACCCAGGTTAAAATGAATCAAGTTAAAACAGAACCTAGTCAGGAGCCAACGATGGAACGGTTTAGTGACGGTTATCAGATACGGCTCAATTAATAACGACGTTTTTGTCAGAAAGTGGGCCCTAACTAAGGGTTTCTGTAGCTCCTGTTCTTCCCGTTCTGACATCAACATATTAATAAAGTTCATTCTAACCCCTTTCAGATCTTCCTTCCTAATCCTCTCCGGGGATTCAAATAGTTCTGGCCGCCCTATTTTGGATAGCATGGATCTAACATATGCAAGCCAGTTAATATTACTTGCATTATCCAATTTGGCACAGTCCCGCAATATCAAATGATTCAAGGTTAATTCTGGGTTAAGCCATACTTTGAGCCAGCAGAGTAACGGCGCTGTACTCAAAGTATCAGAGACATAACCCAGCCCCAGTTCCTGGTGTATGGCAAAGGTTGAAGTAGATTGAGGAACAGACAGGAGACTACGTAAAAATCTGTTTTCCACTGTCTGTAGTCCTGCCTGTTGCTTGTATCCCCAAGGTCAGATATGTCATCCGGAGCCAGCAACTCTGCAGCTGCATGCGTGGCTCCTGAATTCTTTGAATTTAAGGATCTAATCATTTTACAAGAATGCAAAGATATAATTGCTAAGTCCCGAGCTGACAGCACCAACAAGACTTATAGACTGAAATGGAAGCGATTTTGTCTATGGTGCCGGCGTAATGAAATACATCCTTTTCTTTCTGCCTCAGAAGAAGTATTACCTTATTTGCTATCATTAGCTAAATCTGGATTGGCATACTCTTCAGTAAAAGTTCACCTCGCTGCTATATCTAGATATAGACGCTCATCGAAATACCCATCCTTATGCTCGTCAAGAATCATAAAGCAATTTATGAAAGGTCTGTTTCGAACTTTCCTACCTATCCGAGCTCCACCTCCGGAATGGCATTTAAATGTAGTTCTATCACAACTACTAAAACAACCCTTCGAGCCCATCCATAAGGCAGATATAAAATACTTAACCTGGAAGCTAGCTCTCCTTTTAGCCCTCACATCAACTAGAAGGGTTAGTGAAATACAAGCCTTTACCATAGCGCTTCCCTTCCTCCGCTTCACGGACGAAATGGTCATTCTCAGGACGAATTCTAAATTCATACTCAAGGTTCCCTCTCAATTCCACTTGAATGAACCAGTCATGTTAAGAACTTTCTTCCCGAACCCTTCTACTCCTGCAGAGAGAACACTTCACTCTTTAGACGTCAAAAGATGTCTTAAATTCTACTTACAAAGGACTAAAGCTGTATGCAAGTCAGACCAACTATTCGTGGCCTATGGGCAAGGCCGTCAGGGCGTTGCAGTCTCTAAAGCTACTATCGCCAGATGGATAGCAAACACAATCCAATTTTGTCACGACAAAGCTGGAAAGTCATTGTCAAGGACAGTGAAAGGGCACTCCACTCGGGCAGTCTCCGCATCAGCTGCTATGTTTGCTGGAGTGCCGCTAGAGAAGATCTGCAGAGCTGCAACGTGGAAAACAACTCACACGTTTACGCAGCATCACTGCCTTGAATCAATGCAGCGTGCTGACGCAGCCGTAGGACAGGCAGTGCTACGAAACTTGTTCCAATAAGGTAAGCCTCTTTAATTAGAGGATTTATATTAAAAAAAAGAATGTTCATGTATGTTTTATAGTGTTTACAAGTCTTATATTTCATTCATATGATAAGGAAAATATTTATAAAAAGACCATTGCCCTGGCTATAAGAATTGTCTCAGTACCAGCACCAGCACCAGCACTGTTACAAGACAAACCGATTGTATATACATTGCAAGATGTTAATAGCACTACCCACCATCCACTATAAGTGCCTAATATATATATATATATATATATATATATATATATATATATATATATATACTGCTTACTATTCTGATTCAGGCATGTGAATCTATGAAAGATACCCCAATACTGGTATCTTTCATAGATTCACATGAAACCCACCCTCCTCCCCGGAGAGGCCCCTCTAGCATTACAGTACTACTAACCACACTTGTGCTGGAAAATCTGAGGGATTCGGCCTCTCTTGGGAAGGTTCTAGAGGGTGCTGGGTGCTGATTGGTTGTAGTTTGTTTGTTCCATTTAAAAAAAAAAAAAAAAGGAGGTTGATAGGCTATTGAATACATGGTTACCTCCATGATAGCCTATGGAAGTTATTATTTACTGCTTTATTATATGTACTGTGGGACTCCCACTTCGACGACGGGGAATGATTCATGCATGTGAATCTATGAAAGATACCAATACTGGATAACTGCAGTTACAGGTAAGTAACTTATTTCTTCAAGTCCATGTAAGCCTAAATTAAACAAGGACAAATACATTTACAACTAACAGAGGAGTGAAACAGCTGTATCCTTGCCCCACGTTTATTCAATCTACATAGAAACAACACGTACATCAAACTTATGGGAGCCTCCACGGGCATAACTCAAATAAGTGATGTGAAGATTCCATTACTGCTTTATGCTGACGACTCACTATCTCAGTGAGAACTGAAAATGCCATGAAGCGTGGGACTAACTGTCCCAACGGATGCCCGTTGGCATCTATTATGCGTTACAGGAGACACCAATTGGCCAAAATATGCTACATTATGGCTGATGTTGGCAAGTGTGGTAGCAAAACGAAATATTGCCAGAGCCTGGGGGAAGTCGCAGCCACCAATAGTGAGAGAATGGAAACAAGACCTGGATTGGTGCTGTGCCGCGGAGAAGATAATCTATCAGAGCCGGGGATGTCCCCAGAAGTGGGATAAAGTGTGGGGAAAATGGGTCCAATATAGAGGTTTGTAGCTGTCTGGACTTTGCTGAGTCGCAAAATGCAGAAATGTTCGGTTGCCGGGGTAGACATAACGATGGATGGACTATTAACTGATCCAATACTGAGATATGTGCTGGGAGGGAAGAGATCACTGCAATAGATGGTTAGAATGTACAAATGACCTAATGTAGGTGTTGGAGATATTGTATTATGCATGAATATATTTAATAAAATAAAAAGATTTTTTTTTTTTAAAAAGAAAATGCCATGAAGCACCATGTAGACACCCTGAAAAAATATTGTGCCACAACCTTTTAATCATAAATCAATCAACATCCAAGCTGATGACCTGGGGCCCAAAACTTAAGAAGACACTACACCGATTGGCGACCTTGTGCAACAAAAATATTGAACATTGCAGCATGTTCAGAAACCTTGGATTAACTGACTAAAATACTAAAAAGCCATTGTGGACAAAACCATTTAGAGAATAGCATAGTCCAAGCACAAAGGTTCAAAATGCATAACAAGATTCGGGAAGGAGACATTGGAACATGAATTCAAAGACGCTGGAAACAGTGGTCCAAGCCAAAAACAGGGGCATACTGTGCAGCTGAGCAGAAATCTAGGGCAAAGAGATCAGTACATCAGCAGCCAATAGCCTTCAGAGAATCATTTAGGAAAAAATGCTTCGTCTCCCACTATCATCTACAACAGTTGCTCTTGAAAAAAAGCTTACGCATTGATTGACGCAAGAGACACCCATGCAATCTCCTTTATTCCATAAGGAGACAGTTCTTCATATCAGACCATCTTAATAACAGTGCATGGTCAGTAGATATCAAATCCAACAGTCTCATTATACTGAAAATGCACCAAGCGCGTGCAGACCTAAAAATGAACATTTGTTACACCACCAGAAGACAAAGAAAATCACCAAAATCCCCGATGAATCTATGTCTACAAGAGAGGAGCGCACTGACAATAATTGGATTCTGATTTTTTTTTTTAAAAAGCATAATCTGGCCAGAACTCCTCTGCTCCGATATTAAAAAGGGCAGCTATCTGTCTACAAATCTCACGCAAGCATACCTGCCAACTTACAAATGAATGCCACGTGTACTCCGGGAGCAGGGCCTCCTGCCAAAAGCTACCTATGAGGCACTCTGCCCCTCACCAAGCCTGCCACGCCCCTCCCAAAAAATAAAAACAAAGGGTCATTGAGACTGTCGCCAATGTCCTGGGGTGTTTTCACGCCTCTTAATGGACATTTTCTGTTTACTGCCTCTGAAAACGTGCTGAAAACCCACTGGGTTTCATCTCGTTAGGTTGAGCCTAGCGCAGCGCGCATGCGCTGCCCTATGGGAGGCTTCTTGTAAGCACTCCAAACTTCCCCAAAAGTTCTTCGTGTGGGTCTGGTAACTCCCACACATTCTATTGGCCTTTGCGTGTGGCTTTCAATAATGAAAGCACGCAAATGGCCAAAGGCAGATGCATGTCCCACCTCTTTGTGTAAAGGTCACTCCCACAGCGTTTTGGTGTCGGGATCGAGCAGCGGCGCGCTTTGTGGCAGCTGCATTCCTCCCTTGTTGTTGTGGATCATGTTACTAATGAAACACAGCGCGGTCGCTTTCACTTTGCGGCCGCGCTTGTTTTCTGTTCCCATGATTTTTGTCCTTCTGCATATATTGCAAACGCACGTGTTATTTTAACCCCTTATTATTTTTTTGCAACGGTTTATATGCATTTGAGGTGCCCTTTTGTCTTCTTTTCTTATTCTTAAGTATGATAATATTATTAATTATTATTATTCCTAGCAACTTTGCCATTGACATTATTGCCCTTCATTACACTATTTGTTAGTCTTTAAATCATCAGCAGGAAAAGTAATGTTAATACTAGTTCTACTAGAACTAATAATAATGACCACCTTAATAATTATTGTAGTAATAATAACAACCTTCCTTTAGTTGTCCCTCGTTGCCAAAATTGGTCCTGACTCTGACTGACTGACTGACTCTCCCACTCTCTCTCTCTCTGACTGACTGACTCTCTCACTGACTGACTGACTGACTCTCTCACTGACTGACTGATTGACTGACTGACTCTCTCACTCTCTCTCACTGACTGACTGACTCTCTCTGACTGACTGACTCTCTCACTGACTGACTGACTGACTGTCTGACTCTCTCTCACTGACTGACTCTCTCTCTCACTGACTGACTCTCTGACTCTCTCACTGACTAACTCTCTCTCACTGACTGACTCTCTCTCTCACTGACTCTGTCTCACTGACTGACTGACTAACTGACTGACTGACTAACTGACTGACTCTCTCTCACTGACTGACTATCACTCTCTCTCACTGACTGGCTGACTCTCTCACTCTCTCTCTCTCTCTGACTGACTGACTGACTCTCTCACTGACTGACTGACTCACTGACTCTCTCACTGACTAACTGACTCACTGACTCTCTCACTGACTGACTCTCTCACTCTCTCTCTCACTGACTGACTCTCTCTCTCTCTCTCACTGACTGACTCTCTCAATCTCTCTCTCACTGACTGACTCTCTCAATCTCTCTCTCACTGACTGACTGACTCTCACTGACTCTCTGACTGACTGACTCTCTCTCTCACTGACTGACTGACTGACTCTCTCACTGACTGACTGACTCTCTCACTGACTGATTGACTCTCTCACTCTCTCTCACTGACTAACTGACTCTCTCACTGACTGACTGACTCTCTCAATCTCTCTCTCACTGACTGACTGACTGACTCTCTCACTGACTGACTGACTCTCACTGACTCTCTGACTGATTGACTGACTCACTCTCTCTCTCGCTGACTGACTGATCTCACTGACTGACTGTCTGACTCTCTCTCTCACTGACTGACTCTCTGACTCTCTCTCTCACTGACTGACTCTCTGACTCTCTCTCACTGACTAACTCTCTCTCACTGACTGACTCTCACTCTCTCTCACTGACTGACTCTCTCTCACTGACTGACTCGCTCACTCTGTCTCACTGGCTGACTAACTGACTGACTGTCTCACTGACGGACTCAAAAAGTCAAAATATCTTTATTCAATTCAAACAAAGTGAATCATAAAAGAGTACATGCACTTAAAATTTCTCAAAACAAATACATACATATAAAATTCATTGGTATCAGAGAATGAAATAGTGCAGTTCACATTTCAGCCAAGAGATCATAAATCAACACTTTGCTACTATTGTTTTCCTTCTTGCTTGGGTCGCCCTAAGAAATCTTGCAAGTACCACACACGTGTACAGACTGGGGAGCAATTGTAGGTAAAAAAAGGCCGGCCTGCATTGTTTAAAATTTAGTGATTTCAATAAAGGTACAATAAAAAAACTTCTCAGATCCTTATAGAATTTACAAAAAAGTGCGATGTGACTGACTCTCTCTCTCTCTCACTGACTGACTGACTCACTCTCTCAATCTCTCTCACTGACTGACTGACTCACTCTCTCAATCTCTCTCACTGACTGACTGACTGACTCTCACTCGCTCACTGACTGACTGACTGACTCTCTCACTGATTCTCTCACTGACTCTCTCACTGACTGACTCTCTCTCTCTCTCTCTGACTGACTATCTCACTCTCTCACTGACTCTCTGACTGACTGACTGACTCTCTCTCTCGCTCTCTGACTGACTGACTCTCTCACTGACTGACTGACTCACTGACTGACTCTTTCACTGACTAACTAACTCACTGACTGACTGACTCTCTCACTCTCTCTCTCACTGACTGACTGACTAAATGACTGACTGACTCTCTCACTCTCTCTCTCTCACTGACTGACTGACTGACTCTCTCTTACTGACTGACTGACTCTCTCACTCTCTCTCTCACTGACTGACTGACTCTCTCACTCTCTCAGACTGACTGACTGACTCTCACTGACTCTCTGACTGACTGACTGACTGACTGACTCTCTCACTCACTGACTGACTGACTCTCACTGACTGACTGACTCTCTCACTGACTGACTAACTGACTTACTGACTGACTGACTCTCTCACTCTCTCTCTCACTGACTGACTGACTCTCTCACTGACTGACTGACTGACTCTCACTGACTCTCTGACTGACTGACTCTCTCACTGACTGACTCTCTGACTGACTGACTGACTGACTCTCTCTCTCACTTACTGACTCTCTGACTCTCTCTCTCACTGACTGACTCTCTGACTCTCTCACTCTCATGGACTGACTCTCTCTCACTGACTGACTCTCTCTCTCTCTCACTGATTGACCCTCTCACTCTGTCTCACTGACTTACTGACTGACTCTCTCACTGACTGACTGACTCACTCTCTCAATCTCTCTCTCACTGACTCTCTCACTCTCTCACTGACTGACTGACTCTCTCACTGACTCTCTGACTGACTGACTCTCACTCTCTCTCTCTCTGACTGACTGACTCTCTCACTTTCTCACTGACTGACTGACTGACTCTGACTGACTCTCTCACTCTCTCTCTCTGACTGACTGACTCACTGAATGACTCTCTCACTGACTAACTGACTCACTAACTGACTGACTGACTCTCTCACTGACTGACTGACTCTCTCACTCTCTCTCTCACTGACTGACTAAATGACTGACTGTCTCACTCTCTCTCTCTCTCACTGACTGACTGACTCTCACTCTCTCTCTCACTGACTGACTCTCTCACTCTCTCTCACTGACTGACTCTCTCACTGACTGACTGACTCTCTCAATCTCTCACTGACTGACTGACTCACTGACTGACTGACTCTCACTGACTCTCTGACTGACTCTCTCACTCTCTCTCTCACTGACTGACTGACTCTCTCACTGACTGACTGACTCTCTCACTGACTGACTCACTGACTGACTCTCTAACTGACTGACTCTCACTCTCTCTCTCACTGACTGACTCTCTCAATCTTTCTCTCACTGACTGACTCTCTCACTGACTCTCACTGACTCTCTGACTGACTGACTCTCTCACTCTCTCTCTCACTGACTGACTGACTCTCTCACTCTCTCTCTCTCACTGACTGACTGACTCTCTCACTGACTGACTGACTCTCTCACTGACTGACTGACTCACTGACTGACTAACTGACTGACACTCTCACTGACTGACTGACTGACTCTCTCACTGACTGACTCTCTCACTTACTGACTCTATCACTCTCTTACTGTCTGACTCTCTCTCTCTCTCTCACTGACTGACTCTCTGACTCTCTCTCTCACTTACTGACTCTCTGACTCTCTCTCTCTCACTGACTGACTCTCTCTCTCTCACTGACTGTCTCTCTCTCTTACTGACTGACTCTCTCACTCTCTCACTCTCTCTCTCACTTACTGACTCTATCACTCTCTTACTGTCTGACTCTCTCTCTCACTGACTGACTCTCTGACTCTCTCTCTCTCACTTACTGACTCTCTGACTCTCTCTCTCACTTACTGACTCTCTGACTCTCTCTCTCACTGACTGACTCGCTGACTCTCTCTCACTGACTGACTCTGACTCTCTCTCACTGACTGACTCTCTCTCACTGACTGACTATCACTCTCTCTCACTGACTGGCTGACTCTCTCACTCTCTCTCTCACTGACTGACTGACTCTCTCACTCTCTCTCTCACTGACTGACTGACTAACTGACTCTCTCACTGACTCTCTGACTGACTGACTCTCTCACTCTCTCTCTCACTGACTTACTAACTGACTCTCTCACTGACTGACTGACTAACTGAGTGAATCTCTCACTGACTGTTATACAGGTACTATTTCCCAACCTTCACCCTCCTGTTATTTATGCCCCCCCATAACAAAAAAACCCATAACAAGCAACCATTGGGACAGGCAGATAGAAGTTGCCAGCATTGAAAGGACAAAAAAAACTCAAGACATTATTTATTGTTAATACTTTTTTAATATGGTCGTTCAGTTGTACATAATGCTTTCTTGGTCATATATAAGGTAACAAAAATGCTTCTGACACTTCTTTATTATAACTTTTCAGCATGCTGCAGACTTCTGTACTCAATGTATATAATACACTCAGAACTTTCAATTTTTCAAATGTAAGTCATAATATAATTTCAAAGAACACCCCAAAGAACAAGCCAATTTAGCAAAAATAAAGTTATTTACTGAGTATTTTTACAACTATAAACAATAATGATGGCTGTCTACAACACATTAAACATATAGCAATATACAGGTGACTGTGGTATAGAATTAGTGACTTGTGGTGATATGTGAAAAGTGCTCAACATGGGTAACCAACATCAATAGACATAAATAGACAAAAGAAAATATTAATTAGTCATGTCCATTCCTTGATACATGAGTCCCAAACAATAGTATTAATTTTATATTCTGGTCAAGGAGACTGCATGGACTATGGGTGACAGTAACGTCGACGTTTTGACCCTGGGCAATAGCGCAGCTTATTAGGCGTCAAAGGCGGGTCTTCATCAGGACAAAAGGAAAGGAGTGACAACCTGTTGAATAATAAAGAACCATACTGTGGTCAGAGAGGTGTGTTCTAATGGGTTATAACTTGTATTGTAGTAGCAACCTCATGCTTACCACAAGCAATAGATGCGCAGGATCCTATTGAAAATTCAATGGGCATCCAAGTGAAACCATTTGCGTGGAGGCGTCAGAGTAAATGGACACCATGACCCACACCTGAGGGTTGTGGTCTAAAAGGAAGATAGAACAAATCAAGATTGTTGTCCTCAGATCACCTATATGTCCCTGCCAATACATGATAGTGGGGGCTATGGCACGGGCGCTAATAAATACATTATTAATTAGGGGCTTAGAAAAGGGGGAGGCTTGTGAATGCTTGCTTCGAAATGAAAGGCGCAAATGAGTACATGGTACTCTATGTGGGTCTGTTTTTAAATAAACAGACCCACATAGAGTATTATTAGCCCCTTTCCAACTTCTTATTTAAAAACAGACCCACACAGAGTACGATGTACTCACTGGCGCCTTTTCAATTTCCTACAGCTCACGATCGCCTTGGCGGCAACCTTAATTCTACAAATTTCTCGTCTTCAACCGGCTGGTGAAGATAGATGTATTGTTCAATTTTCAGGTATGTAGCCATCATGTGGGCTTCTACTATGCGGCTTCTCTGCATTTTCACAGATTAGGGATGGATAGTGACTCTTGCGCGCTGACCCCGACACCATGTTTTAGAATAATTTTCAGCTTGCAAGCCCTGTACCGCCACTAAAGCTAAGCGTTTAGAGGTAATGCAGCATTTAATTTTGCCTGTCCCCTTTTTAATTCAGGCACCTTTCCCCGTGCCATAGCCCCCACTATCATGTATTGGCAGGGACATATAGGTGATCTGAGGACAACAATCTTGATTTGTTCTATCTTCCTTTTAGACCACAACCCTCGGGTGTGGGTCATGGTGTCCATTTACTCTGACGCCTCCACACAAATGGTTTCACTTGGATGCCCATTGAATTTTCAATAGGATCCCGCGCATCTATTGCTTGTGGTAAGCATGAGGTTGCTACTACAATACAAGTTATAACCCATTAGAACACACCTCTCTGACCACAGTATGGTTCTTTATTATTCAACAGGTTGTCACTCCTTTCCTTTTGTCCTGATGAAGACCCGCCTTTGACGCCTAATAAGCTGCGCTATTGCCCAGGGTCGAAACGTCGACGTTACTGTCACCCATAGTCCATGCAGTCTCCTTGACCTGAATATAAAATTAATACTATTGTTTGGGACTCATGTATCAAGGAATGGACATGACTAATTAATATTTTCTTTTGTCTATTTATGTCTATTGATGTTGGTTACCCATGTTGAGCACTTTTCACATATCACCACAAGTCACTAATTCTATACCACAGTCACTTGTATATTGCTATATGTTTAATGTGTTGTAGACAGCCATCATTATTGTTTATAGTTGTAAAAATACTCAGTAAATAACTTTATTTTTGCTAAATTGGCTTGTTCTTTGAAATTATATTATGACTTACATTTGAAAAATTGAAAGTTCTGAGTGTATTATATACATTGAGCAAAGCAATTGTCATTCCCGACAGAACCAAATGTTCTATATATCGTACATACCCAGGTTCTGAGGGGCACAGGGTTACCCCATTATCATTAATGGCAGACTTCTGTACAGCACAGCTTAAAGACATAGGCAAAGTCAATATCTCTGGCTAAACACTTATAAGGACCCAAAGGCAAGACCTATTGGCTATGCCAATGCTTGTTTTTTCTGCCACCGTGTGATTTCGGCTTCTCACTGGGTGACCATGTGAATGGAGCCGAAATGGTGTGACACACAGCGGCACCGTGTGAGTTATCAGATCTGCGCAAGCACAAAGTAGACGGATTTTCTTGGCACAATGTGACATCTTACCACTCAGTGAACACCAAATGAGGAGAGATCCACCATCTCACCTGTTGTGAGTCTCGCACAGAAAATCGGACACATTTTACTCTCCTACGCAGAAAATACCATCAGCCCATTTGGCTGACCATTTAGCCACCAAGGAAACTCAGGCATATGTAATAATTGACCAGCACTGCTATTCCTCCTGCCAAGGAAGAGGAAGTAAGTATTCGCACTGGCTGATTCCTGACGAGGCGTGGCATCTTCGTGTGAAAAAGACGAAAAACAGTCAAACCATAGTAAACTGACTTATCGGTATGACCCTACCGGCATTCATATAGCAGTCCTGTAATTTTGCCACAGTCCTCATCTCATTTTTTCCCTTTGAATGTTGCATTTTTTTATTTTATTTCCTATTTTTGCCTGAATCCAAAAAGGCCAGAGACCAAAATGTTAAATAAATTTGACTCATCCAGTATATTTCCCACAGATACATTGTACAGGTGCATTGTATTGTCTCAGAAGTAAAAAAAATGTGTTCCTCTATAGTTGTATTGTGCGGTCATCTGGCTTTCTTATCTCCTTGGATGGAGTGGTGGGTAACTGGTATTCTAAGGCTCTACCCTGTGAGAGGAGTGTGCTCAGTTGAGTCGTTTGTTACAGTGCTTAGAAGACCGAACTCCTCCACACTTCACTACAGATAAAATGGTGTTCCAATTAGCACCATCTTATCAGATGGTTGAAATCATTTGCTATGTTGGAATGTAAAATAAGATTCTTATTCACAAAAGGTTTGTTCTGATAGAGACTTCTAGCTGCAGATTCCTCACCTTTTGAATTTTGACTGGTTCTGGAAACGTTTCAGTAGTACCGCAGCGCGCTGTCAGGTGGTGCCATGGAGCTCCGCACTGATGCCGTCCCCCTCCGGAAATGAAGTGCGAAGCCCATATAGACACAACCCCCTGCTCGCTGACATCAGTTCCCTTCTTTCCGTGCCACCAGACGCCAATCCATAGTTCCCCTGAGATGATAACTTCCGAATTTTCTTCAGTGTGCAAGGGATGTCCCCCACCCTCCAAATACAACAGGTTTTAAGCCCTGTAGAGACTGTCACCAACAGATGTCAGTGCCAAACTCCCACCAGGTGTGCCTGTGGTGTCTGGGGTCAAGCCATGACTCCAAGGCCTGCAGTGCCTCCAAGGCCTGGGTCTCATCTCGCCCCCTGTACCAGCCATGGAGGAATCCGATTCCTATGCCATGGTGATACGTGGGGCGGCCGAAGTACTCGTCCCCCAGCTCCCCATCTTGGAGGTCAAAACCAATGTTTTGGCAGAGATCCTTCAACTGGGGAAAACATCTTTGGAGCACCTTCTTCCATTTAACGAAGCACAAGCAAATACCTTATTGGGGGCTTGGGCCAAACCTTGTTCAGGCCCCCCTAGTCAATCGGAAAATTACCAGGCGCCATCGCCCTGTTCCAGGAGACCCTGCTTTTCTTTCATAACACCCTTCACCTGAAAGCCTGGTGGTGCAGGCCTCCATGAGCTGCTCTAAGTCCAACACATTTCATACCACTCCTCCTGACCAAGAATCTAAGCAGGTGGAACCGTTTGGTGAATGTGTTTTCTCTTCCACCAGTCTGGCCCTCTAATCTGTTGAAACCAGCTGTTTGTCGGGACACTATTCCTACGCCCTCTGGGATTCAGTGGCACAAGTCCTCCCTGGTGTGCCTGAAACCTTTGTCCTGTCCTCGCTCAAGTTATTCAAGATGACCATGATGCAGCCAAGTTCACAATTCATTGTGGCTTGGACACCACATATTGCCATTCACCGCCATGCGTGGCAGTGCTCGACCACAATCTCAGGTGATGTCCAGTACACCCTGATGGACAGGCCCTTTGACGGGACTGATTCTGCTCTTGAACATTTTAAGGAGAGCAGGGCTACCACTCGCTTTCTGGGTCTTTCCGCCAGCTGCAACATTTCCACTGCGCCTTTCAAAAAGTTGGCCCAGGTGCAGTGCTTAATTTGTAAAATATTAAGTGCCAGGGCTATGACCAGGAGGCCACTGCAGCTTGCACCACTGATCGCCCTTGTCAGCGCTGCCAAAACAACTACTCACCATCTCTCTCGCATGTAAATGCGACAGTTCAGATTACTGCGTACTACGTAGTTCGCAAGCCGTAGCATGCCTCAATCCGTAGAGGATTGAGAGGAACCCTAATGATGAAGCATGCCACCTAGGGGTAACCCTGGTGGGTGAGGGGTCTCTAAAAAAAAGTCCTTTTTTCTAGTAAAAGTGATTGCAACGAACTTTCGTTGGATCCTGTTTGTTTGCTCCCCCATGGGCAGGTTTTCTTCGATATATTCGATTTTTGTGTAACCATATACTGTAAGGAGGGTAAACCTAGCCTAGAACCTCTACCTCCCCCCCTATTTTTTGGAGACAAATACTTTGGACAGGTGGGTTCTACATATCGCTCACAGGGGCTATGCCTTACCCTTCCTTTCTTCTCTGTCGCACCTTCCTCTGGCCCCCCCCAACCCCCTACAAACTGTCAGTGGACCATCGCTCCATTTTGCATCAGGAAGAGAAAGCCCTTTTGGCCAAAGGAGCTAGGAGGGTGCGTGCCTAGAAGTAGGTTGTGGTTGTTATTCCCACTGCTTTCTGGTGCCCAAGAAACATGGTGGAAAAAAAGATGGAGGCTTGCAGCCTATATGAGATCTGTGCCCTGTCAACACCTTCCAAATGGAGAAGGTTAAAATGGTCACCCTCTGCCCTTGACCCTGGAGACTGGATGGTGGTGTTCAACCTGCAGGACGCTTATTTCCATATCCTCATATTACGGCCCACTGGTGCTACTTGCAGTTTGTGGTGGGACAGGAGCATTTTCATTTTACAGTGCTACTCCTTGGTCTCACCAGGGGCCCCTCGAATGCTCACAAAATTGATGGCGGTGGTGGCAGCTCACCTTCAGGGGTCAGATGTGCCAGTCTTCCCCTACCTCGATGGCTGGCTGTTAAAAGCAGGCTCAACCCAAGCAATGGTCCACTACCTCCAGACTACGGCGAACCTCCTGTCATCTTTTGGGTTCACTATCAAAATGTCAAAGTCACACCTGACTACTTCTCAGACGATCCCTTTCTTCAAAGCCATTCTAGACATGGTTCAGTTCTGTACTTTTCTCTTGGGAAAAAGAGTACAGGACATTCAGGCTATGATCTTGATCTTTCAGCCTCAGTCCTGGATTTCAGTGAGTTTGACTCTGAAGCTGCTGGGACTGATGGCCTCCTGCACCCTGCTGGCCGAGCACACCAGGTGGCAAATGCAGTGTCTGCAGTGGGACCTGAAGTCTCAGTGGGCCCAGCATCAAGGGGAATTCGCCAACCATGTTCAAATATCAAAGGAGACTGTAAAACACCTGAAGTGGTGGTTATTGGACCACGATTGGGTCTGCAGAAAGCCCTCTCCCTTCCCCACCCAGAGCCAACAGTGGTGATGAATGCATTGCTTCTGGGTTGGGACAGCCATCTGAAAGAGATGGAGATCAGAGGAGTCCCGGCTCCATATCAACCTTCTGGAGCTGTGGGCCATCTACTTGCCATTGAAAGCCTTTCTTCCATCCATCAAGGGAGGCCGGTACACGGGCTCATGGAAAACCCCACGGTCATGTTGTGGTGCAATAAACATGCAGGGTGAGTCACGGACCCTGTGCCAAAAGGCCCTGCCCCTCTGGACATGGCTGGACTGCCAAGGGCTCTTTTTGGTGGTGAACCCCAGGGAAAACTAACTCAGCCATCGATGCATAGCGGATCATGAGTGGCAATTGCATCCAGAGGCGGCACAAGGTCTCTTCCGCGAATGGGGGGAACCTTGGCTCAATCTGTTTGCCACTCCCAAGAACGCACACTGTCAACACTTTTTGGGTGACGATGGTAAAAGAAGGCTTAAAATAGTAGAGAAAAATGTAGGAGTGGATAAAGCTGAGGGAGGCCATCCAAGATGGATTCAATGATTCAGAATATAAAAATGGTTACGTGCACTGTTAATGGATTACTGAACTCGCGTAAAAGTTCTGCTTTTTTTTTTTTTTTTTTAAATCTCTTTTATTAGTTTTTTTTATGCACAACAAGAGAAAATTCAACACAGCAGTTACCAAGTGGTAGGCATAATAAGGCATCACATTGGAGGCAGGTGGCATCGTATATGCTGATGGTCCAAGATAGGCGGACTATAAAGGTTAATGGGCAGGGCTTAACAAAGGAATGCATGGCCAGGGATTTGGCGCATCTGGCGCAACATGAGTCGGACCAGGTGTGCGCGATCGTTGCCCTAGTGGCATTGAAATTCAGGCAACATATGCCATGGGGACATCTATGGCTGTGTTAGCCTGGCGTTCATTGTTTTAGAGCCAAGGGGATCTCAGGTAGTAAAGTATGTCGGGTGGTGTCAAATGTCGTGCTCAGATGGCTCTGGAGTATTAGGCATGAGTGATGCAGCCAGGTGTCATGTTGGGCGCTCCTCAGGATGTCCGTTGAGGTCGTCACAGTTACACGTGGGCCCGGAGACCCAGATTAGAAGCAGTTTCACGTTAGGGGCTTGCCCCGGCATAGCGTGTGCCAACCATTTTCGCCCATTTTGGGACCATCGGAACCCAGTGGTGCCCATGGTGTTTGTGATTAGGTTTTCTAAAAAAGCTTTAGGACTGCTGGCCTGTATGAGAAGAAGAGGGGAAGGAGAAAGAAAAGAAAAAGATAGAAGAGAGACAGATATAAAGAAATAGGGAAAGGTGAAGGAAAAGATGGGGAGAGGGGCGCTATGCTGCGTCTCCTGGGTCGGGGGGTAGCTCGGGGAGAGAAGGGAGGAAGGGGGAGCCCCATGTACCATGGGTTTGTGACCTTAGTGTGAGAAGTGTCAAGTGAGGTAGGGGTCCCTCCCATTTCAGCCTGTGTCGTCTTCGTAGGTTTCCCCTCTTGGGAGTATAGGATCGTCAAAGAGTTGAAGGGCTCTCAAGCGGGGGAGGACGGATCGAGCGTGTTCCAACCGCGAAAGGTGCAGGACCAAGGGTTGCCAGGTGTGTTGAAATTTAGCATCAGTGTGTGCCAACCTGTGGGACAGGAGTTCCATCGCCATGGTATGCCAGAGACGTGTGAGCCATACCGAAGGTGGAGGAGTATAGGCCTTTTTCCAGTGTAGCGCAATGACCTGTTTTGCAGCAGCGAGCATGTGAAAAATCAAGCGGCAGTCCGTGTGTGTCATTGCTTTAAGAGATGTTGGTCGAAGACCCAAAATGACTATCCCTGGGTCGTTAGGTAGGGGAAACCCCACGACTTCCCCAACGTGATTCAGTATCTCCTTCCAGAACGGGAGAATGAGTGGGCATGTCCACCAAATGTGCAGGAAGGAGCCCTGGGCTGCCAGGCATCACCAGCAGAGAGGGGCGAAGCCAGGGAACATCTTCTGGAGTCTAAGGGGAGTATAGTACCAGCGAGTCATGATTTTATATGCTGATTCCTGCTGTGTTATGCTTTTAAAAATGCGCTGGATATCCCTCCACAGCTGTTCCCATAGATCAGGGAGGATATCATTCTCAAGGTCCAGCTGCCACTGTCGTTGGTAGGTATGTGGAGGCACTGCGTGTGAGTGTTGGAGAACCTTATAAGTCCGGGAAATCAACCCTCGGGTTCCGTTGAAAGAGCGGACTAGTGATTCAAAGGGCGTAAGCCGGCGTGTGGCACCTTCTGTGTAGGAAGGGGCTCGGAGCCAGTGGCGAATTTGAAAGTATTCTAGGCGCGCGGTTCTGGGGAGATTAAAGTCTTTCTTGCATTGATCGAATGGTTTGAACGTTCCCTCCGCAAACAGTTGCTCTATGATACGGCATTCACCAGCCGTCCACGCCGGAAAGGATGAGGGGTGGAGAGCCGGGGGAAAGTCCAAGTTAAGCGCCAAGGGTGTGAGAGGGGAGGGAAATGTGGTAAGGCCTCGGGACACCGCGATTAGTTCTGCTTTTTTAAATTGGCTAACTTCCCTCTCTCCTGAAATTATATTTTTACAAGAAACTCATTTCAGGTCCGACACCCCTACGATATCTCTTCCCAAGAGATATGCGCAGGCCTATTTTTCATCTGCTAATCTAGCGGTTAGAGGGGTAGGGATCTTACTATCCAATACACTGAACTGGCAGGTTAAGGAGGTCCGGCGAGATGGAAAAGTTAGATGGTTATGGGTAAAAGTAAGGCTCGAGGAAACAGTGCTGAATTTGGTTAATTATTACGGCCCTATAGAGGACGATACTACAGCACTCGAGCAAATTTATCAGTTAGCAGTACGGATGGAAGGTATACTGGTTTTGGGTGGTGATTTTAATTTTATTCAGAATCTGGCACTAGATACATCAAATAAGGCAAAACGACAGCTAAAGCCTAAAACCGCAAAATTAATAAGCAGTTTGTCAAAAGATTTCACCCTAATAGATCCTTGGAGACTGGGGCATCCTGGCTTCTTGCAATTCACCTGCTATTCTGCAAGATATAGATCGGCATCTCGATTGGATTTTTTTTTAATGGATAAGTTGTTTGCCAATGGTCCAGCAGAAATACTGGCCAACTCATTTTCTGATCACTCTGTAGTTTTGTTTACATTAAGGTTAGGAATCACCCCAAAGAAGAAGTCAAGATGGCAGTTTGACAAATCTCTATTACAAGATACTACGTGGGTGACAGAAACCAGGATGTTTATCAAAGAATTTTTCCAGCTTAATGTAAATACTGCCCCAATGTTTATGGTTTGGGAGGCATTTAAAGCTACCTTTAGAGGTCAGACAATATCATATAAGGCTAGAATAAGTAATCTACGTAAACAAAAGATTCTGGAATTACAGACTGCTGTAGAGAAAGCTAAACAAAACGTAACTCTAACAAACACAGCAGAGCCTATTATAAGAGCACAACAGCAAGAATTAGCTAAAGCCAAGGAGCAATTGAAGGATTTTTTTCTGGTAGAGGAAATCACAGGAAGTAAGGCTTACCAACAAAAGCTTTATGAGGAAAGCCAGCAGATTGGCAGATTTCTGGCCTGGTCCACGAAAAGCCAGAAAGCGGCTCAATTAATTAGTCAAGTTAAAAATCCATCCACTGGCCTGTTAGAAGATGACAAGCAGGCAATTTCTGAGGTGTTTCTCGCACATTTTAATCAAATATACACAGTAACACAGGCGGTAGATGAGGCAGAATTGACAGCTTATTTCGAATCACTGAAGCTACCACAGGTATCACTGCAGCTTACTGAAACACTTAGTGGCCCAATAGGAATCTTAGAAATTCTATAAGTATTAAAAAGTATGCCCAATGCTAAGGCTGGTGGAGTGGATGGAATCCCGGCGGAAGTATATAAGGTATTCCAAGAAGAACTACTTCCCTTTCTAGCAAAACTGTTCAATCAAGTAAAGGACGGGACAGACATCCCCAAAAGTTTTAAAGAATCAGTGCTGGTAGTCTTCCTTAAAAAGGATAAAGATCCTTGTGACCCCAACTCCTATCGCCCTATTAGTTTGTGAAATACGGACTATAAATTGTTTATGAAGATCTGGGCAAGAAGGATTGCCCCATGTGCACAACAGGTGGTTCATACCGACCAAAATCGTTTTATTCCAGGACGGTTAATGGCATCTAACACGTATTTTCTAATACAAGCCATTGATTATTTTTCCACTAACAAGATTAATGCGGTGATTATGATGATGGATGCCGAGAAGGCTTTTGATTTAGTAGATTGGAGTGCTTTATTTTTTATTCTGGATAAGTTTGGTTTCCATTACAGTTCATACAAATGCTAAAAGAATTATATAGTCATGCGGAAGCCAAAATTATCATCAATGGATCAGAAGCCGGTAAGGTAAATATTAAGCGTGGTACGCGACAAGGCTGTACGTTATCCCCCTTCTGTTTTCTTTGTTTATTGAACCCCTAGCTGTTAAAATTCGGAATAGCTTAATGATTTTGCCCTCCATGGAGGGGATGGCAAAAATTAAGCTATACGCGGATGATATTATTTTATATCTCAAGGCGGGGGGGTCTAATGTACAGAATGCACTCGATGAAATCCAGAAATTTACGCAGGTTGGGGGATATAAAGTGAATCAAACGAAAACTGAAATTCTTACATTCAACCCGGTGCCTTCTGATATTCCGGCTTCCATTCAGTTAAGGCCACCGCATCCAATTAGATATTTGGGTATACATGTTACAAACGATTTTGGGCATTTATTCTCCTTGAATTATAATAGCATGCTCGCGAAAGTGAAACAATTATTAGATAAATGGTCTCTGCTTCACTTATCATTAATAGGACGGATTTCTATCGTTAAAATGTTGGTGCTCCCTTTGTTCTTGTTTCTTTTTACTAATCTTCCCTTGAAAATCCAGAGCTCCTATTTTAAAGAGCTGGATCAAACGATTCAGAAGTTTGTGTGGAATAATAAACATCCCCGGGTTAAGTTAGCTACATTACAATTGGATGTAGCATGGGGAGGATTAGCACTTCCACATTTTTTAACTTACTCTCAGGCTTCCTTGACTAATTTACTTTCACAATTAGGTGAGGAAAATTCAGTTTTTGACAACTTTTTGTTAGTACATATGCTGAAGGAAAGTGCTATAAAACTTCCCACTTTTCTACGACTAGCGAAACTTCCTAAAAAGACCAGCTATAAGGTGATACTGGCATTAGCGGAAAGAACCCAGCTTTTTTTTAAATCCCGAGATATTCCAGCATTTAATGCCTACACCCCTATTCAAGACTGTGCAGTAGGAGGTCTTACATTGCCTAGAGGGATTTACCAAATATGGCAAGAACTAGGTTTCGGTCAGCTTGGAGATTTTTATAACCATGAGACATTAATTACTTGGGAAACGGTCCGATTGCAATCTTGCACATTGACTACGGCCCTCTCTTTGAGTTTTCTTCAGCTAGTTAATTTTCTCAAAAACAATTATACTATGATGGGTGCACGTCAAATCACTAGGCAGATGGCAAATAAAATGGTCGGGGTAGGATTGTGGTATCGGCTATTACCCCAGAAGGCCCATACCGAAGAGATTTTGACAAAAGAGCTCAAGAAAATTCATGTGGAGACGGGTTGCAAGTTTAATGCGAAAGAATGGCAGCAGCTCAGTGAGCTAGCGAATAAAGCACTTAGAGGCGCTAATTTTAAGAGAATGAACTTCTTATCTAGATGGTTAGCATATTATACCCCCTGAGATTGCATAAGATGTATTCAACGAATCCGAACCAATGTTTTAGATGCAATAAACAGGGTGATGGAGGATGGGTGCACATATTTTACGAATGTAACAACTTACAGCAATTTTGGGAAGATGTTTTTTCCAAGATTTCTCTATTTATGTCTTTGACAATTGATCCAACATCTATGTTGGTTTTATTTGGTTCCTCGGGGGAGGTGAAATGGTTAACAAAATATCAGCAGTATTTTATACTAATTTCCATAGTGGTCGCTAGGTCACTTGTCCTGCAAAATTGGAGAACCGATAAACAACCTAGGATTGATCACTGGGTTAATAAAATGCACAGGACTTTCAGATTTGAGGAGGCCTATGCAAAACGTGTAGGAGCTACTGTAAGATTCAGAGCTATCTGGCAGAATTTCTCTACCTATTGTGTAGCAGAGGAAAGGAGATTATAAGAGTCGGGTGTTTAATAGGAGCCAATTTCTGCATTTTATTTATTAAATAGCTGCTGTTAGCCATATTTGCACTTTCAATAGTTCTCGATATTGATTTGCGAAATTCGATGTAGGTATCATTCAGATATTAGTTCATTCCAGCACATTATTTAAAAATAGCCGCTGCTATCAGCACAATGCACTTTGAATAGTTCTCGAATTTTTTGTTTGCTAGGATATTCGCACAATGCACTTTTAATAGGTTGTGATTCATATGCCAGGTTGTTGCAGCCATCTTATAGCTGTTAGCTTATTGTAGTATTCAAGTAAAACTTTCTGCTGCTAGTCTTATACGCACTTTAAATAGACTGTACGCCAGCTTGATGTAGCTATTGTAGAGCGTAGTTGTCGATTATACAGTAACAATCAGTAGCGGACATATGTATTTGTGGGGAATCACTGGGAGTAAGTTCGAGCATCGACCATAGTTTAATACAGGTTACTGAGAAATATGTTATATATTCTCCATATTATTTTTTATTGACTACTTGTATAGTTGCTATTAATTCAGATCTATTAATGTATCTCCATGTAATCTAGTGCTGCTATCCATTGGATAACTGTTATTTTTGTCTCTTCTTATTTATTCTGTGATGCCATGTATTATGTCTGCTTGTTTTCATTTGTTTGTTTTTTCCTGTTCTAATAAAAAATTTAAAAAAGTCAACACTTTTGCACGGTGGAGTTTCTAAGGCATCTGTGGCTCTGAGAAGTGTTCCTCCTCAAGTGGAACTTGAGACTCCTGTATGTCTTTCTGCCAATACCACTCAACCCTGAGTTCTCAAGAAGGTGAAGAAGGACCGGGTACAAGTCATCTTAGCGACTCCAGATTGGGCACGGAGAGTATGGTATTCAGAACTCTTGGGCTTGAACAAATGTCCTACGATCAGGCTGCTCCTCCGGGACGATCTTTTGTAACAGCAACAGGGCAGGGATCTGCACCTGGGCCTTCGCAATTTAGTTTTAAGCTTGGAGATTGAACAGCGACAGCTGAACGCCTTCGACCTTTATCCGGAGGTGGTGATTATCATCTTAGATGACAAGCGTCAACAAAAATATGTATACGCTTTTCATTGGGACAAATTTGTGGTTTGGTGCGGCACATGCCAGGTTATCTCATGCTGTTTGTTTTGTCTCATGCCCAGCAAAACTTTGCTTTGGGCATGGTTACTGGTTATCTTTCAGCCCTTTTGGCAGTTCACTTTGTTTAAGTCACCAGTTGTGGTGGGAATTTTTAAAGTGCTACAGCATGTTTCCCCCTTCTCCCTTTGTGATGCCCCAATGGGCCCTCAATCTGGTTCTTCCTTAACTGGTGTGCAGTACATTTATGCTGCTTCCCAGCTCTCCTTTATGGTTCCTTACCATTAAGACTATGTTCCCTGTTGCCATCACCTTGGATTGGCGTGAGTGAGCTTCAAGCTCTTTGTGTCAATCCACCATATGCTACCTTCTTCTCAGACAAACAGGTTCTGTAGACAAGAGCATCATTTCCACCCAAAGTTGTGACGCCTTCCCATGCCGGTCAAGCTATCACCCTATCGACGTTCTATGCTCCACCTCACCCCTCCAAGAAGGAGGAAAGGCTCTATCAAGCTGATACTCCCAGTCCTAATCACATTTAAATACTTCCAAAGCCCAACATTTTTTCAGTTTTTTTCTCACATCTAATGCTGGCATAAATGGTGAATGCTGCTGTCCCGTAGCCGTGTTGATGGGCACCCTTGGTATTTTAGCTAACTCCCTCTCTTCTGCTTTTACCCTTTCTTGCATCTTGTTTCCCTGTGTAATAGCGTAAATATATCAACATACTCTGCCGCATGCATCTTCTCTTTGTTACGCTTTTGGTTTGCAACCCCAAGTATCGCAGATTTTTGTCACTCTCACTCCTGTTATTCCTGTCTTTTCCATCTTCTCCACCGGGCCAGTTGAGGTGGAGGAGGTGTCATGATTGCCGGTCCCGCCACGTCGAGTACGCAGGCTCTGGCAGAGGAGTATAAAACTCCTCCGATCCAGTACTAGAACGCTTTGTGTTCTAGTGCTTCAGATCCCGTCTAGTAACTTCCGGGTCACTCACCTGCAGTCCTTCTGGTTCTCCGGCGGGATCCTGGCGTTCCTCTTCTGATGTCGTTGCGTCTCCTACCCGTGGTGTCCTGAATTTTCATCACGTTCCTGCGGCCGGATCCTGGCATCCCTCTTCAACTGCCGTCGCGGTCCCTGCCTCCCGCTCCCTGAATCTGCATAACGAACTCAAAGCTTCTTCATTCCTGCAAATACAGAAGAAAGAACAACAACCAGTTGTAGGAAGATGGGTTTCTGCTGCAGTAACCCTCCCACTTTTTGCCAGACTACTGATGCACTTTGACTTGATGTGCCCTGGGTCCCTGCCAATCAGGTTCCCAGGGCCTGTGTTCTTTCCCAAAAACTGTACCTTGTACCCCCAATTAGCACCTCTCTGGCCACATGTCAGTCCCTTGTAAAAGGTACCATTGGTACCAAGGGCACTGTGGCCAGGGAAGGCTTCTAAGGGCTGCAGCACTTATTGTGCCACCCTTAGAGGCCCTGTACCTTTACACACACACACTGCCATTGCAGGCTGCGTGTTTTGGTGCAGAACAAAGTGAAGAGTCGACATGGCACACATTCCTGTGTGCCATGCCTACAACCCACTGCCCTGGCATACGTCAGCCACCCCTCTAGCTGGGTGCACCATACCAGTGGTGAGGGTACAGGTGCATGAGCCCTGTACCCCTACAGTGTCTAAGCCAATTCTTAGACATTGTAAGTGCAGTACTGCCACTAAGAGTATATGGTGCTGGGAGTTTGTCATTACGAACTCCACAGCACCATAATGGTTTACTAAAAACTGGGAAGTTTGGTATCAAACTTCTCAGCACATTAAACCCACTCTGATGCCAGTGTGGGATTTAATGAAAAATGCACTCGAAGGGCATCTTAGAGATGCCCCCTGATAAACGACCAGCCTCTGGTGGGTTCCCTGACTGGTACACACCAGCCTGCCACCACGAGACATGTTTCTGGACCCCTGGGGTGGCAGCCTTCGCTCCTTGAGCCCAGAAACAAAGCCTCTACTGGGGGGAGGTGTTCACACCTCCCCCAGGCCAGGAAGAGCCATCTGTGGCAGGGGAGCTTCAAAGGCCTTGCAGCCTTTGTAATGTGACCCCCAGCCTCTCCTGCAGTCAGGAGCAGGCCCCCTTCCTGTCTCCCCTCCTTTTCGGCGGGAAGACAGGCGGGAAAAATTAGCTAGCCCAGAAGGTGTGCCCACCTCTGCCAACCCCACCCCTCAGGTGGGGGAGGCGAGGTGAAGCCCACTCTTCAGTGCCCACCATCTTGCAGATGGCAGGCACTCCCCAATCAGGATTAGGGATTGTGCTCACTGCCCCACGTGGGGTGAGCACACCAAGGGTGTAGTCACCCTAAGGTCAGTAGCCCAAAGGCTACTGACCTTGAGACCCCTAAAACAACCCCTAAATACAGTATTTCAGGGGCAGCCCTGAACCAAGAGGACAGATTCCTGCAACCTACGAAGAAGAAGGACGAAAGAAGACGCCCAGCAGAGGAGACTGCAGAGAACAACTGACTTGGCCCCAGCCCTATTGGCCCGTCTGTAGTATCCAGAGATCCTGTGCCAAAAGTTGCCTTGTCCTGCAGCCAGCGACCTCCAGAACCCTGGGAGGTCTGACTGCCTTCAACAGAGACCGGATCTCCTGTGAACAGCAGCTCTGTTCAAAAGAAACTCCCAAGAAAGACTCTGAGCCTGCTGAGGACAAAGAAACCCGATGCCTGGAACCACCACTGCACCCGTCGCCTACGGCCTGAGTTCAAGTGGCCCACCGGTCCCAGCGAGGTACCCCAGCGCTCCAGAGTCCGAGTCCACCGTGGGTTGACCCCTCCAGGACTCCCCGATGTCACCTGCAGCCTCTGCACGGAAACCCCCCAACCGCAAGTGGCCCGGTAAGGTGAAATCCGACCTCAAAAGACACCCCTGCATCCACCCGCCCTGCGCCCTGGAGAAAAGACCCCGAGGTGCACCTACGTTCCAGAGCCCTCCAACTTACCTGCCCAGCTGTTGGTTCCTCCCGGAAGTCTTCCTGGACCAAGCCTGCAGTTAAAAACCAACACCGAAAATCCCCATAGAAAACAACAGGGCACCCGACGCCAAAACAGCACCCTGCACCCTGCACCCAGCCACCCTAGTGCCGCTGGGGGTGCACTTTGTGTGCTAAACTGGATCCCCCTTTGCCCTGAGCCTAACACCAGGAGCTTTGCTCCCACAACCTTGTGGCCTGCTTGTGAACAGCCACCAACCGGAGGTCCCCTATCCCCCATTAGATAACACTGGGCCTCAGCACTCTGCACCCGGCCGCCCTAGTGCCGCTGAGGGTGCTCACCCACACTACCACAAATAGAGAATAAGGTGCTATCTACTTTTACCTCTGCCTACCTTTGGGGTTCAACTGGACTCTGTGCACACTATTCCTCACTTTGGTATAGTATATACAGAGCCAGCTTCCTACATTGGTGGATCAGCGGTGGGATATACAACTTTGCATTTGTCGGGCTAATTTGGTTACCACCTGATCACATGACAGAACTCTTAAATTGTCTTTAGAATTCTGATTTTTTTGAATTGACAAAATCTTTCCAAATTACTAAAAGTTTTGTTAGGGCCTTGGTTAAGTCCCTTTAGAGTTTTAGAAAAATAAAAGTTCTCTTTAGTTAGGGATAAGAGGGGTTAGAAGTTTTTTTTTTAACAATGTCTCTTAACAAGAACCCAGCTGTTAGTGAAGATAACCACAATGGCAAAGAGAACCAGGTTGAGGAGCTCGACCCCACCCCTTATCTCCACTAAGGATTTAGGGAGTTAAGGCCTCTATGCAAGCTTAAAAATATAATCATGGGGTCCCATCCCTCCAAACAAAAGATCCAGGAGCTGTTGGCAGGGTATGCTAAGGACCATCCTTCTGAGAATGGTGAAGACCTCTCAGATGAAGAAGTAGAGGGAGGGAATGAGGATAAATACCAACCCCCCCACTTCATAGGGAAAGAAGGGCCCCAGTGGCCCTGGCTCCAAGAATAAACCTCTCAGCACCTAGAGCACACACTGGTAGATCAAGTGCTACTGAGGACATTGAGGACAGCCTCAATGAAGAGGACATCCTGCTAGCCAGGTTGACCAAAAGATTAGACCTAGAGACCAGACTCCTGGCTCTAGAAAAAGAAAGAGCAGAGATGGGCCTAGGACCCATCAATGGGGGCAGCAATTTAAAAAAATGTAGAAAAAGAAGGATCCTATGATCCCAAAATCCCCAAAGGGATTGTCCCTAAATTTGAGGATGGTGATGATATCACCAAGTGGTTCACAGCTTTTGAGAGGGCTTGTGAAGCCAGAAAAGTGAGGTAAACTCACTGGGGGGCACTCCTTTGGGAACTCTTCTCTGGTAAGTGCAGAGACAGACTTCTGACCCTTAGTGGGGCAGAAGCAGAGTCTTATGAACTCATGAAGGGCACCCTGATTGAGGGATTTGGACTCACTATGGAGGAGTATAGAATTAGATTCAGGGGGGCTCAGAAAACCCAGAGTCAGCCTTGGGTGGAATTTGTAGACTACTCAATGACAACACTAGGTGGCTGGTTGACTGGAAGTAAAGTGCAAGATTATGATGGTCTTTATAATTTGTTTATGAAAGGACACATATTAAGTAATTGCATTGATGAAAAGTTGCATCAGTATCTGGCAGACTTAGGTCCAATTTCTCCCCAAGAATTGGGAAAGAAGGCGGACCACTGGGTCAAGACAAGGGTGACCAGGACGTGGGGGTGACCAAAAGAAAGGGGTTACAAAACCTCTCCAGAGGAAAGACTGAGCATCCTAAAGATAAAAGTGAGGAGTCCCAAGTAGCCCCCCAAAAACCTGTCCAGTAGGGTGGGCCCAAAGACACCGCACAAAAAACTAAAACTGGGTACCAAGGTAAGAGTTGGGATCCCAACAAGGTATGGTGTCACAACTGTCAAAAGACAGGACACCATACCGAGGCCCCTAGCTGTCCTAAAAACCAAGCTCCTATTGTAGCTCCAGGGATTGCCAGTGTAGCTTTGGAGGGTGGTTCCTCAGATGAGGAAGTCCTCCTAGCCTTCAACTGGAAGATGGGCCCAAAAGGTGAGTTGGAGATTCCAGAGGGGAGTAGACACTTCCACCACCTACTGGTGAATGGAATCCCAGCCACTGCCCTGAGAGATACCTGTGCCAGTCACACAGTGGTGCACGACAGGTTGGTACTCTCAAACCAGTATGTCCCAGGGGAAACAAATGAGTAAGGGCTATCCCAGGGGATATAACTGTTAGGCCTGTGGCTGTAGTGCCCCTCAAAATAGCTGGGTCCCTTAGTTGGAGAAGGTGGTAGTCAATTAAGACCTCCCCCTTGATTGTCTCCTTGGGAATGACCACCTAGAGGTTGGTCTGAGCCAAACAGAGGGCCAAAGAGAGGTACTGGTCCAGTGCCAGACCTCATCCAAGCAACCTGGGGGGGCTGAACCTGCAGTTAGTGCAGCTAAGCCCCAAAAGAAAAAAAGACAGTGTAGGAAAGGTGGACAACTGTTAGCCACAGTTCCAGTGGGCCAGGGAGATTCTATCCCAGTAAGGGAGAACTCCAAAATTGGCACTGGTGAAGTCCTCCCTAGCCAACAAAAAGACCTGACTAGTCAGGCAACTGTCCAGTCTGAGTTGGTGGCTCCTCAGCTGGCAGAACAGAGGGTGGAAGAAGGGTGTTCACTACCAAGTGTAGTGACCCCATACCCTAAAACAGCAGAAAGGCCACCAGAACCCAAAGAAGCCTGTAAGTTACCCACTTCACCTACCAGTGAAGAGCTAAAGGTGTGGTTCTGGGCACTGGAAGCTATCAGTAGCCTCTGCTGGGTGTTAGCCTTCATGGCAGCATTGTCCTTGGCATGGTGGCCTAGCCCCCTGCCAAATAGCAAGTTAGGACCCCTGACGCTATTGGTCATGGTGGGGTTACTCAAGCTGGAAGTGAGTCCTCTGTGGGTAAGCTGGGGTTTGCCCTACCTGAGTTAGAATTTGCAGAGGTAGGCACCTCTGAACCCAAACTAAAAAGATGGGGTAAAGACACTAAAGAGCTAGGAAAGGAGCATTGGGAATTAGGTCCTGAAACTGTTGAGGTAGGCCAGCTGCCCAAAGGGACTGACCTGGACAGAAGGATGTAAGGCAGAGTAGGTCCTGCAACTTTCAAACCACTTCCTCTACTCTTCCTCGCCTGAAAGACTAGAAAGACTCTTCCAGGTTTGGCTGAGTCTTCTGGCCTTTGGGCCGGGGGGGAGGGGCTTGTGTAGGAAGCTGGGTTTCTGTTGCAGTAACCCCCCCCCCAATTTTTGCCAGACTACTGATGCACTTTGACTTGATGTGCCCTGGGTCCCTGCCAATCAGGTTCCCAGGACCTGTGTTCTTTCCCAAAAACTGTACCTTGTACCCCCAATTGACACCTCTCTGGCCACATGTCAGTCCCTTGGAAAAGGTACCATGGGTACCAAGGGCACCCAGAGGGAAGGCCTCTAAGGGCTGCAGCACTTATTGCCACCCTTAGAGGCCCTGTACCTTTACACACACACACTGCCATTGCAGGCTGCGTGTATTGGTGCAGAACAAAGTGAAGAGTCGACATGGCACGCATTCCTGTGTGCCATGCCTACAACCCACTGCCCTGGCATACGTCAGCCACCCCTCTAGCTGGGTGCACTATACCATTGGTGAGGGTACAGGTGCATGAGCCCTGTACCCCTACAGTGTCTAAGCCAATTCTTAGACATTGTAAGTGCAGTACTGCCACTAAGAGTATATTGTGCTGGGAATTTGTCATTACGAACTCCACAGCACCATAATGGCTTTACTGAAAACTGGGAAGTTTGGTATCAAACTTCTCAGCACATTAAACCCACTCTGATGCCAGTGTGGGATTTAATGAAAAATGCACTCAGAGGGCATCTTAGAGATGCCCCCTGAAAAACGACCAGCCTCTGGTGGGTTCCCTAACTGGTACACACCAGCCTGCCACCACGAGACATGTTTCTGGACCCCTGGGGTGGGAGCCTTCGCTCCCTGAGCCCACAAACAAAGCCTCTCCTGGGCGGAGGTGTTCACACCTCCCCCAGGCCAGGAAGAGTCATCTGTGGCAGGGGAGCTTCAAAGGCCTTGCAGCCTTTGTAATGCGACCTCCAGCCTCTCCTGCTATCAGGAGCAGGCCCCCTTCCTGTCTCCCCTCCTTTTCGGCGGGAAGTCAGGCGGGAAAAATTAGCCAGCCCAGAAGGTGTGCCCACCTCTGCCAACCCCACCCCTCAGGTGGGGGAGGCGAGGTGAATCCCACTCTTCAGTGCCCGCCATCTTGCAGATGGCAGGCACTCCCCAATTAGGATTAGGGATTGTGGTCACTGCCCCACGTGGGGTGAGCACACCAAGGGTGTAGTCACCCTAAGGTCAGTAGCCCATTGGCTACTGACCTTGAGACCCCTAAAACGCCCCCTAAATGCAGTATTTAGGGGGCAGTCCTGAACCAAGAAGACAGATTCCGGCAACCTACGAAGAAGGAGGACGAAAGAAGACGCCCAGCAGAGGAGACTGCAGAGAACAACTGACTTGGCCCCAGCCCTACCAGCCCGTCTGCAGTATCTAGAGATCCTGCGCCAAAGGTCGCCTTGTCCTGCAGCCAGTGACCTCCAGAACCCTGGGAGGACTGACTGCCTTCAACAAAGACCGGATCTCCTGTGAACAG
Organism: Calotriton arnoldi; assembly: GCA_963921515.1. Classification (NCBI taxonomy): domain Eukaryota; kingdom Metazoa; phylum Chordata; class Amphibia; order Caudata; family Salamandridae; genus Calotriton; species Calotriton arnoldi. The sequence goes on along the minus strand of CAWUFW010000455.1, from coordinate 3,056,570 downwards.
CAGCTCTGTTCAAAAGAAACTCCCAAGACAGACTCTGAGCCTGCTGAGGACAAAGAAACCCGACGCCTGGAACCACCACTGCACCCGTCGCCTACAGCCCGAGTTCGAGTGGCCCACCGGTTCCAGCGAGGTCCCCTAGTGCTCCAGAGTCCGAGTCCACCGTGGGTTGACCCCTCCAGGACTCCCCGACGTCGCCTGCAGCCTCTGCATGGAGACCACCCCCCAACCGCAAGTGGCCCGGTAAGGTGAAATCCAACCTTAAAAGACACCCCTGCATCCAGCCGCCCTGCACCCTGGAGAAAAGAACCCGAGGTGCACCTACGTCCCCGAGCCCTCCAACTTACCTGCCCAGCTGTTGGTTCCTCCCGGAAGTCTTCCTGGACCGAGCCTGCAGCTAAAAACCAAAACCGAAAATCCCCATTGAAAACAACAGGGCACCCGACGCCAAAACAGCACCCTGCACCCAGCGGCCCCTTCGCCATTGCGGGTGCACTTTGTGTGCTAAACCGGACCCCCTTTGCCCTGAGCCTCACACGAGGAGCTTTGCTCCCACATCCTTGTGGCCTGCTCGTGAGCAGCCACTAACCGGAGGCCCCTTACCCCCCATTAGATAACATTGGGCCTCAGCACTCTGCACCCGGCCGCCCTAGTGCTGCTGAGGGTGTAACAAGAGTGCATCCTTGACCCTGGTGGAACCCTTGTTCTTACCCCAGAAACTCAACCCCAAAGACCGAGTACTTACCTGGTAACCGTTAACTTCATTTCTCTCCATAGGAACCTACTGGCTGTTTTTCTCTGAAGAATGTTCCACGTGTGGAGTTGATTTGTATGGAAACCTGAAAAACTACAACAGTGCAAAACTGATTTTACTTACCTTTTCTCTAAGAAATGTCCCAGTGTGATATCTAGGCATATCACACTGAGTAGCAAAAGTAATCTAAAAAGTAATTTGAACAGTAATTTCGATATTTTGACTTACCTGTATTTCAATCAAACTGCATTTGAACCTGCATTCAATTGTAAACACTGCATAAGATTTTGCAAAGCATTTATTTCACTTACCCGTGCCAGGCTTGGCATGGTTCTAGAGATAAAATAACTTAATAATATTTTTATACAAACAAAATTGGTCTGAGTTCAGTCTTTGAGTTTGTGACATCATTTTCTGATTGAGTGTGTACAACAAATGCTTAACACTACCCTCTGATAAAGCCTTACTGCTCGCCCACACTACCCCAAATAGAGAGTAAGGTGCGATCTACTTTTACCTCTGCCTACCTTTGGGGTTCCACTGGACTCTGTGCACACTATACCTCACTTTGGTATAGTATATACAGAGCAAGCTTCCTACGCCAGTCACTCAGTATTTGCAGTAACAGCACGGAATGCGCCGCCAAAGATTTCAGTAACAGAATTTTCACTATACTTATCTAAACATGGGACCCTCGTCCTTGGAAATCTGTTTTTTAGCTTTTTTGTTGTTGTTGATTTCTCTAAACCAAGTATGTTCTTGTAAAATAAAAGGAATACCATATTATTTCTTCCTGAAGTTAAGAAGGAATTAAGTATAGCTCCTATGCAGAGTATGTTATTACGTTGTGCTAACAAGTTTTTAGGGAATCAGATTTCACTTCAGGTCTCCTGATGACATGGGCCATTTCTAGTAGTACTTAGGTGGTTGTCATTGAGCTTTTCTTTTTTTTTCCTTTCTACACTACCTTGTTGCATAACCCTATTGACGCCCTTCCTTTCATTCTCTTTAGATAAGAACCACAGATCCCACTAGGACAGTCTGTTAATACATTGTGAAAGAAGGGAATTACTCAGGTAGTTTAGAGTGATATACCTCACCACTATCATTTCAATACAGCACTTCTTCACATACTCTCATATTATGTCTCTTTTGTTAGGAATTTCTCCTTGCTGCCTGGTCCTGTCCTTGAGTGGGCAACGCCGTGGGACGCTTTCTTCTTCCCTCCTTGCTTTGCCTTTTTCCCCTAGTTTACTATTGTTACTTTGACTCTGTTGGGTACGGTGAGTGAACAGGGGAAGTTGGGACCTCTCACCTTGCATGTCGTTCCTGCGGAAATGCAGGGAAGGGCCGGACAGGAGGTCGCAGTATCTCCTTTGTCCATTCCTACTTCCTGAACCTCTCCCATTTGTTTTTCCCATATCCACCTTCGATCCTGTTTGCTTCTTGTCCCCATCCTTATTTTCACTTGCCCCCGAACCATCAGTTTTGCTAGTCCCACACCCTTTGTTTTTTATATATTTTTTCCATGACTCGAAAGCTCTTTTTGAAATATCAGTCACCCTCTCTCTCCCTTTCCCATGCGTCTCCCTCACCTTACACCTCTTTGATAATCCCTCCCATGGTACCTTCCCCTGACCACCATGAATCCTCATAACCGCTGTCCTGCTGATCGGCTTTCATTTGCTCCATCATCCCCTTCTGGGATCATTTTTGGCAGATAACTTGCCTTCTCCCTACACTGTCCAATGCTGCTAGCCTCTTACCTCTATTTTCAAGCTTAACCTGTCTTTGAAATTTGCTCCCCTATGCCTTTTCCCACACTTTCCTTTTCGTTAGTAGGTCTATCCCTTCATTCTGCTGAACAATATCTTCTTACGTCATCCTCCCAATCTGACTGGGATATAAATTCCTGTTCACTCAACATCTTCACTGTCTAGTAAACTGTAATCTGCCTCATCCTCCACCACGATGTCCTTCTGACCTGTCGGACTGCTGCACTCTTCCCCTCTTAGAATTTAACCCTCTCATCTCTCTCCTATCTTTTTTGTACCTCCATTGAGACCTTAGAGTGAACTACCACCACAGCTTATCTTATTCCTTTTCTACCTCCCACCCTTGTTTTGCAACATTCTCCTTGTGGCACATGTCCTGCGACATCTCTGCTGCTCCATTTCCCATAGTTGTGGACTCAAAGTTGGTCTAATTCCTCGTTTTTCATGCTGGAAGCCGCTGCTCTTGTCGTCAACACCTTCTTGAGTGAGGTCGCCCTGGACCCTCTACCCATTAGTACTGGAAACTTCAAAGGACAAGCCAATTGTTTCTTATTAGAGCCTGCTCCTATCTGGTCTGTTGGCAGGTTTCCTTCACATGCTTGTGTTTGCGAACTGTGGGCGTGTGGTGAAATCATACAGTAACCTGCCTGCTCATGTCCTGCTGCCATGCATTACTGCCCTAGCCCTGAAAGAGCTGTGGCCAAGTGGGTACTCTTCGCTGCCTGTTGTTGCTCAGCAGAGTACCCTTTACCTTTTGGCCAGTGCCCTGTGGTTAACCTCCTCTGTGGACCAATTCCAATCTCCCTTGATGAGTTCTTCCTCAGGATATAACCCCTGCTGCCCCTGTGGGTGGTAGCTCTTCCTCACCTCTATCTGAGGACTCTGGAGGATGTGCTCCTGGATCCATGTGGCTCTGTTTTCCGTTTGCCTGAGTAATTTTCCCCCCTGGGACCCTTCTCATGGGATATCGAGGCCCTTGGGCTCTCCTCCAGATGAAGCAGTCATGGAACCTAGAAGGATGGCTCTTGCACTCCATCCCCTCCTGGGGGGGTTGCAGCATGCCGCTGATGCAGTAAACACTGCCACTGATGGCGCCCGTTGCAGCCTGATAACAGTCCCCCTGGGGCCATTTACTCCTTGTAATGGCCTTGGCAATGAACATCCAACCACTTCTCTGCCCGTCTGCAAGATAGCAAGAGCGATAAAAATGTCTTCAGCAGAGGGGACACGCAACGCGTCCTTCTCTGCCATGGTCTCCTGAGGGAAAGATGTTTTCCTCAGGAGAAGCGTGATGAGGTCATCAAACCTCCATCTGCCCTCCTCCAATGATCCCTGGGCGGAGAGGGATGAGAGGGCGGGACCCGGACCCACCCCCGCTACACAGGGCCTTGTTTCTTCTTGTTCTACCTTATATGACCCCTCAGACTGTTTGTACCACTTTATGCTGATAAATGACTCTATTGTAGTTCTTTGAGTTCCTAATATCTGGATTACTACTCCCTTGGGAGCTTTTGAATTCATTTTATCACTTCTTATCAGGTCAGGTCTTAACTTTCAAAACGGGGGGCGTGGCCAAGCCGCCGACCAACATGGCCGCGCGGCATTGAAGCTCCGCCAGTGAACCGCAGACCGGCAGCGATATCCCGCTACCACCTACACAACCGCCACTTTTCCCAGCTCCAGAAGACGCCTCAATCTGCGAGGAACACGTAGCTATGCCTAGATCGTGATTCCATGGAGGTGCGGCACAGATCCGATCGCCGAGGTGGTGGGGGAGGAGCGCGACTACGCTGAAGCCGCTGCCTGCCGCTCGCAACCTGCTGGTTACGAGGAGACTCGCCGGGCCTGAATTCCTGATCCGACTGCCGGCTGACCTGGGAGGTGAGTCCGCTGGGGGCGGTTTGTGTGCTCCCCCCCCTCCTGATCCCGTTCCATTGCCGCCGCGCTACAGCCAGAGCGGCAGCGCAGGCCTGCACCCTCCGCACCTTGCTTTAATAGGCCCCGCGGGGACAGGGCCCGTGTCGGGCCTGGGACTGCGGGGGACGCCCAATTGAGGTGTGCGGGCGGAGTGACGGGGGGGTCGAGCCGCCGCTTCCACGGCCTAGCGGCTTGCGGGCCCTAAGACACTGTAAAATGTAAATGTAAATCCGTATTTGTAAACGCGAACTACTCACCCTTACGGGTCTCAAGGCGCTTGGGGGCCGTCGTGGAAATTAAGTGAGCTATTGCCCAGAGTCACATGGTGCTGAGCTGAGCTGCCGCCGGAGCCGGGGATCGAACCGTGAGCCCTGTGCTCTGAAGTCAGCTACCCTGGCCGCTGCACCACACCACACTGCTGATCGACTTGAAGCCCTGCCGAAGGAGGCGCGCCATGGGGGGCACTCCAGTCCACCTGATGCCCCAGTGGGATCCCCGAGTGGCTTCCACCTCCCGCTGCTGATTGCCTGGTCGCGTCTGCACCCCTGAGACACTGGGGTCCACAGAGGGAGGCCACACTCCCACAGCGCACACTCCATATCGGGCCTGTTCCTGACGGCCCCATCACACACTGCCCCTCCAACGGTGGGCCCGGGAGCGAGTCGTTCTCCCCTACGCCACGGCGCCCAGCTCAGTGCCTTTGACGTGGCCTGCTTTCTACGTGATCTGAGCTGCCCTGCCTGCTTCTCTCCCTGCTAGGTCCAAGCCTGCGCCAGTGGCGTGTAAGAACCTGCCTCTCCACTACACCTCTGTACGGCACCCACGGGGCCCACCCTATCGACGGGCGCCCCCGCTCCACCATCTACACATCGGCGAGGCCTGACCTGCGGACGGCGTGGATTTTCGCGCAGGCTCTGCAGATCACGAGGACGTCCAACGCCAACAGTTTCTCCCTCAGGCCCAAGCAGTGCACGTGCCGTGGCCTAGCGTCAACATAGCTTCTGCCACCCGTCACCGCAGCGGCATGGGCCATAAAGATCCTCAGCAAAAGACCCTGCCATTCGAAAAAATCGCAGAACAAAGCCGTGACGAGGAATCCACCATGGCAGAGAGTAGCACGGGCGCTGATGGTGCGGACGGCCTCACTGCACAGACATCTGCCCTACTCCTGGAAATGAGGGTAGGCTTTCGTGCGCTCGATGGAAGATTCGATGTTTTGGACAAACGCCTGGAAGACATGGGGGCCAAAATCCAATTGCATGATCGGCGCTTGGATGTGGCAGAAGCAAGGATTTCGGACATCAAAGACGGTACGGCGCAGTCCCTCAAGCGTCTTGAACGAGTAGAGCGCATCCTTAAAGACGTTGCCATGAAGAATGAGGACCTCGAAGCGCGCAGCCAGCGCAACAACATTCGCATCTTAGGGGTGCCGGAGACAACATCGACAGGCCGCTTGGACCTCTTCGTCGAGAAGCTACTGACGGACATGTACGGTAGGGAGTCTTTCACCCAGGGATTTGTGGTGGAGTGCGCCCACCGCTCATTGGGTCCCCGGCCGAACCCAGGCCTTCCCCCGCGGCCCATCATTGCCCGCATTATGAACTTCCGCGACGTGACACTGCTCTGCGCCTTGCCAGAGAAAAGGGAGACACCGACTGGCAGGGCTCTAAAATTGCGCTGTACCCGGACTTTACTCTCCAGGTACAGGAAGCCCGCCGCAAATTCAACGGGGTCAAGGCCACCCTCGGAAACCTGGGCATGCGGTATGGCATGCTCTATCCTGCGCGGCTGAAAATTGACGTCAACGGCCGTGCGCGAATCTTCGACACCCCGAATGAAGTACAGGAGTTCTGCCGCACCCTCAAGCAAAACAATTCTCGCTCAGGGGCAGACGGAGTCGGGTCTCCACCGCTGGATAGCGGCTCCAACGCCAGCATGGAACTGTTCTCCAGCGCAGGCACAGCCTGACGAGGCGCACCTTAATGGCTACTGTTTGTTGGCATTTTCACATCGGGATATCTATGTTCAGTTCATCAATATAGTTGCAATGTCTGCTTAACTGGCGCGGCGTTGCCACCCCCCTCGGTGTATGCCATAGGTTTCTTCTTTGTACTTATATATACCTGGTTGGGGTTCTCGCAATCACAGCGCAAAGACTATTGGTATATTGGGACACGCTTCACGTTTGGGGAAATGTCTCCTTCTCTTTTAGAAGGGACTGGGTGGGGGGAGGGGGGTATTGTAGAGTTCTTACACACTCGTTTACAAGATTTTGGCTTAGAAGTTCCTATTTGGATACAGGCATGCTTGCTGTCACAACCTGATGATTTTTCCCCATTGTTTTTACATGACATGTGCGAGATACATCTTCAATGGCGCAGCTGGGTAATGTAGGTGGCCCTTCGGGCTTGTCCCTCATGTCCTGGAACGTTAGGAGCCTAAACGACAACCGCAAAAGGGGGCATGTGCTACACTACCTCATTAGACACAACGTCGACGTGGCTTATTTACAGGGAACACACTTATCCCACGCGGATCCTCTCCGATTTGCTGCCAGTTGGGGATCACATCGATATTTTGCTAACTATAGTAACTACGCTAGAGGTGCAGCCATACTAATTCACAAGCGAGTCCCTTTTAGCTTAGACTCCGTAGTCAGAGACTCAGAAGGCAGATACGTACTGGTCACGGGATTACTCATGGGACACAGGGTGGCATTGATGTGTGTGTACGCTCCGAACACTGACTCACCGGAATTTTATCACGCACTACAAGCACAGTTACTAAAACTCGACCCTTGCCTGCTCCTGATAGGGGGAGATTTCAATCTCGTCCTTAATCCCACACTAGATAGCACGGCCTCCACCCCCGACACTAAGCCGCGCTCCCGACACGCCCTCGCGGCCCTCTGTGATCAGCTCTCCCTAATGGACATCTGGCGCCAGCGCCATCCCACCCATACTGACTACACGCATTACGCCGGCCACCACAACACCTGGACGAGAATAGATTATTGGCTGGTATCCCCGGCTATCTCCAATTGGTTCCAGTCTCTTGTGACACTCGCTAGAACCTACTCGGACCACTCACCGGTTCAGCTCCATCTGCAGATTCCTCGCCCGGAGGGATTTGAATGCCAATGGCGCTTCCCTAGTCGAGCGCTCCTTGATGATTTGTTTAAGGAAGAGGTGCGCGAAGCCATAGAAGATTACTTCACTATAAACACCGGGTCGGTAGACTCTCATGCGGTCCTCTGGGAGGGCTTTAAGGCATACATACGGGGTGTGTGCATAGCCAAGCACTCGTGTGTACTGAAAAGTCTCCGCACTACCATTTCCCGCATTGAACGCGAACTCGCTGCCTTCGATGACGCTACACTACACTCCTCAACCCCAGACACATCAGACCGTCGGTTGGCGCTGCTGATCGAATTCCGCAACGCTGCGGACCGCGAGATCCTCTACTTAGGTAAATACCACACAGCTAGGCGGTACGGAGAGGGCGAGTGGCCGGGCAGAGTACTAGCGCAGATGATAAGGCCTCCCTACAGCAAAGCATGCATCACTGAGATACATTCCTCTTCCGGGCAATCACTCACCTCCACTTCAGAAATTCGCGAAGAGTTCTTACAATACTTCACTTCCCTATACTCCACTAGAACGGGAAGCGACCTTACGGCTCAGGAGGCATATTTGTCGGAAATAGCATTAGTGTACCTGGAAAAAGACATGCAAGACTTCCTAGCCGAACCGATAACCGAATCGGAGGTCCTTGGTGCGATTGCCACCCTTCGCTGCTCCTCAGCCCCCGGCCTCGACGGCTTCACCGGGGACTTTTATAAAACTTATAAAGATCTATTGGCCCCACAACTGATCGAGGTCTATGCAGAGGCCCTCGAGAAGCAGATGCTACCCCCCACGCTCAGAGAAGCGGTTGTGATCCTCCTCCCCAAACGCGGAAAAACCCAACGTCATGTGGTTCGTATAGGCCCCTGTCCCTCTTAAACTTGGACTATAAAATATTAGCCAAAATAGTGGCCAATCGCCTTTCCCAGCTGATGGAATTCATCATTTCCCCGGCCCAATCTGGGTTTGTCCCCCAATGCTCCACTTCTTTAAATCTTAGAACACTTTTCTCGGTCCTCCACAGAATCGATCCGGCGGTTCCAGCGGCGGCCATCCTATTAGATACTGAGAAGGCCTTTGATTCTTTGGAATGGCCCTTCTTCCTCGCAATCATGCGCCGAATGGGCATGCCAATAGGCTTCATGGCCACCACCGCCCTATTGTATAGTGGCCCCACGGCTCAGCTTCGCATAAATGGAACCCTGTCTCGCCCTTTCTCCCTTTCCCGCGGCACGCGACAGGGCTGTCCCCTCTCGCACTTGTTATTTATTTTGGCCATGGATCCCCTGATCCGGCACTTTCAGGAACGACATCTACAAAGGGGCTTACAATTTAACACTGGCTCCCTCCTCGTTTCCCTATATGCGGATGATACCATCCTTTACGTCAGAGATCCACGGGTCAACTTGGACCCCCTCCTCAGGGAAATACTCTGGTTCGGCCTCTTCTCTGGCTTAGGCATAAACTGGCGTAAGTCAGTGATCTTCCCGCTCACCCCCAGCATGACCCCATGGGAATGTGAATTCCCTTTGGAATGGTGCACTGAGTCTGTCAAATACCTGGGCATTCAGATACACCTTGATACTGCCCAGATCCTGCGACTCAATTACGGTCAGGCAGTTACTGCACTCGAATCACAGATTGAGAGATGGTTGCACTTGCCTTTATCCATAGCGGGCCGGGTCGCACTGCTCAAAATGATAGTATTGCCCAAATTTTTGTATTCTTTTTACAATATCCCTATCCCCCTCACCAACGGGTTTTTTTCACAATTGCGTAAACTCCTGACACGACTGGTATGGGGTGGTAAATAGGCGCGCGTTCGCTGGCAAATTCTTACCTTACCTTACGAAAGAGGCGGCTATGGCGTCCCAGATTTACAATTGTCTTACCTAGTGGCTCAATGATGCTATGCCTACGCGTGGTTCCAACCAGACTCGCGGATCCCCTATCTTCGTCCGGAGGCGGATCTCGTTCTCCCTGAAAGGTTATTGACTGTGCTGCCCAAGGGAGTTCCCAGGGACCCCTCTGACATACAGACAGTTTCCACTACTAGCTGGGCCTGGGATAGGCTGCATCGGTTCACTGCTGCCTCTTATTATATTCATCTGCCTTGCCAGTCCCAAATGCTCGTTGGTTCCCAATTACAGGCGAAAAGCTGATCCAGCGCACCTTAACTAAGTTTGGCATAACTACATTTCGGGATTTATACCCTGAGGGGCATGTTTTCACCCCGTCGGAAGATGCCCGCTTCCAGGCTGCAACATTCATGGACAGTTTCGTTCTGAGTCGTCTCCGCTCTGCGCTGCGCGCTGTAATGCCTGGCTTCCCCCTTGAACCGGAGTCCTTTCAGCCCTTAACACTTATAATAGAAAACCCCACTGGGGCACATCTCATTTCCAAACTATACAAATCCTGCGCGTCCCTACGACCCGTGCACGACGATAAAGTCCGCGCAGACTGGGAATCAGACTTGGGACACCCCATTACGGACGATCAGTGGGCTAAATGCTGCGCAGTGACGCATGACGTTTCCTTAAACAGCAGACATAAGCTGATTCATTACAAGTTCCTGCGCCGTATTTACTTCACCCCAGCTAAGGCACACAGACTGGACCCTACTAGACCTCACACATGCCGCAAATGCGCAGCCCGACACGCTGATTTTGCTCACCTCGCATGGACGTGCCCCAAGCTTCACACATATTGGGAGGAAATACACAGTACATTAGGGGCCATCATGAAGCTGACCCTCACCCCCATCCCAGAAGTAGGGCTACTGGGATACACCGTGAAATTTCCCAAAAATATCAGACGTTTTGTATCCCTTAGTTTGTTATTGGCCAAACGCGAAATTGCTCTACTGTGGGGTCGCAGAACCGCTCCCACCCTGGCGGGATGGTTACGCAGCCTGGCTTGTTGCAATACAAATTGTGAGGTATATGCTGGTCTCCTACCCGGGACCTCGCGGCCGAAAGACATCTGGGGCCCCTACAGCCTGTACATAAATGGTTTACAGCAAGATTCCAGCTCTCAGCTACAAAACGGCATAGTCCCAGAAGGTGTAGGGTGAAATGCTTGCCTCCCACACACATGGTTCGGTTTCCCTACCTTAGACCCGCAAACAGTATCTCAGAATGTTTTTTATGATTTACCGTTGCTATGGATGTGTAAAAGAGGCCTAATTTGGGTCATGCCACGCCAATCAACGGAGTGGGCAGTATTGGGATGGCCTAGAGAACTATCAATTCACTGCAAATGCTGTTCTGTTATACAGGGTATTATCACCTTGCAACAGGTTGCTTTGATGGTACATTGTGACATGCATACTAATGTGATTTTCTCATTTCAAGCCTGCCATTTTCATGCCAAGATATCGTCTATATCCATCTATGACTTTACTAATTTCTCTATTGCCAAAACGATAAATAAAGTTTTAAAAAAAACAAAAAAACTTTCAAAACGAAAAATACCCACAAACAAAGCAGGGCATCTGCTTTTATCCTGTCTTTGTTCCTGATAAACTGATCTTTATTTCATCTCCTCATCCCATCAGTTGATCAGATCATCTAATTGTTCCTTTGAAATTCCTGAACTAATCCTCCCTTATAAAATCCCACCTCATTGCCATCCTCCTTTTCGTGGAAGCAATTAAAGGTTTCTGTCTTCCAAGGCTTATTCAAATTACAATTGCTCTGCTAAATTATCCCTCTCAGATCCAGAACTTAATTTATCCTTTCTCACTGCATCGTTTACTTCACCATTTGACTCTGTGATCCTTTTTCGGGACAGTTTTAGACGCAAAGCCTCTCTAAATAAGCAAAGCGGTGGTTCACCAAAGACCTTGGAGCGCTCAGATTAAAAACTCATAAGAGTGAAAGAGGCTGGAGGAAAATCTGCTCTACTGAACAGCATATTATATACAATAAGAAACAGGAAGAGTACACAGGGTAAATAACATAATTTAATAACCGAATGCACATTTTCTTAACGTGGCAAATGAAGTCTTGGGGGCAGCCGACCAAGGGGAGGGCAGCCCCCCAGGACATTTGGGTCAGTTGGTGCAGTCCAGCGACTGCACCGATATATTTGGGCTCTGGAGATAACCCACTATATAATGCGAACATCTTATTTGCCAGCCACCATTTTGTGTTTGTTGACACGGCGGTGAAGGGGAACGGGTAGACAAGCTCACACTTGGACGAGGCAGTAACTTAAATGTTCATTAGAAAGATAAGTAAGTCAGAGATTATTAGATGCAGCAAACCTGGATGGGAGGTTAAAGATCTCAAGTGTAGAAGATCAGCACAGGAGAAGGTAGAGACTTGCAGATTTAAGGTTGTTGGGGGTGGGACATTTAGGGGTGGGGGGGTAGTTTAACATAGGTGAGCATTTGTGTATAGTGAAGTTTTAGTTTTGTAAGGCGAAAGGCCCAGGTTTGTTTATGTGATGTGACCTGTTCCTTTTTGGGAGAAAAATTAGCTTCCTTTCTTTTTAAAATTGAATCAGGGACCCGGCATTGTCCTTCTAACCTTCCTCCAGCCTATCACTTCAGTACATGAGCTCCCCTTCCCCCAATCTTCAAATATTTTACTCCTTTATCTCCTCAAGATGTACTAATTCTGTTTGACACATCATGCCCATCTCGCTCAGCGGCTGATCCTTACCCAGCTTCACTGATGTAAGAAGTAGGAGACTGTTTTTGTTCAATAGCTCCTGGATGTCCGGCCTTTTTGCTAGTAGGTGGAAAAATGCCATGGTCTCTCGTCTTCTGGAAAACCTCTAGCTTGACCCTTTATCCCCAGCCAGTTTTCGGCCTATTTCTCTTCTCTTAGGCAAATTTCTATAAAAAGCTGTAGCCTCTCAACTTCAGAAGTGTGTAGAAACCAATAACATTCTCAACCCCACCCAAGCAGGTTATCAGTTCACCCGGGTTGCAGTACTGAACCTTAACATTCTCTCTGCCAGTGGCATAGCCAGAGTATCATAGGCCCTAGTGCAAGGAAGGGAATGGACCCTGTTAGAAATGGGATTTTTGGTAGGCTAGGGCATGTGCCCAAGCCAGGCAGAAACCACCACTCTAGTCAGGATAAGGGAGTTACACTCCTAAAATAACCCCTGCTCACCCCCTTGGTAGCTTGGCACGAGCAGTCAGGCTTATCTTAGAGGCAGTGTGTAAAGCATTTGCACATAACCAACAGTAATACAATGTAAGCACTACAAACGGACACCACACCAGTTTAGAAAAATATCCAATATTTTTATATACTCAAGACAAGACCAAATACGATAAAAATCCACAATACAGTACTTTAAAAGTACTTTAAAAGTGATTACGTTGCAAGATAACTTCTTCTTTGCAGGAATATTTAAAAAACAAAGTTCGTACGAGTCGGTAGCTCCGTCCGAGTCTACCGCGATGCTGAAAACCACAGCATCTAACAGTTCCAGCCGACCGCGTCGATACGGGCCAGCAGAGTCGTGAAGAGACTCGGTCACAGTACCTTTTCTCGTTGTGGTGGGCACGGAGTGTGCGAGCCGGTCGGCGTACGTCGCGGTTGCGGTGCAAGATGGAAGCGGTGCAGGGCGCGGTGTCCTCTTGATGCGGTGCAGGCAGCGGCTCGGTGACAATCGTGCAGACGGAGTCGGTGAGTCCAAGGCGTGCGGGGCAGGGTGAGACGGTGCTCGATGCGGTGCTGGCAGGTTGCGATGCAGGCGACCAAGCCGGAGTGCGGGAGCTGGCGTCGGACAGCGGTGCGAGTCGGAGCGGTGCGTCGCGAAGCGTGCGAGGGGTGCCCCAACTGCGATGCGGTCACGATTGTTGAGCCAGTTGCAGCGACAGCGTCGGTCTTGGTCCGGCTGGCACAGTGAAGCGATGCGATGCGAACTGCGGTGCCCACAGGTCACGGTGCAAGCAGCGGCTCGGTGGCGATGGCGTCGGACGTCGTCGTCGGTGAGACCAGGGTTGCGGTGCGAGATGCGGACGGTGCGGTCTGCGGTGCAAACAGGACACCGTGCCAGCGATGGAGTCGGTTGACGGAGTCGGTTGAGGTGCCCTTCCTCTGTGGCAACTGAAACAGTGGTTCCAGAAGCGGTACCCAGAGGGTTGTGAAGTCTTTGCAGTCCCTGAGACTTCTTAACAGGAGGCCAGATCGGTTTCAGGCCCTTGGAGATTCTCAGCACAAGTAGTAGAAAGTTCAGTCCAGTCCTTTCACTGCCCAAGACAGAAGCAGCAACTGCAGGCCAACCCAACAAGGCAATAACTCAGCAAAGGGGCAGTACTCCGCCTAGCAGCTCTCCAGCTCTTCTTCTTGGCAGGTTCCTTGATTCCAGCGAGATCTACCATTCTGGGGTTTGGGTAACCCTTTTTATCCTCAATTTCTCTTTGTTCTCTGAAGGCAGAGAGGCCTCTGCCTAGTCCAAACCAGTTCTGGTCAGTCCTGGAGCACTTTGTTGACAAGTCTCCTTGTTTCCTTTTGCAGTGTAGGCCAGGGACATCAGACACACCACAGGAGGTGGAGCCAGCATTGTGGAGGGAAGGCACAGCCCTATTCAGGTCCCAGGTGCAACTCCTCCCACCCATCTACATGTAGATCTTGCTTATTCAGCCCTGTGCTGACTCACCCTGTCTCCTGGAATCCCCCAGCCCCTGTCACTCACACTCCAGACAAGGAATACACAACCTAGCAGAGGCAGGCTTGGATGGTTAGACAAGAAAATACCTACTTTCTAAAAGTGGTATTTTCAAACACAGAATGTTAAAACCAACTTCACTAAAAGATGCAGTTCAGGCATACTAAACTCGAATTTCTACCATGTTCCCTGGGTCAGTTAGGATCATAGGATGTAATAATCAAAACTGCCCATTCTGGCCTATGGGGAACAGGTAGCCTTGCAATAGTGAAAAACGAAGTAGGCTGTAATTCACTATCAGGACATGCTACACACACCAGGGCATGTCCTACCTTTCACATACAATGCACCCTGCCCACAGGGGTACCTTGGGCCTACCTTAGGGGTGACTAACATGTAGAAAAGGGAAGGTTTAGGGACTTGCAAGTGTGTGCACTTGCCAAGTCGACATGGCAGCCCCAGGCTGCGCACAGGCTCTGCAATGGCAGGCCAGAGTTACACTTTACGGGCTGTTTGCGTGGGTGGCACAATCCAGTGCTGCAGCCCACCAACAGCATTTGATCTATAGGCCCTGGCACTCGCAGTGCACTTTACTAGGGACTGACACATAGATCAAATAGGCCAATCATGGAAACACCAATCCATAACACAATTTACCCAGAGAGCATATGCACTTTAGCACTGATTAGCAGTGGTAAAGTGCCCAGAGTCCTAAAACCAACACACACAGGGTCAAAAACAGGAGGCCAAAAAGCAAAAAGTCTGGGGGTAAACCCGCTGAAAAAGCCAAGTCTAACACCACCCCCTCCCAGCCTAAAGCCAGGGTAGACTAATCAATCCCTTGATGGACTTCCCTGCTTGGGGCGATAGAACATAGACATGGCCCACAACAGCGGGGGCACGTTCTGGTTCTACGCCTTTCCAAACCCAGTTGGATCCCTCTATCCATACTCTCAGGGCCCACTAAGCTGACCCATGGGGTACCCTTCTCTTCACCTGTGAACCCCATCTGTGCAGCGCCTACACTTACTTTGCTCACAGATGTGTCCCAACAGGCAGAGAGTACCCACATGGCCAACACCGTGGTGTGGCCCAGTTCACCCCCGGGATGTGACACTTGTCCCCCTCCCAGGGTCAACTCTGTCCACCAGGACAACAAGCCACAGTGGCTACCGACAGTTGTCAGTGGGGAGACCCAGGCCTCATGCCTCTCAGAGCTCTCTAACCTCTGTGACGTCAGAGAGTGGGGGGCAGTAGCCCCAGGTGCCTGGCACCCTTGGTCCACTCTCCCTCCTGTCAGGTCAGGTATGACATCCTGACACTGACCCACCAACCCCGGGCCTGTACCCGGCAGCTGGACAGGAGACTGGGGTGGCCTCCCCCACACCCGGTCCTCCTCCCTGGGGCTCTGTACCCTCCCACCTGGAGCGGTACCCCCTTCCAGAATTGTCAGGGCACCTGTGGCAGGTGTCCTGCACAATTCGCCCACCAGTTCAGGGGTTCTATCCTGCAACTGGGATTCCAGCTTAGGGTCTGTACCCTTAGGCTGGACAGGAGACTGGGGTGGCCTCCCCCACACCCGGTCCTCCTCCCTGGGGCTCTGTACCCTCCCACCTGGAGCGGTACCCCAAAAGACAAACTGGTAGGGGCACTGTTAGCAGTCGCCCCTTCCTCCAGGTCAGGGGGGACACCCTGAACCTGGTCCTTCAACCCAGGGTCTGTACCCTTAGGCTGAACCTGTGCCTGGCAACCCAGGACTTCCGGGGGAGTACACCAACCCTCCCCAAGGGAAACACACTCCTCATGAGTCGTGTGAGAGTCTGCCTGGTGCAGGTCTCCAGCCTCCTGTCCACCTGACAGAGCATGAAGACCCCCCAGGCCAGAAGTGGCCTCACCAGGGTCAGTCCTGGGGTGCTAGAAATACACAAGAACAGAGGGGTGAGAGGACAAAGTCCCTCTTCGACCTCCCACTCAGGCTTTAATCACAAAAAGAAGAGGGAGAGCGATATATTAATAATAGGTGTCAGTGAGTGAATTAAAGGAAAAAGCACCATGCGTTAAAAACTGCCCTCACACACAGCAAGCTGTGTCATGCTTCATCATAGGGCTGCTAACACACCTCCGTGTAAACCCTACACTGGAGGTGGAGCAATAGGGAGGGGAAGACAATACAACATACAAATAGAACCAAGGGTGAGAAAATGTGCAGAAAAAGTGATCTAAAAGCTGGTCATAGGGAATCCTTCATAACAATTTTAATATTAGGTCCCCTGTCCAGTATTAAAAGATTTAGAAAAAATGGTGGATGCCTAGGTAGAGGAGCTTATTATGAGACTCGACCCGCTCCACTCTGCATAAATGTCGACATGTTTCTGCCGGATATGAACAATACCCCGGCTTTCCTCAGGACTCTCACCTCTGTGGTCCTGGGTGCTATCTCTCTCTTCTATAAATTCAAAAGTAAGAGGGGATATCACCTTTCATGGAGCCCCTCACATGTGAAGAGGAACCTGTATGGAGGATACAATAACCACAAAGACACAAAACAAAATATATATAGTGCCCAATGCCTATATTCATGTTAAGCATTTATAAAAACATTCCCAGAGGTAATCATGGTGCTTCACCTCCAGTTACTCAAAACACACTGTTAAAACCATGGGGAGCACTCCTTCTCCACAAATCTCGTGAATAGGGTGTTTAAACTCACATAAGTATAACTAATATCCCCACTGTATTTTCAATGGCCATTCGTCCATTAAATAAATCATAATGATAGTTGCTACTTTGTAAACTATCCCATTAACACTAAAGCATTCCTACTATAAGCACTTAAGAGTGCGAAAACAATCAGAGACACCACACTCATCCAAGTCGCCCATCCTTCAGACTTACCGAGTTTATATATATCTATAACTCGAACTGGCGGGGAAGGAGAACAGCTTCCTAATAGCACTCTCTGTAGATAAAGTAAAAAGAGCTCATTGAAAAGGGAAGGCGGGACCCTTCCCTTCTGGTGACAAACGGGGCCCTCTTTTAGGTGTAAATGAGGAAGAAATGGTAAACATAATACCATCTCGTGTGTTACACTTGCCCCCAAATGACACGAGTGAATGTGAAAACGGGGCTCCTAGACCCTCGTTGTTCACTGATTTCTTAATGACATCCCTGCAATCTTATAAAAGCCCACTTTGAAAAATGGCCAGTGATATAAAAATCGCCGCCTTATTTCTTTTGTTTTGTTTTTCAGCCCCACTCCACACTGTTACTCAAGCACCTCTACACGGACTTACTGCTTGCAAGGTAAGCTGTTACCGCACACTGTCGTCTCTCCCGCGCGCCGCGAAGTACCAAGCCCTGTGTAAATGGCAGCCCTCTTCAAGTGTCAAGGCCACGCCCCCACGCACGTTAAGGATTGCGTAGGCAGCGTCAGTCTGGATAAATCTGTTACACACTAGAGCGCTACCCATTCAGGCCTGCAAGGTAATAGCAGCATCCATTTTGGGGACGATCTCAGGGAAAGTAACTCCTTTATTGGGGTACTCCACCTTTCTGCATTGTCACGATGGTGATATAACCAAATTGCCTCAACTCTGCACATATTAAATTTGTAAAATAAATTAAATATATTAATGCCAGAAAAAATAATAATAACTGTAAAAAATATATATAAATTTTTTTTATATATAGAAATGGCTCACATATGACAACACTCTCTCTGTCAGTGGGGAACTGATACATGGTGCCCATAAACAAAAAAAGACTGACCGTTAGTATTCTTAATAAACAGTATTACTGTAGATCCCCCTGTGGCATTCTCATGGACGTAAAAGGCAAGGTTAAACCGGGTGTTCTTGACTCAGAGGAACACCATGGCTGTTACAGTGACCAATAAACTCCCTATGATGTTTCATGGGTTATTTAGGCTATTCCAGGGGATATCATCGTTCAATCCCCTGGAAAAACTCCGTACCCTATAAATCCATTTTTGTTCTCTCATGAATAACGCTCTCTCTGGATTTCCCACATTCATGTTAATGTTTGGTTTTTCAACTACCGTCCAAGAGAAATCCTCAGCCGAGTGCTTCTGCTCCATGAAATGGGTCGTCAGTTTGCTCACACTCCGTTGGCATCTAAAGGTGGATCTATGCGCCATGATTCTAGTTTTTACCTTTCTGGTAGTCATACCCAGATACATTAAATCACAGGGGCATTTCAACATGTAAATAACAAAGGAGGAATTACAATTAGTGTGTCTCCTTTGCTGCCAGGGGTAGGTTAATCCAACATCTATTGCTTTGGTGTCGGTTGTTAAGTGGCATACATCACACATTCCACATCTTGTGTGGCCCAAAACTGGGGGGAGAAATCCCCTTGGATTCCCTTCTCCTGTATCCACTTGTGTCCTGCGACTCATTCTCGGTCTTGTATGCACCAAAATATCTTTGATACTCTGACTCTTTTTAAATGAAAAGAGTGGTTTATCTAAAGACAAGCCATTAGAATTCAAAATACGCCAGTGATGTAAAATAATCTTTTGAATACTGCTCGAAGCTGTGTTAAAAGTTGTGACACAAACTGTTCGTTCCAAAGATGACTTTTCAATGGTCTCTAGGAGTGTATCTTGATGACAGTTAGTTGCTCTTTTCCTTGCCCTTTTCACCACCCGTGGAGGGTAATGCCTTTGTAACAGTTTATTTTGAAGAGACTGACTCAGCTTCTTCCCGGAAATCCATGATATTGGAACAATTGCGCCTAAGGCGCAAAAATTGTCCCTCCGGGAGATTCTCCCTTAGAGATTTAGGGTGGAAACTTTTAAATGAAAGTAAGCTGTTCTTATCTGTTGGTTTATGGAACATTTTTGTACTTAAACCACCTCCTTCTGGGAAGATCAACAAATCAAGGAATGGTAAACATTCTTTGGTGATTGTGGAGGTAAAATGAAGGAGGGGATTTCTGCTATTGAGCCAGCCCAAGAAGGTATCAAGTGACTCTCTCTCCCCTTCCATACCAAGAGGACATCATCTATAAAGCGCCTCCAGACCTTAATATGATGGAACCAGGGACCCCCATCGGTGTAGATGTATTGGTCCTCAAATGCGGACATATACAGCCCGGCCAGACTCGGCGCAAAGACACTCCCCATGGAGGTCCCATGGGTCTGGAGGTAGAAAGTCCCTTGGAACTCCCAAAAATCTTTTGTCAAGGCAATTTCAGCCAGATGTAAAATAAAGGGTCTGGGGGTAGAAAATTGCCAATCCATTGTATACAAGATGTCTTCAACCACCCTCAAGGTCTCCATTTGTGGTATATTCGTATACAAGGATTCCACATCCAGACCTACCAGAAAGTCTACCTCAGGATTAAAGTCCAAATCCTTGAGTAATAGAAGGACCTCTGTCGTGTCCTTCAGATAAGCTGGTCTTGATTGAACAGTCCTGGGGTGCTCTGACCTCAGAGCGGGCAACCCCTGACCCACTGGTCCTTCCACTGGGGACAGCGCCCCCCTCACCCTTTTCTCTGGACTCATGCCCCCTCCCAACTGGAGCGGGGCTGCCAGACACCGGAACCGGTGGGATGCTCGTTACAGCAGTCCCCCCCAGTTCCTTAGACACTAGGGGATCACCCTCAATGGATGGCCAGGACCAGGCCCTAGGCCATCCAGATGTCTCTGGTCTTTGCCAACTAACAGAGTGGGGGGCAGTAACCCCTGGTACATAGTAACCATACTCCACCCTTCCTCTCATCAGTGCAGTTCTAAAGAACCACTGATCCTCCAACCTAGGGTCTGCACCCTCAGGTTCACCAGAGGTCTCGGGCGAGGCTCTCCTCCCCTTACCTCTCCTTTCGGGGTCCGGCACTCTCCTCCCAGGAGAAGCACCCCCAGAACCAAAAACTGTCCGGATGCTGGTACCAGACCTCCTACACAATTCTTCCACCAGTTCAGGGCCTTGACCCTGCAACTGATTCACCACCCTTGGATCTAAACCCTCAGGTTGAACCGGGGTCAGAGGCGAGGACTCCCTCCCTCTGCACCCCCTTCCAGAGTTCTGTACCCTCCCACCTGGAGTGGTACCCCTAGAAGACAAACCGGTCAGGACACTGCTTACAGTCGTCCTTCCCTCCAGGTCAGGCAGGACCTGAACCTGGCCTCCCAACCCAGGGACTGAACCCTGCAGCTGAGCACCTGCCTGGCGCACCAGGACTTCCTTGGGAGCACGCATACCCCCTGAGGGCAACACATGACTCATGTGTTGCGTGACAGTCTGCCTGGCGCAGATCTCCCGACTACTGTCCACCTGACAGTGCGCAAAGATCCCCAGGACAGAAGTGGTGTCACCATGGTCACTGCTAGGAGGCTCAGCCCTTCTGGCTGGCCTCTGACTCACTGGTTCTCCCACTGGGGAACACATCCCCCTCTCACCCCTCACTCTGGACTTCTGCACCCTCCCAACTGGAGCGGTACTGCCAGACACCAGAACCACTGGAGCTCTGTTTACAGATGCTCCAGGTTCTCCTGTCAGTAGGAGATCTCCCTCAACGGACGGCCTACCAGTACAGTCTAGGCTCCCCACCTGGTGTTCCCTCCTGGAACCACCCAGGCTCCGGGACCGGGTTTTGGGCACCTTGGGCCGCAGCCCATTCTCACTCCTTCTCCGCAGAGACAGGACGTGAGTCCCTACACCTTTCCCATGACACCGGGACCTATCTGGGCTATCACAAACCTTTCCCACCACTCTTGGTTGGGAAATACCTAAGCCACTTCCTCCAGGATCACCCCCAGATGCTTCTCCAGACCCTCTGGAATCAACCAAAAGGTCTGCCTCCCGTGCAAGCTCCCTGGGGTCAGAGAACTCACACTCCACTGGGTGTTGGCATAGCTCTGGAAAACAGGGACTTAAAATATGCTCTCCAATAATTGAATCACACAGCCCCATACAGGTGTTAACCAAACTACCCTTCACCCAACCATCCAGTGCCTCAGAAAAGTACCCCACAACATTCTCACAAGACTGGTGAGAC
The DNA here is from genome assembly GCA_963921515.1 of Calotriton arnoldi. Lineage (NCBI taxonomy): Eukaryota > Metazoa > Chordata > Amphibia > Caudata > Salamandridae > Calotriton > Calotriton arnoldi. The sequence continues at coordinate 3,035,346 of CAWUFW010000455.1, read as the reverse complement.
AGTGTCTGACTGTTGCTGTCCCTCAACCCATACTCTTCTGGCTGGTCTTCATACTCACTTACCAGGGCTTCTACCATGGGGAACCCCTCTCCCTGCACCTCTCATCTAGAGTCAGTAGAGTGTCCCTCCCACTACCAGGAATAGTGATCCCCTGTGCCAGTTCCCCAATCCACCTCAGGGACACTGATGCACCACTGGAGTTACCTCACAATCCTGAACCCCTTGGTGTATGTCAACCCCCTCCTTGAAGTAGGGCCCCAAATCTGTGTGTGTGTCTACCTCATCCTCAGTACTGGACACTACACTTTTGCTGCCACCATCTGAGCTGGGCCTAGCCCTCCTAGCTTCCCAGTCCAGCTCTCTCATCTTAAACTCATGGTCTAAGAGCATTTTCCTCTCTTCCATGGCCATTCTTTTCTCTTCCCTCCCATGCTCCATAATGAGTTTTTCTAATTCGAACTTCCTTGCTTTCCGCCTGTCCTCCAGCTCCTCTGGGGACAAACCACTGCTGCTCTGGCCTGGAGGGTCCCCCCCTCCCAAAAGCACATCCATCCTAGGAATAGGCTCCTCCGCCTCTCCACTGAGATCACCAGGCTGCCCACTGGCATGTCTGGCTGCTACCCAGGCCCTCAGCGCCTTTTGTAGCTCCTCCTTCCTAGTGAGGCCTCTGATTTGGACCTTCACGTTTTTACAAATCGCTTTCAGCTCCTTCCTGTTGTAGGATTCCAACCTATCCTCCTCAAAGGCAATTTCCAGAGATGCAACAGATGATGCTCTTGATTCAGGCATGATGAAAGTTGTAAGTTGCAAACTGGCAAGATCAAAAATAGGCCAAAAGAAAAAGAACAACTGTATGTGGTACGTAATGGTCTGCGATATGGTAGTAGTGCACACCAATCACTGTAAGTCAAGTGCAAACACAAGTCCTATCCTCACCGCTGACAACCAATGTTAGAAATGGGATTTCTGGTAGGCTAGGGCATGTGCACCTAAGTCCAGGCAGGAACCACCACTCCTAGTCACGATAAGGGAGTTACACTCGTAAAATAACCCCTGCTCACCCTCGTGGTAGCTTGGCACGAGCAGTCAGGCTTAATCTTAGAGGCAGTGTGTAAAGCATTTGCACATAACCAACAGTAATACAATGTAAGCACTACAAACGGACACCACACCAGTTTAGAAAAATATCCAATATTTTTATATACTCAAGACAAGACCAAATACGATAAAAATCCACAATACTAGTACTTTAAAAGTGATTACGTTGACAAGATAACTTCTTCTTTGCAGGAATAGTATCAAAAACAAAGTTCGTACGAGTCGGTAGCTCCATCCGAGTCTACCGCGATGCTGAAAACCACAGAATCTAACAGTTCCAGCCGACCGCGTCGATACGGGCCAGCAGAGTCGTGAACAGACTCGGTCACAGTACCTTTTCTCGTTGTGGCGGGCACGGAGTGTGCGAGCCGGTCGGCGTACGTCGCGGTTGCGGTGCAAGACGGAAGCGGTGCAGGTGCGGTGTCCCGATGCGTGCAGGCAGTGCTCGATGAGCGCGTGCAGACGGAGTCGGTGAGTCCAAGGCGTGCGGGGCAGGGTGAGACGGTGCTCGATGCGGGGCTGGCAGGTTCCGTTGCAGGCGACCAAGCCGGAGTGCGGGAGCTGGCGTCGGACAGCGGTGCGAGTCGGAGCGGTGCGTCGCGAGGCGTGCGAGCGGTGCCCCAACTGCGATGCGGTCACGACTGTTGAGCCAGTTGCAGCGACAGCGTCGGTCTTGGTCCGGCTGGCACAGTGAAGCGATGCGATGCGAACTGTGGTGCCCACAGGTCACGGTGCAAGCAGCGGCTCGGTGGCGATGGCGTCGGACGTCGGCGCACGGTGAGACCAGGGTTGCGGTGCGAGATGCGGACGGTGCGGTCTGCGGTGCAAACAGGACACCGGGCCAGCGATGGAGTCGGTTGACGGAGTCGGTTGCAGTTCCCTTCCTCTGTGGCAACTGAAACAGCGGTTCCAGAAGCGGTACCCAGAGGGTTGTGAAGTCTTTGCAGTCCCTGAGACTTCTTAACAGGAGGCCAGCTCGGTTTCAGGCCCTTGGAGCTTCTCAGCACAAGTATGTAGAAAGTTCAGTCCAGTCCTTTCACTGCCCAAGACAGAAGCAGCAACTGCAGGCCAACCCAACAAGGCAACAACTCAGCAAAGGGGCAGTACTCCGCCTAGCAGCTCTTCCAGCTCTTCTTCTTGGCAGGTTCCTTGATTCCAGCGAGATCTACCATTCATGGGGTTTGGGTCCCAATATTTATATCCTCAAATTCTCTTTGTTCTCTGAAGGCAGAGAGGCCTCTGCCTAGTCCAAACCAGTTCTGGTCAGTCCTGGAGCACTTTGTTGACAAGTCTCCTTCTTTCCTTTCACAGTGTAGGCCAGGGACATCAGACACACCACAGGAGGTGGAGCCAGCATTGTGGAGGGAAGGCACAGTCCTATTCAGGTCCCAGGTGCAACTCCTCCCACCCATCTACATGTAGATCTTGCTTATTCAGCCCTGTGCTGACTCATCCTGTCTCCTGGAATCCCCCAGCCCCTGTCACTCACACTCCAGACAAGGAATACACAACCTAGCAGAGGCAGGCTTGGATGGTTAGACAAGAAAATACCTACTTTCTAAAAGTGGTATTTTCAAACACAGAATGTTAAAACCAACTTCACTAAAAGATGCATTTTATCATTCTGAGTTCAGGCATACTAAACTCGAATTTCTACCATGTTCCCTGGGTCAGTTAGGATCATAGGATGTAATAATCAAAACTGCCCATTCTGGCCTATGGGGAACAGGTAGCCTTGCAATAGTGAAAAACGAACTAGGCTGTAATTCACTATCAGGACATGCCACACACACCAGGGCATGTCCTACCTTTCACATACAACGCACCCTGCCCACAGGGGTACCTTGGGCCTACCTTAGGGGTGACTAACATGTAGAAAATGGAAGGTTTAGGGACTTGCAAGTGTGTGCACTTGCCAAGTCGACATGGCAGCCCCAGGCTGCGCACAGGCTCTGCAATGGCAGGCCAGAGTTACACTTTACGGGCTGTTTGCGTGGGTGGCACAATCCAGTGCTGCAGCCCACCAACAGCATTTGATCTATAGGCCCTGGCACTCGCAGTGCACTTTACTAGGGACTGACACATAGATCAAATAGGCCAATCATGGAAACACCAATCCATAACACAATTTACCCAGAGAGCATATGCACTTTAGCACTGATTAGCAGTGGTAAAGTGCCCAGAGTCCTAAAACCAACACACACAGGGTCAAAAACAGGAGGCCAAAAAGCAAAAAGTCTGGGGGTAAACCCGCTGAAAAAGCCAAGTCTAACAGACCCCTTGGCCACTCTTTGAACTGTGAAATACAGGCCCTGGTCCTGCTTGATTTTTCCACTGCCTTCGACACCACTGTACGGCAACTCCGAGGCTCCAGGAAATTGGCTGTCGAGGTAAGATCTCAGACTGGATCTTTTCATTTCTAATCAAAAGATCCCAGAGTTGTACTCGCACAATTCTCATTAAATTTTGAAATGGGGAATACGTCAGGGCGTCATTCATCCTCCTCCTCTTTTCAGTAGTTTATGTTATTTCTCGCTCATCTGCATGGTGCCCAATTTTATATGTATGCAGATGGTGCTCAACTTCTCTTCACTCTCGCTCTGCAGCCCTCCTCTGCCGTCAACCTCAACTCTTGCTTTGATGCTGGATGTCCTTTAATGTCTTAACGTTAAACCCCTCAAAGTCTTACTAACTGATGTCCTTCACCTTACAGGATTGCCATGAAATGGCTTTTACCTATGAATAAAACACCATGCCCTCCTGCACAGATGGCCCAGAAGAGATGCCCGAGTTTGGAGAGTTAGGAAACAGAAATTGCAGTGCTAGACAAAAGCGCACTTGAAAACAGATTTAATTTTGATGATGAAAGGCCTCCTTTCCAAACTTCAGCAACTCCGGTCACATACAATACAATAGTGCACTTTTCTGCAGGGAATTTGTTGACTTGAGCAACCTCCCTGAGGTCCATTTCACACTGACACAGTGATGTACACATGATTTCACAGTGCCTATATACCTTCTATCCAAAATAGTATATATGAATACCTGTTTTGAAAACTGGTTGAAGACTGATGTTTAAAGATTCTCTTGATTGGTGGACTAATTGCCCCAATCAGTTGGTGTCTCCTATATATTTCTGTATCCTGATGATGACCCCGTTTTAAATAATCTAAGTCTAGGGGTCGAAACGTCGACAAAAGCATTATATGTGGACTGTTTTTCAAGAAACTGATGGTGGCTATCAACACTTGCTTAGCGGGGGTTGATCTCTAACACTCTATTATCCGTATCAGCCACATGTATATATTTCTGTACATAGCACGTATGCACTTAATGCACTTATAGTCACTTTCACTGCACCGTCACCCCCTTTTTTTGGAGCACCTTGTGTTCGATAGAGCAAATATAAGTTTTACTTCTCACGGTCAACAATCAAAGAAAAAGTTGCTAAAATAAAAAGATAAATATGTCATGCTAAGTTATTTGTGTTAGAGGTGTTTGTATCCCCTTCTTGACACTTTGCCGTGGAAGTCAAGGGCTACACTTTCCCCATAGGGACTGCCTTTTTATTAAAAATTATCCGGCCCAGGTCCCTGGGTTACTGGGTTGCCCCTTTTGTTTCAGAGGTCTCCTGCACATATTGTCAGCAGCCCGGGCGAAAAGCATACTTTTGAACTGCAGGTCGCTGCAGTAGCTAGGTCCTGTTTCTTTTGCCTATAAATTCTTTGTTGTAGTTTGCCTTGCCTGGACTACAGTTCGGTGCTCAAATGAGCTTACCTTTCTTCCAGTCTAGGTTATGGTGTTTACTGCGATCTTCCACAAGATTTCTCAACCACTTGCAGCTATTCCTCAACATAGCACCTAGGCTGTTTATAGGGTGTTAAAATGGGGATCAAATCTCCCTCTTTACTTCGTCTAAATTATTGCCCAGTTACGAAGCGTATTAAATTTTAATCTTTATCAATTGCCCATGAGGCAGTCTACTTTTGGCCAAGTCAGTTTTTGGCCTCAAAATTCCATTGGCACGTTCCCTCTCGATCCTTAAGATCCCCAAATCAATTATGTCTCCTACTGACCTCACAAACTTCGATCAAATAACACGGTGTTTTCTGTAGCAGCTGCTGGGTTGTGGAACTCTCTTCTTCAGATCTAGTCTCGACTTTCTCTTTTAATCTTCATGAGCATCTCAAAACCTATCTTTTCTACCAATTATCCATGTTTTCCTCAAACTCTTACATATTTTTAGATCTTGATGTCAGGTAGCTTCGGCATCAGTGTGCTTTATAAGTATTTCATGGATGCTAAGCAGACTTTTTATGCTGAGAATGTATATAGATTTTGGCTATTCCTGGCCCTGGATGCACAGTTGTGTAAACATTCAGGAGTAAAGGCAATGATTTGATTTACAAATTGATTCTTCCAGTCACTCCATCTTACGGCAGGGTTGCAACTGCTAAAAATAAAAAATAAATTTAAAAAAAAGCAGAGGTCACGCAGATGGAAGTTGCTTCCAAGCTCCATATGGCTCGAATGATAACCACAGTGTGCTCCATTAAGAGACCCGAACCAGTTAACGGAAAGTTCATAGTAAAGTACTATCAGTTTATGACTTGTGTGATTTTTGAATCCAGTTAAATGATATTTAACAAATATTGTACTGACTCAAACAATATGTATGGGGGTTCCCTCATACCGACACACCAGTGGAAGTTATGGTATTTCAGTTGTAAAGAGGGGCTGATAGTAGGTGTCTTGTAGGTTCCAGAAGTACAAGGTGTGTTGATGGATAAAGTGCATTTACCTTTAACAATGAACCTGCTTTCAGTCGATGGTCTGCAGAGTGATCTTTCACTGATGAGACAAGAGTTGCAAAAAGTAGCCGACCGCGTAACTGAAACGGAGGTCTGAATTTCCACTACTGAAGACGAGGTAAGTAACCACTGGTAAGTGGCAAGTATCCAAATTGATGGCCTCAACCGCAGCACTCACCGAAAGGGCAGAGGATGCTGAAAACCGCTCAAGGCTTAATAACGTGCGCCTGGTGGGCCTTCCAGGGAACCTCAGCAATGCAGCGCTGGCCACAACCCTTGAAACCTGGTTCTGCTCTTGGGTCCCAGCAGACAAACTGTCCAGTATATTTGTCATCGTGAGACCGCATCGCTCCCTGGCTGCCAGAGGGGGCTGCCCCTCGCCCTGTGATATTAAGAATCCTGAACTTCTGGGATGCTATTCTACGCGAAGCCCACACTCAATCAGATCTCTTGTATCAGAACTCTAAAATAATGATTTTCCCAGACTATACCAGGGAGATACAGCAGTCTTTTGAGGAGGTAAAACAAAAACTCTGTGCCCTTAACTTACCTTACATGCTCCTTTTCCCAGCTCACCTTAAGGTCATCTTCCAATCCTCCTCCTACTTCTTTGATACCCCAGAACAAGCCTGGGAATGGGCTATGGAGGGCATAGTTTACATGCCCTAAACCAGGAGGGGCGATGTGCGGATGGCCCCCAGCGGTCCCGTTTGCCTCTCCCAGCATGCAGACCCAGGAACATACACTCTAAATCCTGGAAATCAAGGAAAATCCAACAAGATATGGCCGACCACCCGGAGGGCCCCTTTCTGGAGGCGGAGGTGCGGACAGCGGAAACACCAACCTCGGACCTTGCCGCCTCCCTGCAGCTTACTAGCTTGCTCGACATAGCCCCAGACTGTTTGGATTGATCCTAACTAACCTTGTCTGAATGTTTCACTACAAGAAGCTGCGGGGACATGCAGTGGTGGCTGCGGAGGCCCCGGGAGCTCGATTGAGTCCTCCAGACTGAGAGAAACTGCACTTGACCAACTCTGGAGCCCCCCACTTACATTGATTCTTCCAAGTTGACTATTCTATTATTAAACGCAGCATGGTGACTGACTGTTTTAATGCTCCTACTATATATGCGCTGTCAGGCATAGTATCCGTCTTAGTAGGTGTGAAAAATGCCATTGGATTACCCCACCTGGTTGCTCTTTAGTTGCGCTTCCTTCTCTTTTTTTTTTCTTCTTCTCTTCTTTTTTTTTTTCTTCAAGTTCACCATGTATTGGACCAGGGTGACAGATGCTTCTTGAGGAGAAGTAACTGGTGGGGGGGGAAATGGGGGGGTAGGGGTTTTGTTGCTGTTTCGAAAAATGTTTAGGCTTTGGTTCAGCGAGCCCTCCAACATTGCGATTCATATGTTTAGACCGGCGGACGAAGACCCCCCTATGGGGTAACTCTAACCCCTGGCAGGCTAGACCCGCAAACGTTTCTTATCACATCTTTCCCACATGTTCAAAGTTCTTTCCCGGAATGTTAACGGGCTCTTAGACCATATTGAACGATCAGCTGTATTACATTATATTAAAAGACACAGGCGACCCTAGTTTCATTACAAGAAACCCACCTGATGGGGACTCTCTGCCCCCTTCTTGGTCAATTTGGATATGATAGGGTGTTTCACTCGGGCTTTACGCAGGGCTCCATGGAAGTCGCCCTCCCCCTTCATAGATCCTTTCCACTGACAGTGACCAAGGTACATACTGATACACAGGGGAGATAAATTAGGGTTGAGAGCCACATGGCTGCCAGGCAATATAACGTTTTCTCCTGTTATGCCCCTCCACAGTTACTACAGCCTACCCTCCAGGCGCTATGCTCCTTGCTGACGATGCTGCCCCCTGGGACCATTCTGATAGGAGGAAACTTCAATGCTGTCCCAGACCCAGTTCGTGATACATCTGCTGTCCCACGGCCCGGTAGGAAGTCCCGATCTGCATGTCTCACAGCCTGGGCTGATTCACTGGGCCTATGCGATGCCTGGTGTTACTGGCACCCCTCGTTACGCGCTTACACTCACCGCTCATCAGCCCACAACACCGAAGCCCGGATTGACCTGCTATGGCTGCTGGCAATGGATCTCCATGCACTACACTCTATCCAGCTACTCCTGCATGGTATTTCAGACCACGCTCCTCTCTTGGTGGAGTGGAGCACTCAGCCCACGAGGCAGAAACCCATTTGGAGATTTAACGCCTGGTACCTGAAGGCCCTGGAGTGTGCCTCCTTTATAGAGAATGAACTCCAGAAGTACTTCCAGACCAATGACGGCTCGGTATGATCAAAAGTGACACTCTGGGTGGCTTGCAAGCCCTCTACCAGAGAACTGCTTAAAAGCTATGTCCTGAGAAAAGAATTGCCGCAGCACCAGCGGGTGACTGACTGAGAAGCCCGAATACAAAACCTAGAGTATTAGGCCCTGCGGCCCTGCTCAAGGGAAGCACAGCGTCTATTGGACCTTTCACGTACTGAACTGAGACAGGTCTCATTAGAGGAGACAAGGCAGAGGTGGAGGGCCTCCACCCAAAGAGTCTATGAGTTGGGAGATAAATTAGGGAAGTTACTGTAATGGTTGGTGACTCTCAGAGTCTCCTCTAGAGCAGTACCGGCTATCCGAGATCAAGCGGGTGATCTCAGAGAGGAACTGCCGGCGATAGACGACACTTTCGAGACGTACTACCAAGTCCTATATGTGCCTCTTCCGGTGCCCCCATCCCCGGATATGGAGAACCCCATCCTACGAAATATCCCACTGCCCTCTATCCCTGACTGCTTGGCCTCGGTCTCCACTGGCCCCTAACGGAAGAAGTAGACTTAGCTATATCTGGGCTCCAATTGGGCAGGTTCCCCATCGAATATTACAAGAGGTTTTGCTCCATTATTGCACCACACTTGTTAAACTTTTACGCCAAAGTGATAAACCTGTGTTCCTTTCTCACGGGCCTAGATTGTGCAACCATTGTGGTCATATCCAAGAAGGGCATGCCTCCCGACCGGTGCACTTCATACCGCCCGATCTCCCTCATCAAAGTGGACATTAAGATATTTGCCAAAATCCTGGCGGCTCATCTGATGCGCACCCTTGCCCATATCATCCATCCGGACCAATGTGGGTTCATGCTGGGGAGGAGTACGAGTCACTGCATCCAGCGAGTACAAGTGGCCCTCTCCCAAACTCAAAGGGTGGAGGGTACCCTAGCCCAAAGCTTTTGATATGCTTTCCTGGGAATTTTTGGAGGCCATTCTAATTCAAGCAGGCCTAGGACCACGATTTCGGAAGATGATCCATCTCCTTTCTCATAATCCGAGAGCCCAGGTCTGGGTGAACGGCATACTATCGGGTCCCTTCCGGGGGACGCGTCAGGGGTGCCCACTCTTCCCGCTATTATTCGCTTTGGCCATTGAGCCGTTGGTGTGCCTTCTATGCTGCGATGCGCGGGTCAGTGGGTGGAGATGGGAAAAAGGGTTTGAAGATCGAGTGGCACTCTATGCAGATGATGTTTTGCTGTTCCGAGGATCCTCCGAGCTCTGGCCCCTGCGGTATGGAGATCCTTCGCCTCTATGGTGAAGCCTCTGGATTCCTTATTAACCCGGCTAAGTCTGTACTGGTAGAGTTGAGGGGTGGTGCAGAGGGCCGTTACTGGTGCCCAACTATTCCACTGCGATGAAACATTCGATTACCTAGGGGTCCATATAGCCCACCTGCTGCACTTGGTTTGGAAACTCAATTTCCAGAGCCTGACCTACTCCCTGGACCGGGATCTCCTCCGTTGGCAACGGCTGCCACTCAGTCAGTCAAAATTTCTTTATTCAGCTAATAAAAGCCACAAAAGCACAAAATAAAAACGCCAACAACAATTATTAGAGCCGGGTAGTAAAATACCATATATACACAACAAATACAATTTACATATATAAATTTCCCTAAAACCATGTTAAAAAGAAAAGTTAAAATAAATATATAACTCATTGTTAAAAACGAAGACTGTAAAAATTCAGCTTATAGTATTCGCCAGTAAAAAGAGAATTCTAGTGCATTTCTTCAAGGAAGGTACAAGTCAACTAAGCAAAAGGCATCTTTCTCCCATTTCTTACAGCGCTAGAGAAGAAGCTGGCAACCACAAAACAAACCATGGGCGAGGGGAGCATCTGCAGATACGGTAATGCTGGCCTCGCCTGGACAAATTGACATGGGCTCAAGAGTGGAAGAATGTATTTTTTATGCAGAGGAACATAAAATTCACAAAATAGAGCAAAGTGTCCTGTTCAGAAAAATTGTCACATGGGCATGGCCTTGAGTCCCCAGGCTTCAGAAAGCCCTTTGGAAAAGCTAGTAGCCAATGGCTGAGATTCAGTCTAAATCTGGTCAACAGGTAACAATGGCAAACGTTATTAATAAGAGATAGGTAGGGGTGCGCTTGTGGACAGGGACTGAGTGTGATGTAAGTTCTCACCGTGGGTTTATTAATTATCACACCCTCCCTGTCCTCCTGTCGCCTGGCCAGGAACTGGGATTTGATCCTCCTGATGTCAGAAGAGCGTAACAATTTGGGGTTTGCATACAGATCCGGGCAGCCTAGACCTCTCATCTGCTCCGCTATGTACCCCAACCATGGTATACGCAAAGCCCCCTCCAGAGCCATGCAGTCCACTATAACAAGTTGATTAAGGGTGGGTACTGGGGAGGACCAAATTCTCATCCATCGTACTAAAGGTGAAACTGCAATATGATCAGAAATGTATCCCATACCAAGCTCCTCATGCAACATGAGCCCAGCGATACAGTGGGGGACAGCAAGATGCCTATGCAAAAATCTATTTTCCACCACCTGCAGATCTTTTACTACCTTATATCCCCAAACGTCAGAGCCATAGGAGGCCATTGAGATACATTTTTACCTATACATTTTTAGCAGTGCAGGGACGGGCTTTGTTCCCAGTCTTTTTGCAAAGTCCATGGTAGCCCCCACCGCGCTTGCCAAAATTTTCTTTTTGTGTGCTGAGCACCGCACGACCCATTGTTGTCAAACAGCACGCCCAGGTAAGGAAAAGTTTGGACTTTAGTGAGTTCACCCCCCCCCGCAGAAAAACTTCTTACACCTCGCGGCTTTCTTGGTGCCAATTGTCATGGTATGTGATTTGCTAAAATTAGTTGCTAGATCAAGTGTGTTCATAAAATCTATAAAAGCATCTAAAAGTTTTTGTAGTCCTACACCTGTCCTAGCAAACAGCACCGCATCATCTGCATACAGAAGTGCGGGTATTAATTTGGCACCAGCTCTCGGTATATCTCTGCAGATAGCCGAGAGAATGTCCCTAACTTGTTAATATAGAGTGTGAACAGTAGGGGGGCCAAGATACACCCCTGCCTGACCCGTCTCTTGACAGCCCATGAAGCTGTCACACAGCCATCCTCATTGTATCTCACCGCTGCCCTGGTGTTATTGTGAGCAGAGTGTAGAAAGGCCACTAGATCCACCTCAAGACCCACCTCCAAAAGAATTGACCATAACTTGGATCTATTGACGCAGTCGAAGGCCGATGTTAGGTCCATAAAGGCCATGTGCAAGGAACCCTTTTTTGCTATTGTGTACTTCCCCACCAGCAAATGTAAATTGAGACACTGGTCTAACGTACCTTTCCCCTGTCTAAAGCCATACTGTAAGTCTGAGACAATATTAGACTTGTCTAACCAGGTGGTTATCCGATCCAGAACCACTTTCCTCATGATTTTTGCAGCAGAGTCCAGGAGAGAGCTTGGTCGATAGCATGCTAGATCGTCCCTCAAGCCCTTTTTAAAAATGGTATGATAATGGCCATTGACCAGGAGGAGGGAAGATCAAAGAACAGGCCGCATTAAACACTTGTGTCAGAATCCTGGCACAGGTTAGGTGGTCTGCTTTGTACAAATCCGCCGGTACCCCGTCCGGGCCTGGCGCTTTCCCTCCAGATGTGGTCAGGATAGCTTTTAGTACCTCTTCAGTATTAAAATACAGTGGGGCACTTTCTATACCAGAGTCCCACTCTATGTCGGACACCCCTATATCATCCCCACTGTACATCCCCTTAAAGTGTAGAACCCATCTTTCAGCAGCTATTGTGCAATCTGTTTTAGCATTTGCAGTGTCTGAGAAAAAGGGGCTATTAACCACTTGCCAGAACTTTGCACTATATCTCAGCACACTTGCCTCATCAAGTGCCGCCTGGGCCCTAATGATGGTCTTCCTATTTTGAATTACAGATTTATAGGCCCTCCTAGCAGGTCTAACCAGTGCCTCTTCCTTTGGGCATTGCTTGAGGGCATGGATTAAATACTGTGCGCCCTAGTACAGGTACCGTCAAACCACCTTAACTCCTTACGGCCTTTAGTCCTAGTTTTAGTCATAAGGCCATTGGATATACATTTTGATATTTTATCGAACGCGTCTAAAACCACTTTATCCATGCAGAGAGAAATCTCATCTGCAAACTCAGCATATAAGTTATCAAAAAAGGACTCTGGTACCACTTTTGACCATTTTAATGTAAGGGCTTGGTCGTTTTTACTAAGTTCAGAGTTTGAGATGCTTCTACCCTTCCCTCTACGGGCTTCGATATAATACACCATTTCAAGCATTAGAGGGTTATGGTCACTATGGGTGGCCCAAGAGACCGTCATCTTTTGTACTGCTGGGGCTAGGGGAGCAGAGACCATTATAAAGTCAACAGTACTAGAGAAACCTCTGCCTGCAAAAGTGGGAACTGGGGCATCCATGCCAAACTGTTCTAGACAAAACAGGTTATTTGCAGCCAGGAATTCCTCTATTAAATGGCCTGATTCTGTATGCTCAAAATGGGCCACTAGAGGCAATGCATCCATTTGGCCCCTTCCCATGATACAGCCTAGATGACATAGATGCGTATTAAAATCTCCTAGGATTATGACCTCATAGTATGAATCTTGCCTCTCCCCATATTGTTCAAGGAACCTCTCCATTGCTATTAGGTGTTGGGTAGCCGAGCTTCTACAATAAGAGTTTTAAAAATGTACTACTAGCAGAAGGGGGCGATTAGCAAATAATACCTCTATTACTAACAGATAAGCTGAATGAGACTCTACGATACTAAAAGAACAGGGGAGTTTAAGTGAGACCAATAAGGCAAGGCCTCCCTTCGCTCTGCCTGCAATGGATGGAATTACGCTTTTAAAATAGGAAGTAAAACCATCCAAATAAAAATTATCAGTAGTGTCCCACGTTTCCTGCAATGCAATTATGTGACAGCACACTATTATCCTCTGCCATGAAACATCATCGCCTTTGCATCTAAGACCAGCTATATTCCAGGACAAGAACTTCAGGCAAGAAGAATCTGGAAGAGTAGAAGTTAGTTTAGAAGGAGAAGTGAGAACATTACCCATCCGCGGTACAATACTTGAAACCTGCCACTCAGCCCCAGAAGGTAGTCAATCACAAACATCTAGACCAAACTCTTCTTGCAGGGGGATCAAATCTATTGGTTAGAGGAAGTACAAACCTACCATTCTCATCCTGAGCCATTCTAGGCAGCATTAGGGTGGACTGTCTGGGGCAAAAGGGGTGGAGGAAGTTAATTGGATAGAAGTGCTGCAGGGGAACAACCTTGATTGATGTCTTAGAGGACTGAATAAAAGAACTCTCAAAAAGTGCTTTAGCATAGGCGGGATGTCTTACATTAATTACTACACAATCTCCTGCCATGTTTTTCCTCACCCTCTGGCCCACCCAGCCCACTCTTCTGGCCATAATAATATGGGAGGACAGAGAGTGCCCATTTACTATATTGCTGTCACACCAGTGAGTGACCTTGTGTATAAGGTCCACTGGATACTTTTGTGCCTTGGGTGACAGGGGGAACTCCTATTAAAATAGCCACTAAGGGAGCCGACTCCAGGGACAACTCTAAGGAAGACAAGAGACCTACACTGAACATTGGGGGTGAATTTGTAGTCAGTTGGATGAATTGAGTCCCCTTTAAAGGTGCTGCCTCTGTCACGACCTTCTTCTGTGTAGAGGTGGCCGATATATTATTATAGTCCCGGGTATTCCCATCTCCTTCGGTCTTATTACAATGGGCCGCCCCATTTGCACTACCATGTGCATTAGTCGTGGGGCGTGTGTAAGTCAAGCCCATGTGTGTGGATGCATCTGCTCTACTACCCCCCCCCCCACAGCCGCAGAATTTATACCAAGGTTTATGCCAGGGTTTAACGGCCCAGGTATTGTCACAGAAAAAGACTCCAGCTTCGCCTCAATTCCTTCCTACCGTAGGCATATGGGGGCTATCAGCATTTTAAACAAGAGTTCCAACCTGGGGAATAACATGTCTACCAGTTGCTCCATATCTGTGTTAACATGTAATGAAGGCTTGCTCTGTAATTGAGACTGGGTCACTCTCTTCTCCCCTATCTTTTTACTTTTGATTGGGGGCACAACCGGGGCGGAGTCCTCTTCTACAGTTGGCTGCCCATCGTTGCCGTCGGCGCCATTGGCAATCGTTGTATAAAATGCTAGTGCAGCAGCAGATGAAGATCTTGGGCCAGTGCCAGATTTTGCCTTCTTATCCATATCGTGATTATCTAATGACAGCTGATCCTGGCTAATCTTGTCTGCTTCTAGTGATAGCATCCTCTCAGTCAGGGCTATCTCGTTAGAAATAACATTGGCTGCCCTAATTAAGAACAAGTCTATCATAGTGGCATTAGCTCCCCCTGTAGCCCCAGCAGGTGATTTCCTTTTGCCCATTTTCCAGGCGTGCAACGTATGCTGACCAGGTCTCTTAAAGACTCTCAGAGTCTGAATGCCCCCCCCTCGGCAAGTTACACAGGGTTCAAGAGGCAGGGCAGTGACAGCGTGAGACAGTAGCACAAATCAAAAAAGAAACACACAGTACCTTAGTCCTTGCAGCAAAACAAAGGTACGTGGCCCAGCCCAGCCTCGGTCAGGCGCGGACGGGTGCAGACAGGCCCTCTCTTGGCCCGGTCTTCGCCCAGGCGCGTCCTGCGCTGCGGGAGCCCTGATGAATTTTAAACGAGCGCTTCCTAGCGCGAAGACAACCGCACCATCCTGCGGCTCTGTTAGACTTGGCATCTTTTGGCGTGTTTCCCCTGACTTTTTGCTTTCTGACCTCCTGGTTTTGACTCTGTTTTTGCTGGTGTAATGACTCTGCGCACTTTCCTCACTGCTGTCCAGTGGGAAAGTGCAAGTGCTCCTGTATAAAATATGTATGGATCGGTATTTCCACGTTTTGGCTATTTGATCTATGTGTCAGTCCCTAGTAAAGGGCACTGCGAGTGCCAGGGCCTATAGATCAAATGCTGTTGGTGGGCTGCAGCACTGGATTGTGCCCCCCACGCAAACAGCTCGTAAAGTGTAACTTGGGCCTGCCAACGCAGAGCCTGTGCGCAGCCTGGGGCTGCCATAGTCGACTTAGCAAGTGCACACACTTGCAAGTCCCTAAACCTTCCTTTTCTACATGTTAGTCACCCCTAAGGTAGGCCCAAGGTACCCCTGTGGGCAGGGTGCATTGTATGTGAAAGGTAGGACATGCCCTGGTGTGTGTGGCATGTCCTGATAGTGAATTACCGCCTATTTCGTTTTCACTATTGCAAGGCTACCTGTTCCCCATAGGCCAGAAGGGGCAGTTCTGATTATTACAGCTTATAATCCTAACTGGCCCAGGGAACATGGTAGAAATTCGAGTTTAGTGTGCCTGGACTCAGAATGATAAAATGCATCTTTTAGTGAAGTTGGTTTTAACATTCCGTGTTCGAAAATACCACTTTTAGAAAGTGGGTATTTTCTTGTCTAACCATCCAAGCCTGCCTCTGCTAGGTTGTGTATTCCGTGTCTGGAGTGTGAGTGACAGGGGCTGGGGGATGCCAGGAGACCGGGTGAGTCAGCACCGGGCTGAATAGCAAGATCTACATGTAGATGGGTGGGAGGAGTACACCTGGGACCTGAATAGGGCTGGGCCTTCCCTCCACAATGCTGGCTCCACCTCCTGTGGTGCGTCTGATGTCCCTGGCCTGCACCCTGAAAGGAAATACGGAGGCTTGTCAACAAAGTGCTCCAAGACTGACCAGAACTGGTTTGGGCCAGGCAAAGGCCTCTCTGCCTTCAGAGAACAAAGGAATTTGGGATATAAATATTGGGGCCCTGACCCCATGAATTTAGATCTTACTGGAATCAAGGAACCTGTCAAGAAGAAGAGCTGGAGAGCTGCTAGGAGGAGTACTGCCCCTTTGCTGAGTGACTGCTTTGTTGGGTTGGCCTGCAGTTGCTGCTTCTGTCTTGGGCAGTGAAAGGACTGGACTGAACTTTCTACAAACTTGTGCTGAGTATCTCCAAGGGCCTGAAACCGAGCTGACCTCCTGTTAAGAAGTCTCAGGGACTGCAAAGACTTCACAACCCTCTGGGTACCGCTGCTGGAACCGCTGTTTTAGTTGCCACAGAGGAAGGGAACCGCAACAGACTCCGTCAACCGAATCCATCCCTGGCCGGTGACCTGTTTGCACCGCAGACCGCATCGCCCCGCTTCGCATCGCAACCCTGGTCTCACCGTAGGCGACGTCCGACGCCGTCAACACCGAGCTGCTGCTTGCACCGTGACCTGTGGGCACCGCAGTTCGCATCGCTTCACTGAACCAGCCGGACCCGACCGACGCGGTCGCTGCAACTGGCTCAACAGTCGTGACCGCATCGCATTTGGGGCACCGCTCGCACGTCTGCGACGCACCGCTCCGACTCGCACCGCTGTCCGACGCCAGCTCCCGCACTCCGGCTTGGTCGCCTGCATCGCAACCTGCCAGCACCGCATCGAGCACCGTCTCACCCTGCACCGCACGCCTTGGACTCACCGACTCCGCCCGCACGATTGTCACCGAGCCGCTGCCTGCACCGCATCGAGAGGACACCGCGCCCTGCACCGCTTCCATCTTGCACCGCAACCGCGATGTACGCCGACCGGCTCGCACACTCCGTGCCCGCCACAACGAGAAAAGGTACTGTGACCGAGTCTGTTCACGACTCTGCTGGCCCGTATCGACGCGGTCAGCTGGAACTGTTAGATTCTGTGGTTTTCAGCATCGCGGTAGACTCGGACGGAGCTACCGACTCGTACGAACTTTGTTTTTGAACTATTCCTACAAAGAATTTGGTCTCATCTTGAGTATATAAAAATATTGGTTATTTTTCTAAACTGGTGTGGTGTCCTTTTGTAGTGCTTACATTATATTACTGTTGGTTATGTGCAAATGCTTTACACACTGACTCTAGGATAAGCCTGACTGCTCGTGCCAAGCTACCAAGGGGGTGAGCAGGGGTTATTTTAGGAGTGTAACTCCCTTATCCTGACTAGAGTGGTGGTTTCTGCCTGGCTCTGGCACATGCCCTAGCCTACCAGAAATCCCATTTCTAACATTTTTGTCAGCGGTGAGGATAGGACTTGTGTTTGCACTTGACTTACAGTGATTGGTGTGCACTACTACCATATCGCAGACCATTACGTACCACTTACAGGTTCTTTTCTTTTTGGCCTATTTTTGATCTTGCCAATTTGAACTTGCTACTTCAACATGCCTGAATCAATAGTATCATCAATTGCATCAGTAGAAATTGCCTTTGAGGAGGATCGATTGGAAACCTACAATGTCAAGGATTTAAAATCAATTTGCAAAAACCTGAAAGTCCAGGTCAGAGGCCTCACCAGGAAGGATGAGCTACAAAAGGCGCTGAGGGCCTGGGTAGCAGCCAGAGGTGCCAGTGGGCAACCTGGTGATCTCAATGGAGAGGTGTAGGAGCCTGTTCCTAGGGTGGATGTGCTTTTGGGAGGGAGGAACCCTCCAGGCCAGGCAGCAGTAGTTTGTCCCCAGAGGAGCTGGAGGACAGGCGGGAAGTAAGGAGGTTTGAATTGGAGAAACTCAGAATAGAAAGTGAGAGGGAAGAGAAAAGAATAGCCATGGAGGAAAGGAAAATGGTACTAGATCATGAGAGAATGATCAAGGAGCTGGAGCTAAAGAGTAGATCCGGTTCAGATGGTGGCAGCAATTCTTCAGCACACACAGACAGGATTGTACACATCCCCAAGAATGTAGGTAAAGAGTACAAAAAGGGTGATGACATACAAAGGTGGTTTCAAGGGTACGAGTCGTCTATTCATATGAATGGGGTCCCTGAAAGGAACTGGGGAGCGGGGTTGTGGCCTCTCTTTCCAGAGGAAGCTAGGGATACTCTGATAGCTTTGGGTAAGGGGCAGACCTCACCTATGCTGACATGAAAGACGCTCTCCTCACTAGGTATGGGCTCACTCCTGAGAAGTACAGGGATCAGTTCAGGTCCAGTAAAATGTCCGAGGCCAACACGTGGTTGGAATGTGTGGATATGTTCTGTAGGTCGCTAGATGGTTGGGTGAAGGGCAGTAATGTAACAGATTTTCAGGGGCTCTACAATTTGATTGCATGGGAGCACTTGTCTAGTCTATGTTTTGCAGATCTGCGCCAGCACCTAGTTGATAGTAAGCTGACTGACCCCAGGAAGCTTGCTATGGAGGCAGACCGCTGGGTGAGTACCAGGGTCCACAAGAAAGCGTTTGGGGGAGACTCAGCCAAAGGTGGGCAGGGTCCCCAGCAGAAAGGTGGGGGGGACAAGGGTAAAGCACAGGAGTTCTCTAAAGGGCCCCAAACTAGTACCCAGGGTAAAGGTTCCCAGCCCCCCGGTGATAATAAGAAAGGGGTCTCTACAGGGAAGCCTGTTGAGACCCGCCCCCGCAAGTGTTATGCATGTGACCAGGTAGGTCACTTTAAGGGGGACCCCAAGTGCCCAAAGGGGACACAGCCGCCCACCGGTGGACAGTCCAAAGTGTTGGCTAGTGTAGCGCTTGGGGAGGAGGGGTGCCCACAGGAGGGTGGGGATCCCGCAGAAATGACCCTTGTCTCACTAGGGGACAGTGAGATGGTCCCAGGAAACCAGGTGCCCCCTAACACAAAGAAATATAGCACCTGGGTGACCATCAATGGGAACAGGGTAGAGGCTCTCAGAGATACTGGAGCCAGTGTGACCTCAGTCCGGTGTCACCTGGTCTCTGAGAAGCAGGTACTCCCAGGGGCATTCCACCAAGTAGTTGCTGTAGACAACTCTGAGCGCCAGTGTATGGTGGCGCATGTTCCCTTTGAATGGGGGGGGTCTCAGGTCCCTTGAGGGTGGTTGTGAGCCCCACCATGCCTATAGATTGACTGCTAGGTAACGACCTGGAGCAGTCCTTATGGAAGGATGTTGAGCTCAGGTCTCACTTGGAGATGCTTGGGTTGCCAGAGTGGGCATGCGTGTCTACTCGGTCAATGGCAGCCAGGAAGGGTGATCAAGAGGACTTGGAGCCTGGAACAGTGGCCCAAGTCCCTGCCAAGAGGAAGGGCAGGGGGCGCAGGAAACCGGCCCCCGAAGTTCCCACGGACCGGGAGGAGGCGGACCTCGAGGGGGACGCCCCGGTGCCTACAGGGGAGCAGGTAGCCGAACTGGGAGACATCTCTGAGCTGACCCATTGGCAGCAAGAAGGGGGTCCCACCAGGGAGGAGTTCTGCAGGGAGCAGAACGAGTGCCCTACTCTAGAGGGTCTGCAGCGGCAGGCTGCAGACCAGGCAGCTGGTAATCAGTCCGGGTCACATCTAATCTACTGGGAGAATGGTCTCCTATACAGTGAGCCTAAGGTTGCTGAGCCTGGGTCAGCCCGTGTGCTGGTGGTACCCCAGCGCTTCAGGACCTTCCTACTGGGTCTGGCTCATGACGTGCCTTTGGCAGGACATTTGGGGCAGGACAAGACCTTTGACAGGCTTGTCACCCACTTCTTTGGCCCCAAATGCGAAGGCAGTCAGATGCACACTGTAGGTCTTGCCAAACTTGCCAGGCAAGTGGTAAGAGTGGGAGGAAGGTCAAAGCTCCTCTCCAACCTTTTCCGGTTGTTGGAACACCCTTTGAAAGGGTAGGGATGGATATTGTGGGGCCACTGGATCCCAAGACAGCCATGGGCAACAGGTACATCCTGGTCTTGGTGGACCATGCCACCCGGTACCCGGAGGCCATCCCTCTCAGGACAACGACGGCGCCAGTGGTGGGCCGGGCGTTAATGGGGATCTTTTCCCCTGTGGGATTCCCCAGAGAGGTGGTTTCTGATAGGGGGACCAATTTCATATCCAAGTATATGACATCCCTGTGGAAGGAGTGTGGTGTAACCTACAAGTTCACCACTCCTTACCACTCACAAGGAAACGGTCTGGTGGAGAGATTCAACCAGACCTTGAAAGGCATGATCAGGGGTCTAACAGAACCCATGAGGCGTAAGTGGGACGTCCTCTTGCCATGCCTGCTCTTTGCATACAGGGAGGTGCCTCAGAAGTCTCTTGGGTACAGCCCCTTTGAGCTCCTGTATGGCCACCCTGTCAGAGGACCTCTGAGTTTGGTAAAGGAAGGCTGGGAGGCAGCTCCCAGGAAAACTCCCCAGGATGTGTTTAGCTACATGCTGGCCTTTAGAAACCAAACTGCCCGCTTCAGGAAACTCGCTCAGGCGAACCTAGAGGCAAGCCAGGAAGAAATGAAGAGATGGTATGACCAGAATGCCACTCTGGTCGAATTTCTACCTTGGCAAAAAGTGTGGGTCATGGCCCCAGTGGCACCTTGTGCCTTGCAGGACAAGTGGACTGGGCCATATGAGGTGGTGGAGCGCAAAAGTGACGTCACCTACCTGGTGGATTTGCAGGCTCCAAGGAACCCTTTGAGGGTCCTTCACGTGAACCGCCTCAAGCCCCACTTCGAGAGGTCCGAAGTGAGTATGCTCTTGGCGACAGATGATGGGGTGGAAGAGGAGAGTGAGCCTCTCCCTGACCTCCTGTCTACCAAGGAGCATGATGGGTCAGTAGAGGGTGTGATCCTCTCCCCTACTCTGACTCAGGAGCAGCAGGGGGACTGTCACCAGTTGTTGGGACAGTTCGCCCCACTGTTCTCTCTGACCCCGGTGTTACTCACTGGTGTACCCATGACGTGGACACTGGTGACAGCCCTCCTGTGAAGCACAAGATTTACAGGTTGACTGACCGGGTCAGGGCCAGCATCAAGGAGGAGGTCTCTAAGATGTTGGCGTTAGGGGTGATTGAGCCCTCCAACAGTCCTTGGGCCAGCCCAGTGGTCTTGGTCCCAAAGGCTGCTGCGCCCGGTGCCACTCCAGAACTCCGGTTTTGTGTGGACTACCATGGGCTCAATGCCGTCACCAGGACTGACGCGCATCCCATCCCCAGAGCTGATGAGCTCATTGATCGGTTGGGAGCTGCCCGGTTCCTCAGCACGTTTGATTTAACGTCTGGGTACTGGCAGATTGCCTTAACCGATGGGGCCAAGGAGAAATCAGCATTCTCAACCCCAGAAGGTCATTACCAATTCCGGGTGATGCCCTTTGGGTTGAAGAATGCCCCTGCCACCTTTCAGAGGTTGGTCAATCAGGTGTTGGCTGGGCTGGAGGATTTCAGTGCCGCCTACCTGGATGACATTGCTGTGTTCAGTTCCAGCTGGGAAGAACATTTACAGCACCTTGAGAAAGTGTTGAGGGCTCTGCAAGGTGCAGGCCTCACGATCAAGGCCAGTAAGTGCCAGATCGGGCAGGGTTCTGTGGTGTACTTGGGACACCAGGTAGGAAGCGGCCAGGTGGCGCCCCTACAACCCAAGATTGACACCATTCTGGCTTGGGAGCCCCCCAAGACCCAGACAGAGGTGAGAGCCTTCTTAGGTCTCACCGGCTACTATAGGAGATTTGTTAAGGGCTATGGCACCATCGTTGCCCCCTTAACAGAGCTGACTTCGAAGAAGCAGCCCCGGAAAGTGATCTGGACTGAGTCCTGCCAGAAAGATTTGATGCCCTGAAGGCAGCCATGTGCACGGCGCCCGTGCTCAAGGCACCTGACTTCTCCAAGGAATTCGTCGTGCAGACTGACGCTTCAGAGCATGGTGTGGGAGCGGTGCTCTCACAACTGAACGAAGAGGGCCTGGATCAGCCTGTAGTCTTCCTTAGCAGGAGACTACTCCCCAGGGAACAGAGGTGGAGTGCCATAGAAAGGGAAGCTTTCGCTGTGGTCTGGGCACTGAAGAAGCTGAGACCATACCTGTTTGGGACTCACTTCCGGGTTCAGACGGACCACAGGCCCCTCAGATGGTTGATGCAAATGAGGGGTGAGAATCCAAAACTGCTGAGGTGGACCATCTCCCTACAGGGAATGGACTTTACGGTGGAACACCGCCCTGGTACAGAACACGCCAACGCAGATGGTCTGTCCAGGTTCTTCCGCCTTAGTGAAGAGAACTCCAATGGGGTTGGGTAGTTCTCCCTACTTTCAGCTGGAGGGGACATGTGTTAGACTTGGCATCTTTTGGCGTATTTCCCCTGACTTTTTGCGTTCTGACCTCCTGGTTTTGACTCTGTTTTTGCTGGTGTAATGACTCTGCGCACTTTCCTCACTGCTGTCCAGTGGGAAAGTGGAAGTGCTCCTGTATAAAATATGTATGGATCGGTATTTCCACGTTTTGGCTATTTGATCTATGTGTCAGTCCCTAGTAAAGGGCACTGCGAGTGCCAGGGCCTATAGATCAAATGCTGTTGGTGGGCTGCAGCACTGGATTGTGCCCCCCACGCAAACAGCCCGTAAAGTGTAACTCGGGCCTGCCAACGCAGAGCCTGTGCGCAGCCTGGGGCTGCCATGTCGACTTAGCAAGTGCACACACTTGCAAGTCCCTAAACCTTCCCTTTTCTACATGTTAGTCACCCCTAAGGTAGGCCCAAGGTACCCCTGTGGGCAGGGTGCATTGTATGTGAAAGGTAGGACATGCCCTGGTGTGTGTGGCATGTCCTGATAGTGAATTACCGCCTATTTCGTTTTCACTCTTGCAAGGCTACCTGTTCCCCATAGGCCAGAAGGGGCAGTTCTGATTATTACAGCTTATAATCCTAACTGGCCCCGGGAACATGGTAGAAATTCGAGTTTAGTGTGCCTAGACTCAGAATGATAAAATGCATCTTTTAGTGAATTTGGTTTTAACATTCCGTGTTCGAAAATACCACTTTTAGAAAGTGGGTATTTTCTTGTCTAACCATCCAAGCCTGCCTCTGCTAGGTTGTGTATTCCGTGTCTGGAGTGTGAGTGACAGGGGCTGGGGGATGCCAGGAGACCGGGTGAGTCAGCACCGGGCTGACTAGCAAGATCTACATGTAGATGGGTGGGAGGAGTACACCTGGGACCTGAATAGGGCTGGGCCTTTCCTCCACAATGCTGGCTCCACCTCCTGTGGTGTGTCTGATGTCCCTGGCCTGCACCCTGAAAGGAAATACGGAGGCTTGTCAACAAAGTGCTCCAAGACTGACCAGAACTGGTTTGGACCAGGCAAAGGCCTCTCTGCCTTCAGAGAACAAAGGAATTTGGGATATAAATATTGGGGCCCTGACCCCATGAATTTAGATCTCGCTGGAATGAAGGAACCTGTCAAGAAGAAGAGCTGGAGAGCTGCTAGGAGGAGTACTGCCCCTTTGCTGAGTGACTGCTTTGTTGGATTGGCCTGCAGTTGCTGCTTCTGTCTTGGGCAGTGAAAGGACTGGACTGAACTTGCTACAAACTTGTGCTGAGTATCTCCAAGGGCCTGAAACCGAGCTGGCCTCCTGTTAAGAAGTCTCAGGGACTGCAAAGACTTCACAACCCTCTGGGTACCGCTGCTGGAACCGCTGTTTCAGTTGCCACAGAGGAAGGGAACCGCAACCGACTCCGTCAACCGAATCCATCCCTAGCCGGTGACCTGTTTGCACCGCAGACCGCATCGCCCCGCTTCGCATCGCAACCCTGGTCTCACCGTAGGCGATGTCCGACGCCGTCAACACCGAGCCGCTGCTTGCACCGTGACCTGTGGGCACCGCAGTTCGCATCGCATCGCATCGCTTCACTGAACCAGCCGGACCCAACCGACGCGGTCGCTGCAACTGGCTCAACAGTTGTGACCGCATCGCATTTGGGGCACCGCTCGCACGTCTGCGACGCACCGCTCCGACTCACACCGCTGTCCGACGCCAGCTCCCGCACTCCGGCTTGGTCGCCTGCATCGCAACCTGCCAGCACCGCATCGAGCACCGTCTCACCCTGCACCGCACGCCTTGGACTCACCGACTCCGCCCGCACGATTGTCACCGAGCCGCTGCCTGCACCGCATCGAGAGGACACCGCGCCCTGCACCGCTTCCATCTTGCACCGCAACCGCGACGTACGCCGACCGGCTCGCACACTCCGTGCCCGCCACAACGAGAAAAGGTACTGTGACCGAGTCTGTTCACGACTCTGCTGGCCCGTATCGACGCGGTCAGCTGGAACTGTTAGATTCTGTGGTTTTCAGCATCGCGGTAGACTCGGACGGAGCTACCGACTCGTACGAACTTTGTTTTTGAACTATTCCTACAAAGAAGAAGTTATCTTGCAACGTAATCACTTTTAAAGTACTGTATTGTGGATTTTTATCGTATTTGGTCTCATCTTGAGTATATAAAAATATTGGTTATTTTTCTAAACTGGTGTGGTGTCCTTTTGTAGTGCTTACATTATATTACTGTTGGTTATGTGCAAATACTTTACACACTGCCTCTAGGATAAGCCTGACACTCGTGCCAAGCTACCAAGGGGGTGAGCAGGGGTTATTTTAGGAGTGTAACTCCCTTATCCTGACTAGAGTGGTAGTTTCTGCCTGGCTCTGGCACATGCCCTAGCCTACCAGAAATCCCATTTCTAACAGGCTCCCTGCTGCGGTAGAAACTGGGGCTTGTGGTCCGCCCCTTGCTGCAACAGGGAGCCCTGATGTATTTTTAACGAGCGCCTCCTGGCGCGAAGACAACGGGCGGCGTGCTACGGCTCCCAGCCGTGGTAGAAACTGGGGCTTGTGGTCCGCCCCTTGTTGCCACTCAATCCGATGGGGTGCAACGCACTCTTTAAGATGATGTGTCTTCCCCGGTATTTATATATCTTAGCGACCTTCCAATACCCAATACCCAGGCAATGGTTCAGTTCCCTGACTTCTAAGCTGACCTCCTTTATCTGTGCTGGGAAACTACACACAGTGGCCTTCTCAGCAGCACGAAAATCACCCTTTGATGGGGTACCTGTAGGAGTCTGGCTTAGTATACGGTGCACACTTATTTAAGTGATGCACCTTGCACTAATCCAGGCAACCCTTATTGTGATTTTAGTGGTCTTTGATAACCATAGAAAGCTCTCAAAGTGGTAGCCGTGGAGAACAGCCTTCAGGCTTATCTTGAATGAGAGTTAAGCAGCTTGTTTTGCCAGTTTAATCATGTAGTGTAGGTTAAACGAAAAAGAACCACACATTGTATATTTAAAAATATATCTATTTATTCCAATACACTCACTAGCACATTGGTATAACTCCTACCTGGCGATATCAACACAAATACACAATTCTTCAATTGCAATCAGGTAAGTAAGCACAAAACACAGTGGTCTCCAGGGAGAGACCAAACCATATACTATAAAAGTGTAATGCGAACTGCGACCGAAGTCGGGACTTGGGCCAGGTGACTCAGAGGAACTGGGGACACAAGGAAACACCCAAGGTAAGTACCCAGGAACCCCACAGAGGCAGTGTGCAGATTGGAAACACAGCCGCGTGTCCAATAGAAGTCAACAGGAAAGTCACAGTTGCAGTTTTTAAGAAGAAGGACCCTTCCCAGTAGACCCTGAAGAAACCCTGTGGAAGACAGAAGGCTGGAGAATCACCCCACGCCTTGATATCCCAGGAACCAGGATACCTACACCAAGGAAGCCAGGTGAATAGGTGTGAAGTGATGTCGGAAATCGCCGTAGACCACAATGGAGGACTTCGAAGAAGATGCCGCTGGAGAAGACTGCAAGAGTCCGGTGGAATCTAAGGAAGGATTCTTGAAGAGGAAAACCTGTAAGCAGAGGGGACAGAGTCTATGCAACTCGGAGGTGACCAGGAGTCATGGAACAGCAATACCCACCGATGTCAGACAGCTCAGAAATGTTGACTGTGACCTTGTCGCTGCAACTGTGAGGACCAGGTGATGCTGACGAAGACCAGGAGCCATGCACGAGCTGTCCCACGTGGGAAGTTGAGGACCAGGAAATCTTGGATCCAAGATAAACCCACGTGTTCGAACAAAAATGCCTGTTGCAAGGGGCCCTCATGGAGCCCTACTGTGTAATAGCAGTAAGGTCTCATACATGTTGAAACTCCAAATATACTTTTAAAAAACAATAAAGTGTATTAAACAGAGCAAACGTTGTTAGCTATTTACTATCTAGATGCCCCAATCACGTTTCGGAGTCCAAAGAACTAAAAACGACAGTGTTACGATATTGATCGCTCTCAGCTACACTGCGGGAGAGTGTGGGCAGGAATATACCGCCTTGACTTATGCATTCTGCAGCGCTGCGCCGCTAACATGCGAGAGGACGTGGCGACCGGCGAGAATGTATCGACTTAACTAAATCAGAGCAAAACATTCAGGCACCCGCACCCATCACAGAGGCTTAACCATGAATGTTTTTCCATTAAGGCAGCAAATTTTTCACTCGCAGCTAGCCTATGAGAGAATGTGGCGGCCGGCAAGAATGTACCACCTTGACTATGCTAGAGTGAAACACTCAGGTACCAGCACCCAACTCAGAGGGAGGCTGAGCCATGATTACGTACCTTAAAGGAAGCGAGGACATGGCCGCTTATTGCGCCACGTAAAAGGCATGTCTCACGGCAGGCAGCCATGTCCATTTAAAAAACCCTAAGAGTCGAGCGGCATTTGCAAGACGCAACGTCATGTCACGTGCCACCGCCCTTAGTAGCCAACCAGAAGGCTCATAGTGGACTACAAAACCAATGGTAAATGTAGTCCCTCCATTCCCATGTTGGCTCGTGCAGTTGAGCCAATCAAAATGCCTAAAAGCCAAAAGCAATAGGACTACGAGAGAGCTGGGAAGTGTAGTCCTGCGTACTGACAATCAGTGATACTGAATGAAAGGTAACACATTGCCAAGACCTGTTTAGATAGAAATAGCAAGTGAATCAAGCTCTGCATCCCAGACGCTTGTCTCCTAATAGAAGGAGCCAGGGGCATCATCAATAGAACCGATTGATTGCAATTTTGTCTCTAAGGTCTCTTAGTGATCTGTAGAGTATAATGAGATGGCATATCATGGCAAATGGTGGGGAACAATGAACTCCTACGTGGTGCCTTGTTGTTGATAGGTTATGTATATCTATGAAATGGCAGACCAAAGGATGTCTTCATTCAAACCATGTTTATCACTGTGCAGTCGGAAGACCCATCTTTATTCTTTCCTAAATAGGTACTGTGTCACACTGTAGACATATTGTGGAATATTAGGTTTGTCAAGTACAGTCCATGACAGATCGTCTGCCTGGTGACTCTTCTCTAGGAAGTGCATAGTCAAGTTTGTGGCCGGTTTGTTACACCTGCTGGTACTCTTATGCTCCATTATCAGAGTTTTGACCTTGTGTGTTGTCATTCCGACATACTTCTCCCCACAAGGGCAGGAGACCAAGTAGATCACTCTTTCACTATTACAATTTGTGTGTTGTCTCTGTTCCCAGGGTCTTGCGGTGCCAATATCGATGTGTAGAGTGGGAAGTCTGTGCCCATACTCCAGGCTACTTACATTTTGATGTGCCTTCTCCTTAGAGTAAAGTAGAGGGATGGGTTTGAGTCATACCTTGATTTTTTATGCTTGCGTTGGACTTGCTAGAAGATTTTGTGCAGGAATTGGGACAGTCAAAGATTCGTTACTTGGAGCGATTCGGTTTGACTTGGAACGAGAGAGGATCTACGCCAAGGCTATGTCTTCTACTTGTGCTTGTGACATAAAACCTCACCTCCCACTCTCAAATTGCTTTTTGGTGCATAAGGAAGCAAATATCACACAACTTAAGAGTCTTGTCCCAAGCCCAGGCACCAAAGATCCATTTTGTGCAGGTCAGTGACCGACATCTGCTTCCTGCAGTCACGGAACGGCTTGATTTCTGTGGGGACATTGCACCCTGGGACACTGTGAAAACATTTGGAAGTTGTGGGAAACCCAACAAATTTGGGAGCAAAGCTCTGGAACTGTGTCAAATAATGAAGAAAGAAAGGAAGTGACATCATATGCTCAGAGGTGGCACTTATATGCAGCTTCGCACCGTCACTTCCGAGGAGGTATGGAGCTAACGCGAAGCCGCATGATGACATATACCGGTGTACAAAATAGCTAACTACAAAAAAATTGTCCAGATCCAGTCTGGCACCTGGCGAATATTCTAAAGAGAGGAATCTGTGATTAGAAGTATGCATCAGAAGCAGAAAGTGTGTCTGCGCAGTATAATACCTGCGCACAAGTCTGCTGGCTGCTTCAGATGCACCTACGAATATTTTAGATATTTGTGGAAAATGTTTGCCCTCTTACATTGCATATTTTCATCTATTCCTGTACTTCTCAGGAAAGGGTTAAAATGTTAAACTCCTATTGTTCATGGCCATATCGACTTGTTAAGCACTGGAGTTTGGGATCTTACACTGCGCAGCTGAAGCCCTGTCTGTCTTTTTCCTAGTGCAACCAATATTTTGCTGTACTTATCCATCAATGGACCGGGTGCTGTTGATGGAGCTCTTTTGGAAACAGTACTCCCTACTAGTGAATCTGCTGGAACGTTATATTTTACATAGGCTAGTTCCTGTCGAGAAGTTTATATTTTGTCTACACCCTGGTACTACTGCCTTGGATAAATGCGAGTTCATTAAAAGCCTGTCTTCCTGTCACATGCTTGGCAGCAGCGGGAGGAAATGTTTTTCTTTCTAATACACCATAAGTGTCTAATGCCCTTATAAAAACACCATGGTACAAAAACGAGGTCATCGGATGGTGATGGTTTGGAAGTGAAAATACCTAACTCTTCTTCTAGAGAGTCTGTTTCTATATTTTTTGCCACATGTTCTCATCCTGATCTGTGTCATGTTCCTCTACTAATATTTGAGAATGTTGGTAATTATCCTCCTATGAAGTGTATTCCTGCTGTTCCTAATCATCTTGCTGTTCATGAGTTAGGGGTAGAATATCTTCCTTTTCTCCTCTGTTGCTTCCTCCTTGGCTCATTTGTGTTATTTTTTGCTTGCATGTTAAAATTACTTAATGGTTGATCCAATTCTTATTCCTTCTTTAATACTGCCAGCATTTCGCCTTTGAGTCACCACTTTTTCTTTTCGATGTTGTGTCTTTTCTTGTGCTTCACTATTGAGAAGTTTGAAGCTCTTCTTCTGAGGAGGTTCCCCTTTCTCCTCAGCTTGCCTCTTACCTTGATGTTCTTTCGGAGCAGAGTGAGATGGTTTAGGCTTGCCCACGCTGGTAACCATTTTTTGGGGAGCCAGATTACTCCTTCTAATGTTTGCCACCTTAGACTGACAAATGAATGGATGTCAAGGATGTTTTCTTTGTCTTAAGAGTCCAATACAGTCAGTTTTACAAGCATACATTCCTAAAGCATTGTAGGCTTATGCTTTAGCTTTAAAAGTATTTTCTTCAGCACATGTTCTGGTGTTGTCCAGTCTATGACTGTCAAGAACGCAACACCTGTACCCTGAAATTGCTTTACAAGAACATCTTCAGCTACCTGGGGCTGTATTACACAACATGTCCCGGGGGGTGCAACGGGCTTTGCTCACCCCCGGGGCACTTTGGTATTACAGAAGGGGCCACAGACACATGTGCGGCCCCTTCTTAATACCAATAGCGCTGGTGCACATACAGCGTCAGCGCAGTCTTCAAGGGGGCGTTCCCTCATTTGCATGGGGGCGTGCCCCATGCAAAAGAGGGAATCCCTTTACCTCTGCGCCCGCGCCTGTTACAGACACAGGCGCAGAGGCAAAGAAGCACTGTCAATGCGCCATTTAAACGGTGGTGCACTGTCAGTGTGCCTCTTGAGAGCAGCCCTCTGCACGGGGTAAAGGGGGTCCTATGGACCCCCACCCTCCCCCGACATCCCCTTGCAGGCGGGTACAGTCAGTGACTGCACCCGCCTGCAAGGGGATCTCTAAACCCCTATAAAAGTGCAGGCGGTTTGCCGCCTGCACTGTAAAACACACAGCACGCTGTGAAAAAACATGCAGCCGCTCCAGTTTTCACATGAATGCGCTGCCCTCAGGGAAGCGTAAGTTCGGACTGTCCTGGTCAGTGCATTCACTCATTCACTATAATACGGCACATTTCCCTTCATTGCGCTGGGCGCACCTTTAAAAAGGTGCGCCCAGCGCAATGAAGGGGAATGCGCTGCATCTATAATGCGGCCCCTGGTCTTCATCTGATCCTTCCTCTTCCAAAGAGACAAAATTGGACAGAGTGTATTCCTTTGTCTGTCCCATGGTATAATGCACCCAGTGCAGTTCTTCTCATATCGTAAGGGTCCAAGATGTTAATCTGTTGCAAACCTTAGGGACTTCAGAGTTACGGGCCTTGGGAAGCAAGGTTTTAGAGCCTTGTGCGCACCATTTTCTGCCAATTTATAGTTGCTCTTCAGGTGGACTACTTTTCATTACACCCACTTTAAGGACCAGAAGAGGCCCAGAAATTACAATTGGCTCGGAAGAACAAGTTACCTACATTCAGTAAAGCCTTTTCTGGAAGAGATTTTATCGAACTGCAGATTCCTCACCTTGTGAGTCCCCACCTTGTGAATTTCACTCAGGTGCCAAACTGGATCCAAAAACCTTACAGCAATTCCCTTGTGCACTGACAGGTGGAACTGTGCGGCTCTGCATCGGTACTGTATTATAAGGCTAGGGCCACTCTAGCAGCACCACCTGCATGTGCTGACGTCAGTTCCTTTTCTGATTTCATTCTAAACCCACAGATGCGGAGCCATAGAAATCAGAATATGCAGTGTGCAGATGTTAGATATTGTGATCTTATTAATGAATTATAGGAGACCATTCCACAGCGGTGGAGGAAGGAGGATCTTTCAGAAATCTATTGTTATATAGAGTCTGCAGGACAGAACGAACAAAGTGCTATTCCTGCCAAACTTGGATATCCTGGCAGCAGTGTTTGGTGAACGTATGGAGGGACACCAACATAGCAAATGTACATGACTAGTACATTGCATGCCAGCAGTGATATGAGCTCATCCCACTAGAGCAAAAGCTGCTAAGACTTCTGGAGGTTGCTTCTTGTGTAGCCCTTGAAAGATCTTTATAAAGAGGAAGATCCACTAGGAAATAGTGCATTTTTGTACCACTTTCCCATTCTCCACTCCAGAGAAGCCCGCAAAAAGTTGATCGTCTAGGCGTCAGTCTCTGGTCCAATCAATACCTCGTGCTCTTGTGGGATCGAGATGGTGGGGCTGTTCCTCCTCAGAGGGATGAGCGTAAAATGTTATCAAGGTGATAGACTGACATACGTGGAAGGACGTTACTACCTTCAGCAAAAAAAACTCTTGTCCGGAGAACCAGTGTGTCCGGGAAGAAGGTTGTATACGGAGGAACACGGACAATACCTGAAGTTCACTCACTTGCCTGGATGATGTTATTGCGATGAGGAATGCTGTTTTGACAGTGACAAGGCTGAGAAGACAACTGTGCATAAGTTTAAAAGGGGTGCACATTAAGTATGTGAGAATCAAATTAAGGTCCCACTGAGGCATCACAAATGGTGTAGTGGGGTACATATGGACCTGCACCTTCAAAAGAATGCATCATAACAGGTGACTTAAAGAAGGAAGGCTGATCAGGCAAATGTTGGAAGTCCGAAATGCACCCTTTAACCATGGTCACAGCAAGATGTTGCTGAACTAATGAAAGGCAGAACAATAGAACATCTTATAACTAGGGATTGGATGTGTCACGTAGAAAACCAAGCAACAAATTTCTCAAAGCATTCGGCATAAATAGACCTTGTGGATGGACACCTGGCTACCAAGATGATACCAATTGCTCTAGGAGGAAGCTGCGCAATCTCCACAGAAGGAGGTGCAGAGTGTGCGGGAGTCAGCACCAGACTCTGCTGCTGCGACGACAGAAGGTCCTCCGAAAGAGGCAGCCGGATAGAGGACATGTACTCATGGCCAGAAGGTCCAGGTACCACACTCTCCTCGCCCAGTCCAGTGCCACTAGGATGACTTGGGCATGGTCTCTCCTGATCTTTTTCAGCATTCTGATCAGGGGAGGGAGGGGAGGACAGGCGTACAGGAGTTCCGATCCCCAGTGTTGACGTAAGGCTTCTCTGAAGGAGGACTGCCTTGGAACTTCAACAAACAAAATCTTTGACACTACGTGTTCTCTGCAGTGGCGAATAGATGCTGCCAGGGTTCTTCCCACTGCTGGAAGATTCACTGTGCCACCTCCTACTGTAACTACTTTCTAGGATCCACTAGGCAACGTAGGTTCAGTTTGTCTGCCCTTGCATTTAAAGACCTTGCTGGGTGTTGGGTGATAAGGGACAGGTTGTGAACATTCAGCCAATTAAAAAGGCGTAGAGCCTCCTGGCACAGGTCGTGCTGTTCTTGAGAACCTGCACCCATACCATCTGATGGTCAGGAGGAATGACTATAGTACCAAGAGAATCACTCACAACTGAAACAAGCTGATGTGGAGCTGAGCCCCCGGCAAAGACCAAAGTCCTCTGATCTCTGCCTCTCCTTGATGAAATCCCCAACACAACGATGATGCATCTGTTACAACCGTTAGCTCTGGGCGAAGTAGAGAGAGGGGCTGCTGCTGGTACAGCTGCAGTCAAGCGGCCATCACTGCAGGTTTGTTTGCAGTCTCCTTCAACACCTGTATGGAATCCAACAATTCCCCTGGATGCTAAGCCCACTGAGACTTCAGACTCCCACTACAGAGCCCGCATGTGCCACCTGGTGTGGTGCACACGCAAGATGTAGGAGACCTGAAGGCTCAGAACTGCTCTCACTGAGATCCAGGCTAAAGGCTGAAACATCAGGAGCATAACCTGAATGTCCTGGATTCATTGAGGCAGAGTAATATCTATGAACAGCACCATGTCTAGGATGGCTTCAACGAAAGGAAGCCTCAGTGAAGGAGTCAGGTGTGACTTTGACACATTGCTGGGGAAAAACAATTGGTCATTGCCTGGTGCTGGTATACAACTGTTTTGTGGAGCCCAACTTCAGGAGACAGTTGTCAAGGTATGGGAAGACTGTTATTCTCAACCTTCTTATATGAGCTGCAAACACCACTATCAACTCTGTGAATACCCGAGGTGCACTGGTAAGGCTGAAGTGGAGCACAGAGAACTTAAAGTGTTTGTGGCCTATTTAAAACAGCAGGTAACATCTGTGGGTCAGGCAAACACAACCAGATGAAGGACAGAGTGGTGAATCATTTCAACCACTCACCCCCAGTCAAGAGATCTGGGTTTAATCCATCATTCTTTTGCTCACTATGCCACCCAGTTTGGACCCAGACATATGCAAATCAGTCTTGACCCTGCTCCTCGTGGAAACAGTCCAGCCTGAACTGCCAGTCCAGGTCCTCCCTGGACCGTAAACAAGAATCCCGTGAAGAAAAACTGAGCTCCTGGTATTTTTGATGTACTTGAGGAATGACAGATCAACGTTGGCCTCTTTACTTCATTAACTCTTTAGCACAGAGCTCCTGTTTTTTTACTTTGGTACAAAAGGACGGAAAACAGGAGGTTACTTACCTTTTGTAATGATATTTCTAGAGGTAAGTATATTTTTCCATACATTCCTTACCTCATGAACATCCTCATGTTGCCAGACTGGAATAGGAAACTTTCCCCCCAACAATGTGGCCTCAGCCACTAATCCCTCTGCGCCTCATGCGACATTGGAAAACAGATTGTGCAAACTGGCATGGTGGTAGCACTTTCTGCCACACCTCTTTGAAGGGTGCAGAGAGAAACTGAGAGCATATCAACAATAGCAACAATACAGAATGATATGTTAGCATACCTTAGGATTGTATTAATCAAGGCATTAACTCACAGTGAAGACGGTAGGGCATGAAGAATCAGCAAGAAAATATGACATACACTAGAAATGTTGTTACCGAAGGTAAGCAACATTTTCGCTTGATGAAGACTCCATCTCCCAGATCCCTCATCGTTTGAACGAGTCCTAAAGCAATAACTCTGGGAGCAAATCTCTGTACCCTAGGGAGGTGCTGTGCTAAAGGCTTGTCATCAAAAATAGACCCAAATTTTTCTTTTGTCACTCAGAAAACATATTCTGACTTTCAGAGCTTTGGAGCTAGCACCGAAGGCCCAAAGGGCCGCACCTTGACTGGGTACAGGCTTTATCATAAGCAGTACCAAGACCGAACTCTGTGGAGTCAAGAAGTTTCAGTGTTGGAGCCACTGAAATTCAAATGTTGTATTGGTCAATCATGGATATTTTCTAACCGCGCCGGAGACAGAGTTTAAACTCTTAAGAAACAATATCTAACCAGGTCAGGGTTGGAAGATGAGAACGAGGTCCATCATCTCCTTGTTTTTGATTTGTTTGCCCTAAGGTGGCAGGGTATGCCCAGACGTGGGGCCCTTTCTCACTTTGCCACTGGATTCAAGCTAGCCTGGCTGATGAGGGCTGTTAGCCCGAAACCGGTCCCAGGATGCTTGTTTCCGGTCCAGGGAAGACATGGCTTGGCAGTTCGGGCTGGACTGTTCCCATGAGGCACAGGGTCAAGACTGATTTGCATATAGCTGTGTCTGAACTGGGGTGGCGAAGTGAGCTAAAGAACGATGATGGATTCAACCCAGATCTGTGACTGGGGGTGAGTGTCTGAAAAGTTTCAGTGCTCCGTCCATCATCTCCTTGTGTTTGCTATGAGGTCCAATAAGCATCAATGAGGTCCAGAAAAAGAAAAGCTGCCACAAGTGCACAGATTGTTGCCTTGCATCCAACTAACCTATTGCTGGTAGAATAATGGGAAGTACCACACAGCACCACCTAGAGTGCGGGAGAGTTATTGCTGGGTCCGACTAAGAAGATTGTTGTGAATGAGCCAGAGCTGAGAGAATAAGAAACAACATAAAATGGAGAAAAGAACAGATGAATATAAGGCAGCTAAGAATGTGAATGTAAAGTGTGAGGACTGGATAAGAACGAGACTACCAAACAAAAGGGAGAAAAGAATAGAATATTTTTATTTTGCATAGTTAGTTCAAACCATTGCATCCAAGCACATCGATACATTTTTATAAAAGTTATATAAAAAGGAATAAAGGAATTTAATTAAAATAAGTTATTGTTAGTTTTCATTTCAGCTTGTAATTTAAAGTTCGTTCACTGGACTTCTGTTAAAAGCGTATCTGTTTAGTCTGATTTTTATAGCTGTGTAGTCACGGTATGGGGGATAATACGTTTTCGGAACCAGCTCTTCCTTCAGGATTTCTGTGGTGTATCTCAGAATTCCCGTTGGATAGAGCTCTAGCTTTAATCTGGCATTTTTTCCCTACCAGTCTCAGGAACTTCACCAAGCGGCAATTCAACTGTGGATCATCAAGTGCGAAGCAGGCAAACACAGCTTGTCTCCTGGTGCGAATACCTCGTTGATTAAAATGAGCTTTTAAAAGTTGCTTTCATTCATTCGAGAGCTCCTTACATGTGCAAAGTAGATGCAACATGTCCTCCGGTGCTGTGCCACATAGGCAGCACTATGTGGGGTCCGCTTTGACCTTCAGCCAATGTGGAAAGTGCTTTGTACAGGGTAACAGGCCTAGTCGATATTTCAAAAATTTAGTTTTGATAGTTTTAGGATACCCCAAGGCTAGATATTTTTGAGCAGCAGGTGTAGAGTATGTATTCAGGGTCATCTAGCCATGAGTCCTTTTTGATACGGAAGCTTTATCTTCGATCCATGATAGGAGTTTGACTGATTTCCATACTAGCTTTTTAAATTAGCAGGTATTGGAACACACGAAGGCCCACAGGACATTATGCATGTGGGGGGGGGTGTTGCATGTCCATTCACCATGACCACGAAAGAAGTAGACATTGGAACTGAAAACCCTTGGCAACTCAAAAACTTCAGTAATTGCAACACCGAAAACGTGGTTTATCTTCTCACATGCCCCTGTGGTCTTATGTACGTGGGGATGACTACCAGGAAGATCAAAATTCGAATCAACGAAACACCGTAGCACTATACGGTGTAAAAAGACCAAACTTACAAGACATTTCTTGGACTGCAACCACAGAGATATCGACCTCAAGTGGGTAGTGTTAGAAGTAATGAAGAAGCATAAGGCTGACTTGTCAAGACCACTTCACATCAGAGAACAGAGGTGGGTATACCGTCTCCGCACATGGGAAAAGGGTCTCAATGATGAGATCCCTTG
This sequence comes from Calotriton arnoldi, assembly GCA_963921515.1. Taxonomy (NCBI): domain Eukaryota; kingdom Metazoa; phylum Chordata; class Amphibia; order Caudata; family Salamandridae; genus Calotriton; species Calotriton arnoldi. Next base: position 2,998,968 of record CAWUFW010000455.1, on the reverse strand, counting down.
GCTACAACTTGCGTAGCAGCCGGCAGAATACCAGCCTTACTTTGCCCCAGATTGTGGTATCCTGACCATGATCATCTATGGTCATTTACTCTGTCAAACATACACTCTGACATATAGACACTCACAGAGTGATATATGAGTAGGTGCTTCATGACATACTCACCTCATGTAACGAGACGCTTGGGTATGTTTGATATACACATTGCACATAGTATGGAGTCCTGTCTGTGTGCAACTTATATATTTTTTTGATTTGTAGACCGTAACCTTCTGGAAGTCATTTTTCTTAACGAGCCTTTTCCATTATTGCCCTTACTTTAATTAGATATTTACCATTTGTGCTTCCTTAAGCCCCTTTTTTTCTAGCACTCCTGCGATATAATTCTGCCAGCTATAACTTTCAAGCACGTCTCCCCCGATCATAGTAGAGTTTTGTATTTAGCAGGAATACGGGAGGAGAACGGGTATATGTATTCCCCTTTATAAGAAAGACCAGTGTACTTCTTTACGGCAGACGCATGCGCGGTGTAGTTTATCGGGCATTCCACAGCTCTCATTAAAGAGCCTCTCGGGCGCTTGCGCAGCCGAAGCACACTCCCATGACTTGTCAAGCATTACGGAAGCCCACCCGCTGCACCCACATAGCCAATCGCCAGACACCAGGCACGTCCGGTATGGACACCGGAAGCCCTTACAAGGCTTGCGCATTATGCTCCAGGCGGCGCGTTTCACCTTTTAACAGCGACGCATTATGACACCGGATCTCCACACATTGCGGTCAATTACTCCCAAGTTTACCACTAATTGATGAACTCCATCCAGCGCTAGCACTATAAAATACAGACACTCGCGCTACTCATTTATCATCGAGGAGGCGAGGACAACACAGCTAGGTGCAGAGGCGGGAGACACTCCACGGAATAGTAAGAGTGTGATAGTATGATTGTGTGTGCGTGGTGTAACTAGCGGCGAACGCTAATTTCGAATTTTTTCCCCTAAACCTTACAAGCCACAGAGGCTCAAGGCGATTTCAACCATATTTTCCTCTTATGCTTCTTTCCTTTTCCTTGTCGCTTAGAATTGGACCACAGGGGTCTTCCTTCCTCACCCTCCTATGGAGTATTTCGTCCCCCTATCTAGGGTAAGCATTGTGGAACAGTGATACACCACAATTTGTTAAGTGCACAGATGTCTGACACTACTGTTGCACTTATAGCCACTCACATATGCCTGTCTGTGCATGTGGCTGCGTGAATTTTACCAGGGTTTGTTTCATGCTTATTTTTTACTTTGTGCTACTGTGTTCTACACACTGTTTTTTTCTTGCAGGTTTGAATGCATAACCGTTAAGTGGACCGTGATCTAGAACACCCCACACAGTGGAATCCTCTCACCAAAACTTTGGTAAGAGTGGAGCCCTCCCTTTTCTATAGGTCCTGATGAATGCCATGGACCCTACGGGGCCAATAGGCAGAAACATGTCGACCACATTGAACACGGTGGGGGGACAATAAGATCTCCAATACACCAATCCCTTGTTTTAATTACCATATAGATGCCAGTCACATTTAAAATATTTATGACATCTATAATGGCCTTTTAACTTCACTATCTTTTCTTTAAGGGCCCCCACTTAGTTTAGAAGTGCATCCCTGTCGTCAGGTGTATGCCCGCCCTCTATCAAACCAAGTTTTTAGAGGGCGAGGACTGGTCAATAATGAAGCATGACACCAGGTGGTGTGTGAGACCAGTCCTTCACTTTTTGTGAGATGCCTGCACTCACAAACTAACACTGTAGCACCCTGGTTTCTCAACTAGGAGCGGCCCTTTTGTGCTGAACATTGGTCAGTGTTTCCCAGAGCTGAGTTAACCCAGTGTTGGACAGACTGGTTTGAAGGTAATTTGCAGCGGGTGATTAAGCTTTCCATTGTAGTTCTAACCACAGATGTCGGTTGAGAGTTCCTGCTGCAGATTTCCGGACTTTGTCCCAGAAGATGATATATGCTCCTTGCCTTGCCAGAGTCTGTTTATGTATGCCGAACTCTAACCTGATCTGTGCAGGTGAGGTGTGCTTCGGTAGGCCAAACATAATTCGGTGTGCTGCTATGACTGTGGCATCCAGTACTTTGGAGTCCCTACCCCTCTACGGCTCGCTACCATAGGCTATTGCTGGTAGAAGTTTTGCCCGTACAACTTGAGTTAAGGGGAATAGCGATGGGCTGCTCAGTTTGAAGTTGAGATTCCTTAATGAAACTGCCAGGGTCGAGGCCCTTCCTTTTGATTGAATTCTTCTGGGCAGTAAAGCGGCCACCCTCGTCAATGACCATACCTAGATATTTGTATTCTGGTACAAATTCAATGCGTGTGGTCCCCCAGAACCAAGCCGGTGGTTTCTTTGAACTCTTCCTGAATGTCAGTCTTAGTTTTCTCCAGATTAATACTATAGGCCATTTGCTTCAGAGTATTCCCGTGCGGTAGTAAGTAGATGTTGTAGACCCACCTGCGTCTGACTGATTAGGACTAAGTCATCCGTATAGAGTAGGCACGGTAGTGCTAGACCCCCTATTCTTGGGGCATGTGAGGTGATGGCATGTAATGTCGGGACGAGATCAGCTAGGAACAAATCAAACAGGGTCGGGGCCAATACACAATCTTATTTGAGCCTCTTCGTGGTTGTTATACGTCTTGATAGGGGCGATCAATCACCCAACTTTATTTGAATCGTTCTATCTGTGTGCAGGTTGATTATCAAGTTCAGCAGTGATTGTGGTATGCCCCATTTTGCCAGTTTTGCCCACAGTCTGTTTCCATTTACATGGTCAAACGCGGCCCTGTAGTCGATAAAGCAAAGGCGTGATGGCATTTTTGTTGTTTCCGCCATATCAATCAGCAATGCCATGGTCATGATGTTTGTTATTGTTCTAACAGATTTTGAAAAGCCAGTTTGATTTAGGGGAATGATTGATCTTTCTTCGGCCCAGGATTGAAGCTCTTCTAGGACTACTCCTGCAAAACTTTTTGCCTCATTGTCCAAGAGGGCTACTAAGCGGTAATTATTTGGCAGGGATTTGTCTCCTGATTTAAAGATCAGCGAAATTATCGAGGCCCTCCAGGAGGGGGGTAGTATGCCGGACTGCCTTATTTCAGAGAAGAGAGGGCTAAGTGCTTTGGACCAGTGATCTACGTCTTGCTTGTATAAGACCGGTGGGATTCCATTGAGGCCTGGGGCCCCTTCTCTCCTGCTCTTTCCTATTTGCCGTTTAATTTCTTCGGTGTAGTCGCTTGAGTATGGGGCTCCTGGCATATTATCCTCTACTTCTTGGGGTTCTAGGCACTCTCTTCTTCCTGTTGGATTTCAGGGGATGCTCCTCCTGGAATTGCTGTGATTCCTTGAACTTGTGACCAATGAGTTGTGTTCTTGATGAAAATGATCTCCGAGCTAAGTTACCCAAACATCTTCTGGTATGTTAGATGATATTCCCTCGTGTGTGGGGCGAATCAGTCCGTTTATTGTTCCCCAAAATCTTGCACAGTCGTTCTGTTTGATATCGGCATGCAGTTTCGCCCAGGCAGCTTTCGCCGAGGCACTCCTGGCCGCCCATATTTCTCTCTTTAGCTGGACTTTCTCCTGTCGTAATAGGGCTGAGTGCGTTGTGTCTGTTGGGTTATGTCGAAGGTATCTCAGTGTTGAACTTTTTGCCTTCCCCCTAGCCTTTTTGCTGCTGTGGTAGTGGTGGTTTATGTACTCTGAGCACTTTGGCACGGGAGTTTGGTGTAAAGTGCCTGTGCTCTCTGCCCTCCATAGGCTAGCATTGAGAACTCCCCCCCTATGGATAACCCCTAAATGAAACACCATAAATATGTTATGGTTGGTGGTTGAACTGAAAATAAGAAATGTTGCGCAATGGTGTACGCAGGGTGATTTTCACCATTGTAGAAATGTCACTTTTAAACCGTCACCCTGTCTGTGCGCTGGTGCCTGCCTGAGGTGGGTTGCCGGTCTAGCGCTCGAAGTGACCAAGGCTGACTCCGCCCCCTGGGGTGTGTCCGGCTCACACACCCCCCAGCTTTTGGAGGGAAGCCTGGCAGACAGGGTGCTCTACACCTCCCCCAAAACCAGTTGGGACCGGTTTCCCCAGAGAGCCTTCTAGAAGGTTCTGGCCTTTTCTGGTAGGTGGGGTGAGGGGTGTATATATAGAGGAGCTGAGACTCCATGTGCTGAGTTGTGCGTGGACTTTGATTGAGAGGGGACACTCTGCCAGGAGGTACCGCCGCAAGGGCCTGCGTGCTGGCCCCTGAGCCCATCTGTACCCCTCTGCTGTCCACAGGGCCAGTGAGAGCCCTTTGCTGGAGTGAAGACTGCTATGCCAGGAAGAGTGCCACATTATGGGGGGTTGACTGTTCCTAGGGACGGCTGTCCTGTACTGATGAGTGCCCACTGCCTGCTGATCTTGCCCAGCATTGCCTGCCTGCTCTCCTGCCCTAGCGTCTCGTGAGCGCTATCGGTTGTTGGCCTGCACTCCAAGGAGGTGAGGAGCGTGGGCACTACTTTTCGTGTGGGACCCTGGAACTGTGAGCCATCCAGCGCCTCGTGAGCGTGCCTCCAGCACCTGCTCAGGAGAAGAAGGTGCGTGGGTCCCGCAGCACGTGCTGCCAGGGAGAGCTGTTTATCTTGAAAGTACAGCAGGGGCCTACCCCACGCGTGTGGTCCTTCGCGGGTGCCCACCCCGCGTTATTGCGCCTTCTGTCTATCTGAAGTAAGCGGGTGCCCACCCCGCGTTTCTGCAGCCGAGTTCACCGCACGTTTGCTGATTTAACAGTAGCGGGTGCCCACCCCGCGTTTGTGCCGCAACTTGGTGCTTATTAGAACCAGCGGGAGCCCACCCCGCGATCGTTATGCCAAAAATAGCGGGAGCCCACCCCACACTTTAATCTTGCCACAAATCACCGCCGCAGCCTGGGGCAAGAAGAAGGAGAGAGCCACTGCGCTGCCCGCGGCGACCCGGAAGGGGACAGGGCCTCATCCGAAGCCGGCCGAAAGTGAAGACGGGGCTCCCGTGGTGACAAGGGAGCCACGTGCCTGCCAAGAAGCCAGGCGGGAGCCTACCCCGCGCTGGCCCCATGTCAACCGGATGCCTGGAACCCCGCAGACTCCGGACCGAAGTCCCGGCCCCCGGGAGAGGGCCCGGTGAAGAACAGGATCACCGCCGCGACCCGAGCAGCACGAGTAGGGTCCCGTCGAGAAGCCGCCAGGAAGGTGTTGCTGCTGGCGGGGCTCCCGTGTTGGAGAGCCCCACCTGCTGAGAGAGACCGGAGACGGCAGACAGGAGCCCTGTGAGTGGGGCTCGGCTGCATGGTGATTGGGGGGAGTGTCGGGCACATTATCGTTGCCCGCCCCCGGGGCCAAGTTTATTTCCTTCGAGTCCCAGAGTGGGGCTCCCAGGACACAGTGGGCCAATTCTTCTGATGCTCATCAAAGCTGCGCCGCAGAAGAGCGGGCGGCTGCACAACAGGGGGCATCTTTAATCTTCGAGTCCCGGAAGAGGGGCTCCATCTTCCCCAGGACTGAACGTTACTTTTCACAACTGCCCCGCTGGACAGTTGCAACTTGGGGCATTGTTTCGTCCTTAGAGTCCCAGTGGGGGCTCCACAGGCGAGGTGGCGCCAAAGGCTAACCTGCCATGTTGATGGCATTTATAAGGTGTGCAGCTTTTCCTCAATGCCTGCATCGCTGTTAATGTTTTATGCCCCATTCTAATGTGGTGATACTGTTGGATTTCGGCCTACTGAAGCTGCCTTCATGCTCATGTTGTTGTGCCCCTGCTAATGTCGTTTATGCCAACAAGGTGCTGATGTTATGCATGGTATGTTTTACACTTCATGCCCATGTGCCTATGCTTAATGGCAGACTAGGATGTTCTGGGTTTAGGCCAACAGGATTTCGGCCATGCTAATGTGCCCCATGCCTGATACATCTATGCTAAGGCTAATGTCCAATGTCTTTCCCTTAACGCTTATCGGGTTGGTGTTCCGCATCACGTGCTATGCCTCATGCTGCTAATGAGGTTTATGCCTATTGTGTTCCTGCGAAAGAGGTGCCACATGCTAATGTGCTTATGCCTGTTCGGATTTAGGCCAATGTGATTTATACAAATGTTCTTATGCATAATGGGCCTGTGGTTCATAATAATGTTTTCCCCTAATGCTCTTATACCTAATGGGGTGTTCATGTTTTCATGCTAATGTCGGGTGACTCCTGATTCCGGCCTAATGAGAGGATTGTGATTGATGCTCAATGTAACGGATGCTTAACGCGTCTATATGCCTAAGGTGGATGCCGAATGTTTTTATCCCCTAGTGCGTGCATTGCTGGTGTCCTGTATTCGGTGCTGTACCGGAGCTGAGGTGGCTTATGCCCCGCCTAAAGTGGTCTACACCCGATGAGTGTATCTCCTACGGTTCCATGCCTAACTGTTGCGCCTAATGTGTTCTTATGCATATTGAGATGCCTCATGCAAGTTTGCCTAATGTCATGTTAGGCTATGCTTAGGCCTAATGCCCCTGACGGTGCGCATGAGGTAGCCAGGAGGCACTGGCCGTTACACCTATATTCCTACTGACTCCCATTTATCTTTGGGTACTGTTGTGATGGTTCTGGCAGCGGCCCGATTGGCCCTGCCCTGTAAATAATTCCCCTGTAAAAGTGCTACCTGGTGCCAATTGGCACGGTGTTATATGTGACTGTGATTACGAGTCTAATGCGTTTTCTTAATACAAAAAGCTACTTTTACACAACCTGGTGTGGAGTCTCTTTTGTAGTGTGCCTAGTGTGTCGCCTGTGAGTGTGTGCTGCGCAGATGCTTTACATAATCCTCCGGAGTTTAGCCTACCCGCTCCGCACCACGCTACCCCGTTTCTAACACTCAGCATGTGGTAAAAAAAATTTTTTTATTAGTCTTATCTGGGTTTTATGTGCTTTTAAAATATTGTTCACGCTACTGTGATTGAGGTGTGCTCTAGGTTTGATCGGGGCGGCGAAGATCTCTGCCATTGTGGTTGTGAAGTTCACCCATTTCTCCATTTTATTCCTCTCTACCCGTGCTTCAAAAATGAGTGTTGCAGTTTGCAGAAAGCTCTCCCGTGATGCTTGTACAAATTTGATTTTCCTGTAGTTAATTGTGACATTCACTCCCAGAGGTAAATGAGCCTGCTCAAACTTGGGCATGTTCGTTCAGAATGTGATTTCCTGTGGGCGATGATCGCTGTCCACTTTGTTGCCCATGCAAAATGAAACAATTTGATCGAACAAAGCAAGAGAGATAAAAGTATAATCCAGTATCGAGTTTTTGGTTGAAGAACAGTAGGCAAATGCGGGAGGGTTGTCACCCACAGTTCTGCCGCTGACTGCTCTAAAGTTGAGGTGTTCAAGATCCTCTAAAAGACACTGGACAGTTTTTGTGGGGTGAACCAAAGGACTCTTCCCCTGCAATGGAATGTTCCAAACCGAGTTTTGAGAAGACACTTCATTGGCAGTCGAGGAACCTATTAGATGTAGGTTGAGATCCCCAGTGAGGATCATGTCTGCTATGTTTACCTCGCATATGCATGACTCCAAGAAGCCTGTCAGTTGTTTTGCTGCCTTGGTGTTCCATTTTGGATGTATATAAACATTTATTCTTACAGTGTCTTTGTATCCGTTTCCCGATGTCGCGGTTGGTGCAGATATTTTTATTGCAATAGTTTCTGATGTTGTCGGCCGACTGTGCATGCTGAGGTGATACTAGTGTTGGAGACGTAGATTGCGAGGCCTCCTTTCAAGAACCCGTATCTTGCCCGCCTGACGGCTGGGGTGAAGAAGCACAGAGTGGTACAGGGTTAAGCTGTAATTAAAAGTCCAAGACCGTTTCTTGCTGAAGAAAGCTTTTTATTGGAGAAGAAAAGCTTAGCAGGAAGAACCCACGGCAACACGACAGGCAGGCAGACGAGTTGAGAGTAACTGACTCAACTCATCAACCTGAGCTCTAAATTCCAAAGGAAAGAACACTGAGACACAATGGTTCTAATAATGAAGGAAACAGTGAAACAAATAATACATACCACAACACCCCCTTTCCCCACAACAAAAAAAAACAAAAATCATTTTTTTTATTTATAAAACAATCAATCCAAAACATAATCCATCAATTTGGATGGTAGCTTGACAGCACGATGGGAGCGAGAGAAACGTTCCTCAACACCAACATTTTGATTAGATGTGGAAGAAGAACTACCAAGGTCACAATCAGTAGGCGTACAAGCAGAGTCAGAAATAGGAGGAACAATATAAGCATCTCCAGAAACAGAAGGTGTAAACGGAATGCTGGGATGAATGTCAAAAGCTGAAGAACAATCACTGTACTCATCTCTATCATCATACATCTGTTTGAAAATTTCAACTTGCTCATTGGTGAGTTTTACTAATCTATCTTTATTCCACCATCCCCTCCAACAATAAAGAGGGTTTACTAACCCTCATTACACGCACAGGAAGGGAAAAAGTAGATTGACCTTTGGACACTTTGAAAGGCGTCTTAATGAGAACCCAATCATTCACAGAAAATAAATCAGATTTGACTCTAGAGACATTACTCGAAAACCTCTTGTTAATCAAAGAAGAACCAGCACTTAGATTAGAAAACCATTCAGGAATCAATTTTGATCTAGCCTCCCTACCTCTGAGAGCTTTGAAAGGAGTGACTCCAGTGGTGGAATGAGGTGAGGTAAGATAGGCCCAAACCTTTTCTTGCAAGAAATCAGCAACATCAACATTAGCAGCTACAGCAGTTTGAATGCCTTCTTTGAGAATACGATTAGCTCTTTCAACCAAACCGTTTGCAGAAGGACTGTACAAAGCAACTTGGAAGTGCTTAATATCAAACTTTACCAAGAAATCAGTCATTTGCTTAGAAACAAACGTCACACCATTGTCCGTAACCAAAGAGCAAGGTGCACCTTCAATCTTGAAAATGTTCTCCAAAAAAGAAATAACAGACACAGAGTTGGCCACCTCAACAAAAGAGTAATACAACCACTTGGAAAAGTAGTCTATAGCAACTAGCAAATACCTCATCCGAGATGGAAGAATGTTGAAAGGTCCAGAAAAATCAAGGGCAATTTTCTCCCAAGGCATCTCAGGAAAAGGGACAGGAAACAAAGGTTTTTTGTTGAGTTTCCAGTGTTTATCCGAGACTACACATGTGGGACACTTAGAAACAAAATTGGCCACCATAGAGTCCAAACCTGGCCACCAGTAAATCTGTTTAATTCTCTTAGCAGTGGCAGACATGCCCAAATGCCCCTCATGGGCAATGGCAACAATCTTATCCCTAAGTATTTGAGGAGGAACAAACAAACCATTGCGAATACAAACACCATTTTCAAAAGATAGTTCCTCACCGCCTTGAGCAAAAGATCTTAATTCAGAAGATAAAATCTTGATAGCAGGCCATTTGTTCCTGACAAAAAAACTCGACGTTCTTCAAATTTTCGTCTTTCTCCATAGCCAGAATCCAATCCTTGTGTGAGAATTTACCACCGCTAGCCGAAACAACATCAATAACACCAACAACACAGTCATCATCAAATTCATCTAAAGTAGCGGAATTACATGGTAAAGGAATGCGAGATAAGCAGTCAGCACGGACATTCCTTCCACCTTGAATATATTTGATGTCAAGATCATATTCTTGTAACTTGGAGAGAAGTCTGACAAGGCGAGCGGAAGCTTTGCCCAGACCATTACCAGCCAAAAGAAAGACTAAAGGTTTATGATCCGTGAAAATATCACATTTTTTTCCCCAAATGTAAGTTTTGAACATTTGGACAGCCCAAACAATACCTTAGGGCCTCCCTTTCGGTAGTGCTATAGTGGCACTCCGCTTCAGAAAGAGACCTAGAGGCAAAAGCTATAGTATTCTCATGTCCATCTACCCACTGACCAAAAACAGCACCTAAACCTTTCAGACTAGCATCAACAGTGATAAAGGAATCACCAGAGGGATCAAAATAACGTTATGCAGGGGCATTGATCACAAAAGATTTGAGTCTCTCAAAAACGGTAGACAAGGAGTCACTCCAGACAAATTTCACACCTTTCTTAAGAAGGTCTCTCAAAGGTTGAACGGCAAGAGAGTAACCAGGAACAAACCTGGCGTAGTATTCACAAAGGCCAAGGAAGGAACGTAATGTGTCCTTATCAACTGGTGCAGGAGCATTCCTAATGGCCTCAATATTGCAGAATTTAGGCTTGATTCCTTCTGCAGAGATAAAGTGTCCTAAATACTCAACCTTATTAACAAGAAGCTTACACTTGTTGGGTTTAACAGTCATGCCAGTGGAATCGAGCACATTGAGCACTTTACGTAAGATCTGAACATGTTCATCCCTGGTTTCAGTAAAGACAAGAATGTCGTCCTGAAACGCTTGGACATGCGGCATATCACCATATAACCCATCCATGAGTTTTTGAAAAACACTTGCCGCAGATGCAAGACCAAAAGGCAGTATAAGATACTTAAAAGCTCCAAATGGAGTCACAAACGCGGTAAGGGATTGAGATTCCTCAGAGTTGAATCTGGTGATATGCCGAATGCAGATCAATGGTGGAAAAGAATTTGGCATTTCCAATATTGGCAAGCATTTCTTGTGTGTGTGGAAGCGGATGGCAATCCACAAGAATGTTGCGATTGAGAGATCTTAAATCAACACATAGTCTGAGATCCCCAGTCTTTTTCTTGGCTAAGACAACCGGAGAAACCCATTCTGAAGCATCAATGGGTGCAATGATACCCTCTGATTTAAGTTTATTCAATAAAATGTTGAGATCATCCCTAATACTAAGGGGAACAGGTCTCACTTTATGTACAACTGGGACAGCACCATTTTTTAATTTGATGAAGTGCTCAAAGCCCTTAACAGAACCCACTGCATCTTTGAAAACGCCAGGGAAGGAGTCAACAAGGGTTGAAACAATATCATCTTCTGAATCAAGAAGTAAAATGTCCTTAGGGAGAGGACCTAAAGCAATAGGAGGATCTTGCCCAGGACACAAAATACCAAGACGAGCAAGGTCTTTCCACCCAACAATATCCCTGCCCTTTACCGCTACGTAAATCTTGGTTTTGATGGATCTGCCCAAACATTCCACCATCCCCCAAAAGAAACCTAAGAGATTAATATCTTGATCACCAAAAGCCTTAGGATTGATGTCAGGGGACAACAAGAAAGCACCAGGTGACCATAATTCATGAAACGTACGGTCAGCAAGAATAGTAATAGGGGCACCAGAATCAGCCATGACAGAGATAGATTTCCCATCAACCACGGAATTAACAATGGGTCCCTTAATAGAGGAAACATTGGAGTGATCATTGGCATCCACAGTAAGAAATACAGGACTAAATTTTTTTTCACATTGTTGTACCTCCAAGTCAGTGTCCTCTACAGAAACATTTGAAACTTTAACTTTGGTTAACAATGAGTTGGCACCACCTCTGTAGACACTTTGGAAATGGCCAAACTTGTTGCAACGAGTGCACTTCTTACCAATAGCAGGACATGTAGGATTGTTTCCAATGTGATTCTTAGAACCACAGCGAAAACAGACAAGCTGTTTGCGAAGAAGTTGGCCCTTACGATTAGTTCTGTCAAAGACTTGTCTGTTGCTAACAGCACAAACAACATCATCGTCAGACAAGGCATTGACAGAAGAGGAAAGGGACGAAGAATGATTGGACAAAACTTTGGAGGAGACGATGGATCTTTCTATGCTCATGGCAATATCCAAAACTTCAGGAAGAGTGTGATTACGACAAGCAAGTAAACGTTCTTGAATTTTTTGGGAAAAACAGTAAAAAAACAAATTGGTCTCTAATAGGAGTGTCAATGTTCGCACCAAATTCACACTTTTCAGCTAAAACTCTAAGAGAAGCAACAAAGTCTTCAACTGATTCGTCAGAGGATTGCTTGCACATAGCAAAGTTGAATCTTTCCAATAATACATTTGAAACATCAGGATATTGCTTTCCCATGCGTTCTTTTGCTTCCAAATAAACGTTTCAAGGGGAATCTTCAGCAGTTAGAGCTGGATGACGAGGAAGATTATGAAAAATTATTTGACCAGCAATCCCTAAATGGTTGAACAGGATGGCGAATTTTCTCGAAGGTGTGTAACCTTCAGCATCAATGGCGGCTAAATAGTTTTCAAAAATACGAAGCCATTCCAGCCATTTAATGTCAGGCTTACCCGCTTTTTGTAGAAAAGGTGGAGGTTGAATGAGACCCTGATTGGAAGCCATGGTACACAAAGAACGTAGAAAAGTGTAAAAATGTCACCAAAAATACAATAAAGAGATGTATGATGTAAAATAATGACTCACACAAAAGATGTGCAAATCACAGAGAAAAATAACCAAATGCAAATAAATAAGAATAAAAATGTATATACATTTATTTGATTTAAATTCGACCCTCACAGCAGGTGTACAGATCACCGAAGAATTCAAAATGATAAGACGATCCAACGAGGTCCCACAAAGTGGATGTGTGAACCACAGCAGACAGAAGAAATTATATGAATATCTGCACGTAAGGTGTGCAAATCACCTAAATGGCGTTAAGAATTCCACAAGCCAAGAATAAAATTGCCAAAATAGGTGTGCGGATCACTGATGCCGCAACATGAAAGAAGAAACAGCTGCTGTCGCACAGGTGTGCGAATCCCCGTAGAAGCAGAAGGTGGCCGCCAACGTCCTACGTCAGTACGCAGGAAGAATTCACCAAAGAATAAGGCAGGCAGCGTACAAGCTCCCACAGCAGTGTGACGACACTAGCTGGAGCGGGTGGAACGGAGAAAAGCTTGATCTCCAAGATCGCAAGGAGGCCGCTCGAGAAATAGAACGTGGAGCGGAGCGTGAAACAATAGGCAAGCTCAAGTAAGTAGCGCGAGCTGGCGCGGTAGGATTAACAATGGCCAAGTCAAGTTTGATGGCGCGAGCTGGCGCGGGGCAGTCAACAATAGCCAAGTCAAATAGATGGCGCGGGACAGTCACGTGAAGGCACCGGCAGTTTAAAGTAAATTAAACGTCGCACAAAAAGCCAAATGAAGCAATCCCACCTTATTTTCTTGAGGGATACAGCAACTCCGGGACAACAGGTACAGCCAGTGGGTTCTGGCAGGATGTCCCAGTATAGCAGCAAAAGAAACGTTGCGGTCAATGACAAACAGCTCTACCCCACTCCTGGTACCAAAATGTGGTACGGGGTTAAGCTGTAATTAAAAGTCCAAGACCGTTTTTTGCTGAAGAAAGCTTTTTATTGGAGAAGAAAAGCTTAGCAGGAAGAACCCACGGCAACACGACAGGCAGGCAGACGAGTTGAGAGTAACTGACTCTCAACTCGTCAACCTGAGCTCTAAATTCCAAAAGTAAGAACACAGACACAATGGTTCTAATAAATAAAGAAACAGTGAAACAAGTAATACATACCACACACAGGTATCCTTGAAAGTGTGGTGGATCAATCAGCCAAGTCTCCTGCAGTGCAATGATGTGAAATGACCTTTGATGGTTGATGAAGTCCGGATCTGACATCTTGCTGGACAGTCCGTTGATGTTCCAAGAGCATATCCGCAGTAGACTGATTCCTTCTGTTTGGGGGGGTTGATGGCTACTTTGTCAATTATTACTTGTTTGGTTTTTAATTGTCCATGAGAGCCATCTCAGGTCCTCATGCCGGTCAGCTGGATGTGCAGATTCCAGGCGACTTTTGTTTGTTTCCCGAAAATGCTCCTTTGTGGTTGGAGAGTGTCCTCTTGCTCCTTTTAATACTGAACTTGTGGTATGTTTTAGGACAGCCAGTGCGCTGTCCGTGTGCTCCCAAGTCAGTGGAAGGGGATAGCCAGATTCGATAACAGAGATGTTTATCCCCAGCTCTTGAATACCGGGCTTTCTGAGAGTACTTTTTGTGCGACAAGCTGCTTTCTCCACGTAGTCTTTGTGTCCTTCCCCCCTGGGAGTCTTTGCGATGAATGAATTCTACGGAGTCCAAATCTGTGGTAGTTAAGTCTGTCAGAGTTGGTATGTGTGACATCAGGCGAAGTATATTTCCTCGATTCAGTAGATCGTGTGGGCCTCTTGAATTATACACTGGTATAAACACAAGGATGTTTCGACCCCTACTTGGGTTGCCAGCCGGGAAGGCCAGGTGTGTGTTTAGGATCGATTGGTAATCTTTGTTGCCTGGTAGGTCCAGTGTTATCGGCGGCCTGGTGACAGCCACGCGCCCTCCCCTGTGGTTTTTATTTACATTTGGTTTGTTGTTGATCGATTGATCCTTTTTTCCCCATCGGGGCAGACCTATGACTTTGCTGGCTTAGCTTTGATGGGATACAGTCGACTGGCCTCTCATCCATGCGTGCTAGTGAGACAAGGTCAATTGAGGGATTAGTTACCAATGTGGGATGTAACTCCCTAGGATCTGAGTCGAGGGTACGTGGTAGGTTGATGTGGCCGTGGAGGCCTGGGGGGCCCTAACCGCTTGGTGGTCTGATGCTGCTGTTGTTGCAGTAGTTGGTTGACAGGGCAATGAGTTTATTGCAACCAGTGTTCTGTTCGAGAGTTGGCCTGAGGGTTCTGCATCTTGTTGGAAATTATTATGGTTGGGTGGATTTTTATCTTCGTCCCCAGTCTGCCTTAGTTTCCACAGCATCCCATGAGTGGTGGTTTGTTTCTTGCAGTTTTGATTTACCGCCTCTTCAGCGCCAATGAGATATTTGTTCCTCACGTCCGCTGCAGGTATGGTTTGTTGTTTAGTGTGTTCTGGCGTCTCAAGTGGTGTCAGCCTAAATAGGCGTGAGAAGTCTTCCTGAATTAGGCTAGGCTTTTGGTTTCTCCCTTTCCTCCTTTGAGCTCGTCTTTGTTTTGCATTTGTTTTTGTTCCCGGAGAGTCAGGTTCTGTCCCGGGACTTAGTGGCGGCCCAATTGCCGTTTCCTGTGTTGTTGCTTTATCGCATCCGTCTTTAATGAGTTCAGGTTTTAATGCCGTTTTAGGAGGGGGAAAGTTTTGTGCCCGGCTCTTTGCATGATATGTTCTCATGCTTTCTTGTGTTACTGTAAGGGATTGCTCCTCTAGCTGAGTCATGATAGGTATCTGGGGTGCAGGTTTAAGTTGCGTGCACAGGTTGCTCAGCATTGAGGGGAGGGAGGCTAATTTGTCAATGATTGGGCCGCACCCGCAGCTTGATTTGTTGTCTAGAGGATTTCCCTGTGTTTTGAAGGAACATGTTTAGGGCTCCTAGCTTCCCGTTGATTGCTACCACAAAGACTGCCAGGGTGTCCAATAAGGTTAGCTGAGTGTCCAAAGAGAGAAAGGTATTTAGATACCATTTAAATAAAAGTAGTTCAGAGCGGTCACAAGCATAGGTGGGAAGGTGGGGACTCTTTAGAGGATGGAGGAAGTCACCAATAGGAGAGAGGAGGATGACAATGATATGAGGGAAAGGAATGGGAAGGAGAACAATGGAGTTGATGAACAAAAGAGAACGGGATGTGGGATTCATAAGGTACCTTAGAAATATGAAAGATATGTTGTGCATTCATGCAAGCTTTTTCTTCACTGTTTTATCAATAGGAAAGTTTGGAGTACCTTTTGTACTCCAGCTGCTATGGAATGTTTATTCCCGTGTTGTGACATTACTCTACGCGGCAGTTAACATTAGTGTTTACTTGCAATGGCTGAGTGTATGGCTTTCACTCCATTTTATTCCTAATAAACCCCTTTTGGCTATTCTACATGGTGTACTCTGATGTTTAAATCTCCACACAGCCCTCATGAATCCAGTGCTGTAGGCTGTGGAATTGAGGAATACAATGGATCCAGAACAGACAGCTAAACAACGTAGGCTTTTTAGCTAGGTTTCTGATATACTAGTCACATACGTACATAAAAATATGCTTCTGTAAGTGAATGTGTCACACAACCCTTAGTTTGACTGGGATCGCGAGATGCAGCGAGCATGTAATGCCTCATTGTCTGGAGCTGTACAGCAGAAAATGTGCCGCAGTTAGCTGGCCATAGGATTTGTCATACTCCTAAAGCACAGTGGTAGCAAGACCAAGCATAAACCACTTAATGTAGGCTCAGCGATGCAAACCTGTCTCAACACATCCAGAAGCTTGAATAAAATTAAGTGAGGTTTCCAGACATCATGCAAAGTAAATCGTCTATGTTAACTTTAAGTGCGTTAATTAAAACATTTGTAATATGTAGTTGATTTTCCTTCCATATAAGATCATGAGAATTTCATGCTATCTTGTATGTAAACCTGGTAACTGATTCACCTCAACATAGCAATAACATGCCCAGCTCAATGCATCAACTGATAATTTTAAGAACTGTCTCTAAAGGTACAGCACTAGGGCATCTGTAATGGTAAAACCCATACAATAAAAAAACACTAATAAATCAGATCTCCTCCTTCCATAATACTACAAATACTCAGTACTAATTAAACTTTTCGGCTAACAAATGTAAGTTCGACAGTCGGCTATATCGTCACACTGCTGTGACATGTTGCATCAAGCTTCATTAACACCTATCCACAAGCTGTCTGCAGTATTTAGCTGGCTTGTGTCGGCTCAGTTAAAATGTAACGCAGACAAAACAGAGATTCTTTTCTTTGGGGAGTTTTCCCCATTGTTTTGGCATAATTTCTGGCCGACTGAATCCCCCTGTCCTTCTCCTTCTGGCCATCCTGTGAAGAATCTTGGCATCTGGTTTGATGAGAAACTCAGTTTTGGTAACCAGATTGGCAAACTCACTGGCACTTGCTTTGATATTTTAAAACTCCTCCGCAGATTCTTGCCACTGCTGCCTCTCTCTGCTAAAGAAACGGTCATCCGTGCTTTGGTCACTTCTTGCATTGACTATGCGAATGCGCTGTACGTCGGTCTTCCTTGCTACCTTTTGGACAAATTGCAGGTTGTTCAGAATGCTGCTGCCCGTCTTCTACTGGATCTTCCTAAGCGCTCCAGTGTTAGGCAACACTTGCGTAATTTACACTGGCTGCCAGTTAAAGATAGGATAATGTTCAAGGCTGTGACCATTGCTCATGCTGCACTTCACGAGTATGGCCCTGCCTATCTCAGGAAACGTTTTCAGTTTTATACCCCCGGCAGGTTTCTTCGTTCCTCGAACATGCTCCTAGCGTCTGTTCCCAGGTTTCGTCTGAAACATAAGGGGGGTAGCTCACTGGCCTTTCTTGCCGCAACATACTGGAATTCCCTTCCTCTGGATTTGCGTCGTCTTAAGAATCCTTCTCAGTTTAGGAAAAAACTCAAAACTTTCCTGTTCAATTAGCCTGTTTCTAATTCTCCTACGCTTTGGTTCCCTGTGACTCTTGGGCTCGCGCCGAGACACTCTATTGAGTAGCTGTGCGCGCTACAAAATCCCCTTAACCTAACTTAACTTAGTAACACAAACACAAGACTAAAACCGGGGCAGGGCACAAGTCCTAAAAAAAGAAGTGGGGGGGCTGACCTAGTTTGGCAGTATGCAAGTGACATCACGGCGCACAACATCACATATGGCATCACAGGAATTGACATCATAGAAAATGGCATCACAAGCCACGACTTTACAGGAAGTGGCATCACAAGAAGGGACATCAGATCTAAAGCCCTCACATATATGTTTAGCAGGTCTATCATGTGTACGTTTGAGTGCTTTGCGAGGATAATAGCACAGTGAGCTATGGAAGATGATATGCGACTTCTACACCTTGCAATCCCCCAGTTTTATGTAACACATCCTGTACATTCATTTTCAAACTTATATAATGTATTGTACATGTAATATACATGTGTTGATGTAATGCGCTCTGACACCCTACATTGGAATGAGTAGGGCTATACAAGAAAAAATAGTGGTACTTACATTATTTCAACGCCTCCTCAGGGGAAGTAAGCTCTATATAAATGCAATTTGCTTTCTGTAAATACTGGGAAAGACCAACACATCTGATATTCTTAAAGTGCATGCATATCTCCTAAACAGGGACTGAACAAAGTGAAAAGCTTCCTCTCTTAAGTATGTGTGAAGAGCTAACAAGGTTTGAGCCTTTGTTATCCCTCCGCTTCATTTGCATCAGGTGTGAGGCATCTGTCTGCTCCCAGCCAAGAGACTCGAACAAAAGGAAGCCTGATGACCCCTCAAATTCTGCCTTTGTTTTGGGCCCAGCAGGAGTCTTCAATGAGAAAGCCTCGTCCCCGCCTGCACGTTGTTGCAGATGGAAAGCAGACAACTTGCAGGCGCTGCTGAAGGTGTCCCGGTGTTTGGAAATTACACCGGGACCAGTTCAGCACATTATTCAGTGGGGCCCAAATTCTTGGCAGGTGTGGATTTTAGTGTGAATTAGGTGATCGTGATGGTGAAAGCGTGTGAACAAATGGCGGAAATGGGCAAGTGCAACGTGAAATCGGTCTTTTTCGCCTGCTGCCAGCAGAGGCAACTTTGATTTGTTGAGTACGCAAATGGAGGGCAGTATCTTTGCTGATAAAGTCATGCATATGGGCTGTGCCGTGTTTTTTCAAAGTTCCCCATGTTTTTAAGATTCAGAAGTTTAGTGGTGCCCTGACAACAGCCAGGTTCTGCATTACGCGGATGATTTCCAGTTTTTTGGACTGGGGGACTGATCAGGGGAATGTGCTACGTTGCTCTGCAGCATTCTTGGGTGGGAAGGAGCTTAGCATGGCCCTGGCAGAGAAACATATCGAAGAAGGCCGAGCGACTGCATTCGTGTTCCAGGAACAGAACAGGATTCAGTGGCAGTGGGAAGTCATCAAGCTAGACAAGTGACCAGACTGGTGGCCGAAGCAATGAGGCTGAAGAAATGTAAACTGAGGCGTGTGCAACAAATGTCTGGCACACCCGGATTTCACATGTAAATTTATAATGCATGTAACAAACTTTTGCAGGAGACTGGCCACATTGACGAGAGGGCCGAGACTGTCCCATCACACAGCACACATGAACAGCGGAGGGAGAGAACATCTGGTGATATGGAACCAGTTTCTGACCTGTTTTATGAGAAGTGGCATGTCCCTGGATGAGAAGGTGATGGATTGGCAGGACAAAGTAGGTTTACTGGGCTGCAGAACGGTACGCAGAGCAATGGCTAGTAGACTGGTTAAGCTATAGGCCAGGCATAGCAGTCCTCGAGTTCTTCACGGTGCTGGAGGCCTTTACTATTTGGGGCTTGGTGCAGTGCGACTCATGTCCTCTTCGTGGTGCATGTCAGCTAAAGGCTGGTGGATGACCTGACTGCAGAGGGTGACTGTGACCCAATACATAGTTTTGAATGTGGTCTGAGGCTGCTTCATGTACCTGGAGAGTCTAATGATGGCCGACGTGCTGGCCTGCTCTCAGTGCATGAGGAAACGTGGCATGGCTTCAGAGGCGAAGGACAAGCATACATCAATGTCAAATTATCAATGGCAACAGGAGAGCTGAACACCAAAAACATGGTGGAAGCTTTGATCAGGATGCCCGAGTTAGGTACTTAAAAGACAGCTTGGAAACCATCTGTAAGGGGCGGGGCGCATTTGAGAACGAATGATGGCAGAGGAACAATTTGAAGGCAGGAGAACGTGGAGAGGTTTGTGTTGAGGATGGTAGAGAAAGGCGGTTCCTTGATAGGTAGGAAGATGGCTGGCGTTGCATTTTAATAATAATAAACATCTCAGGGAGAGGCTGTTTATGCGGCGGATGTGGACAGGGCCAGATGAGAGCTCAACAGAGAAACAGAAGCACTTGGGGGTGTGACAGTAGTTTTTCAGAACATAGTGTATGCATGCCTCGAATCTCAAGAACCGGGGTTCATCCATTTTTCCCAGATACAGAGATGTATTTGATGGCATTGATGTGGATGGTGCAGGAGTTTGTAAGGTCCAAGAAACAGCAAAACAGATAAGAGGGTGGAGGCAGGAGTAACAATATCCAGTTGGCCAGAGAAGACAATAAGCGGTATTAGTAAAGTTTGAGACATTTTATGCATACTTGAGAAAAAGGAAATTTAACAGCATTGTACCCAGGAGCAGACGGGTAAGATGGAATACAAGGCTTTGATGGCCAGGACAACAGGGGAAACATTATGAAATAGATCAGGAGGCAATAGGAATTTTGACTTCACCCACAATTGTAAGAACTGGACATTTAGTTTATGTTAGTTTTTGTGTAATAATGTGTGCTGGCTATCCACTTGTACTAAAGAGCCCTTTAAACATCATTCCTGGAATATCTGAGACTCATTAACGCCCTACCCAATATTGCAGAAGTCAGAACATAAAGGGTGTTCGTCTCCTGCCAATTAGGAAGCAGGGGAGCTTATTTAGGTTTTTTGTAAAGTGTATGTTGCTGTACGAATTTGTACAGCTAGTCAATCATAAGTGTACATGTAGTACGATATTTGCAAAGTGTCGACATGCCTGTGTCACTTCTGTGCTACATTGCCAGTGATGAGGACAGGGCTTAGTTTGAGGCAGTGGCTGCAGGAGGTGGGCACCGGCACATATTTTTGGGTACTTGGACCTATTATTCAGGATCACATTTTGAACACGAGATATAGAAAGCAAAGAAGAAAAAATAAGAGAGAAGAAAACAGTGATAGCGCGAGCTAGCAGGCATGAAAAATAATATGTAAGAGAGAGCTAAAGAGACAGGACGTCTAGGGTGATGGAAGCAAGAGACATGAGGGGGAACCAAGCAAGACTAGGCACCGTTGTATTCAGCAGCACTGGTAGCTGGCTCTCAAACACTTTGAGCCGCTGCACTTATGTATACACATATCAGCACTGGTTACACGTGAATGGCTGCACATGAGATCCCCGGTCAGTAAAGAATGAACAAGAAGTGACAAGTCTGTAAACATTTAATTTATCTGGAGCACACATTAGTTCCATTGTGGATGTAGGACCCAGACACCCAGGCCTTGAGACGAACCCCTGCAGCTCCGGGAAAGTCAGCACCATGGAAATGTGGCTGTGCCGCTCCGCTGTCCAATGGCACAAAGTCTGTTCATATCAAGTATAACAATGGCGATGAGGATACACGTCATGCTTGTAGAAATCGCCTACGCTTACATTAGTGACTTCATCAGCAGAGAGGGGCGTTAAAGAAATAGAACAGGATATGCAAGGCATGTTGTGCCAGGCTCACGATGCCAAATATGGTAGGGGTGCTGCTAGGGTGATCATTAGCTAATAGAGCTCATAATTGCTAAGCAAATTTTAAAACACCCAATATAAATAACCTACAGTGCAAAGGTCAAGCAAAGAGAAATGACTGGCATTTTCCTCCACTCTGCTAAATCTAGTAAGTTCGGAACTTGACATCCATCCAGACTATCCAACAGCGATGACATGTCTTGAAGTGCAAACACTGTCTTCAACAGTGAATTATCCCTTTTGGAACAATTTAATCCAATTCACTGCTCTAGCCATAAGTGCGGACTGCTGGCTGTGTCTCCAAGGCTCTTCCTTGCTAGGTGTAAACTGGCATGGCCGAAGTTTTACAATATGGATACACACACTGTACCACATGAAAGGTACAGTTAAAGGTCCTGTCATAAGTGTTTAGGGTAGCAGGTGAGGGATAGACACCACCAGCCTTCAATCTCACCCTGTCCCACCCCTGCCAGCTGCTGTGACCTAGATACACAGTTCTTTTGTGAAACAGATCCAGTCACCTCCCACATTACAAGCACAATTTTCAGCTGAGTAAGGGAATCCACAGCTCCCAAATCAGACAAGCATTCACCATCTTTTATTTGACTGCAACTCAAATTCGGGCATCCACTGTGTAGAAGAGTTTGTATCAAGCCGTGCAAGTTGATAACAGAGGTGAACACTTCCTGGCGTCTTCTTAAGCGGTGCAGTAGCTGTTTGAAATTTCATCCCTGAAGACCATGGGGGACTCCTGGATAGGCAAGGACTTAGTGTTTTTGCTTCTCTCTTAGAATCTGCATGCACAGATTAATCTCTGGAAAAGGTGCAAGTGACCCTTCAGGGCCTTAGCATATCTAGGCTAAGACCATAGAACGGAACGGGAGCATCCAAAGTACAAATACAATTCTTGCTGATTAAACTAAGATCAATAAATACACTTCTCATCCTCCCAGTCGATGCCCCTGTACCCCCTTCACTGATGCTGCAGCAGGTAGCCTAGTGGGCAGTGATATGAGGTGCCTCGGTTCCAATAGCAGAATGTGTAGTTAGCAGATTTTCAATTCTCTTTACAGACCAATGTTCATAAATACTTCTCTTTTTGTAAAAGAAATGTAAAATAGCTTATTTTGCTCTTAGAGTCAATGAAGTAAAAATAAAAACACAAAAAGTCTCTCACTGATATATTAAGCAACTCCAACATCCCGGGAGTTAACACTGTCCAGGCAAAGCAGCATAAAAGAGTTTCTTATCCTTGAGAAGAACTCAAAATCTATCCATCACGCTCACACCCACCGCACGCAAACACACACAAAGTGACCACCAATCGCCCCCATCATGGCACCGATGAGGGCATGCGACCCATGGAGAAACAGGAAGGCAACGAGGAAGACAGCTCAGGGTGGGTCCTCGAAGCCAGGAACCAATACCGTGGAAGACCTTGTGCACCTTCCTGTTCCTGGTCACAAGCCTGGTATCGAGAGAGTCCAATGGGAGATGGCCACTGTCTTTTAATGGATCCGTCTAAGAAACCTGGGGGTAAAGAAAGACACGTGTCACTACAGCACAGGTCACAAATCGCATTAAAACCGCATACACAGTAGAGAACTGATCATCTCATCAATTCTGCACACTTTCCAGTCAGTTCTTCAGCTTTACTTTTGTTTATGCAGTACTATTTCGGGGTCTTCCTCAGTTATTTTTTTTTTATTCATTCTCATCTTTCAGCCATGACCACAGACGAGGGACCACAAGTCCAACATTAGCCCTCATGGAGACCCCTGCCCACTCCATGAGCAGCAAATGAAGGCCTCCATTCCTGGAAGGTGAGTGGGGCAGGAAGGGTGTGGTGAAAAAATATCACTTTATCGAGGCTGGCAAAAATATTCGCAGTGTAGCTATTCCTTATATTGGGTACTTTTTCTTTGACTGTTTGTAATTAAAGGAAAAGTAATTGATCTATATTTGTAGTTCATCATGGGCATCATCAAAGAAATAACTTTCTCTTTCTTTTTTTACAAACAATAAAGAACTAATGCTTTGGGCTGCACAGGGATTGGCAAGCTGCCCCTTTAACGCCTGCAGGACCTACAATGCTCTGCACCAGACATTCCCTCGGTTCTATTTTGATGCAAGTACCTGGTAATAAAAAAACACAACTACAAGTAGGCGGTTTTGGCTTCAACATTAGGGGATCTTTAGCATTCAAATAACACGACTTAGCAAAATATCCTTGGAGACAGCTTTCCCTCACTGGAAATCTGGTTTGGTGCCATAGTTTATCCAGCAATTCTCACTGACCACATCCCACTGTGACGAGATAGGGCCTGCCACCTCCTCTCATTGGCTGACCTAAGGAGGCGGCACCCAACCCTCCTGGAACCTTCGAGGCTTCCTTCCAGAGACGTTGCAGAAAGTGTTATGTTTTTATTTAATGTTTGGTGCGTGTGCTTGTATGTATGAATGTATGTCTATATGTGAGTGTGTGATGTGAATGGTGAGTGTGTGTGAATGCATGGTGGCGAGCCTGCATTTGTGGCCCCCCCCCACACCCACTATGCTCTAATTACTGTCCGCCACTGTATATAGGAGGTTACTGCAACAATTAATGGCAAGAAACAAGCTAATGCCCAGGACCAGATGGCTTCATGAAAGATTATGACAAGACCTTTGACCTCTAGCCCTACATCACTTCTCAATTTAAACGTCCACATTTTTAGGTCGAGCATTTAAGACCTCTTGTATATACTTTAGTATATACTTATATGTGTATGTACTTCGTGGGCTTTGGAGATCAGCCCTAGGACTTGTCTGCTTCCGCTTAGGGACTTTTTTTTCTGTTCAACTGCCTCTATTTAACTGTCTTGATAGAAAATGACCAGTGGAGGTCAGTAAAATACCAGAATTGCTTTCTGCTGAGGGACTTTATTTTTTTTATTTTTCTGGCAACTGCCTCTATTTAACTTTCTTGATAGAAAACGACCAGCAGAGGTCAGTAAAATACCAGAATCACTTTAGCATTCTCTAGATTCCAGTCCATAGAAATTGTCTTCCACGAGCACCCGTAGACAATAATATTTTTTTCAAATCTTGTATTTTCAGTTATATGACCACCGAAGGCCCTGATTTTATATTAAAAACAGAGCTTTGGACTATACCATTTCACGCTGAAAGGCAATATTTCTCTCCATGTGTTCCCATATCTGGCGTGTCACACAGTTTGGTGCTTACTTTCCCTCTATGTTAAAGAACAGTAGATGTTTCAGCACCCAGGCTAATGTGCTGCATAGCTAAATACATATAAGGTCCCAAAGGCGAGACCGATTGCATTGCAAATGCTTGTTATAAAGGTATTGACTAACGGATTGGATGGAGTAATGCATTCCTTGATTCACAGAGATCAAGCCGGATTTACTTAAGGACTAAAAACATAAGAGAAACACAATCTCACATTTCATTCACATAGCTAGGCAGGTAGGATTTTTGTGTGTGTGTGCGTGTGTGTGTCCGTATGTGTGTGTGCGTGCGTGTGTGCGTGCGTGTGTGCGTCCGTATGTGCGTCCGTGTGTGTGTGTCCGTGTGTGTGTGTGTGTGTCCGTGTGTGTGTGTGTGTGTCCGTGTGTGTGTGTGTCCGTGTGTGTGTGTGTCCGTGTGTGTGTGTGTCCGTGTGTGTGTGTGTCCGTGTGTGTGTGTGTCCGTGTGTGTGTGTGTCCGTGTGTGTGTGTGTCCGTGTGTGTGTGTGTCCGTGTGTGTGTGTGTGTCCGTGTGTGTGTGTGTCCGTGTGTGTGTGTGTCCGTGTGTGTGTGTGTCCGTGTGTGTGTGTCCGTGTGTGTGTGTCCGTGTGTGTGTGTCCGTGTGTGTGTGTCCGTGTGTGTCCGTGTGTGTGTGTCCGTGTGTGTCCGTGTCTGTGTGTCCGTGTGTGTCCGTGTCTGTGTGTCCGTGTGTGTGTCCGTGTCTGTGTGTCCGTGTGTGTCCGTGTCTGTGTGTCCGTGTGTGTGTCCGTGTCCGTGTGTGTGTCCGTGTGTGTGTGTCCGTGTGTGTGTCCGTGTCCGTGTGTGTGTGTGTCCGTGTGTGTGTCCGTGTGTGTCCGTGTGTGTGTCCGTGTCCGTGTGTGTGTCCGTGTGTGTGTCCGTGTCCGTGTGTGTCCGTGTGTGTGTCCGTGTGTGTGTCCGTGTGTGTCCGTGTCCGTGTGTGTGTCCGTGTCCGTGTGTGTCCGTGTGTGTCCGTGTCCGTGTGTGTCCGTGTGTGTGTGTCCGTGTGTCCGTGTGTGTGTGTGTCCGTCCGTGTGTCCGTGTGTGTGTGTGTCCGTCCGTGTGTCCGTCCGTGTGTGTGTCCGTGTGTGTGTCCGTGTGTGTGTGTGTCCGTGTGTGTGTGTGTGTCCGTGTGTCCGTGTGTGTCCGTGTGTGCGCGTGTGTGTGTCCGTGTGTGCGCGTGTGTGTGTCCGTCCGTGTGTGTGTGTCCGTCCGTGTGTGTGTGTCCGTCCGTGTGTGTGTGTCCGTCCGTGTGTGTCCGTCCGTGTGTGTGTGTCCGTCCGTGTGTCCGTCCGT
Organism: Calotriton arnoldi; assembly: GCA_963921515.1. Classification (NCBI taxonomy): domain Eukaryota; kingdom Metazoa; phylum Chordata; class Amphibia; order Caudata; family Salamandridae; genus Calotriton; species Calotriton arnoldi. The sequence continues at coordinate 2,973,167 of CAWUFW010000455.1, read as the reverse complement.
GTGTGTGTGTCCGTCCGTCCGTGTGTGTGTGTGTGTCCGTCCGTCCGTGTGTGTGTGTGTCCGTGTGTGTGTGTGTCCGTGTGTGTCCGTGTGTGTGTGTGTCCGTGTGTGTCCGTGTGTGTCCGTGTGTCCGTGTGTGTGTGTGTGTGTGTGTGTGTCCGTGTGTGTGTGTCCGTGTGTGTGTGTCCGTGTGTGTGTGTCCGTGTGTGTGTGTCCGTGTGTGTGTGTGTCCGTGTGTGTGTGTGTCCGTGTGTGTGTGTCCGTGGGTGTGTGTGTCCGTGGGTGTGTGTGTCCGTGGGTGTGTGTGTCCGTGGGTGTGTGTGTCCGTGGGTGTGTGTGTCCGTGGGTGTGTGTGTCCGTGGGTGTGTGTGTCCGTGTGTGTGTCCGTGGGTGTGTGTCCGTGGGTGTGTGTCCGTGGGTGTGTGTCCGTGGGTGTGTGTGTCCGTGTGTGTGTGTGTCCGTGTCCGTGTGTGCGTGTCCGTGTGTGTAAGTGTGTGTCCATGAAATCTGATTATGAGCAGAGTCAAAGAAATATGACAGTTCAAGAAGCCCCATACGATGTGGATATAGTGTGTTGGGAACTGCAAAATCAAACTCTGTGTACACGTTTACCCCCAGTTTGATACCTTGCTGGACGTTGATGATTTAAGAGGCGAGAACTGTACTTTCGGGAGAATCTGCTTAAATGTATTATACAGTGAAAACACTAAAGATTTTCCATCAAACCCTACAGACGTGCACAAGGAATGACCCCTAATATTATAAGGCCTACCACAGGTTAGCACCAATCCTTGCAGAGTCCCTTTTCCGCCAGGCTACCTGTGCGCAATTACTGGGCTGCATACAACAGTAGTCTCACACACACACACAGTCCGCACACTTGTGTACACACATGGTCATGTTTAAGCAGCTCAGTGCCTCTTACACTAGCTGCGCAGCAACAATCTTATCTTAAAAGGTGGACACTGGCGGTAAACACACGCTCAGTCCAATTACCATGAATTTACCATGAGTGAGGCTCACTCACTGTAAAAAGTAACAAAATAGTAGTCCACTGTAAAAAATCCTGGTGGCTTAAATGGGCAGAACTCATTTTCTACACACAGCTAAATATGCATTCTACTCTGCAACAGGATCAGGGGTGAGACAAGGCTGGTGTGTGGGGAGGTATCCAGACCACTGGCATCCTGTAATCGCCATACCAATTGTCTTCATCGTCTTGTGGGGTGATTTTGTCCCCCTCATTGTAGTCGTTATTGTTAGAATCTTAGCCAAAGACCGGAAGTAAGGTATGAGCTCTGCTGTGTGGGGCAAGGTATCAGAGTCAGAAGGATTGGCTATAGAATGCGCTTCAGTGGGATTAGAGCACCGCCTTGGTCCAGGTTGAGACAAAGTCAGCTCTGAGTCGGAAACTATCATAGGTAGTAGCTCTTCTTCCAGCAGCGGTGGTATATGGAGATGGGTGGGAACCTTCTTCCATAATCTGTGGACCTGTTCCTGATTGCAGTCCGTCATAGAGGGGCTCAGAGTCTGCCTGGAGAGGGTGTTGAAGGTCCCCCTATTATTGGGTATATGGGGGGGATGACCACTCCTCCCAAGTACATGAAATTCTCGTTTAACTTCGGCCTGATTATTGCATGATGAGATGATGTTGTCCACTGCTGGGCAGTTGCAGACCCCTTGAACAACCCTTTCTCCCCCCCCCCCCCCCCCAAGTTGAAAGAGTGCAAAAAGGACATGGCCGGTGCACTCCTGCTATCTAGTAATGGAGCAGATGTTTGCAAGTTGTTTTTCTTCAAAGGAGTTTTCGATCCTGCGACTCCTATGAAACCCACAATGCACCAGGACAAAGATTCCACCTCAGATGGTGTGTCTCTATCCCAGCTCCCAAATGGGTGAGTGTAGTGAGCGAAGTAAAGTGAAGCAGTATAGTAAATGTGTACAGGTGCATTGTAAATTACTATATAATTCGAGGAAAACATCTAAAGAATAAACTTGCATCAAGGGAGGTGGGAGGGTGCATGTGAATCTACAACACTTCAAGAAGTATGTGCTACAGCTGGGATTGGGTGTGTTAGAGAGACCACTTTTATTGGAAATATTGCTGTTTTCAGACGCAGATGGTATCTATAAATCATAGGCATAAATTACTACATTATAAATTCTTGTGCCTACAACATACCAGAAAAGCAAGACAAGACAGACCCTGGGAGCTCACACCATTACCCTCGCTGCCGGGGTGAACATGCAGGTATGGCTCCCGATTATGCGTACCCTATACAAATATTGGGAGACAGTTTTTTTGTTTTTTTTTAACACATAGCTTAAATGACTTACCACTGAATTAGCCTAAATCCTTTGACTATATTACTTGGATACGTAAAACTACTTCCTGTTAGTACTAGAAGATTTATTGCCCTCGCCTTATTAAACAAACAAAGGTTTGACACACATTGAAGAGGGGGCAGTATGCCCCAGATGATAAACTGGTTGTGAGATATGGTGGTATGCAACGAGAGAGCCGAGAACAAGAGAGCTGAGGAGTATGCCGCTGTACACTCCCCAATTCTAGGCCTAGGCACATATGGAGCCCACTACGCTCCTTCCTGGTGAGGAGCGAAGCCTTGCTGGACACAGCTTGTGGACGGCATGCACAACGCTGTTGAGAGACTATGGAAGTTGGCGCATCCAAGTGACTATGCCAAGATCCCAGAGTGGTCTGCAGTGTATCGGAATCTACCCCCAGTTAAGACCACTGCTGCGTCAGGAATGTAGGGCGTGAGCGGCAGCCTAGGGTCTCTGTCCCTTTTCAAATGAACACCCTTTTGATAAGCTACTGTACTGTTGTGCTGCAAATGCACCATCTTAAAGTAGGGAAAATTGGGAAGCTGCTGACAGGATGTGCTACCATCCTTTGAATGCTGATGTGGGGGATTCTGTGACAGTACCAATGTGACAAATTGTTTTGTTATGCTGTTTCAGTAAAACGAATAAAAAGAATTAAAAAACAGAAATGTGCTGCTGTGGATCATATGCTCTGCACAAAATATAAAGATGTGCCATCCTACTAAAGGAGGGGTTTGCAAACAAACAAAGCACATGCTTGAAATAAAGTTCTAAGTAACATTTGCCTCCTGCCAGACTTGAATGTTCACAAAGTAATGCCTAGGGAACGTGTGGTGTGGACGATGTAACCGCCCAACAAATGTCTGCTAGCAGTATGTTACCTAGGAAAGCCATTGTAGCTCCCTTCATTCTAGTAGAATGTAATTCTAGGCACAGATGCAGAGTTCTTTTTGCCTTAGCATAACATACTTAATGCCTTATTCAATCCATCTCGCAAGTCTGGACTCTAAAACGGGATTTTCCAAGTGGGGTTTACTGAATGCATAAAAAAGCGGCTTTGATTTGCAAATGACTTTTATCCTATAGATGCAATACATTAGAGCTCTGTTGACTTCCAATGTAAATAATGCTCTTTCTGTCACAGTCTCAGGATGTGGAAAGAAGATTTTCCACTCAATGGGAAAAGGTGAAACTACTTTTGGAAGAAAACCAGGGCACTAGCCCTGTGAACCTGGATCCACTGTTAATGCTTGCAACTCACTAACCCTCTGTAAGGAAGCGGCTGCTACTAAGAATGTCATCTTCCAAGAGAGGTATGGCATTTCACAACACCAATATGGTTCCAACAGGGGTCATATAAGTTTAGTGAGGACAATCCGGTCCCATGTAGGGGATGATGCAGTTGTTGGAGGAATTATTCGTTAAGACCATCCAAGAATGCTTGGATGACAGCAATTTTGAATAGAGATTAATGGTGACTGTTCTGCATGTAAGCTGCTATTGTAGCTAAGGATTGTGTTACTTACCCTGTAAGCATCTGTTCGTGACATGTAGTGCTGTAGATTCACAAGCTCTGCATATTCCTGCCATCTACTGTTGGGTTCAGAGTTGTGCTACTTGTTTTTCTTCGAAGAAGTCTTTCGAGTCACGAGGTAGAGTGACTCCTCCTCTTGGTAATATTGCGCTTGGGCATCGACTCCTTTGTTAGATTGTTTTCCCACAGGCCGGTGAGAAAAGACTAAGTAAAGTGTCAGTATAAAGATGTCCATGCTAAAAGAATTCTGTAAAGTGTGACTGCAATGTCCACAAGTGACTGGGGAGAGCGCATGTGAATCTACAGCACTACATGCCACAAACAAATGCTTACAGGGTAAGTAACATAATCCAAATCAATGGCATGTGTGGCTGTAGATACACATGCTCTGCATGGACTGTAATGCTGTCCCTCCTAATAAGCGGTGGCTAGCGTATGGGAGTTGCAGTAGTTTGAAAAAGTATACGTACCTACATTGGCTTGTTGGGTGCTAACACATCTACACAGTAGTAAATGTATGTGGTGTAGACCATGTAGCTGCTTTATTAATTTCAGCTATGCTGATATTTCCTAAAAATGCCATTGTTGCTTCCTTCTTACAAGCAGAGTGCGCTCTGGGAGTCAGAGGTAAAGGTCTTTTAGCTTTAATGTAGCAAGTTTGAATGCATTTTACTATCCATCTGGCTATGCCGGATTTGGATATAGGGTTACCTTTATGTGGTGGTGAAAAAGCTACAAATAGTTGTTTTGTTTTCCTGAAAGTTTTAGTTGTATCTATGTAGAACATGAGTGCTCTTTTTACATCTAAAGTGTGAAGAGCTCTTTCTGCTACAGAAACAGGGCTAGGGAAAAAACTGGTAGTTCAATGGATTGATTGAGATGAAATTGAGAAACTACCTTTGGAATGAATTTTGAATTAGTCCGAAGTACTAATTTTTGTTTATGTATTTGAAAAAATGGTTCTTCTAAGGTTAATGCCTGGAGCTCACTAACATGCCTGAGTGAGGTAATGACAACTAAAAAAGCCACTTTCCATGACAGAAATTGATGTGGGCATGAGTGTAACGGCTCAAAAGGAGGATCCATGAGCATAGTAAGCACAATGTTTAGGTTCCAGGAGGGTGCTAGACGCACACGGGGTGGAATGACTCGTTTGAGTCCTTCCATTAATGCTTTAATGACAGGAATCCTGAAGAGTGATAGATGCTGTCTATTTTGGAGATAAGCAACTATTGCAGCAAGATGAAATCGAATGGAAGTGTATGCCAAATTGGACTTTTGCAAATGAAGTAAATAGAAAATAATGTCCTGCACAGTGGCTTTGATAGGATTAATGTGTTTAGTTTGGCAATAACAAACAAAACGCTTCCACTTTGCAGCGTAACAGACTCTAGTCGTGGGCCGGCATGCCTATTTAAGAATATCCATGCATTCTGATTGTAAGTTTAAGTAACCAAACTCTAAGACCTTAAGAGCCAAATCGCTAGGTTGAGCATCTTGGTGTCTGGGGGCCTGATTTGTCCTTGATCCTGAGTAAGAAGGTCTGGTCTGTTGGGGAGCTTCTCATGTGTGACTACTTAGATCCAGGAGCATTGTGAACTATGGCTGACGTGGGATCATGGCAAGAGATGTTTGCCTGAGTTTCCGAACCAGAAACGGAACGAGAGGGAGAGGTGGAAAAGTGTAGGAAAATATCCCTGACCAACTCATCCAAAGTGTGTTGCCCTTGGATAGTGGGTGTGAGAACCTGGATGCGAAGTCTGGGCATTTTACGTTTTCTTTTGTGGTGAACAGGTCTATGTGAGTCGCTCCCCACTTTTGAAAGTAGGGACGGAGGACTTGTGGGTTGAGTTCCCATTTGTGAGTCTGTTGGTGCATCCTGCTGAGCAGGTCTGCAAGATGGTTGTCCGTACCCCTCAGATATTTCACCAACAAATGAATGTGGAGGTGAAGAGCACAGTTCCTTATGGTCTGAGAGAGGTGCGACAACTGGGAAGACCATGGTATTGTTGGTAGTGTTTTCCTGCTATGACAAACCTGAGATATTTGGGATGAGCAGGATGAATAGGTATATGGAAGTAGGCATCCTTTAGGTCAAAAGTGGCCATAAAGTCACCCATCTGTAGTAGTGGAATGACATCTTGTAGAGTGACCATGTGAAAGTGTTCTAATAGAATGTAGTAGTTGAGAGATCTGAGATCTAGGATTGTCTTAGTGACCCATCTTTCTTTGGTATTATGTTATGTTAAAAGATTTATAGAGCGCCTAGTTACTCCAAGGAATGTCCCTGCGCTAGAAAAGTAGCACCATATTAGAAAAGTAGCACCATATCGGTTGTCAGGTAGAGTCAGACTCGATGAGGCCCACCAGATCTACTAACTATGCCTAAAGAGCCAAGTCTTAAGATTCTTGCGGAACCTTGCCTCTGATGGTTCGAGTCTCAGGTCCAAAGGCATTGAGTTCCACAGCTTGGCCGCCCGAAGTCCAAAAGAACTGAACCCCCCCCCCCCCCCCCCCCAAGCACATTCTGTGCACTATAGGGATCACAGTCAATGCTGCTTCACAAGACTTAAGATGTCTGGAGGGGATATAGGCTTTAGTCAGGGGATACAGGTAACTTGGACCCCTCAGATTCAGTTTACTATATGTAAAACAGATTGCTTTAAAAGAGACTCTACGCTTGATGGGGAGCCAGTGTAGTTCAGCAAGACCCGGACTAATGGCAAGCCCTTTTGGAATTCTTAGGAGCATCCGGGCTGCTGCATTTTGTACTCTTTGAAGCATTCCTCGCCTGCCTTTGGAGACCCCCAGATAGAGTACATTGCAGTAATCGAGCCGGGACACCAAAAGCACTTGTATTACCATCTTTTTTGCTGAGTCCTGTACAAGCCCTAGAATCTTCCTTAACAATCTTAACACTCCAAAACAGGTGCCCACCGTGGCCTTGATCTGACTCTCAAAATATAACTGCACATTAAAACTGATGCCCAGATTTTTCAATTTAGGTTTAAAGATCGGAGTGAGTCCCAGTTCACAAGGCCACCATGCAGAGGACCAAATTGTGGGCTGTTTCCCGATCACCAAGATTTCTGTCTTGCCTGCATTTAATTTCAGACAACTGGCATCCATCCATGCCTCAAGGTCTACCAGAAAAGATTTAAAGTTTGCTGCGGCACTGCTATCATCTTGTGCTAATGTGATGATTAGCTGAGTGTCATCAGTATACGATACAATTCTCACGCCATGGTGTTCAAATACGCCCGCCAAGGGGAGGAGATACAAGTTAAATAGGGTAGGACTCAATGCTGAGCCCTGTGGCACTCCCTGCTGAAGGGGGATGATATCAGAGGTGTATGGCTTCTGGTACGCCTGGAAAGAGCGCTTGTGTAAGAAATCTGAAAGCCATTCAAAAGCTCTTCCCCCTATACCCTGTGACCACAGCCGTTCTAGTAGCAAAGCGTGCAAGACTCTATCAAACCCTGCACTTAGGTCTAGCATGACAAGTGCAGCAGTTTTACCTTCGTCTACCACTCTTCGTAGCGTTTCAGAAGCTAGAAGAAGGGCGGATTCCATGCTATGCAGTGGCCTGAATCCTGATTGTGTCTCATGAAGAAGTCTGTTCTCATCAATGAACTTCATTAGTTGACAGTTTTCAGCAATTTCCGCCATGAATGGGAGCAAAGAAAAAGGCATTAGAAAGTAGAGGGAATACACCCCTGTCCCTTGTTGATGAAGGGGAACTGGTTCTATGGCCCCTTTGAGAAGAAGGGCTTGGACCGCTTGTTTCAGAAGAGTTAAGTGATCTTGTGATAGTCTGTGATTGCTAGCTGGAATGTTTGGTGTTGTGGTAATGAGTTCCAGGCAGTAGCAATGTTGGATAATGGCTAGTACCCATTGGTCTATTGTGATGGTTTCCCAGATAGGGTGAAAGGACTGCAGTCTTCCCCCGACAAGTGTTATATGATCGGCGGGGGAAGAATAGGGCATTCACTGTTTGAGGGCGGAGGCTGCACCAAGTGTTGAAGTACCCCTACCCCTACCTCTTCCTCTATTACTACCTCTAAAGGAGCCTTCATAAAATCCTTTAGTGTACATGGATTTCCCCTGCTTTTGCTGGGAAGTGGAGGCATCTATGGCAAAGGATTTGTATCCGCCCATGTAGCCCGAGCAGCAAAAGGAACCGTGAGGTGTAGGAGTTTGACGTGCTCTCATTGCTTTTCTGGTGTCAGTGTCTTTTTTTCATTTTGTCTAAAGTGGAGTCCATTTGATGGCAAAATAAATGCTTCTTATCAAAAGGCATGTTCCAAACTTCCTGATGAACCTCTGGTTTAAAACCTGACCAGGCATGCCTTCTCAGCAATATACTGGTGTTGATGCCCCAAGCGGCTGTGTCTGCTGCATCTAAAGCACATCTGATTGGATTATTGGTGATGGCCTGACCTTCGCTAACTACTTATTGATCCCTTTTTCTGTGTTCTTCTAGAGGATACTACAGCAGTTTTTCCATTTCATCCCACTGGGCCCCATCGTAACATGCGAGTAGGGCTTGGGAATTAGCAATACGCCAATGACTGGCGGCTTGAGCTGCAGCCCATTTCCCAGCAGCAGCAATGATTTTGCTCTCTTTCTCAGGAGGTGGGGTAACTCCACTTGCCTGACTATTTGCCCGTTTACGAGCTGTGGTAGCCACAATGAAGTCTGGCAGGACCTGGCTACATATAAAAAGTGGGTCGGAGGGAGACACTTTATATTATTTATCAACTTGTAGGGTTATAACTCGGGCACGTACAGGTTCTTTAAATATGCCATTCACATGCCGTAACATGCCTGGAAGCAAGGGCAGAAACTGGGTGTCCTTATGGGTGGATGACAACGTGTCAAATAGGAAGTCCTGTTCTAGAGATTTCCTATGAAGTTGGACTCTATGATAGGTAGCTGCCCTGGCATTTACTTGCTGGGAAGAACTAGCATCTTCTGATGGTGAAGGGCAAGATGGGTAAAGATCTGTGTCACTGGGAGTTATGGGGTCTGTATCATGAACACCACAAGGATCGGTTCCTCTAATGGTCCTCCTAAACCCCTTGTTGGTGAACCTGCAGGTGTATGGTCTAGAGGGCCCTGCTGTGGGAAAGAAAGAGAAGATGGTGGTGGTGGTGGTGAATGTGGAGGTGTTGGAGGTTGATGTGCAGAGCTTGTAGCCTTGTCTTTTTTCTTCTTTTTGGGAGGTACAAGAATGTTCAAGTCCTCCTCAAATTTCAACTGCCTTTTAGCAGGAGGTGAGGCTATGTTTCACCCTGTGCTTTCTTGAATCAGAAGTACTTTATTTCCAAGAAATATATTCAGATAAAAATATTACACACATTTCTTGTTCTTGAATATGGATCTTCCTCTGTTTAATGCACAACTTTTCAAGAATTGGCGTGACCATAGACAAAGAAACCTAAGAGTGCTTCAAGAGTTCGGCCGATTTCGGAATCAATGCTTTAGAGGATTTTTTTTCAAGCACCAAAAGAAATGGAGTCGGTTCCAAAGGCTTGGCGGAGACACAAGAATACGCTCGATCCAATGAGGTCGGTGTAGAAGCAGAAGGCTTATGTTTAATGACAGTTTTCAGGGCCCGAAGGTGGGGCATCCAAAGTCTCTTTTCCGATCCGACTATGGCCCGAAGGCAACTGCCTTCCGGCGACCTCTACAAGTAAAAGGGGTGAGTATGTGGAACTTTTGTTTGGTGGAGCAAGGTTGGGGGCAGTAGTACTAATGTGCTGCACGAGAGGCAGGGTACATTCGAGCTCTTCCTCCACATCGGAGCCGGAGATCTCCTCGACGGAGAACGCTGCATCTTCCTCCTCACTTTCCGGCTCTTCCTGGGCGTGCTCCACACCGAAGAGGACGGGAGTATCGTCCTTGCTGCTGTGAGACATTTCCAGTCAACGCAGCTTTCGATCATGAAGTGTTTTTTGGGATCGGAAAGATTTGCAGGCGTCTCAGTCGGCTTCGCAGTGGTCTGGCGACACCTGGTGCAGGTCGGTGAGTGGATATTTGACACAACACTGCGGGTAGAATCGATAAGTTGTTTGTTCCATCAGGAACACATCTTCCGTACTGATGGTGCATGCGGAAAGGTAAGTCCGAGACGGATGCAGCCCTAAAAGGCGACTGATCGATGTCCGGCCCGACGAAGGAGTATACAGAGCATGTGTATCTACAGCCACACATGCCATTGAACATATAGTTTAAAGGAGGTGTAGGCCGATCCCACCTTTTGAAGGTGCAGGATAGAACAAATAATATCTTGAACCAATGCTTTTAGAGGCTTTGATAATTTACTCATGCGGTAATGGACAAAGCACTTCCACTTAGTTGCATAACAAGCTATGTGTGGTAGGCTAGTGTTTCTCTCACATGATTAGCATTTACTACCCTGAAAGTTTGTGGTACCCAAACTCTAGGGCCTCAAGTGCCAAACTTACAATGTTCATTTTCTTGAGATCTGAAAGCCTCTTTTGAACCTAATGCTGTTAGAAGAACTGCTATGATGGCCGTTTGATAAACACTGAGTACTATGGCTGTCATGCCCATGTCCGCGCAAATGCAATGAGCATCCTGGGCATCAGCTTGAGCTCCTTCACTTATAAGGAATCAGATGTAGTGGACCAAAAGCATAAGCAAAGTGTTGTGTGATTGGGAGGGAATCACTGATAAGTCACAGCTTCGAGATGGAGGTGCACTTTCCACAGCTGCTTCTATCCTTTCCTTGTCCACTCTACCTGAATCCTCTCTGGATGTAGGACTTCTGAGCTTGTCCCTCGTAAAAGGGCTGAGGCTGCTCTGCAGCTTACGGGGCTCTGTGGTGACTGGCAGTTTTTGCACTCCCTTGCGTCTGTTGATTCCAAAATAAAGACCTGCCATGATGCGTCTGTAGTGCCTCATGGCCTTGGCATTATCTGTGTACATCTTACTTTTCTTGAGCATTGTGTCCAACTGACGGTCAAAGAGGACTTCCCTGTCGAAGGGAACATTGATTAGGTGTTGCTGGATCCCTGAGACTCATAGCCAAGATTATCACCGGAGAATGAAGCTGGTTGATTACCTCTCTGGATGTAGTCTCAGCTGCATCCAAAACACAACGGATGTTTACGCTGGAGATAGTCTAGTCTAGACCACCTGGACTAACTCCCTGCCTCTCTTGCAATATGCACCCAGAACCTGTTTGATTAACTGTTCCATCAAGTCTCTATTATACCTTCAGAAGGTGCCAACCAAATTGGATACTTTCCACTGCATTGCTGCCTTCCCAGCAATACACTTTGCGGGAGCATTCATATCCTAGCTCTCTTTGACCGAGGATGGTGCATCAGCAATCCCTATTGCGAATATTCTCTTCTAAGCAGTGTGTAGAACTATAGAGGCCTAAAGTATGTAACCCCCTGAAGTAAATTTGGTCCTCTGGAGCAGGCTTGTACTTCTTTGCAATTCTACCACGCATACCTTAACCGGCTCTTTGTTCTTTGCCACACACCTGGTTATGCTTCTGAGCATCGGTAGGAACTGCACAGACCTTTCAGTTGTCATTAAGGTGTCCACGGGGGGGGGGGTCTCTTTTTCCACTACATAGAGCTTCACTTTGTGGTGATCAGCCACTCTCTGAATGAAAGCAAGGTAAGCCGTTGTGTCTACTGGGGGCAAAGCCTTTACTGGATATGGCTCAGAGTTTGAGTCGTTCTGAGAGTCAGCACTGTAATGGTACCATTGGCCATCCCTGATGTATGGTGGGCCTAAATAAGAGTAGGAGTCGAGTCTTCTGGGTCATGCTGGCTGTCATGGTCAGATTGAGTGTGTGCCTTGAATCCAGTGTTGAAAGCGGCCTATGGGGTGATGGCGGTGGTGGAGAGATGGGCTTAGTGGTGGCGGCTGTGGTTTGAGGGCTGGTTTCATGCTGCCTATGGCAATATGGGATCAGATGGTGTTGGAGCTACTCTGAGATGACTTCCTCAAAAGTAAGTCCTCTCTTTTTGAAGTGTACATGGTTCAGTTCTTGGGGTGGAAGTTGAGTCCGAATCTGCCTGGAGATTAATCTTCCTTTGCCTGACATCAGGCACTTTCGGAAGCTCAAAGGGTAGGGCTGTATCACTCAGTGCAGAGGCACACGTAGAGATCTGTTTCAGTGCAGCTTCGAAGCAGACTTCGGTGCGCAAAGGGATGGGCCTTGAAGGTGTGCTTTGAGTCAAGGCTCTGAGCTTTTGGTTCAAGGTTTCTCTGGAGACAATGTAAGATCTCGGTGCTGAGCTGGCCTGGCGGCATTTATTTATTTGAAGTTTGTAGAGCGCACAGCTACCTCCAACGGAGGTGTCCCGGCGCTAATTGCGGAGAACAGAAGGCGGAAGCAGACTGCCAAGAGTTCCAGGTACTAGGGGAGGCTAAAAAAAACAGGTTTTTAGGAGTTTGCGGAAGGCAGATTCCGAATTGGCCTTCCTTATGAACTCGGGTAAGGAGTTCCAAAGATGGGCAGTTCTTACCGTAAAAGACCGGCCACCTAATCTGGCTTTTTTGAAACGGGGAGTAGCAAGAAGTACTTGGTGATTAGATCTCAGAATCCTCGTCTGATGATATTTGCGGAGTCTTTTTCTCAGGTAGTGGGGGCCCGTTTCTTTAATTGCCCTGTAGGCGAGAGTTAGCGCCTTGAATTCTACCCTCCTTTTACTGGCAGCCAATGTAGGCTCCGTAGATGGGGGATATGTGGTGTCGTGTTGGGATATTTCTAATGAGCCTGGCGGCCGCATTTTGTATTGTCTGTAACATTCTTATCAGGTAGTCAGGCAGACTCAGGTACAGACTGTTGGCATAATCTAACTGAGACGTAATGAGTGCATGAATTACAGTCTTTCTGCAGTCCATGGGTAATAGATGGAGAAATCTCCGTAGGGACTTCATTTTCCAAAAGCATGAAGAGGAGACATGACTAATCTGAGTCTTGCAAGAGAGGGCGGAGTCAAACTTGAACCAAAGGTTCCTGGCCGAGGGCACAGGGTGAGGTGGGGGATTGAGCTCGGGTGGCCACCATAAGTCCGAGTGGGGCGGAGATGGCTGATTGAAGAATAGAACCTCTGTTTTGTCGGTATTCAATCTCAAGACAGTTCTCAGTCATCCATGCTGAAATATCGACTAAACAATGTCTAAAGTTAGAGAATGCTGCCTCGGATATATCCCTGAAAGAAAACACTAGCTGAGTATCATCAGCATACGAGATGACACTCACCCCATGTTGTTCAATAAGCGGGGCCAACGGGGAGAGGTAAACATTAAAAAGAGTCGGGCTCAAGGCCGAGCCCTGAGGGACTCCACAAACTATAGGGCGTGACGGTGAGATGTGAGGATGCAGCAGTATTTTCTGGGACCGGTCTTCCAGAAAGGAACCAAACCATGATATAGTGGTCCCTGTCACTCCCAGTTGTCTTAATCTGTCAAGCAGGATCATGTGGGACACCGTATCGAACGCTGCCGACAGATCTAACAGCACGAGCATAGCACAGTGGCCATTATCCAAGGTCTCCCGGACATTCTCAGTTATTTCCAACAGCGCTGTCTCAGTGCTGTGTCCTGACCTGAAGCCAGACTGGGAGTCATGGAGAAGTTTGTTGGATTCTAGGTATTCGGATAGCTGTTTTTGTACTTCCTGTTCCAGAATTTTGGCCGGTGCTGGCGGGAGGGAGATGGGCCTGTAGTTTTTCAATTCAGCCGGATCTGCATCTACTTTCTTAAGGATAGGTTGAACAAGTGCAGTTTTCCAGACTGAAGGGTAGATACCAGTATTCAAAGAAGAATTCCAAAGAAGATTAAGGTGGGGGTTTAATAGTGGGGCCAGAAGTTTAAAAAGCCTAGCTGGACAAGGGTCGAGTGGAGATCCGGATTTCGTTTTTTCCAGCTGACTAAGAGAAGCCTCCAGGCTAAAAGGACTAAATTCGGACCAGGTATGAGGAAGGGGAGAGGAGGGGGGAGGTGGGGTAGTTAGTTCCCTTGTGGGAAATGAGGAGTAGATGGTTTGTATTTTGTCTTGAAAGAAGACAGAGATCTTCGCAGAGGGGACTATTTTGCTATGCGTTGAATCAGGTTTAATAAAATCTTGGACAATCTTAAAAATTTCTTTTGCAGAGTTATTGGCAGATTTAATTGGAGCTGCGATGTAGTCCCTAATGGACTTGCGCTTTGATCTATGAAAGTGTTTTAATGCTATTCTGTAAGCATTTTTAGACTCAGTATTATAGGTTTTTCGCCAGATCCGCTCGAGCTTCTTGCAGAGACTCTTCTTAATACGGAGTTCTGGAGTAAACCAAGGGGCTGTAGGTTTGTTTCTAGTCTGTTTCATAGATTTTAAAGGGGCTATAGTGTCTAGGGAGGATGTGACCCAGTGATTGAATATGATAGCATCCCGGTTGGATTCACCGGTCAGTTCTATAGAAATATTTTGTAGAACAGGACCTAAAGTATCAGGTGTAACTTTCCTCCAGTTCCTTCTGTTTTCATAGACAGGTTTCACCAGGTTCTTACACTTAGTCACGGACAAGTGGAATGGTATCAGACTATGGTCTGACCACGTGAGGGGAATAGGGTCCTTAGTGGTAAGGGTTGGAATGTTGGTAAAAATAAGATCTAACGTATGGCCTGCTACGTGTGTAGGCATGGAGACCTTTTGAATGAGATTTTGTCCTTTAAGAATATCAACTAATTGAGAGGCTAAAGTACACTGTTCGCTGTCCATATGGATATTAAAGTCGCCCAAAACTATAAAATTCGCATATTTCAGTGAAAGATCTGCGATGGCATCGCAAAGTTCCCATATCTCAGGAGGTTTAGAGTCAGGAGGTCTGTAGACTAGTACTCCTGCAATAGACAAGGTGGGGGAGATTTTAATGCTAAAGGACATTGCTTCTATCAGACCTGTTAGTTCAATTCTCGTGTGAAATCTCCCAATTGTCTCGTGTAATTACCGCCAACCCACCCCCCAATCTATTGCCAGCTCGATTGACCATGGTCATTTTGTAGCCAATAGGAATGGCCATCTTGATGTCCGGGTTGGAGCTTTCTCTCAACCAGGTTTCTGTGAGAAATATAAGATCCCAGTCACGAGATTCTAGCGTTAGCCAGACATCATCTGCATGTTTAGGGAGGGACCTACAATTAATTAGGCAAGCGTCAATAGTAGTTTTAGAGTTGGTAGGCAGTGTTCTGGAGGGGGAGGCCGTAGCTGTGACCTTACACTTTTTTCCTAACCATTCTCTATTGAACTTAAAGAGGCACGTGGGACAATGTAGGCACTGGCCAAATTGTAAATGTCCAATGGTGTCGGGATCCAAACAAGTTGGATTTCGACAGCTATTTGAACTTAATTCAAATATCTGTTCCCTGGACCACATTATTCTAGAATCTGAGCGAAAAACGGCAGTATGGCTGGCGCTGGACGCGGGCCGGGTGCAGACGGGCTTGCCTTAGGCGCGCGTCCGCTGCGCGTCCTCTGTCCCATCTGCTGATGTAGGGGAGTGTTAGACTGGCTCCGCCCCCTATCAGCGCATGATGGTGTCAGCCGTGTCAGCTGTGAGGACGTGATTAAGCTGTCCAGCCCTCCACGCAAACGGCACTCGCCGCGGTGGACCGGGGCTTAGGACAAGTGTACAATGTGCAAATAAGCAGGACAGCAGCAGGAGTTAAGTTCTTAAAACAATAAAATGCCAGTAAAAGATTAAAAACCACTTTCCCAATGCCCCTGAAGGTTTTAAGCGTTCCCTCTAGCGCAAGCGGCAGCATTAGCATCTACCTCGCTCCGCTGCGTGTCCTCTGTCCCATCTGCTGATGTAGGGGAGTGTTAGACTGGCTCCGCCCCCTATCAGCGCGTGATGGTGTCAGCCGTGTCAGCTGTTGAGGACGTGATTAAGCTGTCCAGCCCTCCACGCAAACGGCACTCGCCGCGGTGGTCTGGGGCTTAGGACAAGAGTACAATGTGCAAAAAAGCAGGACAGCAGCAGGAGGTAAGTTCTTAAAACAAAATGCCAGTAAAAGATTAAAAACCACTTTCCCAGTGCCCCTGAAGGTTTTAAGTGTTCCCTCTAGCGCAAGCGGCAGCGGCAGCATTAGCATCTACCTCGCTCCGCTGGCTGAAGTAGACTGTCAAGATCTCTTGGCTATAGCCTCGAGGCTTGATGTATGGCTCCCTTGAAAGCAGTACTCGGCTTCTGTACAAGACTCTTTTCGAGGTGAGCCCCAAAGGGTCTATCCTTGGGTGTCGGTCGAGGTATGGGTGTCCTTGGTGTTGCCTGTGTCCTAGGTGCAGGATTCGAAAGGCCCCAGAAGCTCTTGCTTCCTTGTAATCAGAGCCATCTGAAGAGATGGTGTTGCAGACTGGCCTTCCCCCTTAGAAAAATTTCACTCATAGTCTTCGGGCCATCTGGTGTTGACTCACAAGAGTCTAGACACTGCGTTTTATAATACGCCCAGCGACGCTCCCTTCTGTAGCGTATTGTCGTTTTATTTTTAAAGGAATGTAGACTAAGAAGTTTGCTTCCTCACTGTCTCGAGGAAAAAATAAGTTGCACATTCTATAATGGTGTGACTATGGGAACTTCGAATTGTACTTAGGCTAGACCTGGAAGGGTGTGCTCTCCGTAACTCCCCTCCTACACTCCTAATTCTCATATGCTCTGGTTTTAGAAACCCCTTAGGTTTGGGTCGAATTTGAAGAGGTGAACATAAAGAGAATATACATTTTTTAGCAAGCAGGAAAATCTGGTCGCTGGAGTCAAATTGATAAGGATTTTAGCTCAAGGTCCCGAAACACGAGATGAACGTCCAAACCCAATTGTGGGAAAAAAATACAATCGGAGATAGAGTCTTTGTCCCGGTGCACTTTGAGCTTCAGGAATGAGTCACAAGTTATCTCAGGACCAAAAACTTCTTAAAAGAAAAACAACTTGCAATCGTCCATATCAAACACTAGATGGCTGGATTGATTAGAACATGTGATCTACAGCAGCACATGCTACAAACATATATTTATAAGGGAAAGGGATGCCTGAGGAAAACTGACATGGCACTGGCCCACATGAGAGAATATTGTGGCCTCAGTTAATACTGAATGTTTGGCACAGTACCATGGTGCATCGCTTGTGACATTGAAGAATTGCAGTACCTCATGTATGCATCCCTATAATTGGCCCAGCGGTCCAAACGTCACATTGATGCAACATTATGATGCTTCTCTCAGTATAACATGTCAGAGTTTTCATCTTTTGCATTATGTACGTGCTGCTGACAGTGTGCCATGGACAATGGCAATCTGTACTGTTCTTTTTTGTTTATACGAAACTAATAAAAAGTATTTAAAATATAAAGGCCCACCTTCAAATGTGAATCACAGATGTAGATATTCTCAAAACTAGTCTAAACATACAAATGCTGTCCTCCACTTATGAATAGATGACTCTTGTGTTCCAAGAAAAATCTGAGAGAACCTAATGTTCTTCTGAGTCACAATCGACACCAATGGTTTGTGCAATTTGTGGACTTCAACATAGACAATGGGCTGTAGGAATTTTTGGTTGAATTCAAAACAGACACCAAAATTAAACTATGGCATGTGCAATAGCTACTTCACTAGCTCTTATTTCAGCACATTTATTAATGAATCCTAACGTGCTATCAAACATTACACGCATATCAACGAGATATATTAAGCTTAAACTTTTACTAGGTTAGGGTAGAAGTAATGTGATGGACATGTGTATTCCAATTTCACAGTTATGCACGGTTAAGGGGGCAGCAGCATACTGGTACTCAGTCATGTTTGCCCGCAAAGTAATGGTATTCTGAGAAGATGGCAACAAAAGAAATGGTCCAAGACTCATGTCAAAACCAGGCATGATGCAATTAACTCAGTGTCAACTACAGACATAACTTTTATAAAAAGTTTCTATTGTTTATTAATCTCATTTAAAAAAACACAGACAATACTAGACATACATGTGTATATAACTCATCAGTACAGTAAATCAATCATACAATTTGAAAACAAACAACATAAATACAATGAAATATGTTACAAAAAATCCAAAATTGGGTACAATAGAAAATTAATTAAATTGATAACGGAATTATAAAACCAAAATTGGTTGAACAGTGGCTACAAGATGGATCTTCTTCAATGCGCGTTTCGGCGCACACTGCGCCTTCATCAGGAAAAGCCACAAACAGTGTCCTTGAATAAGTGCGAAGGATGAGGTATAATTCCTACAAGTCGTCAAAGTAGGCTGCTAGGACCGATAAACAGCAATTCAATTCTTAATTATGCTTGAATAGCTGGTACACAATGAGCCAAGTATGACGCTTTTGATTGTTTAACTTTGCAAAGGTCGATGTGAAAAAGTGAAGGAATTATATAAGACTGCCAGAAGACTGAAGTCAATGGTTAACGCTCTTGATTGTGCTCAATGCGCTGGCACACGATATATGAAACACGAGAAATTTAAAAAAACTCTTCAAGAGTCGATGTAAGTTCGGTAATGGTAAACAGCCTGCGGTCTGGCGTCTTGGATAAACGCTTGATACTAGCGGAGTAGTTACGTTCGCACTTCTGCAAGATCTTTTTCACATCGACCTTTGCAAAGTTAAACAATCAAAAGCGTCATACTTGGCTCATTGTGTACCAGCTATTCAAGCATAATTAAGAATTGAATTGCTGTTTATCGGTCCTAGCAGCCTACTTTGACGACTTGTAGGAATTATACCTCATCCTTCGCACTTATTCAAGGACACTGTTTGTGGCTTTTCCTGATGAAGGCGCAGTGTGCGCCGAAACGCGCGTTGAAGAAGATCCATCTTGTAGCCACTGTTCAACCAATTTTGGTTTTATAATTCCGTTATCAATTTAATTAATTTTCTATTGTACCCAATTTTGGATTTTTTGTAACATATTTCATTGTATTTATGTTGTTTGTTTTCAAATTGTATGATTGATTTACTGTACTGATGAGTTATATACACATGTATGTCTAGTATTGTCTATGTGTTTTTTAAATGAGATTAATAAACAATAGAAACTTTTTATAAAAGTTATGTCTGTAGTTGACACTGAGTTAATTGCATCATGCCTGGTTTTGACATGAGTCTTTGACTGTATTTGACCATATGATTGCCTAGGGATTTATTTTCACATATATTATTGCCCTGCCCTAGGGTTCTTTATTCCTTGCAGGGGGTCCTTGTTATTTACATTAACAAAAGAAATGGTAGCAGCACGCCTCTTTCCTAATTCTCCATGTGCTTATGCTATGCACAACACACCATCCACCAAGACTACATAGAGCACCTGCATCATACAAACTACTGTGTCCAAACTGTGTCAGGGTTAGAAGATAAAGAAATTAACAAACATTCTGCCACTGAAAAATCCTCAAAAAGAAAACAAATAAAGGCTGCATGAAGGCTTGTACTTTGGGAACCATGTTTCCTAGGCACACATCTCTCAGGGCCCAAAATCCTACTTACTTGAGTCTGCAGGAAGGCACTCTAGCTGGTGCTATTTGAAACCTGGCTCCCCTGGGCTCCCAGTCCTTCCTGTTCTTGCTGTTGATGTCTTTCCTCTTCAACCCATCCTCCGAGCTGCAGGCCTCGATAGGCAGACATGTGACCAGAGGAAGCAGAGTGCAGATCTGTACCTAAAGTTAGAAAATGTGTGAAAGGTTTATTTTTTGCCCTTAGGGGTGCAACGTAAACAAGGAGAAAACATGCACGCTGAACAATAGAGATAGGGAAGCGATAGCTATAATTCAGATAGCTAAGACATTCAGGGCTAGAACCTTAGTCTGTGAAAAAAACAATGCTCACAATCCAAGCAAATGTACATAAAACAATAAAAAATATCATGAAAAGGACAATAGCATCCTTCAAAATCAAGATCTTAATAATTTTTATTGTGCCGTCAGTTCTTTCAACTCAGTGTGCTGCAATAATATTCCATCCCATTGCCTTTCAAAAGTAAGAAAGCAACAGCACTTTTCAAGTACGTAATAGGACCGCCAGGGAACTATCTCTGTACATGGGTAGATACATGTTTATGCCGACCCATCTCTGTAATTGGTTAACTTATCAAGAGTGTCTCATACTGATGTTCTCAATGCCTCTATAGCAGAATTTTCCTATCTAGAAGTTAAGTGTGACTGTAACCCCTGACGCCATTCTTTCCAGTGACCTCTTAGAACAGGATCACTCTAGACAACGCAAGGGTATCACAAGTGGATTAAAAAAATTCAGCATAGACAGAACAGAAGAAAAAAAATATGAATTAGGCACTTTCATAGAAATACAGAACTAGCAACATAGCACAATTTGATTAACAGTAAATATCTGGCATGGATTACTTAGAACAAAAAACACAAATCTCTTAGAGATCTCTCATGTAGTGTTACTTAATATAATAAAACAAAGAGCATAATGGACCATGAAAGGGTGACTGGAGAGCAACCACTTCAGCAATTAAGCAACTTTATTTGCAATACATCATAACTTCAGTGGAGTATCCTCTCTATGCCCATGGTTACAGGTCTCCTGCATCAAACTCTTCTACAAATTATTTCCTTACCAGAGTCTGAGGTGTGCCCTCTCTGCGCGGATGCTGCCTGCCACACTCCCTGGTGCTGACCTAGCCCATGCTGCTGCTGTTGGTGGACCTGGGAGAAAAGGAAGCAAGGCATAAGCCATAGAATAGGTACTCACACACCAACAGAAGCAATACCACCCTGAGTGATACACCTGAAAGAAAGAATTGAATGTCTAGTGCACGGTCAATAAGATTAAAGCACAGGAGCGGTCTGCCCTGCACATGCTCACTCCGGCCAAGAGTGAGAGGACGTGCATCTTCACATTGAGGACAAGCACTAAGCGATGGTATTTGCTCACTGTCACTGAGGCTTGTGCCCTCCACAAATTACTCAACTAAAGTCAAAGGTCCGGCTGATTCATCATAACCGCTCCATTATAACGAGTATAAAGCTGGCCCAAAGATAACAATCCTGATTCCCACTCCAGAAGTCTCTGCTTGTTCTGTGCTCAGGCCGATATTGGTTGAGGGCACACTAACTACAACCCTATTACACAAAGACTGC
Source organism: Calotriton arnoldi (assembly GCA_963921515.1). Classification (NCBI taxonomy): domain Eukaryota; kingdom Metazoa; phylum Chordata; class Amphibia; order Caudata; family Salamandridae; genus Calotriton; species Calotriton arnoldi. Next base: position 2,952,140 of record CAWUFW010000455.1, on the reverse strand, counting down.
TCATCTGATGCACTGCACATACCTACAGCTCACTAAGTGTAACTCTTCCCATTCACATAAACTTTACCATCAGTAACTTCAGGCACAGTACCATGCTATGTTGGCAAACAGACCCTGACAGCACCACCACCAGTCACATCATGTACGAAAGAACGACCACAATCACGTTGTGCAAACGCAGCCTAGTATAGACAAAAACCTTATGCAGATGCCCAGGTTGCCCTAACACAAAGTTACTAATAGCATCCCTCTCAAAGATCATGTCAACGTTTACCATGTGTGTATGCACATGCCCACATACCTACACAAATGCCATAAGCAAATATGGGTGGCAGATCACGAAGACACTACCAGAAATTCGATCATGTGTGCAAAACAGCTTTATGTACAAAGGCACTGCAAGCACACATCTCACACAGTAATACTATCCTTCGAAACACACAGTGCTGGGGGTGGAGCTTGGCTACCGACAAAGATGGTCATCTGACCCTACAGCTTCTGATCGCCGTTGCTCACTGGAGGGGATACTACCCTGTTTGGGCAGCACCTACCAGCCCCATGGCCTGCATCATACTCCTGACCTCCCTGAGCATCCCTAGATGCCTTTCGTGGCCCTTGTCGAGGACTTGAGGGTCCAAAGATCTTGACGGCCTTCCTTGCCCCGGATGACTGGCCTTTTCTGGTGGTGGTCGCTGGTGCCCCTCATCCGCGGAGAGAAGGCACACCCAAGATGTCCCCCTGTTTCAGGGTCTGGATCGTCTTCTCCTCTTGATTAGTCGCCTCCGCGATTCGGACAGGCATCCACAGCAGGCCCCGCTTGAGTGCCCCCTCTACTGCAAACCAGTTTGGGGGTTGCCTTGGCTTGAAGGGCATGTTCTCCCACCCCCACTGGCCCCCCTCCCCCAACACCTCTCCTCCTCCCTGGCTGGTGTGCCCTGCTAAATTCCGCCGCAAGCCTGATGCCCTCAGGGGACGGAGGTGTCCATGTGAAGTCTGTTTTTTTTTCAGCATTCCGTCCATCATCTGTTGCTGCAGCACTTTTCGCCCAAAGCGGGATGGATATGTCCAGACGTGGGTCCCTTGCTCACTGTGGTACTGGATTCAAGCTAGCCTGGCTGATGAGGGGTGTTACCCCAAAACCGATCCCAGGATGCTTGTTTCCAGTCCAGGGAGGACCCGGCTTGGCAGTTAGGGCTGGACTGTTCCCATGAGGAGCAGAGTCAAGACTGTTTTGCATGTGGCTGTGTCCAAACTGGGGTGGCGTAGTGAGCAAAAGAACTATGAATTTAATCCAGATCTCATGACTGGGGGTGAATGTTTTATTCATTCAGCATTGCGTCCATTTATTTGTTGCCGCAGCACTTTTCTCAGTGGCAAGGCAGCCCTTTAGGGAGAGATCCTCCCTTGCCCCCAGAGAATGCCCATTTTGGCTAGCCACCCAAAATCTCGCTTCATTGGTGGCACAAGATTTACTATCTCAGCCTTAAGTGCATCTGCAGACGCTGCGATCTCCCAACACCCCACTGCCTCGCCCCGATTGCTTCAACTTACTCTCTGGTGCATCAGCCCTAGGCACCGGGGCCTGGCATTGCTGGACACTTGCTCCCACTGCGGCTCCATCCTCATGCCTGTGCACCACCAGTGGGGGTTTACCACCCAACCTGAACAGCTTTTCTGGTTTGTTTTTCTCCGATACTACGATGGCGGGTAGACCGGGCTGGACAATTGTGGTAGGTGGTTTCTCACCCTGCTTCCTGCCACAGGTCCTGTAGCTTTCAGGGACTATACCTGCTGAAGGGGAACAGCACATCTGCTGCAGGACTCTTGCTCGCTAACTGTGACAGTTGTCCACGGCTTCCGGGAAGGCAACCTGCCAGCTGCTCTTCACTGTGGTCAAGGCCCAGCAAAAACCTCCATCGTTGGCGCTGCTGAGGGACACAGAAGACCCAAAGGACCGCATCCTACAGGAAACCATGGCAGTGAGTCATGGGCTTGAAGCAATCGACACCAGGATCACAGACCTCACCGCTGACACGAAATCTATCTGGATGGAAATGGGGGTGGTCCAGGGGCAACGAGATGACATTGGCACCCGTCTAACTGCACTGGAATCGTAGGCGAAACAGACTGACACCTGGGACTCTGAACATTGGTGTGTACGTCATAAGTTCACAGTCTTGGGAAACAAACGTCGGAAGGACAAAATAAGCTTTTTTGGCTTCCTCGAGAAGGTTGTGCGGTACGAGGTGAGGTGCTTCGTCTGTGACTTGCTCCCACGCTTTATGGGACTGACCTGCACACCACCTCTGGAGACCCAAAGCTCCCATCGTATCTGCACCCGCAGACCTGCCAACAGTGATAGACCCCGCCCAATCAAGGCAGGCAGACACTGGAAGTGGCCTGCAACCATGTACCCCACGACTATGAAGACCAGAGAGACCAACAAAAGGCGGAGGGCCTTACTTGCTCTTCGACCTGTAGTGCATAAATGGGACATTAAATACGGATTGCTGGAACCAGCCCGCATGTAGACCACCATGGATGACAAGTCCAGTGACTTTCTAGAGCTGGAGGACTTGCGAGATTTTTTGGGCACTTTGCAGGACTTCACTATGGACCCAACTTGACCCCTCCCAAATTCATGCTCGCCGCTGAAATCATCCGGGGCCTCCGATGCGGCTGGAGATGACCACCGGGTCTCCTCCCGGCACCCTGCAGCACCGGACGGAGCCCTTGTGCTCTCGCGGGTCAGGGACAAAGCCTGCATGGGGTGGAGGTGCTTTACTCCTACCCCCAAGCAGGAACAGCATTCAGGGCGATGAGCCTCAAAGGCTTCCTGGTGCTTCACTCCTACCCACAAGCAGGAACAGCATTCAGGGCGATGAGCCTCAAAGGCTTCCTGCCCTTTGAAATGCTAGCCAGGGTCTCTCCAGCTAGTAAAGATGCCCGCACCCCTGACCAAGCCCCACTTTTGGCGGCAAGGTCGGTGGGAAAATTAGTGGTCAGGAGAGGAGTGTCCCCTCTCTGCAGGACCACCCCTAAGGTGCCCTGGACCAAGGTGACCCCCTCCTTAGAAAATCCTACATATTGAATGGAAGGATTTTAGCCAATCAGGTTGGAGGGTGCCCCCTCCTCAAAGGGAGGAGCCATACAAAGGGTGTCGTCATCATAAAGGCAAGTAGCCCATTGGCTACCATCTGCCTGTACCTGTAACGCCCTAAATTCAGTATTTCAAGGGCACCCTTGATCCTCAGATTCCTGCAACCTACGAAGAAGGACAAAGAAGACGCTGTGCAGCAAAGCCTGAAGACTCCTATAGACTTGGCCCCAGCTCTACCGGTGAGTCTCCAACTTTAAAGTCCCTGCAAAGAAGGCGACTCCTGTCCTGTTGCCAGTGACTTCCAAAAACCCGAGGAAGTCTGCCTGCTCTTCAACAAAGATTAGATCTCCAGAGGACAGAGGTCCTCTCCAGAAGACTCCAATTACAAGGACTCCGGATCCAGCTGAGACCGTGACTCCTGCCCACTCTGCACCAGACGCCCATGGCCCGAGTCTGAGTAACTCATCTGTCCAGTGAAGTCTCTCCAGCGATCCTAACCTCGACACCATCGGTGGCTGACCTCTCCTGGACTCCACAAAGACGCCTGCAGCCTCATCACGAAGGGTCCCCCCTGACCGCGACCAGCTCCAGTAAAGAAAACCCGATACCGAAAGGCACCCCTGCACCCTCACCCCCCATACTTCGGGGAGCTCAGTCGACGAAACCTTTTGCAAAAACATTCACACTGTACCTGAAAAGTATTGCTGTTTTAAACTAGTACGTACCTGCAACTGAGTTCTCTTGGTTTTAAAATAAAAGTAACAAAGTAATATTTTTGTACAAACAATTGGTCTTGGATTCAGTCTTTAAGTGTGTGTAATCATTTCTTGCCTGAGCGTGTACAACAAATGCTTAACACAGGCCTCTGATAAGCCTGACTGCTCAACCACACTACCACTAAAGAGTGTAAGGTATTATCTACTTTAACCTCTGTAAAGCCTCTGGTGATCCACTGCACACTATACCATACTTTGGTATAGTATATACAGAGCCAGCTTCCTACACTTGCTACTCAGATTAATTTCCTGTACAGTCCTCAAGACTCGGACAGATCCCGAGGGTAGGTATGCCTTGGCCTGCCTTGAAATCCTTGTCAAGACTCATTGTGTGGGGTCAATCTATGCCCTAGTTGGGATTAAAGAAACATTCCTCCTTCATCTCAACTGCCCCCCTACGGAGTTAGGTACTGCACCCATCCTTCAAGACAGGGACTGGAATTTGTCTGTAGACGCTGTGCTGGACCGTTCTGGCCCGTTAGATAGGGCCGTCAATGCGGATAGAGCAACCCTCCGGGACATACAGGAGGACCATGGCATCCTCGACATCTTGAGCCTTCTTTATGCGACTGACAAGTTCTACACTTACCTTTCACCTGTACAAGCACCCAGTCCAGATATTTTCTCATCTCACAATCTCCGATGTTGATGGTGTTGGATGCTCATATACTGGAGGGCTTGCTCTCCAATCACTCCCCGGCCAGCCACATGCTGAACCTCGGACTGTCGCAACCGATCCGAAAACACTGGCGTTTCAACGTCTCTTACTAGAAGATGCCTGAGAGAAAAAAGCTTCTCCGATCGCACCTTAAAACCTATCTAGATGATAATGCGGGATCTGTTACATCCGCACAGAGCCTATGGGCAGAAACGATGGTCACCATTAGGGGTCAACTTATGTACGCGCAGTCTTGCACACCAAATAAAGGGTGGCCCAGCAGACTCTCCCTAGAAGTGACAATTTAGGACCCAACTCTGGCCTATTCCTCCAACCCTAAAGAGCCACCCCACTGTCAGCTGGAGAAAGCAACCTTGACGCACCTTCACCTCAAAGGTTGGAACATGCACTCCCATAAGCGTAGGTACAGCCACTACAAACAGGGTGAAAAGGCTGGTCAACTACTCACGCCCCAGCTCCGACAACAGGAGGCGGCTTCCACCATCCTGGCTATTAAAAACCGAACTAGCAGTCTCATCATCTATCCCTAAGAGGCAACGGATACTTTCACGTACTACAGAGACCTTTACACCTCAGAAGCTGTCACTGATGAGGCTGGAATCAATAGGTTCCTTAGTTCGGTCTGTCTCCCCCAACTGAATGATGATGGTTGGGCGCCATTCCCAGGAGCAATCACCAGAGAGGACATCGTGCAGGCCACCATTGCTGCATCCTTTGAAGCAGAACTCCCGGGGAACAACGTTCCCCGTAGAATTCTACAAACGGACAACCTCAGACATGACAATCTCTTGAAGTGGCCTATAAGCAGGTGGAGCGAACGGGCAGCTTAGGGCTGATATCCAACAAAGCCCTTATAACGGTGCTCCCCAAGCTGAGTAAGGACTCTCTGTCCTGCGACAGTTCTTGACCCATACCTCTTCTGAATGAGAATATCAAAATCCTGGCCAGTGTGTTGGCAGTCCGGCTTAAGAAAGTCATCCTACACCCATCCACCAAACACAGGTCAGTTTCCTCTTGGCCCGAAATTTGCACAACCATCTATGAACACTGGCTCGTGTGCTTTGTCAGACCAAAGACTTGCTGTGTGAGGCACTAGCACGGTCTCTCAATACCAAAAAGGGGTTCAAACGCATAGAGTGGGGATACCTTTTCGCAACTCTTCAAACATTCGTCATTGGAGACGATTTCATAGTTCAAGTCCGTTGGCTGTACGATACGCCCACGGCACAGGTAAACTAAGGGGGCTTTTATCGGCCCCCTTACCAATCAGGGCTACTGATTCCACTGAACACATTCCCGCCTCAAACATTTGGGCTTCTACATCAATAAGGGTCTGGACTGCATGACGACAGATAATCTAGAACCTCTTCTAGACCGACCCGAGCGGACTTTGCCAAGTGGACACACATTGATCTCTCCCTCTGGGGACGGGTGCAGGCTGTCAAAATGGTAACCCTCCTTAGATTCACATATGTCTTAGGCATACTCCCATTTTCTATCATGATCTTGCTGCTCCGATCCATTGATAGGGCCATCAAGGGCTTCATCTAGGGCTACGCCAAACTGCGCCTGGCAATGACCAAAACGTTCCCTCGATTGAGCACTACTTCTTAGCACTCAACTCGTCTTTGTGCAGCAAGGGGTAATAGACCCCCAACCCTCTTTGGGTCCTAATAGAGAGGACCATATTGCAGAGCCCACCTGGCCTTCACCTGCTTTATGCGTACAGGGTGCTTCCGTCGTACTCTGCTAACCCCATGAGCAGGTCTTTGGCGCAGGCCTGGAAACGTACCCATGCCTTACTCTCGACTGACCCCCACTTGCACAAGGGGGCGCCCACTTTGGCAGAATGTTTGAATCCACATTAGGAGAGCTTTGCCTGACTGGCCTATTTGGCGGCACGCGGGCATCGATACACTTTCTCAGATTCTCGATCATGGATACCTCCAATCCTTTACAGCCCTAATGGAGGAATTCCACCTCCCCGCATCAGCAATGGAAATATCTCCAACTCTGTCACTGCCTCTTCAGCAGTTTGGGTGCGACACCGTGGGCCTTAGGACCCTCCCCCATTGTTACCCATCTTCGCCTTTGAGGTTGATACAGCGAAGTGATGTTGAGTCTGTATGATATGGCATAAGTACTCACTGCCCCAATCACAGCGCCTGCACGCTGTGTGGCAGGCAACACTGCACATCGATTATGATGATGAGGACTGGCTTGAGCATCTTGAAAACTTGGATTGTGGAGTGAGGGAGTCTAAGACAAAATTCTGTCTTTTTAAAACAGTACAGGATTGGTACTGGATCCTCTCCAAATTAGAATGTGCAGGACTGCTAAACCACTCATGATGCTGGTGCTGCAACCTCACCGGCTGTGACACGCTACATATCTTATACGATTGCCACAACCTCTGAGGTCTAAGGACGGCAGTGACGAATACACTTTGCAGAACCCTGCATCACCCCTACCCACTGCCTTTTCAAGTGGTACTCCTACATGACACAACAGACATTTTCTTGATGGCCCCCCCCCAGGAGCGCAGTTTTCTTGCCATGGCATTGACCAGGGCCAAGTTATGTATCCTGAGGCACCGGCGTCTCCCCGCACATGCAGAGTGGTTAACCGAAATATTCAAAGCTGCTTCCTACGAGAAGCTCATTTACACTCGGGACTGAAAAACTAAATACTTATCTGCAGGTGCGGGCCCCGTTCCTGACTGACGGCTCATGACATTGGCCAGGAGAGACAAACCTACTTTGACCCCTGACCCTCATTTGGGACTGATCCTCATCTAATTGAACACTTTAGTTCCTGGCATCTCCATGTGCTAACCCACCCCCTGGGGTACCTACAAATAACCTGTGGAATGCCTTTGGCTTTGTTTCTCTTCACATATTCACACACCCTGAGTAGACAACCCTCCACCTCCACACCGTTTCTTCCTCTCCCCCCCCCAACCCATTTGTCTTCCCAGTTCCCAGTAGCTACCTGTTTGTTTCTCAATGTTTGATTTCAGGGCTCACCGCTAGTGCCCTTGGTAACTTCATTGATGTTACTACTGTTGTATTTTACAATACCTCACAGCACTGTTTTGCTGAGCTTGTACTATGTACTTTGTATTTATTACTTTGTACTTTGATAAATAAAAATAAAAAAGACAGTGCTATCAATGGCACCTCGTGTATTGGTCAAACACAGTCAGTCACACAGAAGATGCCACCATTCTTTAGATCACACAACACAACCTGCATTCTATTTTTGCTTGCATAACACACAGAGATAACGGACCTTGTGCACACTGCTTGCACCCAGACACAGGCCTGATACTTATTTTGTGCTGCATACCCTTTGCTGACCTAGCACAAATGCATTGCTGCCATTCAACTTGTCAACAAGCCCATACTAGCTTCACACAACAAATGTATTGTCACTACGCACCTCATGCATGTAGATTGCTTGAAGGCTCATCTCGGCTGAAGCAAATTCTGAGACGATTAATGAAGAGCGGGAGATGCTGTGGACCTTTGAATCACCTTCTGTCATGCTGTGTGAAAACAAATAACTACGTCAGTTATCAGGAGGCGTGCTCACATACAGAACAGTGGGCTCCCTCCCCACTGCCTCTTACCCTAAGAAAGAGAGACACAGTCTACATCTTCAGATGTACATATACTCTGGTGTATGCATTGCTCCAACAGTGACGTTTGTTGATAGAAATAAAAGAGGATTATCAGACTTGGGTAATATTGGAAATTTTGTGTGCAACAGACATGAAACATCTTAAGCTATTGACCATGGGATTCTTGCTGTTATTGTCCTCTATCAACAGCAGGGTTTGCACAGGTAACTTGATGGAGCGCCAGCGACTGCTCCAGACCGTCTGCTGTACGTCACTACTCTAAGACCCACTTAGGAACATTTACAAACAAGCATTGGCATAGCCAATAGGTCTCGCCTTTGGGACCTTATAAGTGTTTAGCCATGCAACACTTGATGTTGTTGCACCAAGGATATTGTGCTGGATAACTTCAGCACAATATCCTTGGTGCAACAACATCAACTGTTGCATGGCTAAACACTTATAAGGTACAAGGTTTAGCCATGCAACAGCTGATGTTGTTGCACCAAGGATATTGTGCTGCAAAACTAAATACTTATAAGGTCCCAAAAGCGAGACCTATTGGCTATGCCAATGCTTGTTGCATTTGTCACCCCGGGTGGAGGTGCATGCGTGCAGCCGCTGCGGGGCTTCGGGGGGTTTGAAGGGATGGTGTCGTCCAAGAGATGCTCAGGCACAGTGTGGGATAGGTTGAAGGGGGAGACTAGGGAGGCGCGGGCTGCTGGGGGATGGGGGGAGGGCAGGTCGCGGAGCTGCAGGCGAAAGGTGGAAGGATGGGGGGACTAGGATGCAGGGAGATGATGGGAGTGGCTGGGGCAGTGGATCGCGTTCGCAGTGGACGGCCTGAAAACATTGAACAGTAAGCGAAGATGCGCAACTTATAAACAGAACCTCTACGTCCCCCTAAGTACGGCATCTTGCTATGGGCCCGGGAACTATAAGTATTAAACGTACGTTAAACAACCAATGTCCAGCTACATATAATCCCTAAATTAATAAAAGAAATTCATCCAATGTGAAAGCCGACCTTTCCGTTTCTGTACCTCCTGTGTCTTGCTACTGTTGTGGCCCGCCATAAAAAACACACAATAAAGGCGCAGATTTGTAACATAAAAACCGGACCTGTACGTGCAGCTAAGTGCGCGATATTGCTATTGGCCCGGAAAATAAATATTAAAGGCACGGCAATATTAAACGCCCACGCCAAGCAACATTGAATACCCCAATTAATAAAGCAAATTAACATCTGTAAAAGTGTAGTTTTCCGTTTCCATACCTGTGTTGCTGTTACCATTTTGGCCCGCTAAAAAAGCCCACAATAATAAGCGCGAATTGGCAAGATAAAAACACGACATGTACGTACTCATAAACATAAGAGAAAATGCCAGACGTCCAGCTACACATAATCCCATAAAACCATACGTCGTCATTTTACTAGCTTTCCTGCGCAACTATTAGGCAAGCGTGATAATATAAGCAATAATATACTGTGCTCCAAAAAGGGTTTGGTATAATAGCAAAGCTTAATAAAAGCTGCATAATAAATTCTAGCAAAAAGAGCATTTTTTGGTTTCATTTAAAATGTATTGAAGCAAGCATTAAGACGGCAAAAGTACAAGATGTAGCTTTGTATTGTATAGTAACTTACCGTATTTGTTAGCAACAGAAGTATTGAAGCTTCCAGCTTTGGCAATGTATAGGTAAGGCTTTGGCTCAAGAAATGTTTGCAAAAACTTGTTCTGTCCCATTTAAGTACACGAATAGGTAATAAACAAGCGCGAGCGCCTCGCGCAAGTAGGGAGTGGGGGGGGGGGGGGGAGGAGTGCGGCCGAGAGCAGGCAGCGTTTCCCTTGCGGGAGCGAGCGGCGCCAGGAGAGATAATTGATAACACATGGCGAAAAAGCTCGCTCCAGCAAGGGAATCGCCAGACGTGCACGCGTTGCCATTGGAAGCAATGCAACGCGTGCACGTTTTTGCCCGCAAAGCTGTGCCGATGACTAAAGGTATTTTTCCTATGCATCGCATGCGCGCTGCGTAGGCGAGACCTAAAAATGGTGCAAGTCATTTAATTTCAGTATGATTATTGCAAAGTGTAGAGGAAGATCACACCTATAAATCTACTGTGTTAAATCGTGATCATTGTATCCTTGATATAAACAATTTTTCTACTCTCATTAATTTCTAACCTATGTCAATGCCTTCCTGCCTCACTTTATAAAATGCATTAATTGAATATTGTATGGATGGACCAACAACTCAGTGTTTCTTTGCTTTGCTTCTGAAGAACGACTCTGTGACGGTGTAGTAAAAAATATTAACTGCTTAGATTAACTTGTTGCATGCCGACCACATGTTTTTGTTTTTTTTAGTTCTGCCAGGTCGGCACCCTCTAGAAAGGAGGTGTAATATTCTTCCGCTAACCTTTGTAAGGATGTTGAGCGAAAACAAGTGAGGGTGGCTAAAACTACCCTCGAGTAGTGAAGTTTCTTACATTCCTAAATGCAAAAATATTAAATACATTTACAGTATTGCAATTTCAATATTTTCTGTAAAAACAAAACCTGTGTCTGTTTAGTTTTCATTTATTGCAGGTAATACTAGCTAATGTGGATGACTAGAAAACAGTGGAAAAACAAAATTATTTATGTGTCAAAAATGTACATAATCATGAACATAAAAGATTTCATTCTTCCAAACGTTTTGGGGTGTATGCGACCTTTGCATACCACAGGAAAATTTTGCTCTGTGTTAAACAGGATATTTCCAGAAGGGAACATAAGCAAACCTAGGTGGCTTTTGCTTTAAAAAGGACTTATAGACACAAGTCTAAGCAATTTAAACCAGCCTTCCCCTATTGATGCAATGTAAATACAATTTATGCAATGTTGTTCTGTTTCTGAAAATGTACATAAGCTTAAAACAATGGAATACATTTTGACACAAAGCAATTCCCTGTAGGTCACACAGACTCAAACAATAGCGGTTCCCTACCGGCCAGTGACTACGCCCGCATCAATCTGGGGTGGGACTATGTTCCCCAGATTTTCATTTTCAAGGTGGGGCACTTGAAAATCGCTATCCTTACACGCAGCGGCGAGTCAGTGAGTAGGAGACACGCTTGAAAAGCGCTTTATTAACCTTGCAGCCCGTATTAGCCCATCATAGCCTGTCAGAGGCTAGGCGGGCCAACCCTCTTTTGTTTGTAAGGTAAGAGGACACCAGTTGTTCTGTGCTTTGCTACTGTCACATGTGGTATACCATGGGTAAAAGGAAGACGAGAACAGGTGCCTCTGGGGGGAGATACAATCACCACTGTTGACTCCTTTTTGGTGAGGGCGGCGAGTGCCATCTCTAAAGAAAGTGCTTTCACCGGACGGAGAATTTCACTGTAGACCACTAGTAGTGTCCTAGACCTACTCCTCCAAAATTATGCAGAGGTGATAGTTAGTAAATAGCCAGAGGAAATTACTCAGCCGGCTGTCAATTTTGTAGCCGGCATGGAGGACTCATTCAATGGAGACAGTACGCCCCCTGTAGAACCCCCAGGCAAAAAGAAGTGTGGGGGGGGGGGGGTCTTCGGGGCAAAAAGGGGTGGGTGTTTCCAGTAATCGCTCCCAGAGGCCCAGGTGGTTCCATAGTCTATGTTTGAGCCGGTTCTGGGGAGGCATCAGAGGGGCCCAGCCATAGTGTGTCAGGGGGCCAGAATGAGTTGTTATCCTCATGTGGGGGATTCATCTGGCTACCCAGGTCATGAGTGCCATTGTGCAGGAGGGCACCACCAAGGTATACCCCAGCGTAGGAGCAGCAATCATAATGGACCGGCCATGAATGAGTCCTATAGGTCCCATGGGTCACATATGGCTCGGGTGGATAACGCTGCACCATTGAGGCTTCCTGCCCAAATCAGAACCCCTAGGTATTTTAACAGGGCTACCTCCTATTAAGCAGGGTGGGAGGGAGTCTACAGCAGATCTCATACATAAGGTAACACATCGGTGTGACAATACTTTAGTGAATGGGCATCTTCTGTCCCCCTCCAGATCATAATGGCAAGAAGAGTTTGGGTGGGATGAAATGTGAAGAAAAACATTGAGGGGGATTGCATCATAGTTCATCTAAAGCACCCCAGTTTCACTACAAATTTTGTACAAAGCAGTTTTCTTGCACAGGACTAGGCTACAAGGATCAGTATTGTTCCCCTTCAGTATTTTTACCCCACTCTTTCTTCCCACTCAGTTGGCACGGGCTAGTCTGTTCTAGAGGACCCACGCAATGACCCAGGGAGAGGTCTCTAGGCTGGAATTACCACTCAATAGCAGGTTTGCTCCCTTGAGTGGGCTGGATGGGAACAACTGACTGACACCACAACAGGCTTTATCTAGTAGCCCTAGGCCTCGGGGCATATTGGGTGGTGATACTGTTCTGATCAAAGACACAAGTTCTCACACCCACCCTATTAAAAGTTCTGACTAGGAATATCGCTGGTTTGAGGCATAAAAGGGATATTGAAAGGTGGCTGGATTTCCTTGAGGAAAACCACATTGTGGTCATGCAGGAAACATGGGATACAGAAAAATCCTTCTATTTAGATGGGTTTTCCTCTTTTTTAAAGTTGCGTCCCCTTCTCCTGAAGCGTGCCAAGGGTGGCATTCTTGTTTCAGTCTCCCTTAAGATCCATTGTACTCCTATTTTGGTAGCAGATAACTCGCCTAACTTCTTGGCAGTTGAGCTGGCGTTTAAAAATAGCTCCCCTTTGTTGGTGGTGAATTTTTATAACTTCTTTGGTAGGAGCTCAGAAACAGACCACATCCTTGCGTTGAAGTGCTTTTTGGAAAGCTATGAGGAGAAATGGATCGCCTACTATCAGGTTAGAATATTGGGCGACTTTACCATCTATTTATATTTGCAAGGCTGTGTCTTCGTAAAAGGACCATTAGATGTAAGAACTGTGGTAACTCATTTCGAACACTCAGAGCAAGGTAACTTGCTTGAGGAATTCCTGGTAGCTAATAATTTGCACTTTCTGGAACAGACAGGGGAGGGTAAAGTTATTCCTTCTTTTATCAGTAGGGGCTGTTCTTCCACCATTGATTTTATTATTCTATCGGCTCCCTTGGCCTCTTTGGGTAAATCATTGAGAGTAACCTGGAATAACTTTAGTGATCATAACCCCATAATGCTGGACCGCGCCTGGGAACTATCTATGGATGGCAAGGGAATAAAAGGTTTGCCTAATAGTATCCTGAGCACCAAGGTCCAGGCCCGGAGGTTAAAGAGTGATACCGAAGGCATTCTCACAAAATCTTTATACAGCAAACGTGGGAGACATTTCCCTATGCTTAGAAAATGGTACACAGGATAAGGCAGTTCTTGACACCTTCTATAGACTATGTGAGCAGATTCACAAAAGAGAAGTAGGAGTTTTTGAAATCACGCTGTTATACTCGGTGGTACACGTTGTTTGTTTAAAACTGCCCTCAGCCACAAGTTGTGGCATGATTCATCATAGGGCTTGCTAAACAACACCCCGCGCAGACCAACGCCTGGAGTGGAGCAAAAGGGAGGGGAAGACAATACAAACATAAAATTTGAGGGATCAAAAAAAGAAATATTAGTGCAGAACACAGAGTTTAAAACTGGCTCAGGAATATCCACCTATATACTTTATTCCTGGACTTTCCGGTCAGGATTAAATACGGGATGGTGGTGACAGGGATTTTTAGTAGCCCTTCACCCCTCCTAACTGCATATATGTCACTTTCCTACCTTGCTTTAGTAGGTTGAGGATAGACCCATTCTGGTCTATGGCTGCTTTAGCACACTGCGGTAGTACAGAGTTTCACAGTTGTTGAAGCTCGAAAAGGCACAGGAGCGATGGCGGCTCCCGTAGTCAAACATTTGTCAAGGTGAGGCCGCTGTCCCTTTACTTCTCTCCGCGCGCCGTGTAGGAGGGGTGAAGGACTACTAAAAATCCCTGTCACCATCATCTCATATTTATTTGAATCCTGACCAGGAAGTCCAGGAATAAAGTATATAGGTGGATATTTCTGAGCCAGTTTTTAACTATGTTCCGCACTAATATTTATTTATTTGACCCCTCAAATTTTATGTTTGTATTGTCTTCCGCCTCCCTTTTGCTCCACCCCAGGTGTTGGTCTGCGTGGGGGTATTGTTTAGCAAGCCCTATGATGAAGCATGCCACAACTTGTGGGTGAGGGCAGTTTTAAACAAACAACGTGTGCCACTGAGTATAACAGCGTGACTTCAAATACTCCTACTTCTCTTTTGTGTGTTTGGATATTAGTAGGGGAGATTGATGTAGGAGTCTTTCCTCTTCCCCCTTATTTGTGTCATTTATGTGCACAGATTGCCACTTTTTATTTTATTCATAGCAAACACAGGAACAACAAAGAAGATAGGTGGTTTGACAGTAGTTGTTCCAGGACCCATAGAAATCTGATGGCTACCTTGATGCAGCAGCCCAGGGATGAGGACAAGATTAGGGCTTGCAGGGAAGCTTACAAATTAGCGATGCATTGGAGAAAAAGGGAAACTACAGAGCTGGGAGGAGTTACTTTAGCCTAGTGTGAAGGCCAATAGTGCTAAATTCTGGGAGATTATAAATAGACCTTTCTTTGCAGGATCTGTTAAATCAAGAGTTGATTGTACAATTGTGCCCGACAAATGGGTCAGCCATTTTGAGGGGATATATAGTGGGAGGGGTGTGGAGGACTCCGATACGTAGTGGGTGGCAGGGAGTGAAATCTCACCGTTGACGTTTAGTTTCGAAGAGGTGTCCAAAGCTATTTATGCCACCGCCGGGGGGGGAAAGCGCCGGGCCCGGATGGGGTTCCCCCAGATCTTTACAAGCTGATCCTCAAACTTGCGCTAGGATTTTGACCTGTGTTTTTTAATGCGGCATGCAAAAGTGGTCTTCCTTCTAACTGGTCTAGTGCTATTATTTTACCTATTTTTAAAAAAGGGGCAAGGGATGACCCATGTTACTGTCCCATTTCTCTTTTAGATTTGGCCGCACAAATTATGGGGAAGGTTGTTCTGGAGCGTTTAACCTCCTGGCTCGATAACACCAATGTAATATCCGAGCTACAATATGGCTTTAGGCAGGGGAGAGGGACGCTGGGCTAGCATGTCAACTTGCATCTGATTGTGGGAAAATACACTATAGCTAAGCCTGCACATGGCTTCTATGGATCTCACCTCACCATTCCATCGATTTAATAGATCCAAACTGTGGTACCTTCTTTTGGATCGGGATATTGAAATGGAGTTAGAGGCTTTTTTACACAGCTCCCACTCCAACCTCTCTGCCTCGGTGAGATATGATGAGAATGGCAGCCTGACTGCCTCCTGGGGGGTACATTTTGGCACCCCTGCTATTTACCTTATACATTATCTGGGAGAGGTCTTGACAGTGGCCTGCAGGGATATTCTCAGGGCAGTTTCCAAGTTAATTCCAGCCCTGTTATATGCAGATGATGCAGTCCTGATTGCATTGCCCGCTGTGGGTCCCCAACATCTCCTCAATGCCTTTACTGATTTCATGTATTCCCTAGATCTGTCAACCAACTACACCAAATCACATACAATGACGATTGGTGGTTGGATGGTCGTTGTGACTAAGTTTTTTGGTAAAGGGGATGAACTTGCCAAAGTCTTGACCTTCCCTTATTTGGGGGTACTCTGATAATAGAGGGTCCTGGATTGCATAAAAATCCCTTAAAAAGAATATTTTACTGAGGGCAGTAGGTGCGATAATGGATTTAGCCAAAAGACTTGGGGCTAAACCGGTTCAAGCCCTAGTAAAAGTGAATTGAGATAAGTGCATCCCAATGGCAAGTTACGGGTTTGATGATTGGGGGTACAAGGATGTTGGAGAGCTTCAGGTAGTTAAAAATACATTTTTGCATACACTCTTTGCTGTTCCCGCCAGCACTCACTCATTTATGGTTCACAAAGAGGTTGGACTAGGGTATATTTCAGATCTCAATGCGTCGGCACCCATCATGCGATGGCTTCGAATTTGGACCAGCCCCTCACTTAAACTAAACCAACTGACAATTGAGGACTGCAGATCACTTGGGCGGTTTGCATATCCTATGGGTTGGTTATGTAACAACATGCTGGAGAGTGTGGGTTGTATAGATTTGTTCATCAATCCTAGACCACTATGGCCAAGGGAGATGCAGGACCTAAAAAACATGTTTTTATCTAGGTGGCAATGTGAAAGAGAAAAAGGAATTTTTTATACCCACCGTCAAACAGTATATTCTGCTGAAAACATGCTCTGGGGGGGGGAACCTTATTTGTCAATGGTAAATAATGCCTACCATCGTTTATTAACAAAGTTCAGGTTAAATACAATACACTGTTTTTTAGCTGTCCCCAAAGGATTCCACATGGTGGGAAATCTAAGCAGTGTTCTTGTGTCAATTTTTTGGAGCAAGACACTAAGCATTTTATATTCTTTTGTGATATGTACCGCAGATTTATTCTCCTGCTGGTAAGAAATAACCAATTTGTACAAGTGAAACCAGCTCTGCTGTATCTACAAATTATTTCTCCCGCCCTGGTCTGCTTTGGGGTTGCAAGCTTCCTGTCTGGTGCCCATAGACGCAGGAAAAAGTTCTTTAACGACTAGGGGGTCTTCTTTTTTTATCAATCAAGCTGTTGGCTTTATTGTTTTTATGCACACCCAGTGATATTTTATTACATTTTTATGGATAGCCCCATGAAGGGTTAGGACTGGAGATGGTTTTGTGATCGCACCTAGTGTTCTGGTACTGTATTAGGGCGCTTGCACTTTATATTAATGTTTTTATATGACCAGACTGATGGTTGACAGAAGGCCCGAGTATTTCTTGCCAACATAGAAGAACTAAATTTTGAGGTTTTTGTTGTCATGTTTCTGCGGGATGAGCTACCCATATTCGTTTTAATGTAACCATCATTTAAGCCTAGTTTTTAATTGAGATTTGTACAGTATTAGATTTGCATACCCCAATGTGAAATGTTAGTTTAATAGTATGTACCAAACACGAATACACTTCTTGCCAAAATATAATTTTATTTGTGTTGTATTTTTGCTTTTATGGTCTACATTGGCCGAATAAAGAATTATTGAACTGAACTGACTCAAACACTCATCTATCACTTTGAATGCCAGAGCAGGAACAAATGTGAGGACTCTACCCGCCATTTGAAATGGCAAACTAGTCAATACCAGGTGCCTGTCTTCCAGGCTTAAAAACATATGAGAGGAGCAATTTTGTCCGGAGACAGACAAACAGGACAACACAGACACATTTGTATAAAGTTGCAAGGTTTATTAGATATTGTGTTAAGCCTTACAATTTTGTTTAATGTGGAAAAACTTAACTAGTGATTACTACTGCTGAGCTTTCAGATGATCATAGGCAATTCTATATTACAAAAACACATTGGCAATGCTGATGTTTTTTAATTATGTTTTCTATGAATAAAGAAGGCTTTTCTAGGACCCCCCTATGTTCTTTTGATTTAAATGCACAATTAAGTGACACAGACTTTAATAGCTGCACCAGAGACATGAGACATTGAGGTGCTTTATCCAGAGCTTTGGAAGCTTTCTCTTCCCAGAATTGAAGAGAGATATGTGCATCTGAGGGCTATTTATCCTCCAAATTAATTTGCGCAAGCCCATCAAATTTCTGAGCCCCAGGGGAAAGGAATCACCTTAAGCACCAACACCTCATGTGCATGACTGGTGCCTGTGCAGACACTATCCTGAAAGACACCTAGAGGTATGGCAAATATCTGCACGTAAAGTGAGGGTCACAAGTTTCAATTCCAGTGTGCCAGCTCACCCTTCAGAGGTCGGTAAGAACAAAAGTAAGGTGGATAAATGTAACATTTTATATTTGCTAAGACAGTACATTGTGTAGTGTGCTCCATCAATGATCAATATAGAAATGAGAAGAAGTGATTCTTCTAGTACCTCTCTTCAAAGATGGTCTGGTCGCTGCGGTACATGGGGCTCTCTGCGCATGCTCCAAAGAGCCCAGTGTGTGACCGTGTCCGTCCAGGCAGCTGGGATGAAGAGAGAGATGCTAGGACGCTGGCAGCTGCGGAAGCAGTGGTGGTGGGCTGCACAAACCTGCGATCCCTGGAGGGCAGGCCACTGGCTGTTAACACTGGGAGGATCAAAACACTTGCCAAGAGGTTATCTGGCTAAACAAGGAAACAAAGAAAAACACCACAATTACCCCAAGATGGAAAGAAAAGATGTAAAGAAAAACAAGGTAAGAAAGGAGGGAAAGAGGACAGATCGATATACCCACACACCCAAGTTGCCCAGAACTGTGAAATATTCTATATCAAGACGACCCCTCTGTGTGGTTTGTCCTTGTGAACTGAAACTGTGGTTCTGTGTCACAGTAAACTTGTGCTTTCTCTGAAGCATGGTATACCATCTGACTGGACACAGCATGCTCGTCACAGTACTCAAGAATGTTTGGGGGATATAACCAACTAGAGATTGCATTGGGAGTTGTGCTGAGTGACTGGGGACGTGGCGTTGGAGGTCTGTGGCGCTTGGCAGCAGATCCCTTCCTCTCCTTAGGCAAAATGGAGAGGTGGGGCTGAAGTGACTCTCTGCCTACTATCTGCCTTCTCTGAGCACAAGAGGTGAGAGGTAACTGGGTGATATTGAGGGGAATGGCAGGGAATAAAAACTAAATCCGGTATTTGTAAAGCGCGAACTACTCACCCCTAAGGGTCTCAAGGCGCTGGGGGCCGTCGGGGAGATTAAGTGAGCTATTGCCCAGAGTCACATGGTGCTGAGCTGCCGCCGGCGGTCGAACCGTGAGCTCTACGCTCCGGAGTCAGACGCCCTTGCCACTGCGCCACACTATCCCTCAGAGGTGTGGACCACAGCTGGAGCCAGCTAGACTGAAAAACAGAGTGGTGACCCCAATCCCCACCTCAATGTGGTAGTAAGAGGCATGGTATGCTTAAGAAACGTGTGAGCAGGTAGCTGCGGTGGAAAGTAAGGAACAAAATCTGTCATCTTTGACGAAGCATTACCTCTTTGTAGCCTACATTCAAAACGAGGGGAAATACAGAGCAGGGAAGAACCTCACTTAGTGCAGAGCAGGGTCAGCGGACTTTGGGTGTAACATGGAGGAAAGAGCAGCCCCAACCCAGGCAGAATTTGTCAACTTCTGTAGTTGCCACACCCGTCCTACCTTTCCCTTAATCCCTCATCACTTAGAGTGCAAAATCCAGAACAGCATTTGGTGTGCTGACAAGCATTGAGATCCATGCATTTTTTGGGGGTGAATGTTGGGCAGGGATTGGCAGCTAACTAGATAATAATGTAAATGACCATCCCCAATATAGACACTTGAAGAATTTGAAGGCTGGTTATCTGGCAGAACTGTATTGGTGAAGGAGGCATCAATATTCCCCACTCCCTCCCTTGCACTCCTCTCGTGTAAGACTCCTCTCGGATAAGGAATGAGTAGTTCAACATCTCTGGGTGTTATGCAACTGTGTGCCACCTGAGCTTTAGAATTGAGATGTGTGGGTCAATGGACCCTGTACAGCACAAACCTTAGAATGCTTTAAGCGTCTTTAGCTATGATGCACTAACTATGGGGGGGAGACAAAGACTATCCGCATAGGTTGTGTGTTACTGGTACAGAGCTCAGCCCAAACATTAGAAATCGAATCTAAATTAGAGGGTTGTCAATAATGGCAGTGTAGAGAGGACTCACAAACAGGACAACTAGACAAGCTTGATCATATACTCCAGGGAATACAGGATACGAGTGGCAATGGAGAGCAAAGGAGTCCTAGCAACTACGGGGGGCCGTAGTTGAGAGCCGACCAACGTAAACTGGCAGAAGGCTAGCAGAGACTAAGACTTTCAACACTGGAGCCTTGGATCTCTGACCTCTGCAAACAGGTGAGAGAACTTTGAGAAAGGACCGAATGAATTCTAGACTGGAGGATGGAGAGATGGATGGCCATTGTGGAAGAAACAACATTTACAACATGGGTCTACCTGAGAGACTACAGGCCTGCAATATGGAGCTGCTCATGGGGCAATGGCTTTGCAAAATGGTGGCCCCTAAGAGACTGTTCAAATCTTTACTGTTCAGTGGGCGCAGAGGTCCTAGATACTGCCATCGCCCCTGGGGTACTGCTTAGACCTCCTGATTGCCAAGCTATTAAACTAGAGATCACTATCTAATTCTACAGGCAAAGTTGCTCCTTTCCACTTTGAGAACACTAGGGTACTCAATTTGCAACAGCACACCCTCAGAGTGCAGCATGAGCATAACTCATATCTGAGACTGCAGGGGGCTTAAATATATGATGCTTTTCTCTGCAAGCCCCAAGGTAATAGGAGCCCATTTCTATACTGAAGTGAAAACAACTTGGGACTAGATTGAAGCAAGAACTGGAACGTGGGGTTAATAGCAACAGCCAACATGAGTGCAGACACGGTGTGGTACACTCAGCGTGGAAGGTGACGACGAGCTCAGGAACTACGGATACTCAACGTACAGTAGAAAAAGCAGTCATAATTACTGCAGAACATGCTTATCAGCTAAACCCACCACTAACAACGCCAATGACCCAGACAACTCATTAACGGCAGAGGACACAGGATCTGAGGTGTCTGTGTCAAACTCCAACTGGGAGCATCAGATAACTCCTATTAAGACAGATGAAATCATATAAGAAGTGACCCAAAAGTAGGCAATGACACTTTAGGAAGCCCACTCTCATGGATGGCACTGGAGTCTGCGTGCAGTGTGGCTTTCGGAAGTTGGGTACAAACCAGAGTGGTGTCAGGGTTTGGTGGCTGAGGTGGGACAAGCTAGTATGGGCCTTCTCTTTTGAGTGCCATGCCTTTCGTGATGGCCTTTTGGCTCAACCAGAAAGAAAACTAGTCACTCTCAACATTATAGTTATTTTTATTATCTTATATGTTGTGTGCTCTGAACTAAAGTGGGCTGTGCTGGGGAAGACATGGTAGGTTTTAATGGTAGAGGGGAGAATCACATGGGCTGCACTGGAAGAGCAAGGGATCAGCCTAGGTGAATCTGCTGAACATCATAATTTGTGTTCCTCGTTATAACTGAGAAGAGGGAAGAGCCACTAAAGTCCTATGTTTCAAGCTTTCAAATGTCTCGTAGGAAGAGATGCATAATAGAAACAGAGGCATGTCCATTTTGCTTCCTAACAGGAGACCCAAATTAAAGTGATCAGGAGAAAAATCTTCACAGGAGGTGGAGGGGCCAGATGTACAACCCAACATATTCCTTATTATGCCGGGAACGTCTTACTACGTGCTAGGTACGGCATCCCCATTGAGTGTACTACAAATATCATTAATCGAGAAGGTCATTAGTTGATGATGATGTACGAATAATGGGAGTGCTCAAATGTGTATACTTGTATGTGTCAAATGTCACACCTGAGGCCTGCTTGAATGCATGGTTTGTGAAACTATCATATGTATACACACACACAAATGATCTGGT
Source organism: Calotriton arnoldi (assembly GCA_963921515.1). Taxonomy (NCBI): domain Eukaryota; kingdom Metazoa; phylum Chordata; class Amphibia; order Caudata; family Salamandridae; genus Calotriton; species Calotriton arnoldi. The sequence continues at coordinate 2,930,410 of CAWUFW010000455.1, read as the reverse complement.
GAGGGAGGTCGGGGACTGTAACTGCCTTACAGACATGATAGGTCCTTCCCTTCATTATCCAGAATGTTGAACACTAAGATGCCAAGGGAATTTAGAAAATGAGGTATTTGGAGAGAAACCTATTGCTTGGAAAGAGAATCCTCTTTTTACTCCCCGGAGTAAGGTCTACACACAGGCTTGATTTAATTCTGGCAATGCTGCATGTGGCCGAGTTAGCTCAGAGTTACCTGGTGGACTCCATTATGTGGAGAAGGACGCCCATGTGCATCGCTCCCTAGAGACTGCAGCCTACTGCTCTCCAGGATACTACTTTCTCGTGTACTACTGAGAAATGGAAAAACAAAACTGAGATGGTTTGAATGCTTGAATTAATCTCAGCCACTGGCAATTGCTAGGGCCACATCCCAATCCATTGTTTTTTGCCCACCATGCCACTCCAGTTTGGACCCAGCCATATGCAAATCAGTCTTGACCCTGCTCCTCATAGGAACAGTCCAGCCTAAACTCCCAGGCCCGGTACTCCGTGAACTGGAAAACAAGCAACCAAGGACCGGTGTGGCCCTTTTTAGGGCTCTTCAGTCAGGTATAGCTTACGTGCTCCTGTGCACACTCACTGGAACCACGCTGTACCCGGCTGATGAGCCCAATAGCTGGGCAAACCCCATCCTGGATTGCTTGTCTTCTGGTTAAGGGAGCACCTGGCTTGGCAGTTTGGGCTGGACTGTTCCTATTGGAGCGGGGTCAAGACAGAGTTGCATATGACTGGGTCCAAACAGATGTGGTATGGTGAGCAAATAACAATGGATTGGGATGGGGCCTGAGTGATTAAAAGTGGCTGAGATTAATTCAAGCATTCCATCCATCACTGTTGTGTAAACTTATTGTGTCGCCCTAAGTGGGACGGGCATGCCCAGGAGTGGGTCCTGTGCACACTGTCACTGGAACCAAGCTGAACCTGGGTGATGAACCCATAACTTGGCATAACTGGTCCTGGGTTGCTTGTTCAGGGAGGACCTATCTTAGCAGTACGGGCTGGACTGTTCAGACTGGAGCAAGGTCAAGACTGATTTGCATATGGATGGGTCCAAACAGAGGGGGGGATGGTGTGCAAAATAACAATGGATTGTGATGCGGCCCAAGTGATTACCAGTGGCTGGGAATAATTCAAGCATTCCATCCATCACTGTTTTGTATACCTATTTTTGTAATGAGGAAACCATAACTCACTATTTCAAGGACAATGAAAACTCTGAAGGAGACTCGGGCATCATGATCTGGTTACTATGAAACGCACACACTAAAAAGAAAGGGTGGGTGTATACTTAAGACTAACTTGTCTTTGTGAACCTGAATAAGAGGTTCCTCGACAGAGTTCACGTTGCACAGGATGCAAAGGCAATTAGAAATGCTACCTTTTAAGTGAAAGCTTTTAGTGAGCTTCAATGAAATGGTTTAAAGGGTGTACCCATAAGCAGACTTAAAATATTAATGAGATCCCACATAGCCCTGCTGGGAACTCTAGGTGGGATAACCCTTTGTAGCCACTTAGTGAGGCTTTCACTACAGAAAATTTACAAACGGATACGGATGATCTGTTCTGCAAATAAGAGGCTGTAGCCAACAAATGAATGTGAATGGAGGTGTATGCTAGGCTTACATCTTTGAGAAAATAGAGATAGCAGGTTATGGGGTTGATCACAAGTCAGGCGGAATGAAAGTAATAATTGCTTTCATATATTTATTTCACTCGGATTGCTACTGGTTAGGTTTTTCAGCACCAGGTTTTACATGATGTGAAAGAACCGGACCGTATTTTCCAGCTGGTATGAGACTTTGGTTGCAGCAAAAGCTAGTCATCATTTTGCCTTTTTTCCTGACAAGTGGAAGAATAAAATGCTTCTGACGAATAAAAAAAAAAACAGTGTCCCTTCCCTCCTCTATGACCTTCATCCCATGCATCGGCTGTCCCATACATTTACCATAATTATATGTAGAAAAAGCTTATGGAATGGTGAATTCTGTGTGGTTATACAACTGGAAAAAAGAAAAAAAAAAACAGACCCACAAGGTAATTTCCCACTCCATTGGCTGAACTCTAATTACCCATTACTTGGGTGACTTTACTACAATGTATTGGTAAAATTGCATGTGAATTTACCATGCAGTAAATATGGCCCAGTACTGTACAACTCGTAATTAGGACCCAAGTCTGAGGGTTTGCACTGCACGGAAGTATGACGACAATAATGTACAAAGTACTTCAATTTGTATTTATAACAGGCCCTACACACATACTTTGCTGGTAACTTAAAATACCCAAACTTTTAAGATTTCAGAAGTCAAATTGCTAGGTTGGGCGACCTTGTGCCTGGTTGAATATCTGCCCTTTGTGCCTCATTTTCCAAAACAACAAGGTGATGGATGGAATGCTTGAATTAATCTCAGCCACTGCCAATCGCTCGGGCCGCATCTTAATCTATCGTTTTTCACCCACCATGCCACCTCAGTTTGGACCCAGCCACATGAAAAACAGCCTTGACCCTGCTCCTCATGGGAACAGTCCCACACGAATTACCAGGCCAAGCCCTCCTCGAATTGGAAGATAAGCAACCTAGGACAGGTTTTGCCCTTGTTATGGGCTCTTCCGCAGAGTATAGCTTGGTTCCAGTGGCACCGTGAGCATGGGACCCACGAATGGGCATAGTCGGCGCACTTAGGGAACAAAATGCAAAAACAATAAGATGATGAATGGAATGGTTGAATTAATCTCAGCCACTGGCAATCATTTGGGGCAGCCTCCCAATTCATTGATTTTTTGCCCACCATGCCACCTCAGTTTAGACCCAGCCGTATGCTAAGTGGGACAGGTATGCCCAGACGTGGGTCCTGTGCACGCTGTGTCACTGGAACCAAGCTGTAACCAGCTCATGAGTTCATAACTAGAGCGAAAGTGGTTCTGGTTGTTTGTGTTCTGGTTCAGGGAGGACCCGGCTTGGCAGTTCAGGCTGGACTTTTCCAATTGGACCAGGATCAAGACCGATTTGCATATAACTGGGTCCAAACTGAGGTGGCATGGTGTGCAAAATAACGGACTGGGAGGCAGACCTGAGTAATTACCATTGGCTGAGATTAATTCAAGCATTCAATGCATCTCTTTTTTGAATACTAAACGTTGTGCCTCATTAGCAGATTTATGCAAACTACAAATTTGTAATGCAGATGAATGGACAGTTCTGATAACTTAAGTCCATACTGGTCTGGCACTTATTGGTATGATTAGGATCACATTCATGGTTGCCTGTCTCATAGGTGTCAGCAAGCGCCTCTGACTAGTAGTTCCATGTGTAATTCCCTAGGGAGTACAAGTGTGAAAACCTGGCACCAAGTATAGATATTTTTCATTTTGGAATACTGGGAACAGGTCTGTGTCCAAAGTGTCACCCTTTTGAAATTTCAAGTTGAGAACCTTTCAGGGCTGATTTACAATTCTTTGATTGCACCTGCTGAGCATGTCTGCAAAGTTGTTGTATGTACCTGGAACACTTCTCTGCTAAGATGTAAATGCAGAGCTTAACGAACCAGTGTTAAATAAGTTGCAAAATTTGCGATCAGGTTAGATAATGTGATCATTCCTGCTTGCGAGAGCAGTACATGATTGTCATTTTCTCTATTCGAATAAGTACATTTTTCACTTGCAAGTGTGCTTGAAAAGCCTTGACTGAAAGGAACACTGCTCTGAGTTCCAACATACTAATGCGAAGGAGTTGTTTAGATTGCTCTCCTTCCCTGAACTGTGAGGTAAGAGAGGTGTGCCCTCACCCCCGATATGAGATCTTCCCAATCCTTTAGACCCACTGCGATGACAGACCCACCTTCTATGGCCACATTTGTTGGCATGAATAGGGAATAAGTTCTATACGTGAAGCCATCGTGACACAAACAACTTAATCACCATTCTCACTGTTCAGCAAGGTGGCGTTTGGAAAATTAGAATCAGTTTCTAAAAGGTCTGTACTCTGTCTGTGCTGGGGAAGGTTTGCTTCCACCGAATGTTGCTCCCAAACAGATTTGGCTCTGAGGGGGTGCAAGATGGGATTTTTTTACTTGAATGGTGAGCCCTAGCCAGTGAACCAGGGATACTGTAGTCCGTATGTGGGATAGATATTGCTGGGTTAACTTCCCCTTTTCTAAATGGCCTTCTAGAGGAGGGTAATCTAGGTTGACTTTGTGTTTTAAAGGAGTTCTAGTTGGGGATAAGTACATGAACCCAGCTGTAATGTACACAACATCAATCTGTATGCTTTATTAATGCACTCCAATCTTCAGGGTAACCCTTCCGACTTCCCCAAGCAGAACATGGGGGAAGAGCCTTGCATGGATGACCATCATCCCCTGCTTCACTTCTATGTAGTTGTAGAATTGTAACGGGGAGTATGGGATACTAGAATCTTGTGGTTCCTGGGGCATTTGTTGTGAAAGCTGAGTAACTGGCTGAGCTATTTTTGTTTTTCGATATGGTACTGGCGAAATGCAGAGGAAGTAGCATTCTCAAATGTGATTCTCCTTTTAAAAGCAGCGGCTCTTGAAGGTGGTAACGGACTGCTTTATTTGGCTGTATCTTTGTGCCTAAGGACATCCATCTGAGTCTTTGCTTCAATATGGCCTGTGCCTAAATCAATATCCATTTTTGTTGAAATCTGGTCATGCGGAGGGTAATGTAGGCAGGCAGATATATTGTTATGCAAGCCAGCGCTCATATATGTTTTTTGGTCATATCATGCCCGTACGCGTTGAATGAGGAAGGATAATGTGACTTCACTATGTGCTGTATAGCACCAATAAAATAACAGCACTGAACTCAACATTCCGCTAAATTTGATGCGGGAGAATATCTCCTCCTTTGTATAGCTTCCCGATTAAAAAGAAGTGCCACGCTGACTCCCCAGCGTTTTGGGCAAATGCACTCTCTATAACTTCTGAGCATTAGGACCTGCAGTGCAGTTGAAGAGAGTGCGTGAGTGGGAGGGTCGCGGACGTGCGTATGTGCTGCACAGTTGAACGCTGTGTTTTGGCACACGCCTCCTTGGGAGTAGCTGAAAGGACTACACTTACCCTAACCCCCTACCTGCGCCCCTATAGCTAATTACTTTCTCCAGCAGCCCACTCTTTCTGCTTCTCAACAACATTTTGAAATAAGCCAACTGTCTGCCACTCCAGTGCCTCTATTTGTGCGTCACTGATTGGTGGATTTGGAGGCTGATGTGGCTCAAGTGGGAGGAGCTGAGCTGCCCTCAGAGAAAGGCAGTGTACTGCCTTGTTAACGGAACCGGAAATCGCTTCATTAGTAACGAAGCCTAAGTACAACGTCATAAACAGAATCTTGTTAAAATGTTAACAAATATTCAGCAGGAGTTGGTGGTGGTGGGGTGTGTGAAAGATCAGCACATCAAGTGGAACAAAATTGTGAGGCGAGCTCCTTACAGTCTCGCATCATACAAAAACGGTCTGGAATACTCGACCGGTGGGAGGTGATGGTGGGGGGACGACGGCTGGGAGCCGAAGCTGAACAGCACCAAAGAGCAAGCATGAACGAAATAAAAAACAAGCAGTAGGACAATGAGGAGGCGGCAGCTGCAGCCTGAGGAGAGGGAGCAAGCGTGGGCAAGAGCGAGTTCCTGAGCCTAAACAAGCAAAAAGAAAAAAAGGGTGCTCACAAAGTAATAAATAACATGAGGAGTAGGAGCACATGTAACGGGGGCAGTCCTCATGGGAGGTTACAAAAGTAGAAAAGGAGGGACTACTGGGCATATTAACCAATGAAAAACAGCCAATTGCGAAGGAGAGTAAAAGGAGCCAATTAGAAAGATGGACGGTGCTTAAAGCCTATATTCTAGATACCATTAAATATAATGGGGTTACCCTGTGTCCCTCAGAACCTGGGTATACAGTTATGAGCTATAAACATATTCTAGATACAGCATGTATCGATGAGACGGCGCATGCGCTGCCTAGGCGAGTCCTAAAAAGGTTTATATTGTCCATTGCCGGCCCCAGGAATCATTATCTCATGGCCGGGACAGTGAGTAACAGGATTCCCCCCTCGACCGGCACGGTTACTATAGCTCTTTGCATCTTGCGCGTTGCTGGAGTGGAATATTTTTCCATACTGTAGTCTGTCTTTTACTTTGTCAGGAAACATTATTCTTCAGTTTGATATAAATGTGATAAAGGCTCAGTACATAATTAATTTATACCAATTGTTTTTATTTCTTTAATCATTTTGGCACAAAGCTAATGTGCCAAAATGAATAAAGAAATAAAAAACATTGGTATACATTAATTCTGTACTGAGCCTTTATCACATTCATATCAAACTGAAGAATAATGGAAACTGTTAAAGTGAAATTCGGACGGGGGTCTTTTGTGCAATTTTTGGAGCCTGTGTTACCTGCCCTGTCGACCTCTTCTCAGCAGGGGATCCTTATTTTTTGCAGTATTCTTCCATACCGTTCCCTACTGATCGCAGTACATAACATCTAGCTCAAGTTGTCAGGCAGTCTAGAATACGGAGTGCAGAAGTTTAGCTCCGAACCAGATGACGGAAAATAATCAAACTGGAATGTTAATGCTGATGCATCGTGGGTTTCGGCTACATGATTGAGTATTCTCTAAACAGAAAATCATATCTAGAACAAAACAAGCTGTAATACTCCCAGCCTAACACTAGGTGGCAGCTAATGCAAAGCATGTGATCTACAACAAAACATGCTGCAAATCAGTTATACAATCATAGATGACACATTTTTCGCATTTCAGTTTATAGTGCAAAATGTTTTGAGCATCGGTCAAAACATTCAGACTGGGAATCCTCCCCATTTATGTATTTAACATCAAATGGAAGAATTCAATTAACCAGACGAAAATCTGTGGGTACGATTAATTACATGGGAAACAATCATGCTCTTTATTTTGTTCTACCACACAAAGAATTTTCCTGGGGCTCAAACCCAGAGCTCTAAATAAAAAGCTCTTGAAAAAGTCATCCTTCATACACAAAACTATATACGCATAATGTTAACCCAATCCAGAGAATCCTTCATAAACACTTGCCATTAAAATACAAAAACATATATACTACACATATTATTCCATAGAAGACCCAGGCGGCTTCTAATAAAGGTGAAGAAACTAGCAAAGGCTGTACACCTCCGGGATACTATATAACCACTCTCAAAACGCCTCACTCGCCGATACACAGCGTTCTCTCCACACACATTATCACCCCAGCATATATCACGTCGACAAACCCGTGCCCCATCCACGTGCCCAGGACGCTCTGCAGGAAGCACTCACCGCGGTAGCAGACTCGTTGGACAGAAGGGAGCTGCACAGCGGGGCCTCGGAAAGGATCTGTTGGGCGGGAGGTGCAAGGGCGGCGTCATGGTGCACTTTTTCCTTGAGGTGCCCCAAGAAGGCGGAGCTCTCGAGAGGCGGCTGCCAGTGTGGGTTCGTGATCGCGAAGTGCATGAGGGACAGCTCCGTCTTCCCGTTCTCAGCCTGCTGGTACACGGAGGCCTCCGTCTGCCCTTCTGACAGCCACTGGGGAAGCAGAGAGCAAGTAAGGTGTGAGAAGAGGGTACAAGAACCTCGAGGGGAGAGGGAAGAGTGACAGGTCACATCCGGTACAGAGAAGAAGCACAAACTATACAGGAGCAAGGGTGGGTGCAAGTAGAAAACAGACTCTAATGAAAAGGAAAACCAACGGATTACAAGGTGGTAACCTATAGATGAAACGGCAGCACTGTGGGGGAAAACAGACATATATATCATCAGCCTTTGTTCCTTCTCAAGTGAAATTCCTTTGAGCTTATTTGATATGAAGTCCCAATATGACAAAAATATTATATGTGATGGTACAATCCCTTTCCCTCTGTTGCTGTCCATTAATCAGTCTCTTGGCCTCAGCTGTCTGCCTTTCTGTGGAAAGTTCTGGATCACCTTTAAGTAGATGAGGACTATCAGGTCACTTAGTCTCACTATCCTGTCTGTATCTGCTCTTGACAAACTGACAACACTGTGCTAGAGTCCCTTTCGCTTCATTTAAACATGCGTTCCCGAGCACACATCCTTAGGATATGGCCTGTCCCCCTTATGCGCCCGTCTTATGTTCGTCCACAAACACGCCTAAAGCCATCCATACCTGTGGGTTCCCGTGCTTCCGGATGTCCATCTGTGCAAAGGAGCAGATGTCTCCCACGCCGACCACTTCAACAGAGAAATTTCGAAAGAAATCCACAATCTCCAGGGATTTGTGGCGCAACGAGAAGATCAGGATGAATGGAGTGATGATGGGGCTTAGGAGTTCTTCCAGGATAAAGACCTAAAGGGGGCACAGAGAGGGGGAGACAAGGCGCTTGAGAGAGTGGAAGCCAAGACATACAGAGAAGGGAAACAAACCATACATAGAGAACCAGAAAGAGCAGGGGAAGCAGATAATGAGTGTGAGAAAGAGAAAAGGAGAGTGAGCCCCACGCTTTTCAACATTTATGTCAGCCCATTGGCGGCTTTGATAAGATCCTTTGGCCTGCAACTCACTTCCTATGCAGACGACACACAAATCGTGTTATCCATACAGTGAGGGTCTCAAGTGGATATGGCCGCGAGGTGCCATGATTGCCTGAAAGATATTGCGGGCTGGATGGCCTCGAATTGCCTTAAATTGAACGCAGGGAAGACCAAGGTCATGATATTCGGGAACAATCCTAACATCTGGACTCCGGATATGTGGCCTGATGCTTTGGGGAAGCCACCAGTCCCCACGTGCATGGCAAGGAATTTGGGCGTGATCATGGACCAGAAACTTGATTTTGGGGATCAGGTTAGCGGAGTGGTTTCGACATGCTTCCATATCCTTAGGATACTGAGAAAAATTAAATTTTCTCTTCCAGCCGATGGTTTTAGGTTAGCAGTCTCAGCCCTTATTCTGTCGCGCTTGGACTACTGTAACAGTCTGTACCTGAATCTGAAAAAAACATCTGTACAGATTACAGTTGGTACAAAACGCGGCGGCGAGACTGCTAACAGGCATCCCAAGGTTTGCCTCCGAGAGGGACTCCGGCAACTGCACTGGCTGCCGGTATCAAGACGAGCTCAATTTAAGGCTTTGTGCTCTGTTTTCAAAGCATTGAAGGGCAGTGGCCCAGAGTTCTTGAGTCGGTGCTTCAATTGGTATGTGCCAGGGAGAGGGTTGCGCTCCTCCGAAGGCAGACTAGTTGCGGTGCCCCGAATAAAAAAGGCCAGTTGGGGAGGAAATAGCTTTTCATACTGTGCAGCGAAAGCCTGGAACAGCCTGCCGGCGCATATCAGGAATGCCGAGGAGCTCCTCTCTTTTAGAAAGGGGCTGAAAACTTGGTTATTTAGGGAATAGGCCCCTCGTGCTCCAGGGAGTCAGTGTGCAGCGCCAGGACACCCTTGGGTATAAGTGCGCTTTATAAGCTCATAATAATAATAATAATAATAATAATAATGTGAAAAGGAATTTATCTAAGAAGCAAGAATGAGAGAGAACGAGTGTGTGGCACAGATTGTATTGTGTCAAGTACAAAGAAAACGAGGGAGAGAAACAAAGTGAGAGAGAGTAAAAGCTGAAGCAAGTGGATATTGAGGTTCAGAAAAGGAGACAAAGAATGGATGATAGAGAGGGGGGAACAGTGATAAGCGAGTTTCGAGGAGTTCATTTCAAAGGAAAAAATGCAGAGACTAGGATACACAGGAAAAACACATAATACTCATCACAGCAACTTTTGTAATGCTGGTGCGTCAACTGTCCAGCATCTAACTACACGGAAGTGATATCCTCCAGGCAAAACCTTGAAGCTCAATTTTCCCACCATAATAAAAGAGCCACAAGCAAGAAGGGGCTGTTTACTAGGAGCATACGTCTCTATGGTGAATATTCTGTTTTTTTCCTATTAGAAGATTGCAGAAATAGAACACGGTATCAGGAGGCAACTATCAAAACCCCGGAGGTGGGCGCTAAAGATACTAGTCAATCAGTATTGCCAAAACAGAGCTCAACATTTGCCCTGTATCGGACCTCCAATGCACAGCATTAGCAGAAACTGGGGGCTTGCCCAAGATGCCATTTTGCAGATAACATCCAGGGATGTAGCACTGGGAGGGCTCTTTCCAGGCAAGCCGCAGTAAGAAACGAATAACTTATGTGCAGGTCAAAAAGGCGGTGTGCATTCCAGGAACAATCTGGTTTTGCAGCACTGTACAGTACTGGAACACTAATTCAAAAAAACAAATATAGAAAGAAAGTCCTCCTGGCATATTTGGGAATGCGCAGAAACTTTTAAAGCAAAGAAGAAGAACGAGTCGCAAGAACAACTTCACCCTATAAAATAGTGGCTACGGTTCTACAGAAGAAATCTGTTTAAATTGACTCTGTGCCAGCATTAGGTAAGCAAGCTTTCATTTTGCTACCTTTGGTCCTGCGATGCCACGGGTTCAAAGGAAATGTAAAGCAGAATGGATTAAAAAAAAATGTATAAAACTCAAAGGTCGAAGCCTTCAAATGGACAGTCACAGGTGAAGAAGGCCAAGCAACATGCATTTTGACAAGTGCATTTGGCAATAAAGGGAGCTCATTCTGGTTCCCACAGGCACCAATCGCTTCTAAATAACATGTGCATGACAGTTAAATACGGAACTGTGAAGATGGAGGGAGGGGGGGTGTGAACCACTGGAGGATCACCAACAGAGTAGCAGGATAATGGGTCATCATGCTCAAAGCATGGACTAACACTGAATCGTCTACAATGTTGAGTTAAGTGTGGCGTTTCTGATGATAAGGAGCAGGTAAAGACACCTTTGGAAATATTGTGGTTATTACTTCATCTCTTTCCATTGCTGGAAATTAGGTCTGAAATGACTGTGTACAGCCTCAAGAACCATGAACTACAAATATCTTAGAGGATGCTGAGACGCACTGGATGGCGTTTAAGTCATGGCAACACATTTCACAATTACAGCCTCAAATTAAATTCCACAAGAACACGGACTACAGATGTTAAATAGAAGCACTCTCCCATTGGAGACCAAGTTCACCATTCCATCTGGGGTCTCTGGGATCAACAGGAACAACGTCAGACCCTTCTGCTTCTTGAACAAAACCTCAAACGCTTGCCAGTCAAGGCCTGGCATCGACATGCCCACAGGCAGAACTCTGCATAGGCGAAGCCAACTTCATGCTGTGTGCCAGTTCCCAAACAACTTTCTTATTAATGGTGATAATAAAGGCTCACAAAGAGAGCAGTTTTAGTAATCATTTTTCTAATTACTTATAATATGCATTAAGCACATCATGCACAGAGGAACCCATAGAGAGATGAATCGGGGTGCAAGAATAGGTCCCCGTTAGAGCAAGGATATCCACCATTCTCCAGGATAGAGCTGTAACAATATATATGCTCCACATGAGCATACGCCTAACATGACAGTAAAGGTTTAATTTGGACAAAACGGTCATGCATCAGCCACAGCCTTAGGCGACTTACCAGTTAATACGATCACAGGTTATTGATTAATTATGTGGGAGACTACATGCACGCAATTATTCACAGGCTTAACTGACATGTGAGCTCAACATGTTGAGCGAAGAACTCTGCATATGGAGCAACATACTAAAGCACAGTTTGTATCTGACAGGTTTGGTTTCAAGATTTTAGGAGGATTCAGATGTCATAGCTGATGTCCTATCTTGCTATCTTTGGGTCATGGACTTCCCAACAGGAGGTCTGGCAACTGGTGAGTCCAACTATGCAGTAGTGGAGTGCCCAGCCCCAGCAGATAATAGTGAAGTTCAATCTTTATCTAACTGGCCATTTGTGTTTACTTTTGCAATTGTTGTCCATAAATGGCTTGCAGGGGTCTAATTCTCCAGCTCTTTATCCTGCGCTGGTACACATACATGTGATTCTGGGCGCAGGGAATAACCTTACTATACCAGGTGACTCAGGATTAGACCACTGTCACCCAGGAGTAAGTTTACCCAAAGAAGCCTCTTTGGGTGGCCCTATTAGGGCACTTCAAGGGTGCTTACCACAAGGTCACCTGACAATATTCCCAATTGAACACCGCAGCTACCTCGCTGTCATCTCAGTTGAGAGGGTGTTTGCACGGTGCGACTTGCAATTTCAAATGGCCCCTCTTCCCAGAATGGATAGAATGCACAGGAAAAAAAATTCCAGTGAGCTGAGGGCATGTACAAAACGTCACTTGTTTATATTCTACCTCTTTGAAACCAAGTCTTCAAACTTGGGAAACATCAGTTCCAAAATGTCAGAGTACCTGCACATTTAATTTCACAAGGATCAGATAGTGGTCAAACAATACAACCAGAAACCAACCATCACAAAAATATCCGTAGACAGCCACTGTCTGATATATGTGACCTGCGTTCTTTAAAAGAATAATCTCTGGAACATGTGGGAGCTTGTAACTCAGAGCAGAACTCAGAATGAAGAAGAAAAATCTTGAAAGAAATAAAAGTAACATGAAAAAAAGACTGAGGGCAGAACTCAAGAAGGAGCTGAGTAGGAAAGTCCAATCCCTCTGCATTTGAAAATATAATGATCAAGGGAATCAATATGTATTGATAAGCTAGGCACAAAGAAGGCCAGGGTGTTCATGCACTTCAAACTCTTTTCTCGTTGTGCAAAGTATTCAATTCCACCCCTTGCTGGGAAGGTCATCTTATCAGTATAGAAGAGACTGGACTGTACGTTTATAAGTAATATGAACTGTGGAGTGTACAAGAGAGAAAACAGAAGGAGAAAGTGATCAGACGAGAGATTTAAGAAGCTGTTGCGGAACATTCTGTAAAAGACAGAGTATTAAAAAAAGTACACACTCCGGCAAGCATCTCTCACCGCTTTGTACTGGAAGAGCTGGGCCATTTCGTCCCTGGTCTCAGACTTATGAGCATGGCCCTGCCAGTGGTCAGGTATGTAGTGGATGTGTGCCAGGACACACTGCAGCAGCTGTTCTGGGCACCACACCATATGCTCATCTGGAATGAAGGACCTGCAACAATGAAATGAAAAAGAGGTTAAGCAGAAGACAGGTGACCGAATAGCAAACCCATTTTGCGATTCGGTAACAGGGTACCAAATTGCAAAATAGAGTTTGATACATGTCAAGAGCATTTTTTTGCGTTTGCAAACAGACCAATTCTGAGATTCGGCCCTTTTGCGAATGCAAAAACACTTGATACATGTGGCCCATAGTCCCTAGAGGCAGGTGTTTTTCTTACTTCCTTATGTGGAATGGTATCCAGAATAACAGAACAATAAAAGTCTGAAACATTTAACTTTGAAAACCTAAAGTATGAAATTAAGACAAATTAGGTAAAGCTTGAAACCATCAGACCTGTAATTAGAGAAAAAAGATAAGGTACAGAACTAAGGTTAAGATTATGGTTAGGCTTGGGTAAAGGTCAATGTTCATCTTAGAATTCTGATTAGGGTCAAGGTTTGCATTAGGGTTTCTTGGATGGTTAGGTCTAGGTTTAGGGATAGAGTTAATGCTGAGGTTATGGGTAGTGAAAGGTTAGGGGTCAGGACAGAGTTAGGGTTGAGGTCAGGGTCTCAATTAGGGTTTGTCTTTGGGTTACGAACGGTCAGGGAAAGTGTTAGGGCCAGGATCAGATGTAAGGTCCAGGTTAGTATTTGAGTTTTTGTTAGGTTAAGGGTTACAGCTTGACACCAAGTGAATGTTTGGTCAAGTGTATTGGAAAGGACAGAATTATGGTAGGCTCAGGATCACATGTAAGGACAGCTCAAGGGTTAGTGACATAAGCATGGGTAATAACTTTAAAAGGGGAAAATGTAAATTCTAAACTTGGCGACTAATCAGTGAACAAAATTAAAATCTTGGGAGTATAAAGCAGGCAGCAAAACAAGCTCTCACCCAAAAACATGCTGTTATGCTGTCCTCTTTCTTTTATCTTACAATGCTATGCCAGATAGAGGCATATAAAACCATGGAAGGTTGTTAACATAAAATGGTGGTGTTGGCAATTGTGGGGTCCACAAAGGATTACTGTTGTTGGCCACCATCCAGTCGTTGCCATTAGAGGGCCTGGCAAAGTTCAAGGCCATCTGTGAGGCCAATGTTGCCATCTATGGCACCAGCCCTTGGGGGAAATGGAAACTGTACGAGACTCATAGGGCCCTTTACTTTAAATGTGCCTGATGAAGGTGCCATGTTAGCTAGGATTCGGAGGCAGAGACTTTCTGTTTTCTGTAACTTAAAATCTGTTAGTCTTTCTACCCTGATCATTTCTCTGTGTGAGGGCAAAGACAACTTAAAGCACCAATGCGCTCTATGAAAGGAAATAGAAACGAAGAAGATGCTCTTATCTATTCTCATTAATTGTATATGTGAATCCCTTTGCCATGACATTGTTTTGTGCTAGACCATTTAAGGATGTATTGCATGCACAAAACATTTCATTTTCTTTATGAAAAGATCATGGGTTTTTGTAACAGGGAACATTTATTTATGTATTGCTTGAGCTGTCTTTCTGATGAAGTTGGTGGGAATGTTTCTTGAGGAGGTGGTGATCATTTTCGGTAGCTTTTTGTAATTGAGGTTTGGGAAGTGAGAGGGGCAAAGCACAAAGTAATAGTTCTATGATCACCCTAGGTTTAGGGTGACAGGAAACAAGTTGAGAAAGATTTTCTGTGTGCTAAGACTAGGGCATTACTGTTGTTTTTAATGTGTGGGAAAATGGAATAATAGTTTGAAAGAACAGGTGTTATTTTGGGAAGTCTGATAATAATAAAGTCTCCAAAGAAAGTCATTGGAGTAGTGTGGGGTCACCGTCGGGGATATCGCCACAACATTTTCAGAACATGCTGTTGTATTTCCCAGAGATGGCAAATGTGATCATGTCATGAGTGATGTAATATGTGTTGTCATAAGCAGTGCATTGCGGGGGCGCAAGTTATAGTTTGCTCAGCTGACCATACCTGCTGAATTTCACTGGTTTTGCACGAGTAAAATCTGAGCCCAACTATAACGTCCCTGTAACCTTTGGTTTTTTCAGTGAATTTGTAAGGTTTTTTTAAAATTCTATTTCCAAACTATAATGTCCCTGTAACCTTTGTTTTTTTAAGTGGATTTCTAAGGTTTTTAAAATTCTATTTCCTAACTATAACCTCCCTGTAACCTTCGTTTTTTTCAGTGAATTTCTATGGTTTTGTAACTAGTAGTAGCGTTTGCAGAGGGGTGGAGAAATGGGGCGGGCCTTCGACGACCTCTCAGCAATCACACTGTGTGGTACTTACTGGAGGTAACAGGAGGGGATGATGGCACCTATGGACCCTCAGCAGCCAAGGGGACTTCATCCCTCAACTAGTAGTGCGTCCGGAGGCCCGTTTGCAGAGTGGTGGAGAAAGGGGGCGTGATCTTCTACAACCTCTCAGCAATCCCGCTGTGTGGGACTTACTGGAGGTAACAGGAGGGGTTGTTACCCTCCTCCAAGGACCCTCTGCAGCCTAGGGAACTTCATACCCTAACCAGTTGTGCGCCAGGAGGCGCATTTGCAGAGTGGTGGGGAAAGGGGTCGGGGCTCCCGGCAACTTACCAGTCTAGCTTTAAAAAAAAAAATTATATGGGAAGGGGGGCCACGTGACTCCCCTTCCCTGGGCCGAATTCGGCCCCTTGTGACCCCATCCCGCGAGGCCAGGCCTTTTTTAATGGGGCTGTGCACCCCCTCATGGGCCGATTTCGGGCCCGGGGACCCCATCCCTGGTCTTTTCTTTTTATTTGTAATTTTTTGATTAAGGGGAGGGGGATCATGCGGCCCCCCTCCTCGGGCTGATTTTGGTCCCAGGGACACCCATCCCCCAGGGCCTGGCCTATCAGTAACACGGAAGGGGTGCCACGCGTTAGGCCCCCCCCCCTCCCTGGGCTGATTTTGACCCAAGGGACCCCATCTCCCAGTGCCCAGCCATTTAAAAGTTTTTTTGTTTTTCTTTTTAGGGGAGCGGAGTTGCCCCTTAGCCCTGGCAATGTACAGATTGGGGGAGGGGGGCTGGATATTATATTATATATATATCTATCAGAGAGTCACAGTCCATCAGAACAGCAAAATGCGGCACACCAATTATCCGTTTTATAGCAAAAAGAACTACAAGTTTCGGCTACCGCGTAGCCTTTGTAGTGTTCAAGCGACACGCCCAGCAATGGTCAAAATAAACAGGTACAATTCATGGAAATAGTCCACATACTCCAATGTATTAGTACAGCCCTCGTCTTTGTCCTTCTAAATGCAGTTTTATAGGATGCTCACAATTTGGATACCCTCATAAAATATTTTATACATTTTATAAATTCAATATCCAAAATTACAGAATAAAGTACATGGGTGCCCGTTTTGGCCCGAAAATATACTTCAACGCTGCCAGCACAAAATACCTATCTGTTGTTTTTAATAAATAGAAATAACAGTACACCCTTAAATGCCTATTGACTTTAACATATGCATTTTATAATTAATATATCATGTCTTCTGCATTTATCAAAACTTTTCATAATTAACAGATCAGACCTATGGCATTTGAAATATTTTTTCCTACTGAACCAATCAAGCCTCTAGTTGGTATCATTGGCTTTTCACCATAACCAACTCATGCCTACTAGCATGGACAAAGGAAGTGTGGGGGTACACAGGGGATTAATGAAAGGGGGACAAAAAGATTTTCACACATCCACTGTTCGCAGGGCCATTGGCACATGAAGTGCTACCAATGATGGCCCTGCTTTTGACCTGCTTTCAGTCAGGCTCAAATTCAGAAGGATAGCATTCGGCCAGTGCCCAAGGTCCAGTTCTTGAGGTCAGATGTTAACCAATTCCTCCCTCTATTTTGGTCAGTGGTGGGGCCGGCTTCCGAACTTGCACAGCCATTGAATGACAATCGGCCAGCCCGAGCAGGCAGAGGTGACGCAGAGACACAAACCTGGTTTCCCAGTTCCAAAGTTGACAGCTATTGCCATAACACCACATCCTCTCCCTTAAACTGTGTATTGCAGAGTTGCCACTTAATGGAGGTGCATTGCCAGCAGATGCCTTGAGCAACATGTTTGCTGTGCCTACAGCAGCCCAGCCTTTCAACTTCTTTAGTCAAACAAGAGATTTATCAAAGAGATCAAATGTTTGACCATGTACTTTCTGGAAAATAGCCCTTTGAAACAAAACAAGTGAAACTAAAACTCTTTATGCTCTGTAGTGTAAGAATACACTGTGATTTAAGTGCTCTAAGCTGTGGTGTGTTGGCAGGGTCTGACTCGCCTATAGAGCAACCTGGCTGTGCCAGAAGGGCTGGTCTGACAGGTTAGTGTCAGTTATGTCCACCTTGCGGATCACACAATGAGGCTGCCATCTCCAAGGTCAGCCCACAGAGACAGTGATGCATCAGAGAAAATGAGACATCTTCTACCCTGCACCTTCCATGAGCCTGTCCCACAGCAGGCCCAGAAAGGCACAATCATTTTCTATATACATGCGCCCAGGGCTTGCCCTTCAGCAACATTTGAAAGGAACAGGCAGATGGGCCCAAAGTATCTCACTATTTCCCAACACACACACCATAGTGCAATGAAATACTGCCCTCTTCTTTCCTGACTGTTCCACTTTATAATGCACAGACCTGACTGCCCCACTCCATTTGTAGCAGACTTGTGAGTGGCATGAGGTATTGCCTTCTCTGACTTCCCCAGTCTGTGAGAAAAAAAACACTGAAGGGAGAAGATATATCTGTTTCAAGGCTCTCAGCTCCAGGTAAGGCTCGGACGCATTTTTAAAGAGCTCGCTCTTTAGCTCTGCTGTCAGTCATATTTAGTATATATGTTTTGTTTAGCATCCAAAGGTCTTTTCAGCCACTTCAGCCAACTTTGGCACAATAAATTTGGGTTATGAGAGTGCAGTCAGGCAAGTAAGATGTATTCTTCTGACCATAAATCCAGTTAGGAAACCCACCTGCCTCCCAGAATACATTTATCTAGATTTTATTAAAGAGCCCAGTCCCTGCTTATATTACCATTCGTATATGAAGCATTTACAACCAAATTCTCATGGCCTTATAGAACAGAAAATTACAGTGGTTACTTTTATATCAACTCAGTAGCACTCATGTTATGAACCTTTGAATAATAAAAAACAGATCCTGCAGAGATTCAAACCGGAGACGTCCAGGTTGCGTTTAACCTTTGGCAGCAGATGCCTTATCTCCCCGAGCTATTGTACAATAGCTTGTATTTGATAAAACAGTATATTAACTAGGAATGAAAAATATCTTATTTTAATTTCACTATTTCACTTAAAAACTCTGTACATGTTTATCGGAGCTTGCAGCACGAAGACCATAGGCAATTTGATTTGAGTCAGTGAAAAATCCCAGAGGCTTAACCCGCCCCCCTCCCCCAAACCCCCTCCCCCCAGAAATTTAGTGTCTCCTACGCCCCTGCCTATTATGTTGGTTATAAGCCTTCGCACAAGACAACAATCAGGTATACCATAATAAAATTAAAGGTATGTACACAATGCCATTGATAAAGCGATATAAAATCCCTATCAATAGAGCCTAATAAGGATTATCACAATGCAAACATTCTATCCCCATGATTTGTTCGGGTGGACCACCAAAATCCTCGTCTATTAAGGTACGTTGCGAGATTCTAAATAACAAAATAACCGCCTACAGACTTTAGCCCAATGTAATGACAATTCACCCTTAAAGGCATATTGCTTTTAAACATGTTTTCACCTTAAGTAAGGCCTTCTTGGTTTGTCATAATATTTTCTTATAAACAAATCACAACTAAGGAATCTGACATAATTTTTCCCAGTGTACTGATAAGGCCTCTAGTCTTTGCCAATTGCTTGACACTATACACACAGGTCTACAAAGGTGCGCATAAACTGGCAACCATTATGCATACAGTTGTAAAATAACAAATTTGTACAAAATTACCGTATGTTTTTCACAATAAACAAGCCTTTTCTAATAACTTTCCATAATAAAGAAGCCAGACTCATGGTATCTGGCATGACATTTCCCTGCATATCAATCCAGCCTATAGCTGTTATCACTGGCTCGTCACCAACTCAGTCCTACTGTACGATTGAAATTCCAAAAAACAATGCCTCTTGGCACACTTTCTCGCCCATCCCTGAATTTGAAATCTATAACACTCCTCTAGCGATTAACCACTCCAATCACTTCTCTGATCCCTTACCGCCTTCTTTATTCAAAATGATAAAAACCTCTATTCTACCCTTATGGTCAAAGATTGTAACACCTCTCTGAGGCAAGGCTCCATACCAGACTGCCTAAAAGTAGGGCAGGTCACACCTATACTAAAGAAAACCAACTCCCTCTCCTCAGATCTCAACAACTACCGCCCTATATCCAACATCCCCACTCTGGCGAAACTGTAGGAAAAATGTGTACAAATTCAATCATGCAACCACATCGAGAACTACAACCTCCTAGTCAAACACCAATCCGGCTTCCGTCAAGGTCACAGCACTGAATCAGCACTCACCCACATATTGGATGATATACTAAAAATGTTGGACCATAACGAATCATGTCTTTTAATACTTCTTGATTTATCCTCCGCTTTTGACACGGTTAAGCATGACAACCTACTGTCCCTACTCGAACAAAGGATGGGCCTAACTGGCCCAGTGTTACAATGGTTCACCTCCTTCCTAAATAACAGAACCCAAAGAATCAAGATGAAGCCATCACTTTCTCAACCCTCCATGGTCACCCTAGGGGTTCCACAGGGCTCAGCACTATCACCCATTCTTTTTAACCTACTCATGAAACCCCTGGCAAACGCGATGAACTCTGCGAACATTCTATATCACCTGTATGCGGACGACACACAACTGTATATGAAAATCTCCTCTCCAGATGACTTCATCTCCCTCAACGCTATTCTACATAATACTCAAGGTTGGCTCGCTGGCAACCACCTCATGCTTAACACCAAAAAAACGGAATTCCTTCTCATCTTCCCCACCAATCACACACCCAAGATAGACTTATGGCTGAAGCATCTAACTTCCTTTGACTGCGCTCCCCTCATCATTGACTCCGCAAAATCCTTGGGAGTCACCCTAGACAAACACTTAAATATGCATGCGCAAATCAATAATGCCACCAAGGGAGCTAATCATCAGATGAGTATCCTAAGGAAACTTAAACCCTTCCTCCCACAGACCGACTTAAAAATGGCGGTACAAGCCCTAGTGTTACCAAGATTGGACTATGGAAGCACCACTCTATGCGGTCTTCCCAAATACAAGCTGGCCCCGCAGAGGGCCTCGCTTAACGCTGCGACCAGACTGGTCTCGGGAAATAAAAGAAATAACCACATTTCTCCGACCTTGAAAGTTCTGAACTGGCTACCCTACGAGGCAAGAATACAACTAAAGATAGCCTGCATGACCCATAAAGCCCTGCATAGCATTACCCCCAGTTACTTAGCACAAAAGTTAGAGCGGTCGGGAGGATGCAGACAATTGCGAAGTGAGAGTTCACTACTACTGAAACCACAATCCTTCCGCAAAAAGAGAACTGGTTGCAGAGCATTCTCTGGTATCGCACCGAAGATTTGGAACTCCTTACCTCCAGATGTACGCAGAATCTCTTCCTTTACCTCTTTCAAAAGAGTTTAATTCTTTGATGACTATTAGCCATCTATGCTATCCATATACCACTGTCTACCTCTTTTGTATTGAATGTCGAATTACCCCAATCATCCAATGTTTAAAAACAGTGTATTGTAAAGCGCTCTGATACCCTCGTGGGTCATGTTCGCGCTATATAAAACTTTATAAATAAATAAAAAATAAGGACGAAGCGTAAGAAAACCCACATGGCAAACATCAGTCATAAAATTGCAAATGTATACAAAATTAAAGTTTACTTGGCAATATCTGTACCTGCTAAAGTAGTTTGTGAGATTCCCCGTAGTAAAAATAGATCTGTGGGCTTCAATTCAGAGGTTTAGAGTAATAACAATCCACCCATAAATGCTTATTGACTTTAACATATGCTTTTCACAATCAACATGCCTGGCCTACTGCCTTTATCATAACTATTTAGAATAAATAACCAGACCTATAGCCTTTATCATTGGTATGTCACCAAAACCAACTCAAGACTCCTGTACTGAGTGTAAGCTTTCTACAAGGCAACCATCCAGCATACAGTCATAAAAGTACCTATATACACAGAAAGACAGTTGGCAAAGCAAAATGCTATCTCTCTGAATACAGGGATTATTGTAGTGCATAACTTCTATCCCCACGGTTTGTTCAGGTGAATCACCAACACCAAAACTCTTGCCTACTATAGCCATCTGTGAAATTACATGTAACAAACATACCTGGCTACAGGTATGAGCACAGTGTAGCAACAACCATTTTTTAAAAGTCAGTTGTCTAACACATGCTTTTCACAATAAGTAGCCAGTACAAAAGTGGGGGATGGGGGGGGTTCTTAATCACTGCTACTCCAGGGCTAGAGACTAGGGGAAAAAAACATAAGAAGCAAGGCTAGTTATCCAACCAGGGAATAATCAAACAATCACAAATTAAATGAGTTTGTGAATCACAAAAAAAATTGTGTAAAGTATTACTAAAAATAATTACCGACAACCATATAGCTTTGTTTTAGTTTTAGGCATCTAGCAATGTGCATGTATCCCGCTCCAATTCTTCCAACTTTTTCACTGATAATGTGGGTTTACTTACGCTAGTAGTCTAGCGTAAAGTAGTTATAAAAGAAAAATGTAAATCCAAGTATTAAATACAATATTTTTGTTTTTAGGATTACAGTCACCGATCAACCGCTTGTCCTGATGAGGCCTTTGAAAATCATACTGAACGAAACGCACTTACTCTATTTTGATTTGAAGGAGCCAACCTAAGATGAATATTTACAATTGTTTGTTGAGAAAAATAATTAGGTTGACACAAAAGAGAGTTAGGTGTCTTCTCCCTAGGCTACCTTGCACATGGATTATATACCTTTGAAAGAATACGTTTAGCCACTACGGATGGATACACTGGTCCTAAAGTGTGGTCTCAATAGGTCAATAATGTCTTGTACTTGTTTTGTGATTAGAACCGACTTTTCCTGTAAGGTCTATATGTGATCTACGAATACGTTTTGTACATAATGTTGAATATGTATGTGATTTTTAAAAGTTTTGTCCATCATTGTATAATCCGCAATGGCATTATGAAAAGATAAATATGGCAAACAAATCATAAGTTAAACAAAAGGCAGAAAACAAAGCTTTATGGTTGTCTGTAATCATTTTTAGTAATTTTTTACACAAATTTGTTTTGTGATTCACAAACACATTTAAGTTGAGTTTGTTTGATTATTCCCTGGTTGGATGACTAGCCCTGCTTCTCATGTTTTTTTGTCCCTTTCACAATAAGTAGGTCAGGCTTTCTGGCTTTGTTATAACATTTCATAATAAGCAGATCAAACCTCTGAAATGTGGCATGACTTTTCTTAATGACCTTATGAAACCTTTACTCTTTAACATTGCCTTTACACCCAACACTGGCCTATACAAGTGCACATACACTGGCAACCATCATGCATACAGTTATAAGATTACAAATATGTAGACAAATACAGCTTGGAAAACAATATACACCACCACTCGACAGGGCCTAACAAGAATCATCAGAGTGAAAACCCCCAGGGCTCGTGTAAGTGGGAGGCCAGCACCGAAACCCTTACCTACTACGGTAATCTGTGAGATTACAATTAAAAAACATCTATAGGTAGTCTTTAATAACAATCCACACTTAAATGCCTATTGACTATACATATGCCAGGCCTAGTACCTTTATTATAAAATGTCACAAGAAACACATAAGGCCTATAACCATAATCTTTGACTTGCCATTATAATCAACTCAATTCTGTTGTATCAAGTATAAAGTTTAGCACAAAGCCAAAAAGTGCCATACAAGCAATCTTTTTAGTGACAGCACACAAATTCAGCCCAACCAAATACTGTACTCCGGAAACCAACATGTGAACAGAGGCTAATCCCCTCTCTCAGTAGTATTCTGAAAGTTCTTTTTTGTTGATTACATAAATTGCACTGTCAAGCCAGGAATACACCTCAGTGTAGCCCTGGGCATTCCATACTGCTCTCAAACACAAGTATAAACTCTGAAATCTAAATTTATTGATGGAAGGGGAGAGTGCTTGGACTGCAATACATTCTTTATGGCTGCCCTCCTCCCATCTGTGCTACTGCCAGAAAAAAGAAACCCCTTAAATTATCTAGTTATGTAAAAAACTTTAATAGTAATATAATGTCAATGTTGTGACCCTGAATGTTCAAGCTCAGGCAGCTGGATAAATAAACAAAATGATCACAGCTGCATGGAGGGTAAACACATTTTTGTGGAAGTACACAACTTCTACCCAATTAAAGCATGTACTCCTGGCTCCCAACATGTCGGCGGAGAAAAATCCCCTCTCTTAGTAATTATCACATAGTTTTTTGGTGACAGCTGCATTGTCAATCCAGACCATAAAAATCAGAGATACTACAACCGAATGACACTATGCTGAAGCAGGGACAGATATCAGGCTACTGAGGCTCTATGTGCACATCCTCTGTTACCACATACAAATTAAGAGGGTGATCTACGGGAGACAGGGGATCCTATTGAACGCAAAGAAAAGTAGTAGCACTACAGGCTGAAATCACGTTGGAAGAAATGGGCACTGAAACATTGGGAAGCTTAAAGATGCTGGGATTTCACAGTTTACGGACTTGACTATGATACAATGAAGGGGCTACTTCCTCCTCACTTAATCAATTTATATCTCCATGCATGGGGTGAT
This sequence comes from Calotriton arnoldi, assembly GCA_963921515.1. NCBI lineage: Eukaryota > Metazoa > Chordata > Amphibia > Caudata > Salamandridae > Calotriton > Calotriton arnoldi. The sequence continues at coordinate 2,906,438 of CAWUFW010000455.1, read as the reverse complement.
CGGAAGAGTATTTGCAGGATTTCTTAGAAAAGAAACAGTAGTGTCCAAACCTAGAAGAGGTCTGAACAGCTGTTCCTCCTGCAGACATCCCACAATGTTGATCATAGTCCTTAGCATTTCCAATAGATGTTGTGTGACACACTGTGATCCATCTTGATTTATCAACGGTCACAGCGCTCCTACAATCTGAAGAGAGCGTTTAATATTATGGGGGGGAGGGGGTGTTAGACTGGACGAAAGCATTAAAAACCTTAGAAGAGAATTTCATTTGCATTTGTTACACTGTATAATCTTTGACCCTGTGATTACAACCTGTACCTGCCTGCTGTAGAATACTTAGAGTCAGAACAGGCAGTGTGATGTTAGATTCAAGGGATGACTGTAGGGGCCTCAGATGGAGTGCCCTTGCCTTAAACTCTCTTTCCTGGATAAAGAGCCAGTGGTTTGTTTGCTGAAGAGAAACAGCAGGGATCCAGGAGTTACAGATGCAGAAAAGTAGCACATTATTTCCCTAAATACAGATGCCCTACTGCTATACCACTGTTATCCAGCACAGGGCATTACACATGCTATCTTACAGAAGAGGTGGACTACTCCAGCCTAGTCTTGTAATGAAGCCTTGTCTATTTACCCTGCGCAACTTCATACATTAAGACCTGGAGAGATAACAATTATCACGCCTGGGCCACACAACAACTACTTTAAGCTACTTTGAGGGCATTCAGTATATATATATATATATATATATATATATATATATATATATATATATATATATATATATATATATATATATATATATATATATATATATATATATATATATATATATATATATATATATATATATATATATATATATATATATATATATATATATATACACACTGCACCAGGGACTTCAAGATATGAATACGCTTTACCTAAAATACGTCACACAAGGAGTGACATCATAGAACAATCTGCTAAGGTTTTCAGCTACACTACTGTGATCTGTGATGGTTTGGGTCGCATTTGTGAAAATGCTTGCCCTCCCTAGGTTCCTACACTACCTTCAGGAAATATTATTAATGTACTGGACAATATCGAAAATTCTATTATGGAGCAATACACCGACAGCCTACAACATTTAAAACACGTACAGCACCAAGGCTCTGATTGCACACAGCCTGAAGCATGCAAATTCAACACCTTTTTGAAGAGTTTGACATCTGTGTGCCTGTCTAGTGCATAGTTAATACAGGGGGTGCAAGGTTGTTCCAAATAACAATGACCTACTAGGTTACTGAAATTTCTCAATACGTGGAAGTCAAAGAATCAATGATACCAGTTCTCAAGTGACAAAGTGCTGAAATGTAATATTACCTAAGTGAGAATAGTGTAAAAATTGCATATTCACTAGCTCATCCACCTATACATTCATACTAGTTAGTTAAGCACCTATTCCACACATCTGTCTGTAACCTACGTGTCACTCATGCCCTCAACTGTTCATGTTCTGTGAGCGATGAAAGCTTGTACAACTCTGCGATGCTGGATCTGTTCTGAAGAAATGGAAGATTGCACTTATTGCCTTCCATGAGAGAGAGAAGTCTGCTTTGCTATTACCACACTGTCCCTATTCTGTGAGGGACTAAAGTTTTCACTGCTGTTATCCAATTTGTACCTTCTACCCAAATTGTACCGGACCTCTGAAGGAAGGATGCTTGAACTCTTTCTGCCCAAAGTGCAACTGGTCTATGAACAGGGATGTTTCCACTGTTGTTTCCCCATCTCATAAAAAAACAAAGGATAATTTAAAAGCCTTTGCATAACTTGCTTAGGCCTGTTAGAAGATTGTTTTGGACCTAGGTCAAAACTAATTGCAGGGCCCTGTCCCAGAGACCCTGATTTCAATCATAACTTCCCAGCTTGATCAAACTCTGTGAACCGAGGCAATTACTTTTCTCCCTCTGCTTCCTTTTCAGTGATCATCACATTTGAGAGTAACTTGAAATAATTTAGTTCAGGATGTACACTATACAAATATCTCTCTTGTATATGGTTTAATAAACCATTATGTTGCTCAATCTATGACAACAGTAAGGGCCTAGTATAGGGAGCATAAGACAACCAACTTGCCTCTTGGGTCACTAATAAGATTTCCAGCAGGGCAGAGGGGGGGGGGGAATGAACTATCCATCTAAGATCTCAATTGCACAATCTCTAATCAGGAAAACTGGTTTCCATCCGAGCTTCAGCGGTTGACCAAACAGCGTGACCCTAGGCAATTACTTTTCTGCTCTGTGCCTCCTTTTCCATTATCACAATTGAGAGCTCCTTGAAATAGTTGAGGATATGCACTGTCAAACTACCTCTCTTGTGTATGGTTTAATAGACTATAATGTTGCTCCATCTATAAAAAAATAAAAGGCTTATAAAGAATGAAACAAGACAACGAATTTGCCTCTTGAATCACTGAGTAATTTGTCACAGCAGAAAGGGTGTGGTTCACAAATTTTAATCAAGGCTGCTCAGAGCAGTGCTATAATCTAAGGTGCTAAAGTGAAACAATCCAGAATACTCTTTTTTATGTAAAAATGCATACCTCAGCAATAAATAAAGTAGCAGTCACCGACATTTGCAGAAGCGCAGGAGTTCCAGACTGAATCAAGAGCTGTTCCCGTAAGCCTCCACAGCACTGCTTTTTTTTTTTAACATATGCAACACAGATGGCACTACATTGAATTATGGGACCCAGCGGGCACAGCCTCACTACCACTGCCCCTTTGGTGCTTGCAGCAAGGTAAAAGATGCTTTGATGTTGGGAGTATAGTTCATGGTCTCAAGGCCTACACACTGCTGCTGCTCACACCCAGTCAGTTGAGAGTGTGGCTTGGCAGCATGGACATATTGTTTCATGGTGCAGGCTGCAATTAAAATTTTACTTGCCCTGGTAAACATGCTGCATATTGACAACCCTGCCAACAGCCTGTTGCGAGAGATGCCTTGCGCCCCTACCCCTTCTGAGGCTGGTGAACATGCCCTATGAAGCAGGGATTGTGTCACAATATTTGATGTGAGATGTAATCCTGTGGAAGACACCTCACCACACAAGGTGCAATATTCAAGCACTGAAACAAGCCAATGGAAAAGAGAAATGTCCATTGCTTGGCCCCCTTATGTGAATTTTGCGGTAGGGAGGCACAGGTAAAAAGAAAATTTTGCGCTCACCCACTATGAATTTTTATATATGTCTAACACTTTACAAAGGTCGAAAATAAATGTTGACATAAGTGACATAATCTCACCCAAACTAGGGAACCCTCTAACAAGGAGACTGTATGACATGTGAACTGTAGTATTCTCGAATGCATCCAAGTGCAAGATATGGAACCCACTGATTAAGCATAGTGCACAAGGTAGTTGCGTGTTCCTCCTATATGAGTACATGAATGTATGTAATTCCATACAGGGTTTGGCTATTTCTTGCAGGAGGTTTGTACAACTTGTATGTTTGTCAGCTTATGAAAATTATATAACATTCCTTTAATATCTCTCACTTTTTTGTATGTTAGCTACCTGTGTTGTACCTGTACTGTATGTGTGAAAGAACCATGTGATGTTCTTTCAGCAGCTGCCAACTGTCCTTTACTTATTATTTGTGTTAGGCAAAGTTGCGCTGCGGCTGTCCATTTTGAACCTTTATTGTGGTGTGAAGCTTGGTATAAGACTTTCTAATTCACATAAGAAAAAAACAATCCACATTGTCAATGCTTGTTTTAAAGCATGATGTGAGTGAAAGAGTGAACCTTCACAAAATATGTGAGCAGAGTTTACTTTTGGTTTTACTCACTAACCTGGTTTTTGGACTAGAGTTGGCGACTTTGTAAAATGATAAAAGGTAGCTGACAAGTGGCTTAGTGTCATGTACGACACTTGTTGCCAATTTTAGCCAACAGCGCTTTGGATGCTGGGTTTTTCATTCCATAATGAAACTATTAAAAGCAGAACAACAAGCCCCACAATGCAACATGTTGTTGGCTGAAACAAATAGGTGGCGGTACCCTATGTTGTAGTGCCAAAGTGCAGAGTTAAGAAATACAAAATCAAAGCTAGTTCTTGGCTTTCTGTCTGTTTTTTCTTTTAGGCAGTCATGGTTAAATAGCCTAGTGGGGGAGATGGCAAAAATAGCCTTTCAGATGTCAAATGGCAGCATCTCCTGTTAATGGGCTAACATTAACAATCCTTGGAATACCAGCTTGCTAAAATTCTCTATTTACCAGAACAATGCCATCATAACCAAGCTAGACGCGTCTACAGACACAGGAAAAAATAACCTTCCATCCCTATTTGTTGCCTTATTTAAGTGCGAACAGCAAAACACACAAGATGATGGACGGAATGTTGCACATTGGCAAAACATTCACCCCCAGTCACAGATCTGGGTTTAATCCATCGTTATTTTGCTCACCACGCCACCCCAGTTCAGACATGGCCATATGCAAATCAGTCTTGACCCTGTGCCTCATGGGAACAGTCCAGCCCGAACTGCCAAGCCATGTCTTCCCTGGACCGGAATCAAGCATCCTAGGACCGGTTTCTGGCTATCAGCCGTCATCAGCCAGGATAGCTTGACTCCAGTGGCGTAGTGAGCACGGGACCCACGCCTGGGCATACCCTTCCCACATAGGGCGAACAGCAAAACACACAAGATGATGGACGGAATGTTGCACATTGGCAAAACATTCACCCCCAGTCACAGATCTGGGTTTAATCCATTGTTATTTTGCTCACCACGCCACCCCAGTTCAGACATGGCCATATGCAAATCAGTCTTGACCTCTGTGCCTCATGGGAACAGTCCAGCCCGAACTCCCAAGCCATGTCTTCCCTGGACCGGAATCAAGCATCCTAGGACCGGTTTCTGGCTATCAGCCGTCATCAGCCAGGATAGCTTGACTCCAGTGGCGTAGTGAGCACGGGACCCACGTCTGGGCATACCCTTCCCACATAGGGCGAACAGCAAAACACACAAGATGATGGACGGAATGTTGCACATTGGCAAAACATTCACCCCTAAGTGGGAAGGGTATACCCAGACGTGGGTCCCTGTGCTCACTACGCCACTAGAGTCAAGCTATCCTGGCTGATGAAGGCTGATAGCCTGAAACCGGTCCTAGGATGCTTGATTCTGGTCCAGGGAAGACATGGCTTGGCAGTTCGGTCTGGACTGTTCCCATGAGGCACAGGGTCAAGACTGATTTGCATATGGCTATGTCTGAACTGGGGTGGCGTGGTGAAGCAAAAATAACGATGGATTAAACCCAGATCTGTGACTGGGGGTGAATGTTTGCCAATGTGCAGCATTCCGTCCATCATCTTGTGTGTTTTGCATTTCGCCCCTAAGTGGGAAGGGTATGCCCAGACGTGGGTCCCGTGCTCACTACGCCACTAGAGTCAAGCTATCCTGGCTGATGAAGGCTGATAGCCTGAAACCGGTCCTAGGATGCTTGATTCTGGTCCAGGGAAGACATGGCTTGGCAGTTCGGTCTGGACTGTTCCCATGAGGCACAGGGTCAAGACTGATTTGCATATGGCTATGTCTGAACTGGGGTGGCGTGGTGAAGCAAAATAACGATGGATTAAACCCAGATCTGTGACTGAGGGTGAATGTTTGCCAATGTGCAGCATTCCGTCCATCATCTTGTGTGTTTTGCATTTCGCCCCTAAGTGGGAAGGGTATGCCCAGACGTGGTCCCGTGCTCACTACGCCACTAGAGTCAAGCTATCCTGGCTGATGAAGGCTGATAGCCTGAAACCGGTCCTAGGATGCTTGATTCTGGTCCAGGGAAGACATGGCTTGGCAGTTCGGTCTGGACTGTTCCCATGAGGAACAGGGTCAAGACTGATTTGCATATGGCTATGTCTGAACTGGGGTGGCGTGGTGAAGCAAAATAAGGATGGATTAAACCCAGATCTGTGACTGGGGGTGAATGTTTGCCAATGTGCAGCATTCCGTCCATCATCTTGTGTGTTTTTTTTAAGTGCAGCACTCACAACACAGCTGTGAATGTAATGCACCAAGCCTCAAACAAGTGCAGCACAGGATGCAGGTACTGGCCCACAAGGGCGGTCAGGCAACAGCAAGCACAGGGTAGGTCTCAACAGGTTGAAATAACCTTACAAATATTGTGGCCGGGGCAAGCAAATCTGGAGCTCTGTTATTATGCAGGGCAGTTCTAGTTCCTCCCCTAAATGCATTTACAACATTTGATAGTGCTGACCCAAGCATTAATTAATGTAAATTATGTTGCTACACCATATTACCTTCTTCTAGCATACTGCTAGGTCAACACTGAAAAACCAATCAACTGTGTTAAGTGATCCTTTTGACAGTGATAATATAATACACTCTCACTAAGAAGTTTAAAGAAACGCCAGAGGCGTTCTATAGCTGGCCTAGTGCTAGGCTGATAGTTCTAGTTAGGATGTTAGTAAGAACATGTGTCAAAGTCCCGGTCATCAGTATCCTTGATATTGGTTACCTGTTTTACCCTACAATTAAGGCCAGACAAGAAAATCCATATCCTGATTTTTCCAACGAAAGATAGATTTTATGCATCGGACCTTCAGCTGTACACTTCGAATATAAAGACACGTTTATAGAGAGCCCTGCAATTCTCACAGAATAATGAAGGGAAATTTGGACAGTGTGGTTACTACAGACAAAACCTCTACTATTTGACACTAGTATTTAAAAGAAACTTGACACTATTATACAGTGGAATTTTAAAGCTTTTTAAAAAGAAACAAACACATTATTCAATATGTGGGATCATTTTTCACTGATCGATGGATGAATACAGGCATAATGGTAGTATTGGCAAAATTTGCATTTATATTTGATGCAATACTGAACTACATTAAGAAAACGTTTTTCGCAAGATTCCAAGATGTAGTCCTTCATTGTTTTATCTGTATTCCTAGCTTCAAATTGCTTAATAACTTGGAAGACGAGGGGATTGTGCCTAGCCTGAATATAATGTTTACTACTGGATCACGCCCATTAAAACAAATCATAGACTTTATGGCTATGAATATGATATAATTTATCAAGCCACAGTTGGATCACATCTATTACCAGACTTTGCTCTACAGCTTCTCGGACAAAATATATTTCCAATGGATAAAATTTAAGTATCCGAAGGAAAGGGGTCCATTCAGGCAGGTGTGGGGCCTTATGGACACCCAAGTTGCACTACATCACCCCACTGTGAGATGCACTCATTTCAGATCCGATATTTGAAGGACAGATTGTGTTCTCCTTGGAAAGGGATACACTGAGGGATTAATATGCAAGGAAGACGCTTGCAGCTAGACTGGGGGATAGGATGCTGATTTAGGTATCTGCAGTTAATACTAACAATATAATGCCCCAAATGGACTTATTCGAGGAGTATCAATGAAAGTATGAGGTAAACACTATGCCAGTCTCATTAATGATGTTGATGTATAAAATCTCAATATACTTAAGTTGGAATAACAGAAACGTCTTCACACTGACAAATATCATGGGAAATATTGACATACTCGTTTAAAGCTAGTCAAATGCAAGAAACATTTTTTGTTTCATCTCATCTGCACTTAAGTTCCACAAGAATGTCTACAACACTGTATTTTAGCATTATTTGAAAAGTTAAAGAAGTTTTACTCCACTTTTGGTGAGATTATGAGTTCAGTTCGTGATAGGTAGGCAACTCCCTTTTTGATCAATGTTTGCCCTGGAAAGATAAAATAGCTAATCCCCAGTACTTTTTCAAGTTAGTATAATAGTTTGCTGCAGATAAAGAAGTTGTGGATAAAGCATTAGGTTGGCAGAAATAGCTTTTAAAAGACATGAACTGGGAGTTAGCGATAGTGAGTGTACGTCTGAACAAGAGGTCAATCCTGAACACTGAAGTAACTGCCAATTTCTTCTGATGCATCAGACTGTTATAAAAACATATTACTCCTTTTTGCTTATAGGAAACTGTGGTTAAATCTATAATTCTTTCTTGTCTAGACTATGGCAATTACTACAATTTGGACTAACTACCTCAAACCTCAATGATTGCTGTCTCAACTTTGAACTGTCCAGAAAGCTGCTATCTTATCTATAATCTTCCTGGCCACTCCTTTACCTCGAATCATCTTTGCAAACTACATTGCCTTCTCACTTCTCAGTACTCTATTTTCAAGGCATTCTGGTTATGTCACCTTGCTGTTCATTCCACCGGCCCCATTATTTCCATAACAAAGTTGATCCCAATATCCCATCCCATGCTAAGGTTCGTCATTTCAGATCAGGAGGCAGATTATTTCCTATTAACCCCTTGTGCCCCAGCACTCAGAAATCAAAGGACCTTTCTGGCCTTCCGTAAGTCTCTCAAAACATTTCTGTTTCCATCCTAAATCCTGTTGCTCATCTGTCCTCCTTCTGTCATCTTTTCCTGATACCCCTTTTGTATGTTTTAAAAGCTTAGCTCTAGGTCACCAAGATGGGTATTTGTCATCATCATTCCAGTAGCCATTAAGGTTAAGAGGATGAAAAAGAGTGCGATAGATATAATTTAGTATGATCACTAGTCGATATAAAAAATAGAATAAAGACCAAAGATTATTCTGAGCTAACTCATCTGCTACAAGAGATGAGCAACTATAAAATATCCACCATGTACCATATTTGAGGACATAAAATGTAACCTTTAAACCATTCTCTAAGTGGTTGTTCCACTTCTGGACCCAATACATACCCATTTTGAACTATTGCGGCGTAGAGAGGAAGCCGGTACACAGTGGGAACAGAACTCTGATCATGGCAAACACAAGGTACTTTCTTGCTTCTAAGAGGCATGAAAGTTGGTATCCCATCTCAAATCACACTGGATGTGACACATTCACTCAAAAATGGACTTACCTGGCCACAGTGACGACAACACCCAGAATGGTGATGGCAGTGAGAATGTGCTGTACTGTCAGCACATCTTCATCATACACCGTTAGCGAGATGAGTACAGCCAGAATAGAGCCAGAGAAGAAACCCACATTTTTGGCAATAACAGTCAGCAGGGGGGAAGTAAAAGAGTTCATGTACTTGGTGGCTGGCTTATAGCCACGGCTCAGTCTGGTGTGCAGCTCATGATTCAGTTCATTGAAGTGCCGCAGGTAGAGGCGGCCATAAAGTGACCAGCGCCTGGCTCCCAAGCTTCCAGGCTCCCTCTTGATGACCTCTGTGTAGCTGAAAAATGCATACAGAATCTGCCAAACCAAAATAAAAGGGCAGAGGATGAGGTTTGCAAAACCCAAGAGGCAGATGTTGCGGCTGAGCTGCTGTGCCAGCTCTAGGCGATTTCCCATGCGTTTGTACTTCGGCTGCAAGTTCCACTTGTTCTGAAAGAGAGAGCCAGGCCCCCAGAAGAAGAGAAGTTCCAGATTGTACTTCAGGCCCTGTGTAAGAAAGATGACATCACCCATCAGCGGCAGCTGGAAGCGAATAGGCAACAGGGACTTGTTGACCATGGCCACCATGTAGTTTTTAAAGCGTAGAATGCGGTGGTATATGTCTAGTTCTGTCAATTCCTTTTTGTGGACGCACATTTGCTGCTCTCGCTGCAATGAGACAAGTCGGTCCTGGACCTCCTGCCAGGTGAAGTTACAAAGCTCATCCTGTCACGAAAAGAGCAAAAGAGAGAGGTTACAACTAAAGAGGCAGATCAGCAAAGGTAAACATTCAAAGAGAGATGTTAGGTTGTTGATAAAAACAAAGGATTATAAATAACTGAGGTGGAGAGAAAAAGGGATAACGCCACATATGAGAGATATTAAAACACTTAGTAAAGAAAATAGAATTTCAGACAGAGTACTGAAAATTTTAAATACTATCTTAGATAAAAGTATCATGTTTTGTACAGGAGAATATAAGTATTTCCAGTGAATGATTCAATGCTACTAAAACTTTGTATTCCCCTGGGCCAATCTGAGACTGCTATCACCTTAATGCCCATGAGAAGAATCCTCCACGCAGACTTTGTTACACTTTGAATACTTTTGTAAATACATTCTAAGCCTTTCATGCATCTCTTTTTAATCCCGGATTCTTAAAACGCATGTTCTTTATAACTGTAAACCTCCGCTTTACTTTTTAAAAAAGGTGACTTTCCCTACAATACGTTTCCACTTCAGATGATTCTAAAGTCTACCGCGGGTAAAACAAGTCATTGCCATTTTTTCCTTAACTCAGAAAGTTTAGTTTACTAACCTTATTTATCAATACTTATGTAATGGAACCGAACTGAACTAATGCTTCTCACCCGAGGGATTTTTGTGAAAAACAGCAGTGTCACCTAGATTTCACGCCCAATAAAAATGTGGTTTGTGTACTATATCTCTGAATTAATAACACCTGACAGGGAAAATGCTGGTGTTTTTCAATAACAAAAATAAAATAGTTTGGAGGGGGTACAAAAGCAAAAAGGTTACAGTCTAGAGTTCCTTATGGGAACTATTGTACAGTACTAAAAATTGCGAAATGTTGGAACCACATGACATTTTCACGAAATAGATGCGCGCAGGGGATACCCCATCCATATGTACATCCATATCTCAGACCATGGTTACTATGATTGCGAAGAGTCTCATATTGTCCCATTGAGCGACCTTGAGGGTGGGCAATTCATAGTAGTTCAGATATGAACTTCACTGATTTTAATGGTGCCACTGAGCGGCTGCTGTCTAAAGGTATTGGGCCTCCATTGATCAGTCTGGCAGATGTGACATGTTTGAGCTTTGGGAGGGATGCACCTGCAGTGCATTTCTCGGGTTGCCTCATTAACATACTTCCTTGCCATGGGATCACCACTAATAGCAGGATTTAAATTGATGTCCTGGAACGTCAACGGTCTGGGGTGCAAGCTTAAACGGGGCATTGTATTGCAGTGTATCAAAAGGCTCTCGCCGGACGTGGTCTTGTTTCAAGAGACACACCTTTTAGGTAACGCTTGCCAGGCTCTAACACGTTGGGGGTTCAAATTGGTGGCACACTCTGCTTTTGGCTCCGGTTCACGCGGAGTGGGGATACTCTTCCGTAAAAACTTTCCGATGTCAATTGATTGTATAAAGACAGACATACAGGGAAGATTTGTGTCCGTCTCTGGGTGCTGGGAAGGGCGAACGCTCAATTTAGTGTCGACTTATATCCTGCCTGGCCTTCAGACTCTGGTCTTTAAAGATCTAGGTTACCTTTTACTCTCACTACCCGAAGGGAGGCTCGTCATAGGGGGGGACTTTAATTCCATTGTCTCGGACAGTTTAGATCGATGGCCTCCTAAGAACCTACCGGCGACACGGACGCAGATCCACAATTTTCTGACAGCGTTGGGCCTCATTGATGCCTGGCGAGCGCTTCACCCTGCTGATCGTCACTAAACGTTTTACTCGGGGGCCCATCGCAGTATGTCCCGAATAGACTACATAATCACTCCGGCGGAACAACTGAGACAGGTTAGGGAGATTACACACCTAGCGCAAGGTATCTCGGACCACTCGCCCCTCTGGGCCCGGATTGAAGTGGGAGAACCACAAAGAGGGAGGCCTGCCCCTATAAATCCCTGGTACTTTAAAATCCCCACGATACGTGAACGGATTGTTAGGAACACAGAGCACTACTTTCTTGAAAATGTAAAATCTGTAGACTCGGCGGGAGTGCTATGGGAGGCCTATAAAACTGTTATAGGAGGGACTGCCGTTTCCCAAATTGCCACCTCCAAGAGAGAGAAACAGAAAGATCTGGCTCGACTGGAAACCGAAATATTAGCGATAGAAAGAAGTCTCCAGATGAATGATTCTGAAGAGACGAGGCATGAACTGCGACTCAAACAAAAAGAGTATCTGGCGGTCACCAACGATGCTGCCAAAACCCAACATAGAGCCACACTGTGTAGAATCTATGAGCTGGGCGACAAAGCAGGAAAGCTGCTTGCGTGGCTCGACCGTAGAGAACAGGCGAATCGAAAAGTAGTGGAACTAGCCATGAGATCCGGACACACGACCTCAGACCCGCAAGCGATCGCAAACGCGTTCGCTGACCACTATAGAGATGTATACACCTCCCGAACAAAATATACAGAAACCGATGCACTTTCCATGCTCCACGATATCCCACTCCCGAGACTTTCCGACGAGGAACGACTTGATTTAGATAAAGACTTAGAACCCTCGGAAGTAGAGAAGGCTATCCATGACCTAAGTGGGGGAAAAGCCTCCGGCCCAAATGGCCTGCCGGTCGAATTATACAAGTTGACCCCAAGCAAAATTGCACCATATCTTATCAAAATGTTCCATGAAAGTCGCGATGCAGGATTGCTCCCATCAGACCAAAGATTGGCTAACATCGTGGTTATCCACAAGGTAGGAAAAACCCAAACACCTTTGCTCCTTCTATAGGCCGATAGCACTACTAAACGCAGAAGCCAAGATACTGGCCAAACTACTTGCCACCCGTTTATTAACAGTCATCACCAATCTGGTACACCCGACCAGTCAGGCTTTATGCCAGCCAGAAATACTTCTCTCAATTTACGGAGACTTCATGGAGTGCTTGCACGGGCCGACACTATTCTAGAAGATGCGGTGGTAGTGTCACTTGATGCAGCCATGGCATTGATACGATCGAATGGCCATATATGTTCGCAGTATTGAGAAAACTAGGTTTCGGCCCTGGTTTCCTGAGTTGGATACGCCTTCTCTATGCCACTCCGCTGGCTCAGATAGTGGTCAACAATCGAGTGTCCTCCCCATTTGAGTTGGGAAGGGGCACACGCCACGGTTGCCCCCTCTCCCCATTGCTCTTCGCCCTCATGTTGGAACCTTTGGCTATGTGGATACGGAAGGATCCGATAATTAAGGGGTTGAAATGGGCAACAGACTGGGAGGACCGAATATCGCTTTACGCTGATGACATCTTACTATACTTAGCGTCGCCGGCAGCCTCCTTGAATCGAGCACTCCACATCTTTATTGTCTTTGGGGAATTTTCAGGATATACCATCAACTGGTCCAAGTCGGTACTCTATGTTCTAAGTGGTGGATCCCCAATCCTACCCACAGGGTTTACCATAACCACTGCTCCGACGGGCTTTAAATACCTGGGGATACATGTTTCCAAAGACTTGACACTCTCTTACGATCTAAATCTCCTCCCCCCGCTACAGCGCCTCAGGAGCGATGTTATACACTGGAAATCGCTCCCTCTGTCCCTATTGGGGAGAGCAGCCTTGTTCAAAATGATGTCCCTTCCCCGTTTCCTTTATGCTCTTCCGAACGCACCACTCTCAGTGAATCCAAAATACTTCAAATCTATTGACTCCGCCCTAAGGGAGCTCCTATGGGAGGGAAAACCACCACGGATATCTCTTCCCAAGCTCACTAGAGGGTGGTGCGATGGAGGCATAGCACTCCCTGACATCAAAAGATATTATTGGGCAGCCCAACTTACTGCCGTTAACCACTGTACATACGGACCGCAGGATGACCCGGGATTCAACATGGACAGGTGGCTACTCCCCGGCGGGAGTTACAGGGGCGCACTATACGCAAACCCCTCTAGACTGAAACTAACGGGGCCTACTGACCATTCGGCTTTGGTATGGCAGGCCGCCACACTGAATCTGGGGTGGAAGGACAGAATTACGCTGGCCACCCCACTCTGGGACACAGCCCGATTGGGGAATTTAAGAGTCACCAAAGGGTTTGACCGGTGGGATTTAATTGGCATATCCTCAGTCGGGGACTTGTGGAAGGAAGGAGGTGTAGTCTCCTTTGACCAGCTGAGGGAAGAATATGAACTAGCTGCCTCAGAAAACAATATAGATATCTCCAAGTAAGACATGCGCTGCAGGCGGTAATACCCAGGGGTGAAAATCCGCCAGAGTCCTCCCCGCTAGAGGACAGAATACTAGACGGACACCTTCCAGACAAGGCAATCTCCTTGATTTATAAAAAAACTCATAAACAATGTACCTGACCCCCTCCTCTGATTCCGAGCCCACTGGGAACACAACGTAGCTAGACTGGATGATGGTGAATGGTTAGAGGCGCTCGCATCTCCTAGAGAAACGGCTATCTCATCTAGGCTGAGGCTAGTCCAGCTCAAGATACTTCACAGAATATACCACTCGGGGCCTACGTTGGTGAAGATGGGCTTTAGGGTTGACGCAGATTATATATGGGGATGCGGGCAAGACGGCACGTTTATACATACACTCTGGGAATGTCCGGTAATCCAGGGCTACTGGGCGAGGGTGACAAACTGTATGACAGAAGTCATGGAGGTTACGACAGACTGCAATATCAAGTTATGTCTTCTAAATATCTGGGGCCCCACGGACTTGAACACTAAAGAGAAACTATGGGTGTCACTGGGTATGATGGTCGCCAAGCGGAATATTGCAAGAATGTGGGGGACGAGAGAAACACCGTCCCTGAGGCTTTGGGAGAATGATATGGATCATTGTATGTTTACTGAAAAAACTGTTTATGTATCAAGAGGTTGTCCCGGTAAGTGGTCGCAGATATGGCAAAAATGGAACGCTTACAGGGGAGAGATCTGTGAACCACCGTTGGACATACAAAGGGGGACAATGAGTAAAGGTCAATGGGTCAATGTACTGTGTCACTTTCCACACCGGTTGGGGATATACTTGCACTGTGGACTGTTGCCGATTGCCGCACTAACAATATTGTCTGTACATTGTTTTTAAGTGATATTTTGAATTTAATAAAAAGAACTGGTAAAAAAAAAAAAATTTAAAAAAATTTGCAGCAACAAAAAAAAAAAAATTTGCGAAATGTTGGAATATTTATAAAAAGCCTTATGTTAAAAAAACGGTAAAGCAGGGTTCAATAGACCTCTACTGCTGGTTGGTACAGAAGCAAAAGAAACCGTTTACCTTTTAAAAATTAAAAATGGGGATACAAAAACTAACAAGCATTTCCAATGCAATAGGTCTCGCCTTTGGGACCTTATAAGTGTTTAGCCATGCAGCACGTTTTCCTGGGTGCTGCAACATCTACTGTCCTTTAACATGGACGCTTTGACACTAATAGGCATATTATAGCACTGCTTTGCGAAGTACATATTCAAAGTGATTTTTTTGTACAACTGATAGTTGCGGTGGCCGATTCTGAAAGACCATGAAAACGGGATGACGGAAACCTTTAAAAATAATTGCAAAAAAATATCCGAGCATAAGCAAAAGAAGAAAATCCATGAAGCAGGGAAAGGGTGCAGTACCACAGGCACACAAGGTGTCCCTCTGGAGTTTTAAAGGGACCTCAATTAGCCACATAGGTACTGCACCCTTAATGCAGCCTACTATATAACCTTTCCAGATGTGTGGTACAAAACCCCAAATGAGTGTTTGTGATGTGGCACACAAGGGTCCTGATGGTCTCCCTAGGGTCACATGGCAGTGTTCCAGTACACATAACTTGCAACTCTGATGTGGTTCTTAAGCTGTTTGGCATTAGTAAAGCGCCATGTCTGACTAAGTTGTAGGCACGCACAACGCTCATGAATAACTAACTACTCACAGCAGAGCTCAGCATGCAACTGATAAGTCCTTGATTGTTTGGGTGCTTATTTTCAAACAACTGCCTTGATGTTATTTAAAAATGTCCAACATAATACGTATATACACAGTATGACACGTACACAAATAATGGGACAGTGGAACTGAACTGCACAGTAGAATAGAGGACAGCGATGTGAACACAGATGATTGACGTAAATTCCTTTGAGTCCCATGTGAATAGGCAATGAATATCAAGGGGGGCAGAGCAGGTATGTAATCTATTTCACACATACCCTACTTAGTGTGTTCTTATACTGTGTTATACTCCCCCCCCGGTCGCCCAGCAAGCAAACGCAGGTTTTGGTGGCTAATGCGTTTGCTGCTACTGGCACATGCGCGAATGCCGTGTGTTTAAAGCGATCGCAGCGCTGCGGGGGCTGCAGGGGAAGAAAGCGCCCGACAAGCAGGGGGGAAGAGGAGGGAGTCGCAGCCCGAGGGACAGCGAGGAGAGAGCACGAGGGGCACAAGTGCTCGTTCTAAAGCACGGGTACTCATAGTACGGCCCGCGGGCCGCCAGCGGCCCGGCAAGCCTTCCTTGGCGGCCCGCGGACCTTGCAGACATCGTACCTGTGTTTGCAGCGTGGACTCACTCTGCTCTATGGGGGCCGGGCGATTCCAGGATAGTCAGAGTGGAGATGCAGGGGCTAAGAAGAGGCGAAATACAACAAAGCCTCATTAACAAGTAAATGGTCTTTAAAGACCGGTGAAGTACTGGGGTGCGGCTGTGTGTGCTCAGGAAGCTGTCTCAGCCCGGGCTGACACACAAGGGGGAGGAGGCTGAAGCTGAAAGTGGTCTTTTCCAGGAGAAAATGAGCTGGCTTTTACATTACACAGGGAGAGGGGGAGTCGGCTGTCTCTGGGCTGGTGACGGGGACATGTAGACACAGTACGTGTGCACTGCCCGAGACAGATAGAGATAGAAACAGACAGAGACAGATAGAGATAGAGACAGAGTTAGACAGAGACAGAGAGGGACAGACTGACAGAGGCAGAGACAGATAGAGGTAGAGACAGATAGAGGTAGAGACAGACAGAGAGACAGCGAGAGAGACAGCGAGAGAGAGAGAGGCAGAGACAGATAGAGGCAGAGACAGACAGAGACAGACAGCGATAGAGACAGAGAGAGAGACAGAGGCAGGGACAGATAGAGACAGATAGAGGCAGAGACAGACAGCGATAGAGACCGAGAGAGAGAGGCAGGGACAGATAGAGGCAGGGACAGATAGAGGCAGGGACAGATAGAGGCAGGGACAGGCAGGGACAGACAGGGACAGACAGAGACAGATAGAGGCAGAGACAGGGGCAGACAGATAGAGGCAGAGACAGACAGAGACAGGGAGAGGGAGACAGGGAGGGAGACAGAGACAGACGGAGACAGATAGAGGCAGAGACAAGGACAGGGACAGACAGATAGAGGCAGAGACAGAGACAGATAGAGGCAGAGACAGACAGAGAGAGTGGCAGAGAGATGGAGACGGAGGGAGACAGAGGGAGACGAAGGGAGGGAGAGGGAGGGAGGGAGAGGGAGGGAAACGGAGGGAGGGAGAGGGAGGGAGACAGAGGGAGGGAGACAGAGGGAGGGAGACAGAGGGAGGGAGACAGAGGGGGAGGGAGACAGAGGGGAGGGAGACAGAGGGGGAGGGAGACAGAGGGGGAGGGAGACAGAGAGAGAGGGAGACAGAGAGAGGGAGGCAGAGAGAGGGAGGCAGACAGAGAGAGGGAGACAGACAGAGAGAGGGAGACAGACAGAGAGAGGGAGACAGACAGAGAGAGGGAGACAGAGAGAGAGAGGGAGACAGAGAGAGAGAGGGAGACAGAGAGAGAGAGGGAGACAGAGAGAGGGAGGGAGACAGAGGGAGGGAGACAGAGAGAGGGAGGGAGACAGAGGGAGGGAGACAGAGGGAGGGAGACAGAGGGAGGGAGACAGAGGGAGGGAGACAGAGGGAGGGAGACAGAGGGAGGGAGACAGAGGGAGGGAGACAGAGGGAGGGAGACAGAGGGAGGGAGACAGAGGGAGGGAGAAAGAAGGAGACAGACAGAGGGAGACGGAGGGAGGGAGACAGAGGGAGGGAGAAAGAAGGAGACAGGCAGAGGGAGACAGACAGAGGGAGACGAAGGGAGGGAGACAGACAGAGAGGGAGACAGACAGAGAGGGAGACAGACAGAGAGGGAGACAGACAGAGAGGGAGACAGACAGAGAGGGAGACCGACAGAGAGGGAGACCGACAGAGAGGGAGACCGACAGAGAGGGAGACCGACAGAGAGGGAGACCGACAGAGAGGGAGACCGACAGAGAGGGAGACCGACAGAGAGGGAGACCGACAGAGAGGGAGACAGACAGAGGGAGACAGAGGGCGACAGACAGAGGGAGACAGAGGGCGCCAGACAGAGGGAGACAGAGGGCGCCAGACAGAGGGAGACAGGGGAGGGAGACAGAGGGAGAGAGGGAGACAGACAGAGGGAGGAGGGCGGCAGACAGAGGGAGGGAGACAGAGGGAGGGAGACAGAGGGAGGGAGAGGGAGGGAGGGAGACAGAGGGAGGGAGATAGGGAGGGAGACAGACAGAGGGAGAGGGAGGGAGAGGGAGACAGAGCGAGGGAGGGAGACAGAGAGAGAGAGGGAGACAGAGGGTGACAGAGAGAGAGAGAGGGAGAGAGACAGAGAGAGGGAGGGAGACAGAGAGAGGGAGGGAGACAGAGGGAGGGAGACAGAGGGAGAGAGACAGAGGGAGAGAGACAGAGGGAGAGAGACAGAGGGAGACAGGGAGACAGAGGGAGGGACACAGAGGGAGAGAGAGGGAGGGAGAGGGAGACAGACAGAGAGAGGGAGACAGACAGAGAGAGGGAGACAGAGAGAGAGAGGGAGACAGAGAGAGAGAGGGAGACAGAGAGAGAGAGGGAGACAGAGAGAGAGAGGGAGACAGAGAGAGAGAGGGAGACAGAGAGAGGGAGACAGAGAGAGGGAGGGAGAGAGAGGGAGGGAGACAGAGGGAGGGAGACAGAGGGAGGGAGACAGAGGGAGGGAGACAGAGGGAGGGAGACAGAGGGAGGGAGACAGAGGGAGGGAGAAAGAAGGAGACAGACAGAGGGAGACGGAGGGAGGGAGACAGAGGGAGGGAGAAAGAAGGAGACAGACAGAGGGAGACAGACAGAGGGAGATGGAGGGAGGGAGACAGACAGAGAGGGAGACAGACAGAGAGGGAGACAGACAGAGAGGGAGACCGACAGAGAGGGAGACCGACAGAGAGGGAGACCGACAGAGAGGGAGACCGACAGAGAGGGAGACCGACAGAGAGGGAGACCGACAGAGAGGGAGACCGACAGAGAGGGAGACCGACAGAGAGGGAGACCGACAGAGAGGGAGACCGACAGAGAGGGAGACCGACAGAGAGGGAGACCGACAGAGAGGGAGACAGACAGAGGGAGACAGAGGGCGCCAGACAGAGGGAGACAGAGGGAGGGAGACAGACAGAGAGAGGGAGACAGACAGAGGGAGGAGGGCGGCAGACAGAGGGAGGGAGACAGAGGGAGGGAGACAGAGGGAGGGAGAGGGAGGGAGGGAGACAGAGGGAGGGAGATAGGGAGGGAGACAGACAGAGGGAGAGGGAGGGAGAGGGAGACAGAGCGAGGGAGGGAGACAGAGAGAGAGAGGGAGACAGAGGGTGACAGAGAGAGAGAGAGGGAGAGAGATAGAGAGAGGGAGGGAGATAGAGAGAGGGAGGGAGACAGAGAGAGGGAGGGAGACAGAGGGAGGGAGACAGAGGGAGAGAGACAGAGGGAGAGAGACAGAGGGAGAGAGACAGAGGGAGACAGGGAGACAGAGGGAGGGACACAGAGGGAGAGAGAGGGAGGGAGACAGACAGTGAGTGGGACAGAGGGAGACAGAGAGAGAGAGAGAGGGAGAGAGATAGAGAGGGAGGGAGACAGAGCGAGAGAGATGGAGGGAGAGATAGAGAGAGGGAGGGAGAGATAGAGGGAGGGAGAGAGAGATAGAGGGAGGGAGACAAAGAGATAGAGAGAGATGTGTGTATGCAGGGTCTGGTGGCTCAGTGGACGAAGGCGTCCGCTTGCAGGGGCCTTTGTTCAACCTCATGGTCACAGTTTTTTTTTTGCTCTAGCCCCGCCCCCTCGCCCACTGACCCCGCCCCCACCGGTGCGGCCCTCGGCCACAAACCACACTGTAAATTTGGCCCCCGAGAGAAAGTTTGTGAGTACCCATGTTCTAAAGTGACTATAAGTTCTAAAATTAAAATCGAAAAGAAAGGCTGGCAGCTGCCAAGCTTCAAATCTAAAGCCGACGCGCAAGCTGTAAAGCCGGCAATAATGTAAAGGTGGCCACCTGTATTTCTTTTCTAGTTATTTACTTTTGTAGCATTCATGGCACGGCACACTTTATCTTCCTATGTTTAAAGCTAAAGTGCATGCAAAAAAGGGGTATGAAGTTCCTCAAAAGCAAGCAACAAAAAGAGTACTGTGAGGTGTGGGTAGTGTGAAGGTAGCTACATGCCTAGTCAAGGATAAAGGCAAGCTAAGGGGAAACCCCTTGGTGGAACTAGGCTCTCACACACCCAGCAAGCTAGGTGTCATGCTTCATCATATGAGCCTGCCCTCGTCCAGTCGGCGCTGCAATACCGGACGGGCTCCCGAACCGGGGCTCTTTAGCGGGATCTTCTGTTCCTGCCGGTGGGTGCAGTGGGGGTGAGAGGCCTAGTGTGTGTAGACGTGAAAGGGAAGTGGATTAAAACAGGTCAGTTAATCCTAGCCATAATTTAATTCATAAGGTAAACTGCCTGATTAAAAATATATAGAGAGGGGCAGTACACTAGATGTAATGTGTCTAGTCATATAGTCCTACTCTCAGATGATCGACATGTTTCGTGCCTCTAATGTCAGGGGATCTGGGCACTTCCTCAGGATCAGAGTGAAAAACTATCTACACTACGTGGTCAAGTGACATCTACCTACTACGTGTTCAGGTCAGTGACCTGTAAAACAAACAAAAGATAAACCTCAATTAATCACACAAGGTCTCATTGGCACTTGTATATTATCGTATCTCATCAGCCTTTAAAACAAAAACAAAAAGAAAGAGGAAGAACCTTATTACAGGTACTACTGTGTACTTTAACAGGTTTGTATGAATATTAAATTTTTTTAAATAAAAATGCACTAGTCTCACCATGTTGTGCTCATGAAACTATTATAAAACATAGTGTGGTCCGATAGTGCATAGTAATAAAGTCCAAACATATAAGCACCCATGGTCGCGCCTGATGAACTGATAGGTAGTGGAGAGAGTTCAAAGACTCACCTATCCTGCTGACTAGAGTTGCTAGCAACAGTGCCGGCGGTCATAAAATGGACACCGTGGTGGGTCCTAAAAAAGCAAGCCAAAGAATGTACGTTATGGCTGACAGTGAATAGACAGCCAAAGACAGGAAGACAGAGGGCCAAGCGGGGTCAAACCAGCATTCAGATGCTGCAAGGAAATCAAGCTAACCCCGTGTGGTAGCCCATAATACTAGAAGGTCGGAGGCTCCCAGGGCAAAACGTGTCTACGTGGAAACGTAGGGCATCCAAGAAATAGCCTAGCTCAGACAACTGTCTCTCAGAGGTAGTGGTGCCGGGATAGTGTTTGACCCAGGGCAAAACATCTCTCGAAGACAGCGACAGGCATTAAAGGAATCTAGATGCTCTACTGTAAATGATAATGCCGGTATGGAGCATGAAGATCGGCGTTAGGGGACCACACGGGCAGCTGAGATCAAAGGCTGCAACTAAATTGGCTTACCTCAACATTGGTGCGATCAGAGGTCCTAGGTAGTCACAGTTCGCACTAAGAAAGTACTCACCCGCGTGTGGCCACGCCAAGCCTGCGACCTACCCTGCCGCCGGAACCGGGATGGTAACTGGTTGTCGGACTGCCCAACGGATAAGGCAGTCGCTCAGCTCGGCAGTGGGTGGAGTCACGCGAAAAGTGTAATCTCGCGCCACTGGGCAGGGTTCGTAAGTGCCTACTAGGAGGACTAGAAAATAAGGCGGCCATGTTAGAACGGACCGGAAGAGAAGGGAAAGAGCGCTGAAAGTGGTAAAGCGCCTATTCTTACTCGATTGATACAAGAATTATTTAAATATAGCCAGTCATATCATAGTAGAAATTAAATAAATATAAAGATTATAACGATTATAACCAACTTGGAATATATATACACAACCCACCATGTCAGTAAAGCCAGCCTATAATCATAACAAAAAACATAGACTGGTTGTCAGATGCTCTGGAGCTAGGGCCGTCGCTCGTTCAGTGGTGGATAAGGTCGCGCGAAAGTGTGTGATCATCACGTGACTACGGGGGAGGGGCGCTGGTAATGTCTAATCGAGAGACTGGAAAAGTAGGGTGGCCAAGTTGGAACGGACTAAAATATGGTGGAAGAGCGCTATAGTTGGTAAGGCGCCTATTCCGCTCAATAAATGCAGAAGATAACCAGTCAGGTTGTCGCAGAAATTAAAGGAATACATAAAGATATATATAAATAAATATATCTATATTAATATACAACATGTTGGTGAGGTCAACCTACTACCATGACAGGATACCTTGCAGGAAGCATTTTAGGGATTGGAGGGTGCAAGGGGGCAAAGGAATAAAACCACTAGAGGGCAACTAGTGAACTTATTAGGGGCATAATCAGAACTCTGTGTGTTACACTGCACCCGGTGTTTGGCATTGCTAGCTCCTTCTTCCTCACAAGTGAAACCTGTGAGCGAACCTCCGATCATTCATGGCTTTGTTCCATGGCTGATCGCCACCTGTATCTGTCTATTGGTGCCTGAATTGCAACTTGTATTTAACACCCAAGGATCCTAAGGTGAGGTGCAGAGGGGGAACAAAAATAGCATGAAATCACTACACATAGATAATCAATTAGATAATTGTTATGATTATAGGCTGGCTTTACTGACATGGTGGGTTGTGTATATATATTCCAAGTTGGTTATAATCGTTATAATCTTTATATTTATTTAATTTCTACTATGATATGACTGGCTATATTTAAATAATTCTTGTATCAATCGAGTAAGAATAGGCGCTTTACCACTTTCAGCGCTCTTTCCTCTCTCTTCCGGTCCGTTCTAACATGGCCGCCTTATTTTCTAGTCCTCCTAGTAGGCACTTACGAACCCTGCCCAGTGGCGCGAGATTACACTTTTCGCGTGACTCCACCCACTGCCGAGCGAGCGACTGCCTTATCCGTTGGGCAGTCCGACAACCAGTTACCATCCCGGTTCCGGCGGCAGGGTAGGTCGAGGCTTGGCGTGCCACACGCGGGTGAGTACTTTCTTAGTGCGAACTGTGACTACCTAGGACCTCGGATCGCACCAATGTTGAGGTAAGCCAATTTAGTTGCAGCCTTTGATCTCAGCTGCCCGTGTGGTCCCCTAACGCCGATCTTCATGCTCCATACCGGCATTATCATTTACAGTAGAGCATCTAGATTCCTTTAATGCCTGTCGCTGTCTTCGAGAGATGTTTTGCCCTGGGTCAAACACTATCCCGGCACCACTACCTCTGAGAGACAGTTGTCTGAGCTAGGCTATTTCTGGATGCCCTACGTTTCCACGTAGACACGTTTTGCCCTGGGGGCCTCCGACCTTCTAGTATTATGGGCTACCACACGGGTTAGCTTGATTTCCTTGCAGCATCTGAATGCTGGTTTGACCCCGCTTGGCCCTCTGTCTTCCTGTCTTTGGCTGTCTATTCACTGTCAGCCATAACGTCCATTCTTTGGCTTGCTTTTTTAGGACCCACCACGGTGTCCATTTTATGACCGACCGGCACTGTTGCTAGCAACTCTAGTCAGCAGGATAGGTGAGTCTTTGAACTCTCTCCACTACCTATCAGTTCATCAGGCGCGACCATGGGTGCTTATATGTTTTGACTTTATTACTATGCACTATCGGACCACACTATGTTTTATAATAGTTTCATGAGCACAACATGGTGAGACTAGTGCATGTTTATTAAAAAATTTAATATTCATACAAACCTGTTAAAGTACACAGTAGTACCTGTAATAAGGTTCTTCCTCTTTCTTTTTGTTTTAAAGGCTGATGAGATACGATAATATACAAGTGCCAATGAGACCTTGTGATTAATTGAGGTTTATCTTTGTTTGTTTTACAGGTCACTGACCTGAACACGTGGTAGGTAGATGTCACTTGACCACGTAGTGTAGATAGTTTTTCACTCTGATCCTGAGGAAGTGCCCAGATCCCCTGACATTAGAGGCACGAAACATGTCGATCATCTGAGAGTAGGACTATATGACTAGACACATTACATCTAGTGTACTGCCCCTCTCTATATATTTTTAATCAGGCAGTTTACCTTATGAATTAAATTATGGCTAGGATTAACTGACCTGTTTTAATCCACTTCCCTTTCACGTCTACACACACTAGGCCTCTCACCCCACTGCACCCACCGGCAGGAACAGAAGATCCCCGCTAAAGAGCCCCGGGTTCGGGAGCCCGTCCGGTATTGCAGCGCCGACTGGACGAAGGGCAGGCTCTATATGATGAAGCATGACACCTAGCTTGCTGGGTGTGTGAGAGCCCTAGTTCCACCAAGGGGTTTCCCCTAGCTTGCCTTTATCCTGACTAGGCATGTAGCTACCTTCACACTACCCACACCTCACAGTATCTCCTCTTTTTGTTGCTTGCTTTTGAGGAACTTCATACCCCTTTTTTGCATACAGTCTTCCCGGGCTTGTACGTTGGACCTCGTTAAACTAGCCCGCCCGCGTCCCCCCTTTTTGTTAATCATTAAAGCTAAAGTGCGTCACGCCGTGAATGCTACAAAAGTAAATAAATAGAAAAGAAAGGCGGGCGGCCGGCCATGTTTAAAGATAAAGTCTACGTACAAGCTGCAAAGGCTCGACCTAAAAGGATATAACTTAAAGAGGGCACCTAGGACTATTCCTTTTAAAATTAAAACAAATGTGATTGTAAGAAAAAAGTTTTAAAAAACTGACAAGTCACTTTGATTGCTATAATGTGACTACTGCTCTGTATTACAGACATCTATAAAATGCTAATCTGGCAGGTGCTTGGACAGTAATGAATAATCAGGGCACATCTTAGAAAACGAATGTCACAATAATTTTTGTTGCTAATATAAGTCTTCGCAGCATCCTTGAGAAGCAGCAGAGTTCTAGAGCAGTTAAAAAAGACAAATCAAAGAAAAAAAGTGAAATTCTACAAATTCCCTGACCATGCCTACTCTAAGCAACACATAGATTGGCCACTTGTGGGAGCAGAAAGAAAGTAAGCTCCAGCTAGCATTCTTTGTGAAATATATGTAGGCAAATGTAAAGGAAGATAAATGTGTAAATAACACGCAAGTGCTGGAAATATTTGTGAATTAGACAAACACTTGTAAGATGGGACTATGCTCGGCATATGCTCACCATCATCACGTCCCAGCAGGCCCACTCATTGAGGGAATATACAGAACTACCACCACCTCCCCATTCCTCTATTAGGCCTACTCACAGAAGGGATCTTCAAGGCTCGGATGTAGAAGCTGCGTATTTCCCAGTAGCTCAAGAGGTTACAAAACATCTTGACTAGCCGGTAGAGCCAGAAAACTGCCGCCATGACCAACAGGAAGATGATCCAGCTGTCCTCCTGGATCCTGTGAGACAGACAAAGAACAAGTGACAATAAAGAAACACAGTATTTATTTATTGTCTTGTATCGCACAAACTCCACCCAGCTAGGTTTCAGAGCATTGTGCAGAGCTGGTGTTAAATAAACAAAATTTAACCAGACATGAACTGTGGTACCATAATAAACAGATTTAACATATACACAATAATGGTCATAATGTTAACAGAGCTAAAGAATACTGCAGCACTAGGAAACCCACACATAAAACCGATGAGACGTCATTAACTAAGAACACAAATCACAACTCGTGCTACGTTCAGCATCATCACATAGGCCTTGAAAAGCAAATAGCAAAAACTATTTATTTGTATGGTATAAGAGAACCGAAATAACACTTGGTAGTATAAGGAGGCCAGATATGAGTTAGTAAGCACAAGGAGAAGGTAAGAAATAGAACTGGTCAGGGAAGTGTCAAACAATATCAGAAATTTGGTTGTGGATAAAGGAAGCAAGAGGAGAACTATGTTCGGCATGTGAGTGGCGACAGAGCAGAGAGTTCCTGTCTGTGACTAAGAGTGCAAGAAACAGTGCAAGAAACAGTGCAAGACAAAAGTACTCATCCTTTCACACAAGATGAGAGACCTGTTCGGAGGGTCACAGGACAAGCAGGGCTTACTGGGTCTCAGCCTTGGAAGTTGGCGTCATTTGCCTCTGATGTTCCAGGCATCTGCCCTGCTATGGCTCTGCAAACTGGGCCAAGTACAACCACTTGAGCACTTGACTCTCGGTGGTAGCGATGGCAAGCAGTTACAGGCTTCTCATGGATGTTAACGTGAGGTTAAAACAAGCTCAGCACTCAACCAGCACACACCCAACAGAGTGCAGGGCCACTGTCCTTAGGGCAGGAATGCCCCCTCTGCTTTTCCATCCACCTCCTCCTCCTCTCTCTCAGTGTTAGGTACACTAGTGTGGGTCTCAGGCACAGGTCTGCAGTAGGCTCCAATTAGGCCTAAGAGCACTTCAGTCCTTGCCTTACCTCCAGGCGGTAAGACATGCTTGCTGCAGGTGCACTAGCCCTCTGCTCCAGGCCTGAGAGCAGGCACAGGTAAACGCTATAGCCCGCTGTCGGTCTCAGGTCCAGGTGGAAATAGCAGGACAGCTTCAAGGCACTCCACAGTTCAGCAGTGGCAACGTAGTCCAATTGGGTGCACTTCCAGTCAGCGCCTCGGTTAGCTGTACAGTCATTCACACATAGTGATGAAGTTACTCACTGCAGGAGCTTCTCTTACAGTGGCATAGTCCATTCAGGGACATGTTGGGCATGTGCTGAGGCGTCAGCAAGTAATAAGTCACTTTGGGCACACTTGGACAGTGCTAATAGCTTGGCAAAAGTCTCTTCAGTGATTCAGTGTTCAGTCACACTTGGGGCAAGTGTCACGGCAGGACAGCATGGACTTGTCACTAATCACTTCCTCAGTGGGGCAGACTGCTCAAGAAAAATGTGGGCAAGCGTTATGGGCTGCCACAGCAGAATCCATTTTGAGCACACTTGGGCAAGTACCATAGACAAAGCAATTAGATCTGGCAGGGTGACCTGCTTGGGCAAACTTCAGCAGTGCCACAGACCCTCCGATTCAGCAAGGGCGACCAGCTCTGAGGCAAGAATATGCCAGTCACACTCTCTGGAATCTCTGCTAGGCAGACCTACAGCATTAAGGTCAACTGCTCTCGCCCACACTGGTAGTCAGTTCCTTTTGCAGGGCTGGCTCGCTTCTTTCCTCTTCTTCCAAGCAGAGTACTTTCAGGCATTCAAGGAGACTGAGACAACTCTACTTCCAGATCAGACTCCCTGTGATGTCCCCTTACCTTTGGGAAGCTGGCTGTCAAAACAGACACCAACTGTGGACACGCAGTAGCCCTCTTGGTACTCCGTGAAGCACTCCCTCCTTGGTCAGCGTGAATTTGGAACTGAAACAAGTGGGTCAGCAGCTCCCACTCAAACAAATACAGTAGACAGGAGAAGTTTATTCCCAGTCTGAATTTTCATAACCGGTTTGGGTCAGTTCTCTTTTCATGAGAGAGACGCGCGCTAAACCTCCCCTTGGTGGTTTGCCTTAGGCGCGGTAAAACCTTGTTTTTTATCTATTGTTGGAACTGCTTTTAATTTAATTACCGTCGTGTCCTTTGAAATCACTGTTGTGCCGCTTTTAAAAATGAATCTGGATTGAATTTGCACTGTCACTTTTATCGCGCTCAGCGCTCCTCACATACCCGCACCTTCACTGCACTTCCGCATTTGCAACGCGGTCTAGTGCTATCGGGGCGATCAGCTGCTGCACAGCAGGGCTGATTGGTGGGGGGGGGGGGAGGAAACTAGTTATCTGCCACGCTGGAGCGGACGCGCGCAGTGGGCGCGCCGCTGGCGCACGAAGGCGCGCCCAAGGCAAGCCCGTCTGCGCGCGCCCAACCGGGGCCAGGGGCCCGGACCCCTGGTCCTTTCTCCCCTTACTCCGCTGAGGAACTACTGGCCATAGCACGTGGAAATGTCCCACTAGGCAAAAAGGTGGAGGACATCCTTAGGGCGGAAGGCTTACTGAGGACACAAGTGGGAGGACGGAGTGCGGGTACACCGCCCCCCCCCCAGCAAACCGTGTCTGCTAACCTACATGGACTACGGGTAGCGGCCCTAAACACCTGCTCCCTACAGAAACACAATCTGGAGGTCTTCTCGCTCCTCCAGGACGGCTCTCTGGACATCCTGGGGGTCACAGAAACCTGGCTAGAGGACACCTCAGCCCCAGATATAGTAGCAGCCCTGCTCCCGGAATATGCTGCCTTATGGCACAACAGGGCGGGAAGTACAAGAGATGGGGGGGTAGCGATACTCTACAATAGACAACTAACGATAGAGATGCTAATTGCTGAGAACATTGTGGGCGCAGAAACCCTAGGAGCAAAGCTCTGTTCCCATGGTACCTGCTTAATCTTATTGGTGGTATACCGCCCCCCTCGAGCGACCCCCCAGTTCACCGAGCTTTTCACTGAGTTAGTCAGTGATCTCCACTCCCGGTATCAGTGCCTCTTGGTGATGGGGGATTTTAACTATCACTGGGATCAGGTGTCCAGAAACTTACACGCCAAACAGTTGAAGGAGGCGCTGACCACCATGGGACTTCAACAGCTTGTAAACGCCCCCACCCATGATAAGGGACACACCCTCGACCTGGTCTGGACCACCCAGCCACCGACTAGCCTGACGGACATCAGTCCTTGCGCCTGGTCTGACCATTATCTGATCAGGTGCCTGGTCCCACTCGCTGGTCGATCGGCACATCCACCCGCAGAGTGGAAAGTGCTGCACGGCTGGAACAAAAAGGAATGTGACCTAGTGGGGACACTGCGTAAATCATCCCCAAAAAGGCAAATACAGGGAAACCTTGACCAGGAAAGCGAGTCCCTCATATTCAGGTTAAGTGAAGCCATAGACAAGGTAGCACCCGCACGTAGGGAAAGAGTCCGGAATAAAGGCAAGGGGGGCCCCCTGGTTTAATGAGGATCTGAGGGGGAAGAAACAAACACTGCGCCAATATGAAGGGCCTGGCGTAAAGCGTACAATCCAGGGGCTCTTACTGAATATAAAGCCGTGTTTGCAACCTATAAAAAAGCCATTATAGCCAGGAAGGCGGAATACTACGAATCTAGGATCCTGGCCGCCGACAACAAGCAGAAAGAGACCTTCCGAATTTTAAAAGAACTGAGGCAGTCACAAGAACAGAAACCCCCTGCCTGCCCTGAAGACTGTAATAAGTTCCAGTCCTTCTTCCTCTACAAAGTCTATGACCTCCTAATGGACATTCACAACAAGCCCGTCGTCCATTGCCCTCTGGCGGAGGACCCTACACCGCTCGCCTATAGCAAGCCCCTCACCGTCTTTCCAAAGCTCGATCACGACTCTCTGAGCCTTCAAACAGGCAGTGTTAAATCGGGGTCACCAGCGGACCCCTGTCCTCCAAGGGTGTTTCGAATGGCCCTTCCCGGGGTAGAGAGCGAGGTCCTCAACAGGTCACTAGAAATGGGCCACGTCCCTACCAACTTCAAGGAAGCTAGAGTTATCCCCCTGCTGAAAAAAATCAGGGGCGGATGCAGCCAACCTTAAGAATTATAGGCCGATCTCCCAGCTCCCTTTTCTGGCAAAAGTGTTGGAACAACATGTGTTGAAAACCCTATCAAACTTCATAGAGGAACATCAGCTGCTCCAGATGAAACAGGCAGGTTTCAGGGCTCACCACAGCACAGAGCTGGTAATGCTGGCAGTGATGGACGAACTCAGACTCATGGCCGACAGCAGGAAACCATGCGCCCTGGTCCTGCTAGACCTATCCGCGGCATTCGATACGGTCAAACATGACCTACTACTGTTGCGGGTTTCGGAGCTGGGCATCCAGGGGTTGGCACATCAATGGCTTTCGTCCTTCCAGTCAGGTCGATCCCAAAGGATCCAGTTGGCTGATCAGGTGTCCAACATTGGCGCACTAACATGCGGTGTCCCTCAGGGATCTGCGCTGTCCCCCCACCTTTTCAATATCTATCTACAGCCCCTGGTGGCTGCATTGGCCCGCATGGAGTGCCAAGTTTTCAATTACGCTGATGACACACAAATTATCATCCGGATTGACAACTCTCCCATGGCCCACGCACGGATGCAAAACATACTGAGGTACACGGTCAATTGGATGACAGCAACTCACTCAAAATTAACCCCGATAAAACGAGGTATTGGCTATCACCACTGGTAACAACCCATGGAGCGATCTTTTTTGGCCACGAGAGCTAGGCACCACTCCCACGCCAGCCCCGGTCGTAAAAAGTCTTGGCATAAAAATAGATGGCAAGCTCTCTATGTCACACCAGGTATCTACCGTGGCAGGGACATGTGTGGGCCTACTGAGACAGCTACGGAGACTCGCCCCCCTTCTCTCACTTACGGCACTACAGATGGCCGGGTCGGCTATGATTATGTCAAGGTTAGATTATGGCAACTCTCTGTATATTGGCCTTCCTGAGAAGCTGCTAACAAAACTCCAAGTGGCCATGAACGACGCTGCTAGACTGATTTTCAGGCTCCCAAGGCGGGCACATGCCACCCCCCTACTGCAGCAGCTGCACTGGCTCCCGATCAAACAGAGAGCCAGGTTCAAAGGTCTCTGCATAGCCCATAAAGCCATCCACGGCCGGGCCCCAGCCTACATTAAGGAGCGCCTCAAACTATGTGCCAGGGCGTACCCTTCGATCGTCTGATGCTGGCCTTTTGGCCTGCCCCCGCTTCAATACATCCTCCAAAGGGGGCAGAGCCTTTTCCGCAATGATCCCTCAACTCTGGAACAGGCTGCCGGAAAGCCTTCGCAGGGAACCCACCCTTCTTCCATTTAGGAAAAAACTTAAAACGCTTCTTTTTACTGAAGCCTGGGGCACAACCTAGGCCAAGTTCGGTGCATGTGCATGCGGATGTGGTGAGGTTAGGCGCTCTCTCATAGCGCTAAGAGACCTGTCGGTGATTATGCGCTTTAGAAGTCCTAGTTAACATTAACATGTGTCCTCCTCAGGCTGACTTTCAGACTCATCCTTTGTCTAGAGTGATATTCCTCATATCAGGATTGTCTCCAAATTGGAATCCTCACAACAGAGGCACAAAGACATATGAGCAGTCTGCATCTGGCCATCAACATCCACACCGGCACTGATCAGGAAGACAGACAAAATGCTGGCCTCTTCTGGAGGACACTTCACACTATGAACGACAGGAACTGCAGTCCCATCCCACCTACCTAACTACCAAATGGCAGTATTCAGGAAGACCAATCAGTGGCTATCTGCAGTAAAAGGACCTTATTAAATAACTAAGTGTAGGAATGTCTCCACTTTCCCCACTTCAGCACCTAGGTCCCCTCCCTCCAGTCTCAAGTAGGAATACACTTAAACTATATGGAAACGTAACCTCACCTCCATCTCATGTACATGAACAGGCCAGGGGCTTCCAAAATTGAACTCACAGAGTTCCTTCACTCTGGGTCACTCAGAATTGCACGATGTGTGTAAAACGCAGACAACACACATACATTCCAACACACATGCGCTAAGATGTAAGCACAAGGATATGTGTTAGCTTGTAGAAGCCACCACTCTTATGATCCCTGTAAAAAGGTATGGACACACTATGGGATTACTAAAACAGGGTATGCTACCATCACCAAGCTGTATGCTAAACCCTGTGTACCCCTCCAAGCCCAGGACAAGTCCAGGACATTTCTCATGTCAAACGACAGGCCTAGGCCTTTCCCGACACACTAGATTAGTGTGAGGATGGGACCAAAAATCCACAAGCCAGGATTTCACATATTTTCAGGTGGGCACTCGGCCGGGGACACAACTTTACACAATGCAAATTTCCGTTCCACCACAGGAGAAATTAGATCAGTACACAGCATCCCATGCTGAGAACCCCTGAACAAAGTGGAGCATTGAGCCGAATGGGCAGAGTCATCGACAGCAGTAATATTGTTCATAATAAACAACATATGAACAGACCTTGAAATCAGATTTGGAGAGGTGTGGGGTGGGCTTGGCACTGCTTAGTCAGGATAGGTGCAACGTAGTTGATAGAGTGATGGAAGCAGAGTCTAGAGTGCCCGATATCAGAGGACACAATGGGCAGTCTAAAGACTATAATGACGCAACTGCTGAAGGAGTTCGATACACTAGAACATCGGGTCAAGGGTGCAGAACGGAGAGCTCAGAGAATCAATCTGTGTATCTTTGGAATACCACTACAGGGGACTAAGGGAGCCCAGCCCAAACAATTCATGGAGGGCAGACTTCACATGCTGCTTTCTATAGAAGAAATGTTTCCCTGCTTCACGGTGGAAACAGCACGTACGACACTGATGACAGACACGCTTGCCTTCTGGTGCACCTCACACTCACCCCTCCAGCTCCCCATTATTGCATTTCCCCTTAAGTAAAGAATGTGAGATGCGGTCCTGGCAAGGGTGCGTCGACTGAGGCAGATATAATGTGAATCCTCTCATGTCATGTTCTTTCCGAAAGTGGTGTAAAAGCAGAGGAAAACATTTGATGAAGTGAAAAAACCCGAGAACTATGCCATATGAGTAGAGCCTCCTTTCTCCGACCAAACTGAAACTGAACGCTGAAAAAACGCCCTTCTTTGAAACACCGGAGGAGAAATGGCAGTGGACAATGGAACACAGGGCACTGAGTGGAACAACCAGGGTGCATGGATTGACAGAAAGAGACAGGAACCCCGGTCAAAGCAGAAAAGTCAGAGATTAAAGAGAAGAATAAAGTTGGTGGTCTGGCCATTTACAACCTAGGAAGGAAGAATAGGAGGGAGAGGCTCTGAAGATGCAGATGGCAGCTCCAATCCGGACATACAGTTAACTTGCAATAACTGAGGTGACTGAAAGGGAAAGAGGAGCGGGGGAGGCATTCAGTGGTTCTCCTTCCTCCGCCATCAGGGTGTATTAGGAATGCTGGGGTCCTACTCACGATCCTCATATGAAACATGGATAATTAACTGCACAGGTAATCTAGCCAAGTGGGAGGTGTAAGGGGCTGCATTTAGTTGAAGCAACAGAACTACAGGGTAAGGGGATGGGACGAAAAAGATCATTCCTACATTGTAGAGGCAGGCAGTTATGAGAACCTGGCACAAAAAATGGGGAAGGGGCAAGTAACAGACCCAGTTAGAAGAGGGCGTTGAAAGCTGGTGGTTCATGTTTTGTTGTCTATGTTACTTATACCACTGGAAAGTAGTAGGCAAACCGGCTAAGGGGAAACAATTCAGATTAGGTGGAGATACGAGGCCCCACCAGTGAAAGGGTGGTGGGACAAAGGGGTGGTGAAGATCACAAGTGTACAAAGTCAATTGGGGATTGCATCCAGACAGGGAAAGATTTAGGGAGGGTGTTTTGCTCCTAACACTTCAAACATGGCTAGAAGTAGTACTTAACCACTCACCCATATTCAATTCAATTCAAATTCAAAATTTCTTTATTCGGATTGCAAATACATCCATAAAAGCACAGGTCATTAGCAGCATATTGATACATAAATCTAGATATAAAAACCTATAGAATAATAAAATCAGAAGATAGGGAAATCAATCAGTTTTACGAATAAAATAGGAGCTTTTAAAAATACATGTAAAGATGACAATAATTAAATTAGAAAAATAGTGCAGAACATTATATGAAGGGCATTAAGTTCATGTGACTCAAATAGGTTATAGTAGTTCCGTTAAAACCCAACAATCCAAACATCATACATAATCAGTACATTAGATGGAGAAACTCTCAAATGGTGCACATTGAAGTACGTGCACGAACTGCCAACTTCAAAAAAGATCCCACACGGAAAATTAATCCATCATCTTTCAGCTCGAGAATTTTCGTGTAAGCAACCTTGTATCAGTTATGGTTGATTCCCTAAAAAATGGGATCAAAATCCATTTGGCGTATTTATGATAAAATTTACAAAAGAATAAAAAATGTAGCATGGATTGATTACTATGGTTGTCACAGGGACATGTTAATTCATCAAGGTTTACATGAAATCCCAGAGGAAAACAAAGTAAACATTTTAAGGTTCCTGCCCTTAACCGGAAAAGCATCCCTCTCTCCCAACGACCTATTGGTTTTAGAAGATATCGTGCCGGTTGATGTTGCAACGGATGCGATGCTGACGGCAAGGACATATACCTGGCTACGGATGTTTTCCGTGCCTCTTTTTCATGTCTTTCGTTGCTATAATTATTATATAAAGCCTCTTGGAGAAATTTTTTATTGGTATGCACTAGGTCAGTTGGATTAAGAAAGATATGTTCAAGTGTTACACTATTTAGGCTCTCCCGGACAGCAGCTAGCCAAGGTATATCCATACCCTTATCAAGTTGGAGGCAATCAATTATTATGTCTCGGGTAAGGGTTGCTGCTGGATTCTTCCAAATTGCCATCCAAAATATTGCTGGGCGGGCCCTTATGAAATCCTCTATGTATGCCAGTTTTAGTTCCCTGTGGCAAACATAGTTTGAGGAGATCGGGGCCCTCAATAATTTACGGCAAAATCTATTCTCCTCACCCTGAATAACGCTGCTTTTGGTAAAACCCCAGACTTCGGCTCCGTAGGTAGCAACGGGAGCACACTGAGATGTAATTTTTTTTTATAGTAGCTAAAACCACCTCTGCCGCTTTTTTTGGTTGTGGGAGGCAGAGGATTGAGTTAATAGCTCTGGTAAATTTGTTCCTACTATACGCTACATGGTTAGCCCAGGAGCCATTAGCTGAGAACAACAACCCCAAATAGGGGAAAGTGCTGGTGCATAAAAGAGAATCTGAACCTATGGTGATTCTATTAATAAGGTGCTTTTTGGGTCCACAAGCCATTAAAAACGATTTTTTAAAATTTGTACAGAGATCCAGGCTAGCCATAAAATCAACAAAACCTTTAACTAAGATGCGTAAAGCATTTGGTGTGCGGCCCATTAGGACCGCATCATCATAGTCGAAGGCCGAGGTGAGATCCATAAAAGCCAGATAAATAGGGGATTTCTGGGCTATGGTGTATTTACCAACAATCAAATTTAGGTTCTAAAACCTAACTGGCAAGAATTTAAAATATGATCACCCTCGGCCCATAATCTAATCTTGTTAAAAAGAATTCTCCCGAGAATTTTCATGGTATTATCGATCAGGGAGATCGGTCTATAGCAGCTTGGGTTGGATCTATCTCCTTTTTTAAAAATAGGAACAATAATACTGGTTGACCATGTGCTGGGAATCTTATCTTTGGTTAAATTGTTAAAAACATTTAATAAAACGAACGCCCAGAACTCCGATTTATATTTAATAAAATCAATGGGGAGCCCGTCAGGCCCGGGAGCCTTATTACCCAGACTTTGGGAA
Organism: Calotriton arnoldi; assembly: GCA_963921515.1. Classification (NCBI taxonomy): domain Eukaryota; kingdom Metazoa; phylum Chordata; class Amphibia; order Caudata; family Salamandridae; genus Calotriton; species Calotriton arnoldi. The sequence goes on along the minus strand of CAWUFW010000455.1, from coordinate 2,871,140 downwards.
ATAGCGTTCTCTACTTCTGGTAGGGATATCGCAAATTGTGAAGCAATTAATTGATTAAGTTCAAACTCGGTTTGAGGAGTTGCCAGATAAATCCTGGAAAAATGAGCTTCCCATGCTTCGCTTGCTATGGAGCAGCTTATGGGCGATAGTGTCTGGTCCATAGATCTCATTTCTTTCACTGCGCCCCAAAAGCTGTTCGTGTTTTTAACCTTGGCAGCGCATGCAAGACTATCCCATCGCTCTTTTAAAATTTCCTCCTTCCGTATGGTAGTAATGGTTTTATATTGTAGACTTAGGAATTTGACAAGTGCCTGATCTCTCGGGCTCTTTGTAAGGGCTTTACGGAGCTCCCTGTTTGCACAAGAGCATTCCCGATTAAACCATCTAGGACTACATTTGGATTCAATCATGGGCCTGGAAATCATTAATTTAATCTCCCCACATAGTTTAATAAATGCTTCAATTACATCAGGGTTACGATTATTTAAGGATAGGCAGGTGTCGATAAGTTGCGGGTTTTCCCTGATCATCCTTGAAAATAATACGTGGTTGTCAATTCCTCTCCACACCAGTCTTAAATTATCAGTGGATATCGCTAGGCTGGTCGCCCCACACTCCTTCTTAAATCTAGGCCTAGATGCAATTCTTAACGTTAAAGCTATGGGGTTGTGGTCCCCGTGAACAGTTGGTATGACTTCAGATTTTAATAGGCAGTCTTCCAGCATGGGGGATATAAAAACATAGTCAATGGTAGAAGCACTGCCACGACCTCTATATGTTGGTACATTGATGTTGTTATTATTAACTACCTCTGCAATTTCCATTACATCCACTAAGTTGGTCTTTAACACATACTCTGCTAGTTCTGTCCCCCTGTTATAAGAGGATACATTACCGGGGGGTTTTAGGGCCACTACGTGCCTTTTGGGCATCCTGGCGTTAAAGTCACCGGCTAGACAGATGCCTACTTGTTTGTGGGGGGCATTTTCACTTTGTAAGGTGGCAATAAAATTAAACAAATTAGCATAGTTTGCGTTAGGTGTGCGCTGGAAATCATTATTATAGAAGTTGATAAAACAAATTGAAGCCCCCCGTGTATAGAGCAGAGCCTGATATTTCTCGCTGTTTGTTACAAGAGCCTTTATGGTGCCTCCCACGTTAATGCTAACCCAGATAGAAAGCCGCCCGACGGGCGTCCAGCCTTAGGGGCAGGCACTACGAGGTTAAAACAATTGAAACCTTCTAGGTGTAAATCTCGTGTGGCCCAAGTTTCCTGCAACAGTAGGATATCATATTTCTGGATTATATTTAACCAATTATCATCAGTCACCTTAGATGCCAAACCGGCAACATTCCAACTAAGTATGTTTAGATATTGGTTGGCATGTGTCACGTTAGCAGAGATAGCTGCAGAAGTTGTTACGGTGTGGCAATCTAAAGGCTCTAGCGTATTCGGTGGGGAGATGGTCTCATTCGAAAAACTATGGTCACACAGAGTGGTTTGAGATACCGCCGGGTCAACCAGTCAATCTTGATTGTCTAGGTCAGATAAAGGAGAAAACCTATAGTATGTATTTAGGGTGAAAGGGACTCCAACTCTCTGACCCTGTGTTGGCTTATAAAAATAACCTAACTGTAGTGGCCAGATATGGATTGATTTATCAATGTTTGTCGCCTGTGGCGTCGGAAGGGACCTTACCAGCAATGGGTCTCGGAAGTTAATGACAATACAATCACCCTTGATATCTTTTGTGGAGGAGCCAACCCACCCTGCGTACCATGATGATTTCGTTAATGTGTGCCTCCCGAAACCCCCTGTGTTTTATTAGCCAATCAGCACATTTATTGCGGAGTTGGACCCAGGATTCACTCTGATTTTTCCTAAGTGGTGGTACCCCTGCTAGAATCAAAACATATGGACATGCGGCCGGGGGTAGATTAAATACCTCTTTACTGGACTCTGGGGTGCCTAGGATGTCTTTAGTCACAGGGATTGAAGCACCCACTCTGTGTGTTTCTGTGTTTTGGTCAGCACTGCCCAGGGGATTCCGTGACATGACCTTGTGGACTAACAGAGTGGAGGAGGTTTGTGTAGACGTGGCATCTGTGGGACTATTGGAGTTGCGTACAATAGACATATTATCCATAGCTGTGGAAGGTACTAGTGAAAAACAGCCCTTGATTTTGCTACAAGTAGCTCAAATGCCACTTGGAGGGATAGGCGTTATTGCTTGGGGATATAATTTAGTAGTGAAGGTCTCACAGTTGGTAACACTACTACTTGCTCCTGCTGTAGTTACAGAGGTGATTACAGGTTTAGATATTTTAACTTGAGAGCTTATTTTGTTTGACAGGGTATCCAATAGATCTAGACGCTTCCACAAAGTGATAAAATGTTTGTCAACTGAGTCTTTTATATAGGTTGAAACAATATTCACGATGTTATCGATGGAAATGTCCCCAGATGAACCACAAGAAGAACGGGGAAAGCAATCATCCGTCTGAGTAGAGATGGTTCTACATGTGGCCTCAGTGGCCTCAATAGGGGCCAAATCAGAAATCACTGGTTATCCAAGAGCTCAGAGCTGTCCGAGAAGAGATGTTACGGGGCGGTTGTTTCCTTTTAGAGCATGAAGTTTTAACCGTCTTTCTTTTACGTTTGGCCCCTGGTGCGGCGGAGGTTATCATTGTCGTTGTCGTAGGAACCAGAGTACCTGGGGAGTTAATAATACTATCTCCACTACTTAGGGCAATGTGCAAGTCCTCATTGATATTACTACATTGCGGTCCGGGGGCAGTTAAATGAAATGAGGGGCTTATGGCAGTGAACTGCAAGGTAGGGTTAGAGGGGCTGGTCATGGGATCCATGGCAACAGTCCCTGCCAAGAGTCCAGACTGCGCTGATGCAATCCCCAGGGACAGACGCCTTTCCGTTAGTTCAATTTCATTGGCGACAATACTTACTGCCTGTTCTAACATATTGTCTATGCTTGTTGTAGTGCGGGTGCAGGGTATCCCAGTTCTTTTCCCCATAGTTCTCTGGGACACTATTTATACACTATGAAACGTTAATCACACTCACCAGAAGGTTGATAGGAGAGGGATGATTTAGATATCGGATGTTAGCAAGATAATCTGGAAACCACCCTAATAATCATGTTTTCATTGAAATATTACATTATATTAATTTTGACCTAATTGTGATTCGCATAATTTCCAAATAGATTATATATATCGATATGAATAATAGAGTGTAGTATGAATGTATGATGGATGATGGATGTGTGCAGTTAGGATGTTGTTCAAACTAAGGTCTCTGTAGGATTAGATTTATCATGTTTTTATATCTTTAACAGTATCATGAACTTTAAATAAATTACTTTTGTATTTTTCTAAACACTAGTGTCACGATTTTCTATTCTGACATGTTCTGAGATTCTCACTGTTTTGGAAGTTGCCCTAGATTATTTACAAAAAGCAAGATGGCCCAGCCCAGCCTCGTTCAGGCACGGACGGGCGCAGACGGGCACGCAGTCCGCTGCCGCTTTTGACGCCGCTTGGTGCGGCGCAAAGACTGCACGTTGGCACCTCCTGGCGCAAGTGCTACAGGGAGATGTAGTCCCCACTTCCCTGCCGGGTCCGTAGGTGCCTGCAGGTACCGCCGCCTCCTCTGTGCCTGTAAAGTGGCCTGTGCAAAGAAGCAAAGTCTGGTAAGAAGGGCTCCCGCCCGCGAGAGTCCGCCGCCGCTTTTGATGCCGCTTGGTGCGGCGCGAAGACTGCACGTTGGCGCCTCCTGGCGCAAGTGCTACAGGGAGATGTAGTCCCCCCTTGCCTGCCGGGTCCGTAGGTGCCTGCAGGCAGGGCTTTAAGTGGGGGGGGTCTGTGGGGGTCTGAGCACCCCCAGTTTTTTTGGGGGGGCCTCGAAAGGGGTCTCTATGGGGCTCTATTTTCGGGCCTCAAAGGTAGATTTGGGGGTAATGTGTGATGCACTTCAAGAGCTCAAAGACTTATCACTCTCCTTACAGAGGAGGGACATTACAATTGTTAATGCCCACAGACTTTTGGTTAGTCAAGTATGTAGATTTAGAGCAATGAAGGACTCACCAGGGGAGTTTGCTTCTGCGGCTCAGAGAGCAGTTGACGAGGGCAAATTCAAGAATGTTCCTCTTTTCCATGGTAGAAGTAACTCTGTTGCCCTTAATCAAAATCAGTTTTACCAAAGTCTGTCTGTAAATTTCAATAAACGATGTGCCCCGGATTCTGAGAAAGAACTTATAGCCAGCTTCAGTGTGCTAGATGGAGGCAACTTGCCTTCTGGTGATGAATGCATTCTTTATGGTGAAACAGATATCCAGAAACTGTGTTCAGAGTTTCAGCTGCCAGCAAGAGATACTATCCAAGCTTTTAGACTTTTCAAAGATTTTTGTGGAAAGAAAACCCCTGAAGCATTAAAAAAGTTAGTAGTTTGCATGGAAACCCGGCCAGCAAGTAATGCGGATTGCGAGAGAGGTTTCAGCGCAATGAACTTAATTGCTTGTCCAACAAGGGCCTCTCTTCTTGTAGAGACCATTTCTTCATGCTTATGGGTAAAACTCAATGGTCCTCCATTTGAAACATTTGACGCAAAGCTGTATGTAAAGAGTTGGCTGGCAAAAGGTTGAAGGTCTGCTGAAGAAAATTGTTGTGAGAAACCCCAGCAAAATAGACACAGTGAATATCTTCAAGGGTTTTGGGAAATCCTGCAATAGATTTCTAAGTAATGTAAATAATTTTTACATGTTTTTTAAAGTGTTTGGTATTTTATGGCTTATACTTAATAAATATACCCTTTTGCCTATTTTATTATCCTTTGCTGGATGCGACTTCATGATTTTCTTAAGCACACAATACTAGTTATCTTGATTTAGACCACGCCCCTACTCGGATAGGCCACACCCTTTACGAAATTTGTCACGCCCTTTTAGAGCACCCCCAGTTTTTTTCCCCCACTTAAAGCCCTGCCTGCAGGTACCGCCGCCTCCTCTGTGCCGGTAAAGTGGCCTGTGCAAGTGGCCTGTGCAAAGAAGCAAAGTCTGGTAAGAAGGGCTCCCCCATATATTGGGGGAGGATACTCTTGTAGTTCAAGCTTCACTCACACAGACAACAAGTACTGCCCAGGCAGAAGCAGTTTTACTTTCATACACATGCAAGGAATAGGAGAACCAGCAGTGCATGTATTATTACACACACACCACAGGCACAGAACAGAAGTAGCAGAGCAGGGAGGGTATAAAGAAAATGCAATTAATAAAGTCGGCAAATCCACCAGGTTTCCAGTCACCTTTTTTCTTTAGGAGTAAGAGATATCTTTTAGGTGGATGTATTTTAAATTTGTCAAAATTATTGCATTTAGATGATGGTGGTTGCTCAGTGTACTTATGCACCCACTGCAGGGATCTGTGTTTGACCCTCATAGTCGAAGGTATGAATCCCAGTAGGTCCAGTCAGTCTATCCACTCATCGATGAGACGTTGACAAAAAGGGGCATGTGGCCTGGACGTCGGAAACTGGATGGTGGTAGCCTCTGGTGAGGACCCCCGGGGGCAAGACAGATACCTCGATTAGCTAGCTAGTCGTTATCCAGGCCACGACCCCTCATTTCCCGACACCGTCTAATAGGAGGGCTGAGGGGGCCAATGGTGTGCGCGACAGAGGAAGGCAGGTGGAAGCAGCACCGGAGGGTGAAGAGCGGGACGGAGTACTATCCGGAGATAGAGGAGAATCAGTCGTCGATGGAAGGAAAGCAGGACCGCTTCAGCGACGAGAGCAGAAGGCGCCAGAGGGAGAAGGAAGCCCGAGCAGCAGGGGTGGACATCTCGCCCAAGTGGAGACGAGAGTCGGCGGAGACCTGGAGGGAGTACAAGTGGCTTCAGGAAGGAGAAGACGGCGTTTTGAGTACCCCAGGAAAAGGTGAGACGGACGAGGCTGCGGTAGCTCTGAGAAAGAGTCACAGCCTCAGGTAAGTAACCGGGTGGAGGCACCAGCCCTGGTATGGTGGGTGGTGACACTGCGTTACTTGGTGGGGCTGTAACAGTCTTTGTGGGGAGCACCCATTGGGCGTGTGAGGGACCGGAGTGTTCCTTGTGTTTTATTATCACTGGGTGAGAGCATTTGACTGCACTGAGAGGCCCTACCTTTACTTCTGCATGTTTAGTGATATTTAAAATCACTCAACTGTGTGCACCACTCGGCGGTGATCTTTGCTTAACAGTAATTGGTTTTGCTGATTCCTTCTCCACATAGGACCGAACACTAAAGATCCCTTGGTGTTGGGTTTAGACTGTTGGCCATTACAGTTAGATAAAAAGGTGACTCTGGTGCCGGGTCCTGATTTTGAAGCCTGACCAGTACTTCAGGCCTCCCACTTTTGTTTTCCCCGAGCGTGAAGTATAACCATCGTCAAGACATCCCACAAAGTGGAAGGGTTGAGAAAGGCAATAGCCACATTAAAGGGAACCCTAATGAAGACGTCTGGTGCTTTGTTATACCTGCTGGGTGATACAACCAATAAATCCTTAAACTTAACATCAAGCTGGTTTGGGTCGCGTCACATGGTGTCAGAAGTGGCATATAGTCCACCCTTGACAGAAGGTAGATATGGCCCAACCTGTGACAATGGAGGACATGATCGAACTGCTGGCGGAGGGCCAGCAGCATTTGCAACTCATGGTAGAAGGGCAATCCAAAGCTTCCCAGCAGGACAGAGAGAAACTTCAAACAGCCATACAAGCCCAGGGCACATTAATAGCGGATAACCAGCTGATTCAGGATACGGCCATTCAGAGACTGACCAATACCATTGCTTGCACCAAGGCACACAGAAAGCGTTCCTAGTTCTGTGTTGCAAAAATAACAATTGGGAGAAGACCCTGACTTTTTTTCTCCAACTTCGAGAGGGTTGCCACTACGGCAGCATGGCCCCCAGAACGGTGGGGACAGTATGTTGCACCCCTCGTCAGGGGAGTTGCAAACGGCATACCAAGCCGCAAACTTGATACCACCCCCTATCAAGCTATAAAGATATCTATAAAGGTAAAGTTTCAGAAGAAGTGGAACACCCAGGATAATCCTAGTGCGTTATGCTATAGAGTACAGGATCTTGGGAACCGCTGGTTGAAATCTTCATCTTCCTCACTCGAGGAATAGTTTCTGGAAGCACTTTCCAGACCCAGTCTGGCCTGGATACGACAACACCCCAAACTCACCGTTTCTGTTGCCATTGATCTCACTTTTCACAAGTCACCCGATTGTAGGGTCCGCCAACCTCGAGCACCGATTCCTGTCCACCATAACTGGAGAATGGCTATTTCAAGGGTTGTCCTGAAACTGCCCCATGAGAACAGATATATGCCCAGTCTGTAGGTTGGGAAACCGGACAAGGACTGCAATGTTTCCTTCCAGTGTGCGGAGTGGGGCCATATTGCTCGCAACTGTCCACAAAAAATTCCACCGGCAGAACCTACGGAAGTGAGGTATTCAAGGGGTAGGGTTCTGAAGGCCCAGATAGATATTGGATGACTAGCGGAATGACACTACGGAAGAGACAAAACTGAATACCTCCTGAGACGGTTTTATTGGCCATGGGTGTTTTCAGACATACAGCGGTTTTGCACTGCCTGTGACCGATGTCAGTTAGTTAATCCCCCTCACACGACGAACGCCCTGTTGCGACCTCTGCCCATTATTGATATCCCTTTCTGGAGAGTAGGGATGGACCTGGTCGGGCCCTTAGTGACCTTGGTTCGTAGACACCAATATCTTCTTGTGTTGGTAGACTATGCTACAAGAAATTCCAAGGCTATCCCCTTATCTAGCATGATGACCAGTTCAAATGCCCAGGCCATTTTCCCGGATGGATTTCCCGAAAGAGCTCCTTACAGATCAGGGCACACCATTCATGTCTAAGTTAATGGCACAGATATGTAAGGTGTTAGGCATCAAGCAACTATGGCCGTTAGTCAGCTGAAAGATTCCCAGCCTCTTGAGATTTCCTGTGTGCCTAGAGAACTGGAACAGAAGGAGGGGACAGACCAGCTGTGGTCCATTCTTGACATCACCCGAAGCAAACAACTTCTGGGGCTGTTAGATCTATTCAAGGATGTTTTCTCCACTAAACCAGGGAGGGCTCCATTGGTACAACATGACATAGTAACGGAAGGCAGTCAAGTGGTCCGCTTAAAACCCTACCGGATACTCGAGGCTATGAGGGGGGGGGTGGAGACAGAGGTGACCAACATGTTAAGAGACGGTATCATTGACCATCCCGTAGTGCCTGGTGCTCTCCTGTGGTTCTAGTCCCGAAACCGAATCGGTCTATTAGGTTTTCTATCGACTTCCGGCAATTACACAGCAAACTAAAGTTCAACACATAACCCATGCCTAGAGTGAACTAATTAATGGAGAATCTTGGAACAGCAGCTTATCTTACCACCTTGACCTTAAGGATGGGGTACTGGCAAATCTCGTTGACAGTAAACACAAGAGAGAAAATAGCCTTTTCCACTTCCATTCAGCCTACTCAGGGCTCCAGCCACATTCCAATGTCTAATGGATTTGCTCTTGCATCCCCACCATGGCTATGCAGCAGACTACCTGACTGACAGTCATTTATAGCCTGCCATGGGACCTACATCTCCGCCCTCTGGAGGCAGTTTTTGCTACTCTTCGAAACGCAGGTCTCACGGCAAACCCGGAGTAATACACACTGACCACCAACTCCATCCGCTATCTGGGGTAACATATTAGGAGGGAAGAATTAGCCCATGGTAGACAAGGTGAAAGCAATCTGGGACCCACCAAGACCTATGGATAAAAAGGGAGTCAGATAATTTTTGGGTCTGGAGGGTTACTACCGCTGGTTTATACCACACTTATCGGAGATGGCTGAACCTTTGACAGACCTATTGGTAAAAACCCAGCCTAACTGTATCACTGAGTGGTCTTCAGTACACTAACAGAGCTTCGTTTGGTTGAAGGACACTGTGTGGGTACCTGGTACTGATGTGTCCAGACTTCCAACATTAATTCGTGTTACAAACTAATGCCTCAGACAAGTGGCTCGGAGCCCTTCTGTCACAAAAGGAAACGGACAACTGTCTGCGACCAGTGGCCTATAGAAATAGAAAGTTACTGCCCAGAGAAACCCACTATCCGACCAAAGAAAAAGAGAGTTGCTATCACATAGGCAATGGAAGCCCTGCCATATTATCTCCTGGGAAAGCCCTGCCTCTTACTTACTGACCACACACCCTTTGCCTGGCTAGCTCGCAACAAAGACACCAATTCTTGAGTGCTGTGGTGGTTCCTAGCTCTCCAACGTTTTTCTTTTCAGACTCGCCATCATACAGGGAAGATGCAGGTTAATGCTGATTTCCTGTCCAGGTCGGCTGTATCTTCATGGCCCGATCGGCCAGTCCTGGATGGGATGTATTGTGGCCAGGATGTCGGAAACTCGATGGTGGTTGCCTATGGTGAAGACCACGGGGCAAGATAGACACCTCAACTAGCACGCTAGTTGTTATCCAGGCCATGCCCCCTCATTCCCGGACACCATCTAATAGGCATGCTGAGGAGCCCGATGGTGTGCGCGACAGAGGAAGGCAGGAGGAATCAGCACTTGTGGGAGAAGAGGGGGACGGAGTACTACGTAGAGACGGATAAGATCAAATCAGTGCTGAAGGGAACCATCACTGGGTGAGAGCACTTCACTGCACTGTAAGGCCCTGCCTTTACTTCTGCACGTTTACTTCTGCACGTTTGGTTATCTTTAAAATCACCCAACTGTGTGTACCGTTCAGGGGTGATCTTTACTTAACATTAATTAGTTTAGCTGATTCCTTCTCCACATAGGACCTAACACTAACGATCCCTTGGTGTTGGGTTTAGACCGTTGGCCATTGAAGTTAGACAAAAAGCGGACTCTGGAGACAGGTTCTGAATTTGTACCCTGACCAGTACTTAAGGCCTCCCTCTTGTTTTCGCCGAGGGTGATGCTTTCATGGTTAATTTTTTTGTCATGTGATGAAGTGGTTTTGTGTCAAGATGTAAGAGGGAACCTGGGATGTGACTGACTCAGCCCAATTATATCGCACTTTAACACATTAGACTGATGTATGACGTATTCTTCCCTAGCCCTGCTATCCTATCTATGGTGATTCTGAACTGTGACAGCTCTACTAATCTTCAAATTACTTTACTGAATCCAAACCAGCCTTTTACAAGCAAATCTGTCATCTGATTGACTCGGGTATATAGAATGCCTGGGAGAGGGATGGGTAGTCCTTCTTCCAAGTCTGAAGGGTAGAGAGGTCCTTCCACCTTATGGAAGAGAGACAGGAGGGATAGGTCCTCCCAAATTGTTTTACACACACACACACACACACACACACACACACACACACACAAAGTATCCCACCTAATAATTTACTGTGGTGCTGTGTACTAGTGTTAACAGGTAGAACTCCACCTGCCTAGAGGCAGGGAAAGAAAGGGTTCCTTTTCTTTAAATAACCCTCACACACTCTAATAGTGTCATGCTTCATCATCAGGTTCAGCCCCAATCCTAAAGGTCAGGGTGGGCTCGGCCATGTTCCAAGGAGCACTTGAAAGAAAAAGACCAGGGGGCATAAGATTAAAGGCAGGCGAGTTCCACCTGATAACACTAGTACACAGCACTGCGTTAAAATATTAGGTGGGATACTTTGTGTGTGTATGAATCAGATTGACTCGGCCATCCCTACTGGACTTCTATATGTGATCCTGGCACGAAAATGGCTATTCCGCAGACCTGCCAGCCTCCTAACAGTAAAGTTGACACATGATCAACTCTACTCCTAATCTGGTAGCCTTTAAGAGATGATCCCTGTAGGGGACTGCAGTGTTGCCAAATTGAACAATGTAATTGGTGATACTTTAGCCAGCCACCATATGCACACCTCCCTATCTTCCACCATGCGATTTTGCTAAAGTAATCTATTAAAGAATAAGAAGTGCATTTTTAGACTCCCTTCGAGACTGGACACATTTATACTCACAAATTGAGTCATTGGTTGTGGAAAATGTAGACAGTTAAAAACTGCGTAGCGCAATAAGGAAGAGAAGGGCGCTGGAGAGCTGAATCCTGGTAAAAGTAGAGTGGGGATGGAGGTAGATGTGCAGGATGGGAACAGGGCAGGTGACAGAGCAGCATGGCATCACAGACACTACTCTGAGGAAGAGCAGGGGGAGTAGAAGCAAGGGAAGGCAGAAGTGGCAGGAGAACAATTATAAATAGGCAGGCGGGCACAACCATCGGGGGAGCTGGCAATAGCAGAAGCTCATTTTCCAAGACAGCGAAGAAATGGAAAAGTGCATAGAAATTACTATGCGATGGTTCCAGTTGCAGACCCAACAGCATGATGAGCCAGCACTTTTTGCAAGAAGGCAGGAAGAGGAGATAGAAGGATACATTGTTGGGATTTGTCATTAATTCTTTATCAGACAAACATGAAACTCTGGAATGGGCAACTAAGCAGGCCTGGGTGGAGAGGCTTTCTAGTGAGAAGCAGGGTATTCAACAGAAGTCAAGACCAGGGACAGCAGTCGAATAAGAAGCAAGAAAATGAGATTGATAAGAAAGTCAACCAATGGACAGCAATGAGAAGGCTGTAAGCCCCTCTAAGTTCCAGGCAAGAACACAATAAATCTTTTGCAACGAAACCTAAAAAGGACACCGATTTCTGACCCTGACATCAGTAGATCACTGAAGTAGAAAACTATCAAGTTTGTTAGGAATTCAAAATGTACCTGGTAGAATAACTGTGGCTGAATACCTATCTAAAACTCCGAAAGCAGCTTGCTCTGCTGGCTATATTAACTGACATAGCTATGTAGTCCTTAATGATAACCTACAGGTCACAAATCAGAATCCGGTGTTGACAGGCACAACTCTTACTGCTTGCATGATCAATAAACTATTCTGTACACAACGAGTTGCCTGAAATGTTCACTGATCTACTTGCAGACATCGAAGGGTGGCACTGCATGTAATGCATATGACACTGTAAGCACCAGCTGTGTTGTGCTGGCAGGATAACACACCCTTTAATTACTATTACCGACCGATGACATTAGGCTTGTTTTCATACATTGATCCCTCTGCATGCGCAGAAAGCTTTACTCCAGAGTCAGTGTGGCAATCTTTGGATTACTTCCAGGGGTATAAATAGGATTTCACAACCATGACAGTGTCTTATTCGGCCCCAGGGGAAGAAAAGATTGTGTACACAGCATTGCTGAGGATCTGAGCACGCGTCAAGTAAGCTGTGAGTCATAAGGACAAGAACAAACCAGCTCAAGATCCTTGATGAGTACGTTTGTAAACAGAGGGGCGGGAGCCATCCTTCTCTTCCCAGAATGAAATCTGGTAATGCAAATTCCTTCCTGCACATACAGTTCCCGATTCTCACTACGACAGACTGTGACCAAGGGAGATCTATTTACAAAGAAGGGTAAATGTAGTGCTGTTCATCAGCATTAGAAAACGCTGAAAGATTCCCTTGAAACCAAGGAAAACTAGACATAACACAAACTAGGCACACACACTCACGGAGTATGAAGCTGGAACCAAGATATGATTGAACAACCAATGGACAAAAAACGAGATACACTCCCACTCATACAGCCCGCTAACACCGCTAGAGCTAGTGGTACAGGAAAGAACTACACACAGTGCAACAGAGACACAAGAGAGGACAACAAAATGTAGAGTTGTAAGCACACATACATACACCATTGCTAACGGAAGTGCAGCGATATATAGATATATATATATACACATCTTAGCACCCTGCCTCTCTGGCACCAAGAGAGTAACAACGCAAACCAAGAAACAGATGCAGAAACCTTGACAGGGCTCATTTAAATCAAGAGAAGGCCACGATGCAAGAGACAAAAATACACATAATGAAAACCAAAATGATACCAGTACAGTCTTTAAAGAGTCTGGAGCCCCACAACAAAATACTCACACCTCCTCAAACGAAGGGAGGATCTAGGGGCAGGCATGTGCAAACAGAACCAATCAGGCTCAGAAAGAACTTAAAGCAAAAACACGGCGAACAGACAGCCAAAGATCTCACGTCGAAACAGACTATGACCTCCTGGACATTCAAGACACCCCAGGTCTAACACTATCCACCCCATCATATGTAGTAATCCAACCTGGTAACTCTTATTATGTATATTGCAACCTATTGCATGCATAGCCACTTGGTCTGAAAGTCCTATACTATAAATGCGAATCTATCTTTCTCACCTTTCCACATTTTTCTGAACTCCACTTACCATATCCGACTGTCCAGCAACTTATTTTGGGAATTAACACTACCCCAATTGAGAAAACAACCTCCTGACCTTTGCCTCTTCATCTCAAGCCATCCTGACTCGGTCATTGCTGCTAGACCCAAAACTACAAACAGTGACGGAGGCCTAGATCACACCCGAGAAATGTTTGCTGGCTGAGGACTCTTACCTGATAGCATTCGCCCGTTTCCGGACTCTGCCCTACAGACTCTATTCATGTATTCACAGATGGTCTCCAGGTGTCTGACACTGCTATGCTCATCCGCTGGCTTAATATGACTTGCACATCACAGTCATCTTCTTAGGTCTGCTTTGTTTATAAACTTAGGACCTCTTCCAGTGCACAGATGGCCGATTTACTTTCCAGGGTTACCTCTAATATCGTGGGGCTCAACTGTCATTACTATCCACCTGATTACCTCACCTTCCCCACTATACTGTACCAGTTAAGGGCCTACTTGCAATCTAAAAATTGGTGAAAATATCATTTTACTCCTAGATACAATCAAATGGAGAGTCGTACTTGTTCTGTAGTGTCAACTGAAGTGTAAAAGATCCCTCTGTACTCCATCTCCAATGTTCCTTCTCATAAGTGCTTGTAGTGCATCTCCCAACTTAGTCTGGGAGTCCCCCTTGCTTTACCACCCTCCTATGTTATGACTTACTGCAACATAAGTTGCGGGGTCCTCTTCCTTACCTGTCACCCCCACCACATACCAACACCTTAATGGATGTCATTTGCTGCTAGACCCAAAACAACAAACAGTGACTGAGGCCTAGGTCACACCTGAGGAATGTTTGCTTGCTGAGGACTCTTACCTGATAGCATTCGCCCGTTTCCGGACTCTGCCCTACAGATCCTGTACAATGTTCCTCCCTCACACTTTCAAATTCATCCTCTCACCCCCCCTCCATTAGCTCATCCACCTTACCTTCAAGGTCCCTTCATCTGAACACCTGTAAGAACCACATATCATTGGAAAGTTTACCTCTTATCGCCCAGTTGATATCTACGGAATTTAGAGCCTCATTACAAGTGGCGGTATCCCACCCAGATAGTTAACTCTGGGTGGGTTCCCATCACGTGCCATTACACGCAGGCTGGTATCTCTGGAACCAAATATTCCATGTCTGGATATACTAAACCAGTTTCACGGAGTGCAGATCCGCACCCAGTAAAACCGCTATAAGGATAGGGAGAGGGGTTGCAGGCAGGCGCACGGACCAAGGTCTGCACAATCCCTGCAGCATCACAAATGAGCAAATGGTATTTCCCAAGCCTCGCCGCAACCCCACCCCCCTTCCCAAACAACTCTTCACACTTAACATCTTAAGACTGCTCCGAATAAACTGAAAATATCAGCAGATTAGTCTCTTGAACTGGTAAAAAACCTATGAAAACTTAATATACCCAGGTCAGTCAGATATTCGCCATTCTGAGGTGAAATACTGTAAATGCCAGAGTTTTCTGCGAGGATGCTGGCTGGAATGGGAGATTCTAGCCCCAAGTATCATAGCACAAAAATCCAGCACACTCAAAACAAGGGCCTTAATGAACTACAATATCAGGAATGTTATAAATGTCATTGTCTCAGATATCAATCGTATTACTACATTTCAATTTCTTCAACGTCAGCTTACTTTTATACCCTACAGTAAAATTGATTTGGATTGTACTTCTCTGCCTCTATGTATAGGACATCAACTTGCCACTATTGTGTGGCATGATTGTGCAGTATAAAGCTATAAAAATTAAATAAATAAGAAGTCCTATCATGATGCGTGAGCCATGCTTACCAACTTTTGCTGGTCTTGCACAGAGGCGTGATGATCCTAATTATCTGAAATGTACTCGCCTTCAGAAGTCGGAAAGGCTGGGACTATACACTGTGGAGGTGTTGTGCTGGAAAGAGACTTTACATCTCAGGTGGACACGCTATGAGACATGTTAGAAATCAAGGAAGACTAAATATTTCATGGAGCCACAGGACTCTACGAATACTCAAAAATGGTGGCAGTTATCTTTGACTCTTTGAGTATAAGTTCATCTTAGTTTAGACAGTTCTTGCCAAGCAACTGAGATACGATGCTGCTTTTGCTGGGACCTAGCTGCAGGATTTTGAAGTTCTGCAGCTCGTGTTTTCTGTGGAAGTTGACGAAGGACTGAACAGGATACAGAGAAGTAGTCTAAGACATTGGTTCTTAACCTTTTGAGTTCTAAGGACCCCCACTTAATCATTACTGAAATCCAGGGACCCCCTACTGAATCATAATTGGAATCCGGGGATCTCCACTGAGTCATAATTGGAATCTGGGGATCCCAGCCTAAGCAATTTTGATGATTTTAATGGAGTGAATAACAATCTTTAGCTTTGCACAGACTTTGTTATTAGAAGAACTTTACACTGCTAATGTGTATTTCTTACTGATGCATTTTATGAACGTATCAGAATTGAAAGCTATTTAAGCCACAGAACATATTCCTTATAATTGAAGGTAGTTGGCGACAGTAAGAAATACACAACAAGCAAGATGATTACCTTTGTAATGTTCTTTATTGTGCATACTTTGTCTAACAGCAGATTCATCACTTTAGAATACTCACTCCCCAGGCGCCAGACTGGAACTGGAAACTTTTCTTATACGTGCTGACATGCACTGCTAGGTGGCACAGTGCACCTCCATGTTGGCTCTGTACTACCCAGGACGTGATGGATCGTAGACACCTATAAGTGGCACCCTTTGCCGGCGTCAGTTTCCTGTTTTTCCCTTTTCACAACCTCAGACAGAGCATGAACAATTGTTGGCACCACTGTGCTAAATTCTAACTTGGGTCCTTTTTAGTTGTTAAAACAAGAGCCACTCCACAGAACGGGGAAGAGGTAGGCAGTGAGGAATCTGTGGTTAAAGTATCAACCAGAAAGAGCATTACCGAAGGTAAGGAACTCATTTTTCTGATAGATACTTCTAACTGCAGATGTCTCACTTTAGAATAAATACCAAAACAGTACATCACCAGGCGGTGGGTCTGTGGATCAGACTTGGATCATAAAGTCCTGCAAGCAGGACCGAAAGGCAAAATGTCTTTCTTGCCAGACCTGGCTGTCAAGACACTAGCGCTTCGCAAATATATGCACTGATGCCCAGTCTGACAGATGTCAAGGACAGGCACTCCAGGAGCCAAAGCAGTGGTAGCAGCCTTAGCGTTGGTGGAATGGACTCTTATACCTTCCGGGGTCTGCTCCTTGGCTAATGCATAACATATGTTGATGGAGACGACTACCTGGAAAGGGTCTGCTTTTGCACAGCCTTCCTTTCTTCGCCCCAGAGCCCCCACAAAAAGCTGATTGTCCACACTATGTTCCTCGGTACAATCAATGTAAAGGCTTAAAGCCCTTTTGGGGACTGTTCGATGGAGCCTCTTCGACTCATTCGAGGGGTGAAGAGGCGTGAAGATCGCTGGCAGAGTGAAGGACTGCGCTAAGTGAAAGGGAGTAATGACTTCAGCAAGAATGCTGCCCCAGTCCTCAGCACTAAACTGTCCATAAAAAAGGTGGTGTAGGGTAGTTGCACTAAAAATGCTTTGAGCTCACTCAAGTGACGTAATCGCAATAAGGAAGTCTGTCCTCAAAGTCAGGAGACACAACGAGCAACCGTGCATCGGCGCAAAGGGCAAACGTGAGAAACATCAAGACCAAGTTTTGGTTCTGCAGTGGCATCACAAATGGCTTGAGAGAGAACATTTGTGTTAAACCTTTAAAATACCTCATCACAACAGGTGATTTAAAAAAGGATGGTTGGTCTGGTAAATGCAGACAGGCCGAAAGGGCAGATAAATAACTTTTTGAAGTGCTGTTAGAAATTGGGTCTCTAGTTGGAAGAGGTATGCACCCTGTCCAAGCAGGGACCACAATCCTAGTCAGGGTAAGTCACAACAAAATCCTAAATTATCTGTGCTAATCCTCTGGTAGCTTGGCACAGAGCAGGTAGGCTTAACTTAGAAAACAATGTGTAAAAGAATTTGTGCAATAACTCATACAACAACACAGTCAATACACCACAAAAGACTCCAAAACAGTTTAGATAGAGAATATTAATCTGAGTCACACAAGGCCAAAACTATCAAAATCCATCAAGTAGAAGTCGAGATATTGAACTTTGTAGAAATAAATGCAATCAAGCACTTAGAAGCAGGTAACGCTAAAAAGATTACTTCAGGTAGCGAGGGACCAGTGCAAATCCAAAGTTCAGGCCGACCACGATGGAGCGCAGGCCACCACAGGGATCCACTTGGGCCCGCTGACCACAGTACCTTGGATATTGGGGAGCAGTCTGCGCGTCGAGGCTTTGGATGGTCTGGCGTTGGTTCCGAGAGCTGTCAGCTTTGCGGCGAGGCTTTGTGAGGCTTCACGTTGTTTCTCGTCAGATTTGCCAGGAACTCCGTTATAGAACCCACTTCGGAGGTCCAGAACTTGGAGGGGGCACCTCAGGCAAGGGTAGGACTCCCAGAAGGCTGAGTCCCACAGCGCTGGAAGAACTGCAGGAAGTATTTTGTGTCCCTGAGACTTCAGAAACAGTAGTCAAGCTAACAAGCCCTTGGAGATCACTTTGACAGGAAGGCAGAGTCAGAGTAGCAGGCAGGAGACCTTCCAGAAAAACACTCTAGTTGAGTCCTTTGAGCAGCACCGTAGTTCTTCTGACAGAGATTTGGTGTAGGTCCAGAGGTGTCTGATTTGGGTGGTTCAGAGTCCCGGTACTTATACCCAAATGTGTCTCTGATGTGGGGGAAACTTCAAAGAGTGGTTTTGAACTGCACGAGCACCCCTTTCAAGTAAGTCCTGTCTGCTAGGTTATCTATGGGGATCACCACCCATTTGTGAGGAGTCAGGTCATTACTCCTTAATGTCCCGGTGTGAGCCCTCTTTCCTCCCGTCTGCCCAGGCCGGCCATCGGAATGCAGATTAATGCAGAGGGGTTTACAGCAACCCCTGACCTTCCTGGGTTTATGACTGTCAGGGACGAATGCATGAATGGGATCTGTCACCTCGTCCAGATGGCTATTGGAAACAGGATAGAGGTTACATAGAGCAAAGTTAAGAGCAGAAAAATGCCTCCTGTCTGAAAGTGGCATTTCTGCCCTAGAAGTGTTAAATCCAATCTTACCAAAAAAGCACATTTATCACTACTATTCCACCCATACCATGCTGGGACAAAAATAAAACAACAAAAGAATGTTTGAGAGCTTTGCTTGTAAAGGGTCAGTTATATGAACACCACACAAGGCCACAAATTTCCCTAGTGTCTCGCATAAATGGATATTGTGGAAGGACGCCTGACAGCAAGGATGACATCTTGCTGCCTCAGATGACAGATTGTAGGAAAGTAGGATCTGCTTCTTATGGTTACCCCCCAACTTTTGCTGAATGTGATACTGTTTTGACTAGTCTGACTGGGATCCTGCTAATCAGGACCCCAGACTATCTGCTTTCTCCTTAAACTGTTATGCTATGTACTTAGGCACACTCCAGATTGGATACTGGGGTACCCTTGTCAGTCCGTAGTATATGGTACCTATGTAGCCAGGGCATAGGTACCCCAGAGGCCTCCCAAGGGCTGAAGCATGTATTATGCCACCCATGAGAGGCCCTGCAAAATGGAACCTACAGGCCTGCCATTGCAGCCTGTGTATGTTGGTGCATGCACCTCTAACTTAAGATGTAGGTTTACTATATCTAAGGGTCACTGCACTTAAAACCTATAAGTCCCCCTCTAGCAGGCCTTTACAATCCTGAGGGCAGGGTGCTTGGTTCGAAGTGAGAGGGTGCCACTGCATGAGCAGAACACCCCTGCAGCCTCGGAGTCCATTCTCCCGGGTTGTCAGTGAGGCAGCCATTTACGACATATAGAGTGGCATTATGCGACCGTGTGATGACCAACTCTAAAACGGCTGAAACTAACCCCATCGTGTTTGGTGTCAAACATGTTGGAATCATACCCCCACACCGGTAACCCAGTGTGGGAGGTATGATTCCACCCCTCAGAAGCGAGCTTCGTTGGGTCCCTGGTGTTCCCGATACCAACCTTCTAGTCCTGGGCAGCACAAAATGGTTGTTGCCGACCAGAGACACATTTCTGCTCTCCTGCTGCTGAGCCAAGCTCGAGCAGGGGAAGGCAGAACAATAGGCATCCTGTCACAGGGAGGTGTGACCACCTCCCAGACAGGATTTAGTGTTTTAGGGCTGGGTGGGTGTGCTTGCCAGCGACCGAAAGTCTGCATTAGGGGCACATTTGGTGTCCCTGTGCATAGTCCAGTTCAAACCAGTCCTGGGAGCCGTGGGCTCCTGCTCTGGCGCGAAACTGGACAAAGGACATGTGAGTAATCTCCCCACTGTCCAGACCATACCCTGGGAGGGTCCCCTGAATCTGTCTAACCCTCTCCGGTGGGTACAAAAGGGCTTACCTGGCTGTAGGACCCTAGATTCGATGTGGACAAGATTATGAAACAGAAACCACTGAACTCCGACCGCCTGGACACTCTGGACTTCGCTGGACTTCGTTTGGGCCAGACTTCGTCTCCCTCTCAGTCTGAAGCATCGTCTGTGCCCGTGCACCATACAGGATCCGTGCAGGACCTGTGGAGCATCAAGGACAACCGAAGAGATCTCCCTTGGAGTAAAGGAGTCACTCCCCTGCATTCGCAGGCACCGCAACACTGCTGTCTGGTCTGCTGACCCTGAGCTCCTAAGGACTCCGAAGGCTTCAGCAACACCGGAGGTGGGTTTCTACGTCCCTCGAGGTCCGAGCTGCCCTCTCACCAAGTTTGAGGTCAGAATCCCTCATGGGGGCTGCAATACCCGAACCCCTGTGCACCGCGTACATCTGCAAGTGCATATGCTTGTTGCCGTTTCCCGAACAAGTGCATTGAGCTCCGAGTAGCCCCAACCTCTGGCACCATTTCCTAGCAAGAACTTTGGCCTCCTCGCACCGAGTGCTCCGTGGGCTGCTGTTTGGTAAAATCGCTCGAGGTCCCTTCGCGACTCCTGTGCCTCCGGCCTGTGGGTCTACTTGAGGGTCAACTTTGCTTTTCTTGGACTCCCCTGGTTGCTCCAGGCCTGACCTGACACTTGTTTGTGCTCCAAGTTCCCATAGTAACAAGTCTTGCACTGAGTTACAAGGGAAATGGAATGAACAAACATCCCATAGGGGCTTTGCAGTCTCTCAATCAACCAGACAAATATACAGCCCTCCCACACGTTAAGCTGTGGGTACATCCTTCCAACAGTAAGCAATTTAGTTTTCCCAATCAACAGGATACAACTGCCAATCAAATGACGGTATGACTGTCTCAACCCCGAAACATTTAGTCACCCCCACAATTCAGCCAAAAGAAGTTTACATTAAATTTGCCTCTTTTAATTGGTCTTAGCCACATCAGTTCTGAGCTCCAAGACTGAGATAGGTTGTTATCTTAATCATATCAGACCTAACCACTTCTGTTCTGAGCTACATAGATTTAAACTGCTTCAGCCCCTGAACAATATAGGCATAAAAGAACAAATACCATGTAGAAATTGTCTACACTTTGTTCTAAATTAATAGAGTACAGAGTACTCCCTGAAAGATTCCTCTGCAACATCACCTGCTACCTGGAAGCAGTGAGGGTTTTACACACAGAGCACAACTATTATCACACACCGACATTACCTCTTGGCACACTGCGGGGATGGGAGGATGGCATCTGTCAGCGTCACCTTGTTCCGTTCCAGGGATGTGGCAGATTGAGTGTGGTTCACAGGTCTGTTGGCAAAGAGCACGTCATACTCCACACAGCAGAAAAGGAAGGTGGTGAAGGTCACAACAAAGACAAACTGTCTGCAAGGGACAAACAAACAATCCTAAACAAAGAGCTGTGATCACCTGTAGATAAGAACCTCAGAGACATCCTTTCCTTAAAATCAGAGAATAGCGACCAACATTAGAAAACTCTCTAGCACTCAAACTTCCCCCAAAACAGAGTAGAGACTATCAATAGGTGAACACTACGAAAATACCCCCCAAAATGACGGTTAAAAATAACAAAAGAAGAATGGTTCATAAACAACCTTCAACCAAAACAGAAAGCAGTGAATATGGGATGCCTTCGTCAATCAAAAGCAGACTAACAAAGACAATTACATAGTTAAGCATCTGGAGAAATTCTACATGTAAGAAATAACGTATGCAGGAGTGACCCACCCAAATCACAAAGAGAATTAATAGGCAAGGGGGGATAATTATCTCCCTCGAAGACAAGGAGCTGCATCATTGAAAGTAAGGATCCTCTAAGCAAGCGCGCACGCACACACGCACACACACAATACCTAATGTGGTTACAGCTTTCAAACACTATCCAAATCATTACCGTTTACAAGAAGTGGAGCATTGGCAGAAACATTAGCACAATATATTTTCAAACAACAGGCCAACTGAGGACTAAAAGATCCTCCAGCATGGGTGCCCCTATACGGAGGGTTGCAGCAACTTGTACAGCATGCATCAACAATCATGAACTTGCCATTACAAAACTTTCTGGGGAATGAAGGGGATCAAAGACAGGTTGTTCGGTCCATATCGGAAACAGAATTTCATGGGCTAGCAACATCTTTGCATATTCAGTATTGATACACCGAAACATGCAGACATTTGACAACCATGAGAAAGCTTACCATTTACTCTTTAGCTTGAATAGTAATCCCATATGTTCTTTATAAGACATGTCACATATTCTAAAAGCTATGAGACAGCTTTTAACTTTTTCTGCTAGCCATTACTAGATATTGTATTTACCAGTGCTCTCCTAAGTAGGTCATCCCCATTAAAGGATTGCTCTCAAAATGGTCCTCACCAAAGTACATTATTTTAACACCTGGAGCTGCTGTAACAGCAATACTGTCTACTATAGGTCATAAAAAAAACAAATAGGTAGATCATGCCACTTTTAATAACTGGTTGGCTGGTTAATACCGAACTTCTTCATACATTTAAAAAAAAAAAACGAAGAACCTTAACATTTCAAATTATTACACCATTTAAATCCTCTATTTCCACTAATGTTTCCACGCGCTTAATATCATGTTTTTTTTTACTATTACCTCATTTAATGAGCAACAGGAATGACAAGGTGGTGGGGATGTGACAAGCAGCTCAAGCTGCTGCCTTTGGAACCTGGGGACTTAGGTTTGAATCATGGCCTCGGCACTCAACCCATATTTGTGGTTCTGGACTGGATGTTCATGATCTACAATCGTTTCCCAACCCCTCATCCAATGAACAGCGCTCTGTCGCTTCAAAGCTAGGTTCACGCTATATAAATAGCGCCTTGAGTCCCTCACGGGCGAGTAGTTGTGCTTTAACAAACACCTGATTGATTGATTAAATCCATATTTGCATACAGACAAAAATAATCTAGGGGTATCCTCAAAGGTGGTTTGGGAGCTCATGGGAATCCTAAACGTATGTGTGCTTTCCAAGACTATTATAAATAATTAGCTGCGGAGAGGAGAGCTGTTTGGTGGCTAGAGATTGAGCAGAACAGTTGCTCTCATTGGTATCGTTTCACAAGATATACATTCAAGAGGCAGAATGACCTCATGCAAACAATGCTTTGATTTGACTATTTCTTCAACCATCCACATTAGGACCAGACAAACACTCCTAAGTTTTGCATATATTAAAAATATATTTTACCATTTTCAATTCCAAACAGACTCAAAGTAAACACAATGAATCGAAAACAAGGATAGTCAATTAAGAAAATGCAAATCAGTGCATAGTGTCGCCAGAGTGAAGGAATCACGACCAAACAGAAAGTTATAGCAGATGCAAAGTACAAAAGTACTTGTGTTATTCATAACAAACAACCATCAAAGGTAAATTCAAGTTAGTCCAATAGCTATAGTTGGTTGCCATGTTATTTGCTTGTTTGTTATTAGTATCAACAACGTTTCATCACGTATCCAGGGCACACGGGTTACATTAGCACATAAGTAATGGGGGATATCTGGCATTCCTAATTACGGCGGTATCATCCCCAGAGAAAGCACCCATATGTTAGTGCCAAAGGGAAATGTAATATTCACTCAGGGGTTGTAATACCCCCGAGTGAAAAGTGAGAGGTGGTGCCGCAAGCAGTATAGGGTACAGCACGCACGTGGTTCTACTGTATAGACAAACCTTCCCTTGTGCGACCAGACAGCCTGGTAGTATGGTATTATGAACCGTCGCTGTCTCCAACCTTACCTCATGCCGCGAGGCAGAGCAGTAGTATGAACCATCACTGTAACTCATCTGTTAGTCTATTCTTCCCAAAGGATATATTTGAGAGAAAAAAAAACTAAATCACTTCATTGCAGAGGTAGTGGAGTTCAAAATTATTCTGGTATGTGAGATGCTGAAACTAAGGTCTGAACGTAATATGCAGAATCTCTTCCATTTGAAAAGCAAACAATGTGTAGCACATTGTTTGGTCTCTTTAAAAATGTGCATACCGTCAAGAGGCAGTCTCACATCTTGACACTTTAGACATTCAGGACCAGGGGTCCTGAAAGGCTGTGATGCGGCTTTCTATCCTGGTTAGAAGGCCAAGTCTGCAAAGCAATCTCTTGTGTTGCTTCTCTGACTAGAGACAAATATCCAGAAAATGCCACTGGCATGATCACGTTGAAACAAGCATTGGAAAAGCCAATAGGTTTCGCCTATGGCAATTTTTATTGCCTTTGTCAATGTTTTTTACATGGTGGGCAGCAGTTGACCTGCTGTGCAACATGGCTTAAAGATAAAAAAATAAAAATTAAAAAAACACAAAGCGCTATGTGACGTGGCCAGCTTTTACCGAGTCATAGCGCTTTTTCTTTACTTTAAGCTATGTCCCACAGCAGCTCAACTGCTGTGCAACATGTAAAAAAACATTGACAAAGTGAATAGATTTTGTATAGGCGAAACCAATCGGCTTCGCCAATAATTCTTCCATGAGCAGTATAACTGCACAGACACATGCTAAATGAATAGGCAGGAAACATAAAAATAACTTACAAAAAGCACGTTAACCTTCTGATGAATCTCTGGTGAATTACATAATCTCTGCCAATAGGTCAACCCATTCTGCCCTTTCTGAAATGATGCCCACACGCTATATTTACAGCTACAGGTTCATACGACACTACACTGAGGAGGAGGAACTCCAGCATGTTTCAGAGACACAACCCGCAGAAAACACCACAATATTAGCATTTTGCAATCTACAATGTTTTGCAGCGTAATGCTCCATGCAGCTGCCCTGTTCCCTCCGGATTGATTCTTATCCAAAAAGAAATTAACTGACATCAAGCACAGCTCTAAGAGGGGGGAGGGGATGGGGGGAAATAAATCGACAAAACACGCTCCAAATCTGAGCATTTCTGTACATCTGGTCAATGATGGAAAAAAACACAAAGTTGCAGCATAACCGTAGCAGACAGGGTAAAGCTGTCTGTCACAGACACTTCCTGCAAGTTTTGTGCAGCTCTCAAAATTGCCGTCTATTCGCCACACATATTCTCTGCACACTGCCTTGTGCAAGCGCTCACCTCTGATCTGTGACACAGCCATGCATTGTAGCCGGCGGCATCGACCACCATCCTGCTGCCTGCCTTGTTACACGTAAACATTGAGAACACAGCGGGAGAAGCGATGCAATAATCCCCACGGCAGGGAACTAGTCTCCATTTTAGTTGTAAATAAAAAGAAAGACATTTATGGGTTTTGTCAATTTTTTTAAGACATGTTACGCGCTGGCTGCTGTACAACATGGCTTAAAGTTTTTATAAAAAAGGAGGTATGACGCGGACAGAGGTGACCGCGTCATGGTGGTTTTTAAAAAACTTTGAGACATGCTGCACCACAGCACCTAGCGCTGCTGTGTGACACGTCTAAAAAATATTGACAAACCGAACAGATTTTCTAGAGGCGAAACCTATTGGCTTTGCCAATGCTTTTTGTATTTTGCAGTTTTATGTAGCGCAAATTCCACTGAATGTATTGGAGCGACTTACGTGAGCACCAGATACAGTACTTAATTTTTAAAGGCAAAGGGAGATTAAGTGATTTGCCCATAATCACAGAATGTTGAGGAGACACAGACTCGAACCCGGGTCCTCAATTTCAAAGTGGCAGCGCTGACCGTAACACCAAAACCTCTCTCCTTCTGCGCCTGGTGTGATCTGGAGTTAAACTGCACTTTTTTTCAGAGATTTGGTTGTTTTTACACTCGCCCAAAGGAAAAGCGAGGACTGCACGTTTTTTGCAGTTCTTTATATTGCTTAAAAAAAACCAGACTAACGGAAGATGTAATCTTAATTCGTACCTCGCATGAATAAGCACAAACACAGACTATAGCTGTAAAGTCAAGGAAAACAACAAAGTGGCAATCAAGCGAACAAATGAAAAGTAAGGGCGGCCTGCAAGCTCCTTTTAAGATGTATATTGATTACATGAGATTTCAAAAGCACAGCGCAAGCGCTGTGCAGGTGAAACCTAAAAATATCTAACCAGTTAAGCAAAAGGACACCCACTTGGAATTGGACTTTGAACACTTGGAGGCTTAGTTAGTGATTTGGAGTAGGGCAGAATAGGCTGGTAAATTTACACACCTGTTAAGTACAAATACCCAGAATGAGTAATTTAGCTGGTGTGGGAAATAGGTCCTGCTCCAAGTTCCCAACCTTAGAATGATGCATAACATGCGCATTGGGTATTTATTTAACTGAACTCGCCATGTTATGCCTTTTTACCGAGCATTTTTCCCCCAATATTTTTTTCAAGTGCTACTTGGTTAAAAATCTTTAGGGAAATAGTGCTAAACTTTGATCCCTGCACAAATTTGTGTTTGAACATAGATCTGAAATTACTTCTGTACTCTAAATCAGGACCCACGCTTTTGCAAATAAGACTATCTATAGGGTCCCATCCCAATCAATAATTTCTGTGAGTACTTCACCTTTGATAACGGATTCATATTTTTTTGGGCTTAAATACTGGGCATTCTGTCTCCTGAATCAGGTGTGTTGGCAAGCATGTTTCTGGCATGGTGCAGCTTTGCTCAAGCAGTAGTGTGTATATGGGCAGGTTCAAATCCTAGATTGCCATAGCTATGCGGACACTACAGCCACACATCTGGAAACTGCTCCACAGGCGGACTTCAAGTAGAATATTATAACCTTCAATTATCATTGACACTTTACTATTATGAAGCAAAGACATTTCCTGCGCTTATTTATTACTGAAGCATACAAAATAGTTCTTATAAGTCTGCAGCAGCCAGCAAATGTCCTTGTTGCAGCTGCTGGAGTGCCAGTATCCTGGTATTTTCAAAGTTGAACAATTTGTTGACTGTCTTGGGAGAGTCTTGAATGAGGTCTGGAATGGGATGATATGCATTTTGTTTTTATCTTCTTTTTCACTATATTGGTGTCCTAGTTTCTTCTGGTAAGATAAAAAAAGTTTGATTGCATTCTTGTGAACTGACCGGTGGAACTCCTGCACCAGCAAGTGTAGGGGTTCGTGTTGATTCCTTGGGTTCAATGTCAGGAAGAGCTGCGAGCTTGAATCTGAGTTTTGTCCTTTGAGTACACCTTTACAACCCCTTTGTCTTTGGTTCTAGTCTGCAATGCTGGAAGATGATGTGTTGTGCTCCTGCACACCGGGCTACTCAAAGATGGAAACAGAATTGGAGAGTCATTGGCAAGCATGGTTGAGGGGCTTTCTCTGAGGCAACTAAAGACTGACTCTTCTACCAATGGACTGCTTTTTTGGTGCAACTAATTCTATGTGTCCTCTGGTTTAGTGGTTTCTTTCAATGGGGTTTATGAACACTTTGCTAGTACCTCACACACTTTCTTTTTTTGTTTACAAATTTGTTATAATACATTTTACATATTGACCAGTGAATAAACACCTGTGCGTTCTCTCTTAACTGTAAAGAACCTGCATGGGTATTAAAGTCTTAGGACTGAAAGTTCATCATTAGCCTCAACTGGCTTCCATGCAGCAGGATTACATTCTACACTGAATGCGGGCAAGACTGAGGTGTTTCTGTTCGGTACTCAGGATTGCATCCGGCCCAATATCTGGTGGCCAGATGCTTGCGGGCCCCTTCCCATTCCAGTCACGTCAGCAAAAAATCTTGGCAATACCCTGAGTTTTGACACACAGGTCAGTCGCACTACTGGCACTTGCTTCCTTGTGGGATGCCACTATGCCCTTGTTAATTACCATATATTCCTGTAAATGCTGTTGGACTATCTACCAAGCCGTGGGATCTTTACATTTCAAGACGGACATTCTCCAGGCCCCCCCTTGGTGGTTGGATGATCCCTAGACCCAGTTCCACCGAAAGAAGAGTTATCCGAAATACCATAGGCAACTATGTCACAATTTGAGATACTGGGTGTCAGGGATCACAAAATGAGAAAGAAATACATTCTCGCTTCCTTATCATGGGGATGAGAGTAGAAGGTGTAATCTTTGTTTCTCGGATGTGTGAGGCGTTACTGGTCATTCAATGAGTCTGAAACACCATCCTGACCTTGTTGCAAGCAATTTCCGGAGAGGCCTGTGTGATCTAGGACTGTGTCCTGCATGATGTTCTAGTCTCCCCACAGTACAGAATACAAAAGTTTGAAAAAGCTCAGTTGAGTCTAGATTCCAATAGGTCCCTGTCATGTGTGTCAGGTATTCCGTTCCAATATGACTCTGAATATTTTTCCCCAGTTTTCTTGTCTAATCCTCTCTCAGGTATATCCTGATGGGGCGGGAGTGCATCCATTCTATTAATGTTTTATACAGTCCAGAAAATAGTGGTCATTCAGTAAGTCTGAAAGTGTCATCCTGTTTTTGTTGCAAGCAATTTCCGGGGAGGCCTGTGTGATCTAGGACTGGGTCCAACATGATGTTCCAGTCTCCCCCAAGTAGAATTTTAGTGCTTCCCGATGTTGAAGCTTGAAGAGCACACTGGGTCACTGGAACCAAGCTATACCTGGCTGATGAGCCCTAACTAGGGTGAAAATGGTACTGGGCTGCTTATGTTCTAGTTCAGAGATGACGTAGCTTGGCAGTTCGGGCTGGACAGTTCTCACTGGAGTAGGGTCAAGAATGATCTGTGTATGGCTGGGTCTCAACTGAGGTGGCATGGTGTGCAAAAAAACAATGGACTGGGATGCACCCATTGGTAATTACCAGTGGCTGAGATTAATTCAAGCATTCCATCCATCACTTTTTTTGTATACTTTAATGTGTTGCCTTAAGTGGGACAGGGATGCCCAGACGTGGGCCCAATGCATACTGTTTAACTGGAACCAAGCTATACGTAGCTGATAAGATCCAACTAGGGTATAATCAATCCTGGGTTGCTTGTGTTCCGGTTCAGGCAAGACCTGGCTTGGCAGATTGGGCTGTTTATTGGAGCAGGGTCAAGACCGATTTGCAAATAGCTGGGTCCAAACTGAGGTGGTATGTTTTGCAAAAAAAGAAATGAACTTTTTTGTATACTTTAGTATTATCTTTATGACGTCATCATTACGGGCCAAGCCCAATTCAAAATTTCAGCCAGGAACTGCTGGAGGAAGTAGCCCTCATCCCCTTCAGCCAGGCATGATGTCTCGTCTCTGGGCAGGTCCCGGGTGCCATACCCGCCAGTTGCTGTTCACCCACAATTTGCCCAGGAAAGCTAGTAAGGGCATTCGCCAGATGGGAAGGCGGCTTGATGGGAGGTGGTATGCATCCCTGGCAGCATCAGAACTCTGTTCCGTCCGCGCTGCTGCCAATGTCTGGGTTTCCACCAGCACTGCGTGTGGTAAAGCCCCTGGGTGTCGGAGTTTATTTGGCCCGGGGTCTCCCCGGTTTGCTGCAGAGGTATTTAGCCACATTGAATGGTGAGCTGTAGCGTTGAGGGTCGGCAGAACAAGGAGTGACTCAGTGTATGCTGGTATGTGGGCCCTTAGTGGCCATTTTGTGGTTGGGATCAGCAGAGCCTTTCTAGCGAGCCACCATACTTGTCATCTGACGCTGCGGCTCTGAAGCACAAGTTACTAACTTGTGTAACGATATATCTGTAAGAGACAGTAGTTAGTGACAGATTCCTTACCTTAGAATATCCCCAGGCGTCAGGCTGGATCCGGAAAGTTTTTTGCGTAGCAGTACCCTTGCGCGTCGGTAGGCGGCGTCGTGCGGCTCCGCGTCCGTCGCCGGCGCGCGTGATCGCCGGGATGACGTCGCGGGCAGTACTCTAGGCGCCGCCCTGCGCGCTGACGTCAGTTCTGTACACGACTTTCCGCGCCAGGAACGCAGAGCCATGCAAGAAGCTGACATAGGTGTCTGAAAAATACTAGGGCCCTGAAAGGGATGTCCTTAACCCTAGAAATCAGTTCGCAGAACGGGGAGGATGGGTGGGCGGTAGGAATCTGTCACTAACTACTGTCTCTTACAGATATATCGTTACACAAGTTAGTAACTTGTGCATCTGAAAGAGACACGTTAGTGACAGATTCCTTACCTTAGAATAGATACCCCAGCAATACCAACCCCGGTGGTGGGTCTGCGAACAAAGATCAGACAAGGAAGTCCTGGAGGACAGAACGGCCAAAGAAGCCGTCCCTCCGGACCTGACTGTCAAGGCAGTAATGCTTTGTAAACGTGTGCAGCGAGGCCCACGTAGCTGCCTGACAGATAACCGGCAGCGGAACACCGCGGCCCAAGGCCGTGGTAGCAGCCGTTGCCCTGGTGGAATGGGCACGCAGCCCAACAGGAGGTTCCTTTTAGCGAAAGAATAGCAGGTCTTGATGCACAAGGTAACCCAGCGGGAGATGGTCCTCTTGTGCACCGCCCGACCTTTTTGGCGCCCACGTAGCCAACAAAGAGCTGGTCATCCACCCGGAAGTGTTTTGTGCGGTCAATATAGAAAGAGAGCGCACGTTTTGGGTCCAGACGGTGGAGCCTCTCTTCCTCTCTGGAAGGATGCGGAGGCGGAAAGAAGGTGGGCAAAGTGATGGTCTGCCCAATGTGGAAAGCAGTAACCACCTTTGGCAAGAAGGACGGACGCGTCCGAAGAACAACCTTGTCTGGATGAACAGACAGAAAGGGAGGTTTGCAAGATAGAGCCTGGAGCTCACTCACCCGCCGAGCGGAGGTGATGGCCACCAGAAAGGCTGTCTTCAGAGTCAGAAGACGAAGAGGACAGTTATGTAGAGGCTCAAAGGGAGCGCACATTAAAAGGTAAGAACCAAGTTCAAGTCCCACTGAGGCATCACAAACGGAACAGGAGGGAAGAGGTGAGTAATGCCTTTTAAGAACCTGTTAACAACAGGGGACTTGAAAAGGGAGGGCTGATCAGGGAGCCTGAGAAAGGCCGAGATAGCACAAAGATAACCCTTGATGGTACCCAGGGCAGAACCCTGTTGGGCCAAAGAGAGAAGGAACAGAAGGACCTCAGAAAGAGGGGCAGAAAGGGGATTCACAGCCTTTGCTGTGCACCATGCCACAAATTTGTTCCACCTGCAGGCGTATACCACCTTAGTGGAGGGACGCCTGGCTGCCAGAATCACATCACAAACTTCGGGAGGCAAGTCGAAAGGAATCAACTGCCGCCGCTCAATCTCCACGCAAGCAGGTGTAGACTGGACAGGTTCGGGTGGAGGACCGTCCCCTGCTGCTGCGACAGAAGATCCTCCCGAAGAGGCAGACGGATCGGGGATCTACGCTCATATTGAGTAGCTCGGGATACCAAACTCTTCGAGCCCAGTCCGGAGCCACAAGAATGACTTGGGCCCGGTCGTGCCGAATCTTCTTCAACACTCTGGGTAGAAGTGGTATAGGCGGAAAGGCGTACAAGAGACCGCAACTCCACTCGTGACGAAAAGCGTTGCCGAGCGAGTGCCGCCTTGGAAATTCCAACGCGCAGAACTGATGACATTGCGCGTTCTCTTCGGTGGCGAATAGATCTAACCAAGGCTCTCCCCACTGTAGAAAGAGTCCTTGCGCCACTTCCGAGTGAAGACGCCATTCGTGATCCATTATGCACCTGCGGCTGAGTTCGTCCGCCCTGGCGTTCAGGGAACCTGCCAGGTGTTGAACCACCAGGAACATGCCCTGATGTTCCAGCCATGTCCAGAGGCGTAGAGCCTCCTGACAAAGGGTCCACGACCCCACCCCGCCTTGTTTGTTGCAGTACCACATGGCGGTGGTGTTGTCTGTGAACACCTGCACTACCTTCCCTTTGACAGAGGGAAGGAATGCCCTGAGTGCAAGTCGGATCGCCCGGAGCTCCAGAAGGTTGATATGGAGCCGGGACTCCGCCGGAGACCAGAGGCCTCTGATCTCCGCCTCTCCCATGTGACCGCCCCATCCCAGAAGGGACGCGTCCGTCACAACTGTGTGCTCTGGCTGGGGAAGGGAGAGGGATCTGCCCATGACCCATTGCCGGTTCGAGAGCCACCACTGCAACTGTTTTGCAGTCCCCTCCGAGATCTGGACGTGATCGGACAGGTCGCCCTGGTGCTGCGCCCACTGGAACTTCAGGTCCCACTGCAGAGCCCGCATATGCCATCTGGCATGAGTGACCAGCAGGATGCAGGAGGCCATGAGGCCCAGCAGCCTCAGGGTCATCCGTACCGAAACCCAGGATAAGGGCTGAAAGATCGGAATCATAGCCTGAATATCCCGGACTCGCCGTTCGGGAGGATAGGCCCGAAACTGCGTCGTGTCCAGAACTGCTCCGATGAAAAGGAGCTGTGGAGAAGGAATCAGATGCGACTTTGGCACATTGATGGAGAACCCCAGCGAGTGCAGGAGTTCGGCCGTAGTCTGGAGGTGGGAGACAACTGCCTGGGACGAGCCCGCCTTCAGCAGCCAGTCGTCGAGGTAGGGGAAGACTGAAACCCCTGCCCGGCGCAGATGAGCTGCGACCACCGCCATCACTTTCGTGAACACCCGAGGGGCACTGGTAAGGCCAAAGGGGAGCACGGTGAACTGAAAATGCTCGAGGCCTACCGTGAACCGAAGGTAACGCCGGTGGGCCGGCAGGACGGGGATGTGGAAATAGGCGTCCTGCAAGTCCAACGCTACCAACCAGTCTCCGGGGTCGAGGGCAGTCAAGACCTGAGCTAGGGTGAGCATCTTGAACTTCTCCTTCCGGAGGAAGCGATTGACGTTCCGGAGGTCCAAGATAGGACGCATGTCCTCCTTGTCCTTTTGGGCACCAGAAAGTAGTGGGAGTAGCAACCACGCCCTACTTCTGGGGTCGGAACATGCTCGATGGCCCTCTTGGCCAAGAGGGCCGTGACTTCCTTCTGTAGAAGCACCAAGTGATCCCCTGACATGCGGTGGAATTGAGGTGGCATGGCTGGGGGGTGGTCTCGAAGGGGAGGGAGTAGCCCCTTCGGACAATGTCCAAGACCCACTTGTCCGAGGTGATGGGACGCCAGTGGTGAAGGTGATGGCGGACCCTGCCCTCGACTGGCGTGCTGTGCACCTGAAAGGAGGGACTAGGAGGGCTTGGAGGCCGCGGACGGGTTGGAGGTGGTGGCCTGACCCGCACGCTGGTTGCCCGAACCGCCACGGCGGTATCCACGCCCTCGGCCACGCGAAGGCGCTGCTGCGCGGGCCGCTGGCCGGGCTGTGGACGTGACTGGGCGCCCCTTCCGTGGCCACGAAAGGGGCGAAAAGCAGACGCTTGCGGAGGGCGCACAACAGCAAGGCCCAGGGACTTAGCAGTAGCCCGTGAATCCTTGAAACGCTCCAGCGCATGGTCCGCCTTTGAACCAAAGAGACCGACTCCATCAAAGGGCATGTCCATGAGAGTATTCTGGACATCCCCTGAAAAACCAGTGGTTCTCAGCCAGGCGTGGCGACGCAGCGCCACCGTCGTTGCAAGCGATCTGCCCAGCGAGTCGGCGGTATCAAGGCCACAGCGGATGGTATACTTAGCCGCATCACGCCCTTCCGCAATAGCGCGGGTAAGCAGTGTCTGGACCTCCTCAGAACACTGCGGCAAAACATCAGCCACCGAATCCCACAGGGAGTGGGTGTATCGGCCCAAGAGGCAAGCGGTATTAACAGACCGCAAGCCAGCACTGGAGGAAGAGAAAGCCTTCTTCCCAAAGTGATCCAGGCGCTTGGATTCCCTATCCGGAGGGGCGGTAGGGAAGGCTGTTTGGGAGGCAGAGGCTTGGACAACCAAGCTCTCAGGGGTGGGGTGTTGGGAGAGAAACAGGGGGTCGCCCGGAGCCGGGCGATGGCGTCGGGCCACGTTCCTATCCACAGGAGCCCCTGTGGTGGGTTTGGACCAGGCACCCAAAAGAACGTCAGTGAGTGCATCGTTGAACGGCAGCACAGGCTCCGAAGAGGAGGCCGCCGGCTGAAGCACTTCAGTCAGGAGGTTAGTCCTGACGGCCACTGTAGGCAACTGGAGATTTAAGGCTCCAGCAGCTCTACGCAACACCGTTGCAAAATTAGCCCCCTCCTCCGTTGCCACGGGAGGAGACAGCATGCCAGAGTCGGGGAGGTATCCAGCCCACTGGCATCCCCAAGTTCCTCAACCCAGTCCGGGTCAAACTCGCACTGTTGTGTGAGAGGGTCGCCAGACCCCTCCCAGCTCTCCTGGTCCTCCTCAGGTTGAAAAGATGGAGGAGGAGGGACATAAGGGACCCAAGGCCTCATCGGCGCCGGAACCGGCGTCGGGCGACGCCGGTCCGGCTCCATGTCCGGACCCGGGGAGAACCGGGGAACGACGCCGCCCGGAGCCCCGGACGGCGTCGGAAACGGCACCGGGGACATCGGCGTCGGCGGAGGCGTGGTTAGGTCAACCGGCGCCGATGGAGGTTGCGGCACCACCGGAACCGGGGTCGAGGCCGGGGCCGGAGCCGAGGCCGGGACGAAGGCTGGTGGGACAGGCGACGCCGGGACCGGAGTCGACGGCGACGCCGGAGCAACCCCATCTGGGCCCGCGGGGCCCGAAGGCGCACCGGAGGGACCTTGAGGCCCGAAGAGGCGGGCCATGGCCGACAGGAATTTCTGCACTCGGCCGGAGTCGCCCCGAACCCGGGAAGGACGGGTAATGCGGGGCAACTCGACAGGCACGTCCGGGGCCGCGGGGCGGGACGGTGCCGACAGGGACCTCAGCCGAGTCGCGCGATCGGCGAGGCGAAGTCTTAGAGCGATGACGCCGCTTAGACTTCTTGTGCTTCGACTTACCGGAGGAGCGCGAAGACTTGGATTCCGACGAACGGCGGGGACTCCGCGTCCGGCCCCTCGACCTCTCCCGGGACCGGGCTTGCTGCGGCGCGGAGCCGACTGCCGGACTTCAAGGAGCTTTCGAGACCGCCTCGCAAAGCCTTCGGATGAAGTTTCCGGCAGTCAGGGCACGACTTCGTGTCGTGGCCTCGGCCGAGGCAGAAGAGACACTCGAGGTGGGGGTCCGTGATGGACATCATACGACCACATACCTCGCAGGGCTTAAAGCCGGGCATCCCTACGACACCTTAGGAGTCGTGAAGACTCGTTGAAGAGAACAGTGAAAAAAAATTTCACAAAAAGATAGTCAAAAAGTGACTAGGGCACTGCTCTTCCCGGATCTGCGCTTACTGGCGCGGAAAAGAAGAACTGACGTCAGCGCGCAGGGCGGCGCCTAAGTACTGCCCGCGACGTCATCCCGGCGATCACGACGCCGACGACGGACGCCGGAGCCGCACGACGCCGCCTACCGACGCTGCAAGGGTACTGCTACGCAAAAACTTTTCCGGATCCAGCCTGACGCCTGGGGATATTCTAAGGTAAGGAATCTGTCACTAACGTGTCTCTTTCAGATCAGCAGACCACAGCTGATCGGTCTCCCAATGAGTTGTTACTTAATGGATACCCAATCCAGTTTCTCTAGATCCGATGAGAAAAGATAAGCCTGGAGTGCTAGCTAATTAGTGCATCCTGTAGTAGAGAGACATATCCGGTAGCAGTAAGCCTCCTGAGGCTGTGTTTGCCTGTAATTTGGTTATCGCGAGGCAAGAGCGTCCCAAACGCAGTCCATTATTTTGTTCAGTTCAAGAATCATATGTTTGGAGAGACTTTTTGGAATCATCCCTAGTAAATAATTGAAGTGGGGTGCAGTCACCATGTTTACGGTTTGTATTTGGCCCCAAAATGATAACCTTAGGTGAGACCATCTAGCAAAGTCTATCAGTGGTCTTGCCAGCAAGAGTTCCATATTTTTCTTTCCTGCGTTAAGCAAGTCGTTACCAATCAGGAACCACAAGTATTTAATAGTGGTAGTGGACCATTGGTATTGTGAGAATGATAATAATACGGGAGAGTGGACTGATTAAGAGGTAGGGCCTCACTTTTACCCCAGTTTATCTTGTAAATTGAGAAACTCCCAAACTCGGTGATCAGAGCTAGGAGAACAGAAAAGGAGGTTTCTATGTTCATCAGCAGCATTAGTATGCGGTCAGCATACAGACGCATTTTTATTTCCCCAGCTGCTGAGAGGATTCCTGTGATCAGACTGACCATTTTGTGGCTGGGATCAGCGGAGCCTTTTTAGCGAGCCACCGTACTCGTCCTAGACATGTCTCCGTCGCCCTCCCAAAGGTTATCAATTACACTTCTTGGGAATTTTTGTTTCGCTTCCCCAGAATAATTATTCTTTGCAAATATGCATGCCTCCTCAACTTCTGTAATTATCTAGTTACATAGGTGCTAAAAGTGAAGATAATTTTAATGAGAGAGCAAGGATTTTTGTGTTTTGTGATGAGATTAAGGGATGTTAGCCTGAGCCATAAAGCCCTCAGTCCCACAAGCCCATGGCTGTAGCACTGAACATTCACATCTATAGCAGTGTTGAAGGTGTGGTCTTATGTCATCACACTCTCAAATCCAATAGTTCCTATGACCCTGCAGAAGAAAGAACCGAAACTGAGTAAATCCGATATTGTTAAGCCATTCCGAAGATGAAGCAGCAAAAGTTGAACAGGTACCTTAGCATTTATATTAACCCCAGACACCATCCAGAGAGGTTTCGAATTAGAGGAAAAGTATAGGTACACCAGCATGGCAAGAAGCCCATAGCTGGCGAAGTACTGAGTCAGGGGCTTGGGGGCACGTACACTATGTTGCTACAAAATTTGTACATACCTTTATTTCCATCCGCAGTGACACCACATCCCCAAAGGGAACGCTGATGGCTACCAACATTTATGAAAAATGGTCTCCATAAAGCAATGACCAATTATGGATTAGAACATGGGTACTCGCAAACATTTCCTCGGGGCCGCAAAGTACTATCTGTGGCATACTTGAGCGCCACCCTTATTCCAGCAATGCGAGGGTAGTGGTGATGAAAGGTGGGCGTAGGGGGATGCGAAGCAGATGCCTGGTGTGGACAACAAACTTAGCCTTCACGTGACTTCTGCCCGTCACCAATGCGCTATTCTCATGCACCAAGAATTAAAGTCAAAGCATTAACTTTTAATGTAAAACATGAGAGGAAAGAGATAATCATCTGGTGGCTGAATTGCAAAACTGAAACCAGAAAACCTGGTATCAGTCCCTGCTTTCCCACTTGACAAAATTGTGCGATCCTAGGCAATTTCACTTTGCCTCCTATTTCTTCATTCTATGAGTTCAGGATGTGTGTGCTGTACAAAATCTTCTATTGTGTGTTATTTAATAAACTATAATGTTGTTCCAATCATATAACAACCAAAGCTACACACAAGGTGCACATGACAAATGACTTGCCTCTTGGTTCATTAATGGCATTGTTTTCAGAATGGGGGAGGCATGAATGTTTCCAAGATCATGTTTGAAAATTATCACTGCTAATAAATGCCTCTCAATGCAGTGATATAATTTGATCTACTAAGGTAAAACACTCATGCATGTGAATAACACACACTTTTTTGAAGTTTGCAGGGTTTACATGTTTAGTGCAACATGTCTTTAAAGCTAAATGTGTTCCCTAAAGATAAGTTGCCTAGGACACTTTCTTTTCTTCTTGACGTTACTTTAGTTAACGTGTAAACAAAGTATGCCCATTTGTTTCACAGCTTTCGGAATGTTCCTGCTCTGTCAAGTGAGCAGCAGCCCAGTGTTGCTGTTGGGGCGCAATTAAAGGTCAGGAGGGTTGCATGCGCCCCCGGGCCGTACTTTGAGTATCCCTGGATTAGAATGACCTATAAGGGACAATATATTTGAAACAGTTTTCATTTAACACAAACACTTGGAGCCTTTCTGCATTTTCAAAGGTTATTGGACATGCCAACAACTCTTAAGATGTGAATCTTGGTAGGTCACAGTTTATAGACCTTGAACCATCACCTAAAGGTAGATAAAATAGCTTGTTTCTCAGAATCATTTACGGCCCTATTATGATGTCGGTCAGAAAGCCTCTGACTGACATCCCTGCTTTGACTTCCGGCCTCCTAATTACAATGTAGGCGGTCAGAAGTCAAACCAGCCGGTCATTCTCGCTGACTTCCGACGGGCTCAAGGAGCCAGTTGAAACCGCAAAGTAATCCCTTTAGGATGGCATTTCCGGCGTCAGGATTATGATGACGGTTTCACACAGCCTTTCCATGCTGGCCTTTCCAGCATGGAAAGGCTGTCAGAAAGCGACTTTGGGGCCCTGCTAGGCCTACGGTTGTGGGCCTGGGGGGGCACGTGTGGAGCCCCCCTGTAAATCCCTGCACCCTGTGGCAGGCAGCATGAGCTGCCTGCCACAGGGTGCAGGGATTTACACAAACTCACTCCCATTTCTCTATTGGAGCTTGTGCTGTGGCCGGTTTCCGACCACAACACAACCTCCCACAAGGAAATTGGGGTGTGCGACCGCACCATGTGATCATAAGTAGGTTGTCTGTATCCAGTCTAAAACATCACTACTAAACAATAACCACAAATTCTAACATCAAATGAATTTAAATCCTAAGAGACTCCATCAGATCGATCTGGCTGTATTAAGTCTATGGGTGCATTATGGTTACAGTACACCTGGCATCTTGCATTTGACTTCATAATATTCCCTTGAGGAGTAATGAAGTGAGATTTACAGAGCTCTCAGAGGGATGTCCATACAGCACATTCAGTCATTGCCTGAAATCTGACTTTTTGTTTTTTTGAGACTGATCTGACAATACAAAAAACATTTATTTTATGCTGCCAACGTACCTAAAAGGAGAGTGGCAATGTTTTGGTGCATGGGCCCTCGTAAAATTAAGGATGGGCATTCTGACCTCGTGTACCCTAATGATTTGACAATAACTATTATGATTTGCTTGAACGAGCTTTCAGACCATCTGGAAGTCTATATCTATTTTAAGGAGCAAATCAAGACAATATTATTGAGGTGTAAAATTTGCTATACAACATGGTGTAATGTATGTATGAGTAAACCGTTTTGTTTATTTTCTAATTGCTGTATCTTGAGAATCAGCTACGCACTGTAGATTAGGTTGGGCTTTTTGACCATAATGTCTTTGTTGGATTGGTACTTTGGAAATGAACAAACTAAAGTAAAAAAAAAGGTGCAGTGCACAAAGTTAAAACAGTTAAAAAAAAGAAAGTATTTATAAGAAAGGATGGATACTTACACCATCTCGAAGAAATCTGACAGCACCATACAGGCAAACCCATTCTTTTGGTGAAAGTGATAGATGTGCACATAGTGGTCAAGGAAAAAGTTTTATTATGCTGGTACAAGGTAACATTTCTTCCTACTAAAGGAATTGCTGCACAAGGGGAGCATTTTGTGGATGACTATACCGTGGCAGGCACTCTATGGATGAGAAATGCAAACTCAATGAGCAAAGAAGATTTTTAAAGGTCTGAATGTTTAATTGAGAATGCCTACTGGAATTGGCCAGAAGAGGTACAATAATCGAGGAAATAGGGGCGTGCAGAAAAGGCAGGGAATAGATTTGAAAGGACAAGAATTAAAGGACATAGTCAATTCTGAAACCACATTAAGAAGGGTGAATCAACTGGCTTTTATTGACCTACATCGTAGGACCTAATAACCAATTCCACCAATGTTTTATTAGAATCTTTTGCTACCATGCTGGTTCTCCAGGAGCACCACTTGGCCGCATGGAACTAGAAAAAGTCAAATACAAGAGATTTGTTTGGGCAACCTGAAATCATTGCACATGGAGAATACCTGCACAAGATTTCAAACTCCGAAAATAGCAGATTGACATAAGAAAAGAAAAGCAACACCTATATGCTAATAACAAACTGCAAATTCATACATTACAAATACAACCTGAAATCCTCAGAAGCTATAATATGCCAATAGTGACATGGGAGAAGAAAACTCTGAGAATCACTCCTACACAAGTCTTCATAAGAAGCCAAATGGAAAACTATTAACTAACCTTCAACTGGGAGAACAAACTTGTGAGAAAAGAAAAAGGGCAAAACTCTGCCTTATACATGTCGAATTGTAACCAAGGCAGCATAGAAAGTCGTGTTTATCATCAGAAGAGACCGGTACATAAGAATTATTTTACAGCAAACCACCTTCAAAATCAATGCACACAACTGTAATTTGTATCATTTTATGCATCCAATGTATTTTTAATTGTATTACGAATGCTATGCAAGGTGTCTAGATGGTCAACAGCGCTGTGAAAGTTCACAAGAGTAATGGAAATGTACATCTGGGGGCTGCGGTATACCTCAAAGGCTTAAAGGTTATATCACTCTTTCATATTGCAATAGTGCATGGTCCTAGAAGAACTTGTGTCACAGCATCAGAGAAGGATAAGCGTTGCAGCACAGCACTAGAGGGAGGGACACGCATCAAGAGGAAAAGCATGCACCAACTTTGGGGGTGGGGTGAGGCATCACAGCACTGAGGAGGGGTC
Organism: Calotriton arnoldi; assembly: GCA_963921515.1. Taxonomy (NCBI): domain Eukaryota; kingdom Metazoa; phylum Chordata; class Amphibia; order Caudata; family Salamandridae; genus Calotriton; species Calotriton arnoldi. Next base: position 2,830,839 of record CAWUFW010000455.1, on the reverse strand, counting down.
ACGCAACACAGCACCGGAGAGGGGTCACGCATCACAGCACTGAGTAGGGGCTGCGCATCAGCTCTGAGGAGGGGGCGCGCATCACAGCACTGGGAGTGGGGTGAGGCATCACAGCACCGGGGAGGGGAGTACGCATCACAGCACCGGGAGGGGTCACGCATCACAGCACCGGGGAGGAGCGCGCATCACAGCACTGGGGAGGAGGCGCGCATCACAGCACTGGGGAGGGGGCACGCATCACAGCACTGGGGAGGGGGCGCGCATCACAGCACTGGGGAGGGGGCGCGCATCACAGCACTGGGGAGGGGGCGCGCATCACAGCACTGGGGAGGGGGCGCGCATCACAGCACTGGGGAGGGGGCGCGCTACACAGCACTGGGGAGGGGGCGCGCATCACAGCACTGGGGAGGGGGTGCATATCACAGCACCGGGGAGGGCGCGCATCACAGCACCGGGAGGGGGCGCGCATCACAGCACCGGGGAGGGGCGCGCATTACAGCACCGGGAGAGGGCGCGCATTACAGCACCGGGAGGGGGCGCGCATCACAGCACCGGGAGGGGGCGCGCATCACAGCACCGGGGAGGGGGCGCGCATCACAGCACCGGGGAGGGGGCGCGCATCACAGCACAGGGGAGGAGGCGCGCATCACAGCACAGGGGAGGAGGCGCCCATCACAGCACCGGGGAGGGGGCGCCCATCACAGCACCGGGGAGGGGGCGCGCATCACAGCACCGGGGAGGGGGCGCCCATCACAGCACCGGGGAGGGGGCGCCCATCACAGCACCGGGGAGGGGGCGCCCATCACAGCACCGGGGATGGGGCGCCCATCACAGCACCGGGGAGGGGGCTCCCATCACAGCACCCGGGAGGGCGTACGCATCACAGCACCGGGGAGGGCGTGCGCATCACAGCACTGGGAAGGAGGTGCACATCACATCGAGGACTGAGTGGCATGGCTCACCAGAGATCCAAATGTACCAGCTCACAAGCAGCACTAAAGGAACAACATACATGCACAATGCTTGGAGGGTGTGGGTTGGATTATATGAAGTACTCCGAGAGATTGGTGGGCAGAATTTGACTGTAGTACAAAGAGCACTAGAGGGACTGGATAAGGCACAGCTACAGGGTCACTGATCATAACATTATGAGAAATATCATCAACAGGCCCCTGTGTCTTATACCAGCAGCAGGTAGGATGGAGCATAGCAATACTGACTCTAGGTCAATGGCGAGGTCAGCTTTTGGGGTTCATTACCTTGATGTGGTGATGCTATGCCCCACCAACACAACCCATATCATTGATACCCACCAAACTTCTGCCTTCATTAACAGAAGTGTAACACAAAAGGATATCTTGGTGAAGAAATTATCCAAATTCTTAATATGGTGCCAGGAATCTGTTAACACAATGAGAAAAAAAATTACTGAAGGAAAAACAGCTGGAGAATTCACAAAAATGAAACCATGACATTGAGGCTCAAAGACTCATTCCAGGCAGATGAACAAGGACATAGATGGAGAAACATGGGTAGAGTGCTAAGAGCTAAACAAAGCCTAACTATCACAATGAAAATGTTTAAGAGTAAAGTAAGTTTGCAAAGGAGCATGAGTTATCCTCCAAATGTGCAACTGAGGTGCAACTCTGTAAAATAAGGGTTTGATATGAATATTCTTTGCTCTTTGTTGAGCAGTTAGCACGAAGTGCAAAATGTCTAACAAGTTTGATTTTCAACAACCAACCAACAGATGCTGCTGCCATCAATCTGTTATAATAATCCATCCTTCTAGAAGAACTATTCAATCAATCCATCAATCAATCAGGGGGTTTGTATAGCGCGCTACTCACCCGTGAGGGTCTCAAGGCGCTACTATTTAAAGAAGTATTAAATTATTGACGTTCCCAAGAACATTACCTTTCAAACCCTCAGGCACATGCACCAGCAGATCCTCCTCTCCAGGAGGAGAGTCCTCCTCAAAGTCTTCCAACCGCTGGTACTCCCGATCCTCATCTCGGCCAGCCATCTTTGAAGTTAGTGTCACCTGGTCATTTCCCAGTCAGTCCTGGAAGAGGTAGAAGACTAAATTAGTGCATGGCCTGAGTCGTACCATACTAGCAATACATACAACCCACCTAACCACATCATGTGCAAGTTTTCTTCCACACATGCCTATGCGCATGCACTCCTCACCCAAAGCCGTTCCCAGATGATAGAAAGCCTTCCAGAAAGATCTAAATTCAATTATTACAAATGGTAATGTATTGACACATGGCAGAAGATTTTCTTTAATCATCCACCCCTAAATCAAAGCCAAAGCCCCAGTCTAAATTTACCTGTCTTGAAGTCCATTTGTGAGTCAGGTGATTAAAAAGTTGAATAAAACTTCCGCAGAATGGAATCCAAAATAGAAACAGGAAGTGACAATGGAACGAAGATACACCAGTCAGGAGCAGGAAGTGTAACAACGCAGAGAGATGGAAGATTCAGCCCATTATATAGCCATAGACAGGAAGTGATGCGACGGGAAATGAATAGACACTGTCTTAGATAGGGAAGAAGCAGTGAAAAAGATAGGAAAGGTGCCATCTTAGAATGGTTAAACAAATCCCTTCCTAAAGCCTTCTGGGAGTAAGACGGTAGAATCATGGGAAGAAGACAGGCAAGAATATGGTCCCTATGCAGGAGAATGGATATCAGAATGTTCATTATATGTGCTCCCCAGGCCTGAGCTGAGAATACTGGGCTAAAACTAGGTGCATTACAGGAGGTCGCGGTCCCAAAACTTGAACTGTAACATGCCACGGAAGTTGCAGGCACAGAAACGGGCCATCACACAGATTCACAGTGTGCCCGAAAGGGGGAAGGCGCTGCGGGCTGAACCGCAATCTGCCGCGGTAGGGATGAGAGCGTCGCATGGCGTATCCTTGATGCTCTAACTGTAATAGCGGCCCGCCACGGGAAACAGTGCCATCCCAGAGATGAGACGTGGGGCGCCGCGGGCTGAGCCACGAACCGCGGCGGTGAGGATGAAGACGCAACGGGTTGCACAGCGGCCCGTGGCGTAACAAACACTGTCATATGAAATCATTGTGTTTTGACTGTCTTGCTAAAAAAAAAAAAACTAAATCCAGGATTGGACGTAATGTTATGTCCTGCTTTGGTATTATGGTATTTGTCAGAACACTACGTAAAAACCTTTCCCCTCCTTGTACAGTACTTTTTAAATTGCTCATTGAGCAGCAGCTCTTGTACCATTTGCTCTAGTAGATTTATGAGGCCATTTTGTACATGGATTGTTTTGATTTGACTGTTTGCTGCTTCTTCACCAGCTTTATACAGTAATAATGCCTTATTTTATTTAACATCCACTTGTCTGAGGTAATGGACTGCCATTTGCTTTGGAAGTCAACCAGGGTGACCTCAGGTGATGCCAAGCAATGTGGGGCACAGGACAGTCATTTGCTTGTGGAATGTTGAAGTTTGCCCTCTTCCACAACTGCTTCAGGAAATGACTACTTTGGTGGCACTGAATGTTGCATCTGTGATGTTGCTTGGAGCCTAGCTGTGATGTGGTGTGATGCACACTATCCATGGGAATAAGATTGTCCACCATGTCCTCTGTGTCGGTCAGAAAACCCCTTTATGCAATTCCATCTGGGTTGGAATACCCCCATTTGAAAAGACACGGGATACTTAAACAGGTGAACAATGGATGGGCCTAATGTTCCTGATTTGACTTGAAATTCTGACAGCCTTAATACAAATGATTGTTTCAAGCTTAAGACGATCTTTAGACTGTCTTAAGCCGCAAATTAATGTAATAGAGGATAATGAATGCTTCCAACTGAGTCTAGTGTGGGAAATCAGGCAGTTCATTCCAGAACTAAAATTACAAGCCCGTAGTTCCCTTGTTCTGTCAAGAGTGAATCACGGAAACTCTTTTCACTCGGATACCAAAAGTGCACCCGTGAGGCTAGTTGTAACTCATTTTGTCACTAGAAGACAAAAATAATCAACTACGTCATCCCTGCCTCACTACACTACAATGGTTCACCTTTTAAGCTGGCTCTTTTATAGGCCAGTCTGCATCACTTCCTTACATTCAGCCAGTAGCCAGACTAGCAAAGAAAAGACCATACAGCGCCACAATCCTTTGCAGATAGTGTGACCAGAATTTGGAACTCTTGCCACCACTATGCACCACTGCTTTTCCTGCAATATTTAAGTAGGATTTCAACATTATGCTTGTTTTCTTGAAAGCCTGTCACCTAAAGAATATCCAAATTCTACAACTACTATTTGGAAAAAAGAAAGATTTTGCCATTTTGTGATCTTGTCATGTAGTTCCTATATAACCTATACAGGATCTGCGCGTTTGGATAACATAAACTGTGGGATTGGTGGCGGACTGATTCTGTGCACCCGCACCGGATACATTAGCCTACCTGTATCAGCTAGCTCACAGTGCCACTATAATCTCCTCTTACCAAGGAGAGAATAGATTCTGGCAACCTCAGAACATGACAACCCTGATCCCTCAGAATCGTGGAAACAATATACTACCTTTCGCTCAGTCACTCATGCTCACTTAGTTTGTCTCAGAGAGTTACACAGAATAAATAGGCTGGGCGTTTTCAATAAGTATTTATTGAACAGTTGTTATTCTAGTGTAGAATAGATGAGCTGCAACAATCATTAGACAGTAACAGAGATATATGATTAGCAGTACTACGAAAGTAAAGGGATGGTATAGTTCTACCATCTTGCAGAAATCATGAATATATACAAGTACATAAAACACATGATAAAAGGTGCGTACTCCTACGATGCCTCCCTAACTAGATGTACCTAAATGTACCTAGCATCTGTGTAGGTGTTATGCCAAGAATCCCTCTAGGATCTAGTCAACCCCATTACCTGAGAATGAGAGAATATGGGATCCCGTCCTGGTCTCGAGTTGGACACCCCGCGAGGGATGTTAGACCACTGCGAGCTGGAGTGTCTGAATGCAGGAACCTCAGCGTCTCTGGTCAGTGTGTCAGCCGGGAAGTCTCGGTCTCCTCTGTCCTTCTAAGCAAGATGTGGTGTATATATACCCATAGTTCTCCACAGGGGTCCTACCTTGCTGTGTTACTGTGTCGGCCTAAAGGATGACGTCGGACCTGAACTTTATACAGAGATATTATACAGGAGATGTTCGTCCTGCTGTGCTTCCAAGAAGCCTCATGCATAATGTATGAGATTCGAACTAGGGGGAAACCCGCGTTCTGAATGCAGTATCGTATCTAGGTAAAAGGTCAGTCCCTAAAAACCGTTATGTATGTAATGTAGGGAAGAATATAGGTGAAAGGTTGCAATGTTACCTGCGCCTATATAGGGTACCTATATGGAATATAACACCCACTCCTCTTCCGACTGGACGACAAATGTAACTTATTACCGTACTATTAGCCTAACTAGATATTGGTACGCACAAAGTCCATAAAAACATTTGTTTTGCTAAAATGTTTAAAACTTCTAAAAAATTTCTAAAAAAACTTAAAAATGTTTTAAAAAAATGTTTGCAAGCCATAGCTCTAAAGTGTCCGTAGTTATAGTCCGTACCACTATAAGCATTAGAAAGCCATGTATGCCCAATAAATGAAAGGAATGTCAATTTTTGTTTTGAGTTGCAAATTTGAGCTTGTTTTTTTTTTTAAAGGAATTTCTTCCAGCACACGACGAGCCAAATGTTTGTGTCCTGGCTGGTAGACGCAACATTTTCGTTGCTTGCTTCCGCAGTAGACGGCCCTGTAGCACCTCGCAGAGTACGTCAATTGAGCACAGATGATGTTCCACACTGTCCGCAGCCGGTGCTGGGGCAGCCTGTGCGCCGTCCAAAGCCTGGGTGTCAGAGGAGGAGCCGGTGTCCATACCAACAGGTGCTGTTACTACCTGTGGGGGCTCAAGGAATGCCGCCATCAACATCGGAATACGCTGAGGACACTGCAGAACATGGGCCGTTATCGGGTCCAGTAAAGCATTCACGTCCAGTTGCGCACATCATGGGAGTGTCAAACAAAGGTCTAACACGCATTCTTCTCCGCAAAACAGGCATCGGAGGACAGGTAAGATGCAGTCCATCCAGACTGGTCGAAATGACAAGAACCAAAATGCACTTAGTTCTCTTAGGCGAGGCGTGCCTAGATGTTGTACCATGCGGTCACGGTATTTACGCTCCAGGAGTGCTCTTTCCATCTCCTTGGTGACTGGGACGTCCATTGCGTAGAAAATATAAAACAATCAGGATACCTGCTACTAGAAACAGGATGAGCTGAAGTCCTCCAAAGATGCTTCCAAATACTGAGTGTATGAAGTTTGGTATAACTCCAAGTACTGTCTTAAAGGTGCTTAGAAGTCCAGAACCTATGGTCTTAAATAGGTGGACAATGCCTGTCGTATCAAACATGTTAAAGATACGATTACCATTTCTGCGAAATGGAAAGGGCAGTTTGTATGAATAAGCTCCTGTATCTCTGCCAAAGACCTTGCGATCTGGAGATCAAAAGTCTCTAGAGCGGAGGTTTAGGGCACAGACTTCTGTAGAAGCATGGCTTTCATTCTGCTTAGAGTATCAAACCGTATTAAAGAAACATTCAGTGAAGGCCATAACGGCGCCTCCCTGACTGTATGTGTCGGTGGAAACAATACTTGCATACAACAAGTAACCCTGGAGCTCACGGTTACCAGTTATGCGATGCCCGGGAGCATTCCGCAGCAGCCTTGACTGTTCAGCATCAAGTAACTCCCATTTGAAAGTAGCCTGAATGCTGGAGTAATCACTGCAGCTGGGGCACCCCTCAAATGGCAGGACAGGTTCGCTACAGAACCATTACAAGCCCCGTGCAGCATTATATCCTGGCATATGAGTGATCCACTTAAAGCGTTCTCACAGTTTGTACCGCTCAGAAACACTTCTCGATCCCCACTCCGGCATCGAAATCTGTATGGTAATACCCATGATTCCTTAATGTATTCCTGACCCATCTCTTCATATCTGCCTGCCTGCTTTTGTTCAAGGCAATACTGAAACTGAAAAGTAGTGACCGGTAGAGTTATGTGGCCATGGATTAGCCATTCTGTGGACGGTAATTCTGCCACTGTAAATGCTAATCTATCCAGTTTTTCGATACGCAGCATTGTGTATTTTGCTCCCCTTTGTGCCATTTCTATCTGTTTATCTGTTAGATTGTATTCAGAAAACAGAGACGTACTGTTGATATAACGCCAAGGCACGTAGCCTGCACGCAAAGATTGCAGCGTCCAGCTTAATAACATAAAAGAATGTAATTGAGATTGCCCCTGTTGTAATATGGCTAAATCTTGTTCTAGTATGTCTATCGCAGAAGATACAATGTTGCCTAAGGAATATATCCTGGAGGTCAATGTAGTTAACCCATTGTCTACCACTGCTAGTAATTTTTCTAGATTTATACTGTCTATTTTGCGTAACCTCTCTGCGGCCTCTTGTTGGGATATTTTCCATATTTCATTATAGACAGCATAATAGAAACGTTTCTGACGTGGCTTCCTGGGACCTAATAAAAAATCCCCGAGATCCACATCCTGTGACAGTAAGGATAAGTGTTGTTTCACCTTTGTGAGTGTAGAGGTTTTTAGCCAATCAAGGCACAACTTCCCAACACTATAGGCTGTCACTACCCCTGGATGTTCTCTCTGTACATAACGTGGATCTGGCCTATGGATAGCGAAACCTTCGGTTTTACCCATGAATCTCGCCTGACCACTATTCGTGTCTGTGGGCCAAATCAACCATTTCTTCCAATCGGGGTCTGATCTGTTGTATTGTATAATGTCATTCAACGTAATCTCTTTCTGTGATGTTATGTTACCCTCGGTGTGTAATGGAGTTGACAGCCGAGGTGTGTTCAAGTCTTTGTTCTTGGCTAGTCCAAGGCAAGACGTCTGTTGCACTGTCTCGTTCAAAAACATGATTTGTTGAGGAATAAGGCATGCTCTAAACAAAGCTTCTGTTCCCTGAACTTGCCATTCTCTAGTACCCCAGACTGATTTTAAGTCTATGGTGTCTTTCCATAAGTCGAAACCTTGTTCAGACAACTGGGAAATAAAGGAAGCAGAGTAAATCTGTTTGGTGTTTGTTAACATATTTTTCTGTGCTGATGTTGGTGCAACCTTATAATATGATGCTGGGTCAGACATATTAAACCCTGAAAAATACGGAAACGTTTGTGTAAAAGTTTTTGAACTGCCTTTCGGCGGTGTTGTTGGACAATGTTCCCACTGGTGGTAAGTGAACACATTTCTAGGATTTGCAGATTTATGCAGAAAGTGATGACCATAGTGTTTATAACAATACATTGTTTCGAAATCTGATGTGCTTTCCAATGTTTAACTATTAGAAAATGCAGCAGATTTTTCCAAATCAGATAACATGTTATTTACAGTCTTAAAATCCCAATCATCGGAAAATGTACTTGAGGTAATCATGTCACTCAACGATATTTTAAATAAATGAGGAATTCTTAAAAGTTTGGTCGGTCCAAATATATCGAAATCAACCTTGTCCCAAACTATACCATCAGGTATAGGAACTGCTGTAATGTTCACTGATGACAAGTCTCTCTGTTCTCGATGAGATGATTGGTGTGGTTTTAAAATTAAATTCACCTTTTGGGCTGCAGAGCTTTGTCGAAGGTATTTTCCATTAACAAGCATGCTAAAAACTATTACTAAGCCTAACCAGAAAAGAAAGAAAAGTATCCCGGTGATTACCCATAGTTCTACCCAAGGTGACACCAGGTAAGTCATTTTAAGGAAGTTCAGAAAGTCTTTAACTTGCTGCTTGGCGATTTTTGGGCTGGCATAGTTTCCGGTTCACTTGGATACAAAGAAAACGTATCAAAGTTTATGAAGTACCAGAAGCAGTTCTATCAATTGTTGGTATTGCATCAGGATTTGTAGAAATCGTAGTTTGCTCTTGTTGAGGCATGTTGTTGTAAAAATCTGTATTTGGTCGAATTGAAATTTGTCTTTCATTTTGGTTCTGAATTTGAACTTCAGGTTCAAGGGGAACGAGTTCCATAGCATTATTGCATAGTCCATCATTCCGTGCAGGAGACTCTTCAAATGTGATAAGTCTTTCCGTTTGAACTTCTTGAATTGTAGCGAGAGGAGGGCATCTGCTACTTTGGAGTCCACGTGGCCTACTACTCAGTATCGGCCACATAGTGTGGTTTGATTAGGTCGATTGAGACAAATCTTTTCTTCTTTTTCCCGGCAAGAGGCGGCAGAAGTACAGTTCTTGTTCCTTCGACTGCTAAAACCTGTACTGGCTTTCTGTATGATGGCCAAAAATTCTTTCTTGTCCGCTATTTTCTCTCTGACCAGATCCCCGACTTTTGGGATTCAGACAGATCTTGCCGTGACTGATTTGACTTCCCCAGTGGCGGTATGCTTCATATGGACATTACTTTGTTGTGTCCTGGATTCATTTAGATCCTGTAAAACAGGCAAACGATCATGGATGTCAAAAGTCTTTTCATCCACCACTGCGCCTTCACAATCAAGATCACGTACCCACATTCTTGTCCTAAATAGGACCTCATATGCAGTGACCCCCCCCTAGAGAACTTCTTGGCATATTATTCAATGCTTGCTGTACTCCATACAGAAGTTTTACCCAGCTCTCACCAGTGCCTAATACTCTAGCTGTTAAAGACTGCTTTAAGTCACGTTTTCTTCTCTCCACGACCGAATTTCCCTCGGGATGGTACGGAGAGGAGTACCGCAATGCTACACCCAATCCTCGCATGGCCTCCTTGTAAGCCCGAGAGCTAAACGCAGGGCCCTGGTCAGAATGTATTGTGCCAATTGCGTATGTCCCTATAAAGACTCGCAAATCTTTTATAACAGTTCGAGCGTCAGCCGAGCATTGGGGCAACACCCATAGGAATCTTGAGCAGGAATCCACTGCAACCATGATATACCTGTAAGCCCCATCTCTTTGTAAGGGGCCGCAGTGGTCCAAGTAAACACACGCTGGTGGTTTATCAGATAATAAAGGTGTCTGTGCTGGACGTGTTACGGTGGAACCTTTCATCTGCTGGCAAATGTCGCATTTCAAGACATAGTCTTTAGTCTGCTTTGTTAATCCAGGCCACCAATAGCGTTGTTTCAATAAGGAAACAGTCGCCGTAACTCCTGCATGTGCAGAACCTATCCCTTCGTGTGCTGCTAGAATTAAACCTAACCTACGATCCATGTTTGGAATTACTCTATCCCCCACTCCAGGAATCTGAGCAAATGGAATGTTATTGGCATCTAACTTGGAGGAGTACGAGAGGAAACCTTTTTGGTACTGCTCCGCTGTTTTTGCGACAAGCAATGACAGCCACCATAACCTCACCGTCTATCCTCGTTTTAGAACGAGTGATTGCAGCTACGGAAGCCGTGCATACAGCCCCCTTTGCGGCTTCATCAGCCAATGAATTCCCTTCAACATGAACGCCATCACGCTGATGACTCAGTGTATGTATCATGTGAGCTCTCGGTAGTTCGGTTTTCAACTCCACTACCTGTTCCCATAGCATTTTATGCTTAATTGTGCCACCTTTTGCATCTTTGAACCCGTTTTGAACCCAGTACTGCAAATATTCATTATATGACGGTACACAGTAAAATGAATCGCACACAATTAATGTGGGGAATTCCCGATCCGTATTTACCAGTGCCAGTATCAAGGCTTTTAACTCTGCCAGCTGTGCCGTGCAGTCTCCTAGAGATTGCTTTTTGTGCAACTTGGGTGGAACTTTCCATCCCGCATGCGACCTTTAACGATTGCGCATGCCGCGCTATATTGTTGCTTACTTCCTATGGCCGGCTGAGCTGATCCGTCAGTGTAAATTATATATTCATACTGATCCAGAGGCATTATTTCGTTTGGTAGAGGATATTCTTGTTCGTATTGCAGAAATGCTTGTGTCTTTAAATTTGGGTCGTACCTGTATTCCACATCTGTAGCAGTGAGAGAACTAGCCCATTGTATCCATCTCGGATGTAAGGCTTTAACGTGAGGAACGCTTGCCTGTGTCGCAGCCTCTAAGGCTGGAACCGGAGTCACTACTATTATTCGTTTCCCCTGAGCCAGTGCTCTCTCTCACTACAGCAGTCTGTACTGCTGTTAGAATCTTTTCTGTAGATGCGAAGCGCATCTCAGCATTTGTGTACAAATGTGATTTGTATGCAATTGGTACTGTTTCACCTTTATTATATGTTAGATAGGTGTACCCAGATTGACCCGCAACTATACGGATCACCAGGTTGCATATGTTTACGCTTGTCTGTAAGTGTTTGGAAGCTATCATGTCAGCTTGTAAGGAACAAAGGATATCTGTATGTTCCTGTGTCCATTGTTTTACTGAAAAATCAGGTTTTATTAAATTGTAGAAAGGTTTTACTCTTTCTGCGTAATCTAAAATGTAAGTTCTACTAAAATTTAGGAATCCCATGATGGATTGTAATTTTTTTTAATGATTTTGGAGGTTGGAGCAGCGCGCATTTTTCTAAAAAATTGGCTGCCAGGCTTTTCCCTTCACTTGAAAGCTCATATTCTAAAAACAGGACACTGAGATGGGCAATTTTTGTTTTTTAAAGTTGAATTTGTAGCCCTCAGATACAAATCCCAGAATTATGGTATTCACTCTGTTCAAGTGCTCCTCTAGGCCATCGTCCGTTAGATAAATGTCATCCACATAGGGCAATGCCTCTTCATCCAAATTTTGAAGTAACTCAGTTACTCTAGCCGAGAACAACCCTAGGCTGTTCTTATACCCCTGAGGGAGTCGACAAAATTGACGCTGTGACCCTAGTGCTGAGAATGCTGTTAGATACCTGCTTTCAGGCGCTATATTTTGGCAGAAAAATCCATTTGAGATATCAAGTGTTGTTTTATATTTTTTCCGCAAAATGTTGTTCATTAATGCGGCACTGTGTGCATTTTGGACTGCAAATGTCTTAGTGCAAGTGTTTAAATGTCTATAATCTAAAACTAAACAATATGAATGGTCAGGTTTCATGACCGGAAACAAAGGATTGTTCATCGATGAGGTGCAATTTTCGATCACCCCTTGGTATTCAAGTTGATCTAAGATCTCCCTGACCTGTTTTTTGGCTTCTTGCTTTATTGGATACTGCCTCTGTGCAGTTGGAGTATTTTTTAAAGGAATTGTGTGGTGGGTTAATGCAGGGGCTTGGGTTACCACCCACTCCTGCGCATATGTGTGTTGTAGGTGCCTGGGAATATGGTCTGAGAATGCTGGTAAAATTACCGTTTCTCCTTTAGGGCAATCCATGACGAACGCTGGCGGCCAATCTTGTTCGGCTAACAAAATGTCATAGCCAAACGACAAGTTCTCCCAAAAGAGACCTTTAACTGTCCTACATTTGTCCCCCTCCATTTGGAGTGTTATTTCATATAACTTATGTGGGACACTTACCCTAGTATCAGGTGTTTCCACTGTGATATAATCATTCAAGTCCGCTGTCACCAGAAATTCCATCAGGTTCTGGCGAGCTATTGTTACTTCTGCCGCACTGTCTAGCATCGTCAGAGCCCATTCCCCGTTCAGTAGTCGAGTCCTCAGAATTCTGGGCATGTCTTATCTTCAGACCTGCAACCTTCTTTTTGAATTGTGGCTTTTGCTTTGGTTTCTCTTCTTTTTTAGAAGTGTAATCTTAACCGTGCTGCTTGTCTCTGGACTTTGTACGCTCTTCTTGTCTGTCTGACAGTCCTTCCCTCTCTGAGTTTTTTGATAAACTCTGAAAGGAACGAGAGGAACGTGTATCAGTATCCTGATACCTGTCAGGTTTCCTAATATTATCCCTATTCCTAAGGTTATACCTCTTTTCGGAGGGCTCCTGTGGAGGAGATCTACCTCTGGATTGAGATCTGTTTCCTTTAAAGTTTTGTTGTTTTTTATTGTCCCACTTCTTCTTTGTCGAAGCAGGTGTCTGCTTAGAAGTGTCCTTTTCAGGACTGCCCATCAGTTGTGGTTTTAAAGCTTTCCCACCCAAACTGTCTCTGCCTAATTCTGCATATGCAGTTTCAATTATTTTCAGTAGTTCGTGTTCTTGTTCTAAAGGACTGAACTCCCTTAGGCGTTGGCAGATAGCCACTGATGCTGCTTCCCCTTTAATATTAGCTAATATTATGGCTGATACCTGGGCATAGTTACCTAGTAACTTCATCCCTAAGTTCAGAGCAGGCTCTGCTCTGCACTCGTTTTGTATTTGTCTCAATACGTCTGGTACTACTGCTAATGACGGGATACCATGAGTTATGGTAGATATGGCAGCAAAGACTGTACCCCAAGTGGTACAATCTTCTATTTGTGGCGTTATCCCCATGGGCAAGCAGATTGTTAGCATTCTGTGTTTTTCATATGGGGTAGTATTCGGGAATACTGCCTCTAGCTGTGTTATTTTCTGAGCTACCCAGAATGGCATTTGTTCACGTTTTGTGGGCATTTTACCCATCACTGCGCCTAATGTTTGTGGTGTGATTTTAGTTGCTGTACCCTGAACTTGAGTCCCATGTGTTGCAACTATTGCTGGTTGGACTGTAAGTGTCCTCATGACAAATTGCGTCAAGTTTCTGTAAAATTTTATTAATTCTTTGTGTTGTGTGAGTAAGTCTCCTGGTGGCAATGTTTCAATGTCAGGATGTGGTGTGTAGGCCGCTAATATTGGCCATGTTGCCCCTTCTGTTCCGAGCGGGCCGAGTCTCACTCTTCTTCTTATGTGGGGTAGGGTGCCTTTAAACCAGTATAAGTGTTCCTGGTATGTGAGCGGAACCTCAATGTCCTCAAACGGACAATATTCCGCTGGTGCATCTCCTTCTATGTAGGAGTGAAATGTTTTTGTTCTTGCATTTGCTGCTGGGAATGTAACCTACGAATAAAATACCTCTGTTCTGTTTGATTCGTGCGCCTCAATCACGAATACTACAATACCACCCCTAGGTGTTAAACCATGCTCTAGCAGTCTCAGGGTGACCGTATTTCTAAAATGTGGTGCAATGTGTATTGCGTCTACATCTACTTCCTCGTCTGAGCGGGGCAGTGCTTGTTGCAGTGGGTCTAAGACCTGGTTAGTCATTGTTCTTAGAACACTAAATAGTTTTTCAAGGAAACCAAGATAAGTTGTTTTTGCACAATTTTAGGAACACTGTGTCCTTCAAGCTTGATTAACCAACAGCCAATAAATAGGATTTTTTAGCCTACTCAGCTGTGGCGCAGTTTGTGCCCACCCACTCCAGACGTCTCTGGTGTTTTGTGAGTAGGGGTCTCTGAGAATAGCACGACTGAACTACTCAGATTCTACTGTTTAATAAGTACCCAACCAACGTTGGCGGCGCCATGTCGTGTAGTTCCTATATAACCTATACAGGATCTGCGCGTTTGGATAACAAACTGTGGGATTGGTTGTGGACTGATTCCGTGCACCCCCACCGGATACGTTAGCCTATCTGTATCAGCTAGCTCACAGTGCCACTATAATCTCCTCTTACCAAGGAGAGAATAGATTCGGGCAACCTCAGAACATGACAACCCTGATCCCTCAGAATCGTGGAAACAATAAACTATCTTTCGCTCAGTCACTCGTGCTCACTTAGTTTGTCTCAGAGAGTTATACAGAATAAACAGGCTGGGCGTTTTCAATAAGTATTTATTGAACAGTTGTTATTCTAGTGTAGAATAGATGAGCTGCAACAATCATTAGACAGTAACAGAGATATAGGATTAGCAGTACTACGAAAGTAAAGGGATGGTATAGTTCTACCATCTTGCAGAAATCATGAATATATACAAGTACATAAAACACATGATAAAAGGTGCGTACTCCTACGATTCCTCCCTAACTAGATATACCTAAATGTACCTAGCATCCGTGTAGGTGTTAAGCCAAGAATCCCTCTAGGATCTAGTCAACCCCATTACCTGAGAATGAGAGAATATGGGATCCCGTCCTGGTCTCGAGTTGGACACCCCACGAGGGATGTTAGACCACTGCGAGCTGGAGTGTCTGCATGCAGGAACCTCAGCGTCTCTGGTCAGTGTGTCAGCCGGGAAGTCTCGGTCTCCTCTGTCCTTCTAAGCAAGATGTGATGTATATATACCCATAGTTCTCCACAGGGGTCCTACCTTGCTGTATTACTGTGTCGGCCTAAAGGATGACGTCGGGCCTGAACTTTATACAGAGATATTATACAGGAGATGTTCATCCTGCTGTTAGTCCTGCTGTGCTTCCAAGAAGCCTCATGCATAATGTATGAGATTTGAACTAGGGGGAAACCCGCGTTCTGAATGCAGTGTCGTATCTAGGTAAAAGGTCAGTCCCCAAGAACCGTTATGTATGTAATGTAGGAAAGAATATAGGTGAAAGGTTGCAATGTTACCTGCGCCTATATAGGGTACCAATATGGAATATAACAATCTGATACAGACAAATCGTGATGTTTTTTAAAATCTGAAAATCAATTTACTCCAGAAGTGTTGAGTAGGCTAGATTACTTCTTGCCTTTAAACAGTCAGGCTTTTGATCAAGAGGCTCCTTCTGACCAACAGGAAAAAAGTGAGATATGCTTTAAGCTAGCTATCCATTATACACCTTGGTTTTCCTGTACATTTATATGGGCATGCGTGACCTGTAACAGTAACTGTTCTTTTAATAATAATGATAGTTTCTGAAAGGTTATAGTCAATATGCAATTGACATTATATCTTAGCTTAGTTCACAGTATACAGATAATTCTTAAGTAAACAAATCAGATCTGAGATTTCTTTTTTTCAAAAAAGGCTTCAAATTCTGCTCGATTTAACAGGTGTTTTTTCCTTCTACATCATCTTCTCACTGACCTGGTTTCATCATTAATTGCTACTCCTTTACAGTCATATATATTCTATTTTTATTGGTATTAATGTAAACCAAAAGGCAGTGCAATGACCATTTGAAAATGCTAAACATGAAGAATACTGACTGGCATGGGCATGGTCACAATGGCATAGGCACTGCCACAAAGGATACAACAGTAAGCATATAGGAGAACCACAGAGAATGTAGAACAGGTCATGGTATCTAGTCCAAGGTGTTCCAACTAGAGGCCCCATATCTTCCTATATTTAGGAGGGCATCCCCTCGTCTGGTATATTGTTTTCTCAATGCAAATGCAGTTATAAGTATCCCTTAACTACTCAAACGGTGGAGCCATTTCAGTTCCCCAGTGGCAAGCAATATCTCTTGACCAGGTTTCAACTCAGACCCAAAAGGGACTGTGCACTACGTCTGCCCTCCCATTGTTCAATAAAGCCTATAAAGCCCAATTTTGTGGAGTGATCAATGGGGCGTCACATCACCTTGGTGAGGGTTATTCCAATCTCTTACCAATAGCTTGGAATCACCCGATAGCTCCAAATCACATGTAGGAAGTCACCCTTAACTGCCCCACATCTTTGGCATGCCAGGGGGTAGGTTTTGTCCATTTTCCACAATCATGATGGGGGAGATGAAGCTTATTTTCTTGAATGCACTAATATCCTTATCCTTACTTATATAGTCCATGTCTCTTAAGACCATAGCTTATTCTCTTAAATACATATGCATCCTTATACTCACACATTGGTGGGTCTCACCTCTTCTTCACTGCCTTTTTACTTTTTTTAACCCTCTTCCAGAGGGAATCCATTGTATATTGACTTTTCAGGTACCCGCTTTATTTCCTCCTCCCAAATGTCCATTTTCTGTCTGCATTTCCTAGTTATTGTAATGTGCAAGTATAAATGTGCCAGCATGGATCACATGTTTATTTGCATTGATTTTTTTTAAACATTTCTGCTATAAATCAGTATAAAGTGCTCTAATGCCCTTAGCAATAATTCCTATGTACACCAGAGCAGTCACGGAGGAAGGGTAGTTCCAAACAACACCCCCAACTGCCTGAAATGGAGGAATTAGCAAGTGAGATCAAATTCTTACAATCTACAAATGGTAGCAATAAAGGGCTTGGGTCATCAGCTCCTAAGTTTAAACAATTTAATCTGTACTTCACTGGGGACAAAAGACTTCCTTAATGGGGTGGGTAATCTGGCATTAAGATTGCTATAAGCACTAGTGTATAGAAAAATGATGGTGCGACCATCCAAGCTCACTGTTCACATAAGCTCTCTATTTGAAGTGATTTAGAGATAAACGACTAACACCAAAAACTTGCGAACAGTCAGACGCAAGAAGGTATAAGCAAGTGGGGGGCGCTAGGTGGCGCACGACCAAGATGGCCGCACGCCTGTGAGGCTCTTGCTGTTTGGTGGCAAGATTCGCCATTTATCCTGCCATTTTCACGCATTGCACCTGCTGAAAGTGCCCGCCTTGAAAGCCCGTAACGGCAGCCCCGCTCCGGTGCCAAGATCTGCCTCATCTACCGCTGCGAGACGCTGCTGTGCGGAGGGGCCTGCTGGGCGCGGACTGCCTGCCTGGAGTCGCCCGCGGCCGGAACAGGTAGGCGAGCACCGGGGATCCCACGTGGCGTGTGGGCCCCATCCATCTCGCATTGCTTTGGGTCCCGCATGCCGGAGGCGCCTGGCCATAACTGTGGTGCCACCTCGTCACCGTCTCTACAACCTCCTTCTCCTGTCGGCACCGAGCTAGTGGCGGACGGTGGAGTCTGTGGCCTGTGCACGCCATCGCGCTACTGTTTCCAGCGCGGTCCTGCTGCCTTAGTCATCGCGTGGGCCGCCATAGAGTGAAGCCAGCACCCCTAGGCTACAGGATAGGCCAGCGCTCCTATCATCTCACGAGGTCTCCCTTTGGCCCTTACCTGCTACTGGGCACTTGTGGGAACTGCTGCTGCCTGTGGGAGCGGTCAGGAGAGCTGGGATTACGATCTCCTGTGCCTCGCCATATCAGGTGCCTCTGCCCGGCCGGACATCAACGGGGCACACTATAAGAGCCCGGACACTGACTCTCCTACTACTGTAGCCCTCCTGTGCCACACTGCTGCTCAGACATATGCTACCTGCCACTTGGATTTAAAAAGGCACATCCCCGCTGATGTCGACACTGGCCTGCTGTTTTTGACTCCCTGGGGACCTGGCTGCGGGGTACTAGTAACTTTTGCTGTGATACAAGCGCTGTGTGACGCTTGCACCTGGAGTTTCGTCAAAGCTGTCCCTAGAATTTGCCACCAGCTGGTCCAGGGGCGTAGGAAGTGCCCTTAATAGTGTCCAATCATCCTTCGACAGGCGCACCAGTATTTCCATCTACCTTCCCCTAGAGCCACATCTCCGGCGCCTCGCAACCTCCTTACCATGGAGAAGACGGACGGGCGACAATCCAAGCTTCCTTTCGATACCAAAAAGGCCACCACACGCTCCAGCTCAGAAGATCCAGAACAACCTGTGGATGAGCAGGCGCCGCCGGATCCCCAGGCGGACGAAGTAAAAAGCCTCCTACTTGCCATGCAACATAGTCTCGCAGACATCTCCAGCAAAATGGGCTCCATGAATACTCGCATGGATTTTATTGTCCTGAAAGTTGACAAGCATGACGAGCAGCTCAAAGAGGCGGAGAAGAGGATCTCAGATAATGAAGACGCCATGACTCAAGTACAGCAACAAGTACTGCAAATGGACAAACTCCTCAAAGTAATTGCGGCTAAAAATGAGGATTTGGAGGCGCGCAGCAGGCGCAATAACATCCGCGTCATTGGGATTCCGGAGAGCGCAAATACTGGACGCATGGTGGACTTCATCGAAAATCTGCTGCGTAACACCTTCGGTGCTTCGGCCTTTTTCAACCAACTGATCGTGGAGCGTGCACACCGCTCTCTAGGCCCCAGGCCTCCTCCTGGAAGCAATCCGCGCCCAATTGTTGCGCGCCTCCTTAACTATCGCGACCGCGATGTTGCTCTAAAATTGGCCAGGGACAAAAAGACTCTACATTACGATGGTAACGAATCCACAATCTACCCGGATTTTACGGCCGCTGTCCAGGAAGCGAGACGTAAGTTCTTGCCGGCCAAGCAAAAACTAAACTCCGGAAGGCGCAAATTGAATACGCTCTACTGTACCCGGCTCGCCTGCGAGTTACCCACCAGGGCAAGCAGCACTTCTTTACCAACGGGCAGCAAGTTGACGATTTTCTCAGGACCATCAGGAAGGGTTCCCCGCGGCGGGAATCACAGGAGCGCCTCTCGAGATCACCATCGCTCGGAATGGATTGACCTTTGTGGCCCGGACTATTAATTTAGGTGTGATCCATTTGGGTTACTTCTCGCATGGGCCGTCATCTGTCCAGAGGGAGCCGAGATGATGGGACTTGTGTTTAATCGAGTGGCAGGACCCCCCTGCCTTGCAAATGACTGGCTTGGTTGGACCACTACTCAGAGACAGATAAGTGTCTAGTGACTAAAACGTACGGGTGTCTGGGCTGGCGGGCACATTCTAATTCATCCTTTATGCTAATAATCTGGACTACTTCCCCCCCCCCATCCCCTCTTTTCCCCCTCCGTTGGGGAATTGGCTATGTGGCTATAGGAGACGGGAGGCCCTCGTTGCCCACTAGCGTCCCCCCCACGGGCGTTCCCCTAGCCGTTTTGGCATATTTGTTTTACTTTGTAATGACAGTTTGGTTGGGTTTTGGGTGGGACTCAACATACCGGCACAATTGGGGTGCTGATGTGGGAGGGGGTGGGTCGGGACTCGATTGTTCACGCTTTCAGCCTTATCTTTGTACAGCAGGTAATGAGGTCACATATTGCAAGATACATTCATACATTTTCCTCCAGATCGCATCGTAACACTTTCATAATATTCAACTATTCTTTCACACACACTGAGGCACTACAGATAAACCTCCTCACATGCAATGTTAGGGGACTAAGAGACCCTCGCAAATGCAGGCAAATACTTGCATATCTTGATAGGCACCAAATTCACATTGCCATGCTGCAGGAGACCCACCTCGATCCGAATCGTACTGCTACTTTCGCCAGTAAATGGGCTACAGAATGCTTATTCTCTTCCTACTCCACGTACTCCAGAGGCACAGTAATTCTTATAAAGAAGAATACTCCTTTCATACTGGGTGATACATACCAGGATTCACTGGGAAGGAGCTGCATGCTTTGGGGCACACTAGGAACACAATCCGTCACACTGGTGTGCTGTTACGGGCCGAATGTTGATGACCCGGACTATTTCACAGTACTCTGGGGGCGTATCCTTCAAGTGGGCTCCACTCACATCATCTGGGGTGGTGATTTTAATATCGCATTAAATCCCGCCCCAGACAGATCCAACCCTCTACCTTCCCACTACACCAAGACACAAAGTGGGCTGGCGGACATATTCTCTGCTCATGGGCTTACGGACGTGTGGCGGCCCATACACCCAGAAGGGAGGGATGGCACCCATTACACAGCGGCGCACTCATCCTGGGCCCGGTTAGATTACTGGGTAGTCTCTTGAGGGGTTGTCTCGTGGATTAACAAAGTTGAGCACCTAGCAAGGACGCACTCCGATCATGCCCCAGTTCACATGGTGGTTGCACCGCCTAACTCGATCGCTACCCCTAGATGTTGGAGACTAATGCCCGAGGCCTTGTTGGATGCTGCCTTTAAGGCTGAGCTGGGAACAGAAATCACCGAATTTTTCCAAAGGAATATAAACTCTGTCACACATGTGGGTACGGTTTGGGAGGCCTTTAAAGTGACGATAAGAGGGTCATGTACTGCCAAAAGCTTCGGGGTCTTGAGGGACCTCCGTCGCACTTTACATACACTTGAGGGAGAACTGAAACAATTGGAAAGAGATATGTGGAGAGATGACCCCGGGCCACAGCAAGCAGCGTTTAGAGAAAAGTTATCGGACTACAGAAGCACTGCCGACCGGGAGGCTCGATTTCGGGGAAAATACTTCCTAGCACGCAAGTACGGGGAGGGCGAACGTCCAGGCAGAGCCTTAGCGCAGGAAGTTCGATTGCCCAGGTTCTCTAACTATATCCTTGAAATTCAAGATAGCAATGACGAGCGCCATAGAGACAGCCTTGATATTCTGCAGGTTTTTACTGACTTTTATACTGATTTATATAGTACCCGTAGAAGCGCGCCCCCTGACTCGTCAATATACCTAAGAGACATCACTCTGGGATGGCTGGGAGACGCGCAGAGGGAGTTCCTTGCCGCACCTCTCGAAAATGCAGAGATACGCGCTGCAAATATGCAGATGAAGTCAGGGAAAGCCCCGGGCTCCGACGGCCTCCCTATTGATTTTTACAAAACATACCTCGATCAGTTACTCCCCATTCTTAAACAGGTCTATGAGGAAGCACAGGAACTAGAGACTCTCCCTTATTCGTTGAGGAAAGCCCTTATTTCTTCACTCCTGAAACCTGGCAAGCCTGCGAACGTTTGTGTCTCCTACCGCCCGCTTTCCCCGATTAATACCGACGCGAAAATTCTCGCAAAAGTCCTAGCTAATAGACTCAGCTTGCTAATGGAGAAATGAGTTCTTCCGGACCAGGCTGGGTTTACACCTGGCCGGGCAACATCGCACAATTTGCGAACCCTCTTCTCGATTTTACAATCGGTAGATCCCCAGTTGGCCTTGGTGGCAGTCTTTCTAGACGCCACGAAGGCCTTCGACTCCGTCGAATGGGATTATCTATTTATCATCCTTCAGAACATGGGGCTGCCTAAGGGGTTCCTGGCATGGGTACGCCTCTTATACACTGGTCCGGTAGCAAGAGTTTTAATCAATTGGCATTCCTCTCCCCCCCTTCCCATCACCCGGCAGGGATGCCCACTCTCTCTCCTACTTTTCGCGCAGGCGGTTGAACCGCTTGTGGCCAAAGTCAGACAATATCATCAAGATAAGGCACTCCGTTGCTTTCTCCGCCCAATACTCATCTCCCTCTACGCAGATAACATCACTCTATATATCAGGGACCCACATCTCAATCTTAATCCATTGCTCCGAGAGTTTGTTCGCTTTGGAGGGCTCTCTGGAATCCATATCAACTGGGCGAAATCTCAGATCTTTCCCCTCACTTCGTCGGTGACGTCATTCGCCCCTGACTTCCCAATAGAGTGGTGCACTGATGAGGTGAAATACCTAGGGGTATATATCACGACAGACCGGGAGGAGCTGAAGCGACTCAATTATGGTCGGACATTGGAGAGCATCAAAAGCAATGTCATGCGGTGGGTCGCATTCCCTCTTTCCCTACGGGGACGCACTTCCCTCATAAAAATGGTCATCCTCCCCAAGTTACTCTATCTTTTCTTAAATATTCCGTATGACCCTGGTAGTCACTTCTTCTCGGCACTCCGTTCGGAGATGATCCGGCTGACCTGGGAGGCAAATTGCCCCGGCTGCAATGGGACAGACTCACTAGACCCTATTCCCAGGGAGGGTTTGATATCCCTAACTTTGAGCTATACTATCTCTGCGCGCAGGCTCATTACGCCCATTATTGGTTTCATCCCCCCAGGTATATGCCACAGGTGGCAACAGAGCACTGGTTATCCGATCCCATTCCGCTCGAGGGAGCTATTATGACCGCCACGAGAAACGGACCCGTCGCCAATCGTCTGTACGCTGAAGGCATGGCAGGGTATTGCCAAACGTTTGCGAGCCCCCATGCTGTATTCACCGTCACTCCCCCTGGTCTATCACCCCAAGATGCCTGTCCTACAGGAGGGCATCTTCAAAAAAACTAAATCTAAACACGGTATTGCTTGCTGGGGGGATCTCTACCTTCATGGTAAATTTCGCACATTACAACAACTGTTTTCCAAGCAGCCGCCCTCCCCCATGGACATTTTTATGTATGTTCGCGTGCGACAGGGCATTAGAGTGCACACACCTGCCTACCCACAGGAGCCTCCAGAAGTCGCCCCACTACGTAGGATACTGCGCACTGACGCTGCGCTGCATTTAGTTTCCACACTATATCACAGCCTATATGCCGGCCTAGACCCAACCCATTGCATTGCTAGAGACAAATGGGGTGCCGAGGTGTGACACGATATCACTGATAAGCAATGGACATACTGCTGCAGTCAGACAGAACAAAGCTCATCCAGCTGCCGACTACGCATCATCCACTACAAATTTTTACACTGCGTTTACTACACCCCGGCCAAAATGCGTAGATACAAATTGCGCGATAGTGACAATTGCGATCGGTGTGGTATGGCGGGGGCGGATTTCCTACACCTTGCCTGGGATTGTAGCGTTATACATGCCTACTGGCGTCAAGTGCTTGCGGCACTGGAACAGATGACCTCATTGCAGCTCCCGTTCTCCCCTCTGCTGGCCTTGCTGGGCTACACGGAGAATCTGGCTGTAGCACACCGGAAATTTGTGTCCTTTAGCCTCCTCTTGGCTAGAAGAATAGCAGCCTGTAGATGGGGTCGGGGCAGGGCGCCCAAATTTAAGGAATGGATCAGCGACATGTTATTTTGGCAGGAACAAACATTCACATACGCAGATCTCCTACCTCCTACTTCACGCCCTCGAGACATTTGGGACCCTTTTAAGACATACTTGCTCACGCATCCCGTTGCCGCCGCTGGCACTGCCCAAGTCCCTGGGGCTGGACAGCACTGACGGACCCCCAGTTCACACATATGTGTTGCCTACCTGCTATAAGCAGAAATTGTAGCCTCCGCTTGCACAGCTATGACCCCTGATGATATTAGTGACCCCCCCCCCACATATGAACTTGGCCGCAATGGTTCTTACTCAGAATGTTGATATGCACGATGCTCTGGAATTATTTACAGATGTGATCTTCTTGCTCTTCTTTTTGGTTTTTTTCTTTGCAAATCATGTTTCTACCTGCGCATAATCCATGCTGTACTGGCTATATGTTTTCATAAAATTTAAATAAAAATTGGAAAGAAAAAAAAAAAGGTATAAGCAAGTGAGAAAAGAATTGATGATACTGTAATGAATTGTGTAATGGTATGGGAATTTTAAAAGAACTGATGATCAAGACAATTAAAGTGATGCAAACCTTGTCGGAAAAGAATTATACAGCAAATAACAACCAAAGCGTTGAGTAACGAAGTAGCTCCCCTGAAGCAAATAACCACCATAAGGAGAGTTTCACAATCTTGTCAGACACTTCTATAACAGACAAGAAGAAGTCCATAGGAGTGGCAAACCGAAACTCAGTAACTTCTGCCTTTGTTTCAAAGATGACTTTCACTGGTGATTCAGCATGCCACATACAACAGCTCAAATGCCCAAAACAACTTCCCAAAAGAGCCCACTGTAGATGCTTTAGGCAATATACAATACCATCAGTTGACCAATTAGACAAAAGGGTCTTCTCAGAAGGTGTGTTGGTATGTGGCCCCTGGTTGTCAGTGGGGTCATATGAATCTTCAAATTCACTGAAAAATAAAGTCATATACTGGATATGAAATTTAAGAGTGTGTGCTGACAGACATTGTCCACACAAGTTCCATAATTGCCACAGCTCTGGAAAGGCGATCTGATTAAGATACAGTTGGCAAACACCAACCTTGCCCTAAAACTGATGTAGAAAGTAGAAAATATTTTCTCTTATATATCTACAGTAGACCCTACCAGTAGAAACAACCACCTTACCTATTTTGAAGCAGGTGCTTCTGGAAGCTAGCATAAGGATCTCTAAACCCATTGAAAGTGACAAGTGGTGATTTTAATTGTCCATTAGAGATGCACATCCTCTAGAAAATGAAA
Organism: Calotriton arnoldi; assembly: GCA_963921515.1. NCBI lineage: Eukaryota > Metazoa > Chordata > Amphibia > Caudata > Salamandridae > Calotriton > Calotriton arnoldi. Next base: position 2,806,030 of record CAWUFW010000455.1, on the reverse strand, counting down.
TTCAAATGGGAGATGCACTTCTAGGAATTTCTTCTAAGTAGGTCAGAAGGTTTAAACCGTCTGTAGTTTTAAAACAACTGAAACACGATAAGATACCTACAGGCTTCAGGGAACTAAACAGCGGAATCTTTCCAGACACTCCAGCAAAACCAGAGTTGGTTGCTGGCGATAAACAATCAAATAAAATTATATCTTTTTTGTCATTTTTAAGACAGGGCCTTTATTATACATTTTTTGGTGATACTATGTTAAAAAAGTGATCATAACTCTTTGGCGGTAGGACTTGCCTCTCTTGAACAGAAGTAGTCAGTTATGTGAAGCCAGAAGGGTATCCAGTGATGTTTTGTCATCTACTAACAACAAAACCCACGAACAGTGGAATAATAATGTAGGAAAGAAATATATCTGCCCATTTTACAAATGATTATGCACAATTTAGTTGCATTAGGCAGCTTGGGTCCTTAGCGTTCAAGTGAATATGTGGCACAATTTGAAACGTTAAGAGGGTTAGCACTATTCAAACCAGTGAGAGTAATTCAAAAATATAAGATGCCAAGTGGATGGCTTGATGTACAATGTAAAACGGCTAAGGATTTATTCAATGCAATCAATCATTTACCCATTTACACAGAAAAGAAACTCCATTAGAATAATCCAAGAAAAGACAAGCCTATAAAAAAGTCGTCAGACAAGAAGCTGAAAAACATATAAAGTACAAGCTTGCATAAATGCCATCACACTGGGGCCAGCAGTTTTAGTTTTGTTTTGTGTTTGCTGGTGCTGGCAGCAACATGCATTGGGAAAGCAAACAGCTCATCGAACACCTTTCATAGGAGACACCTACTGCATTTTCAAATGCTTGTTCTAAATTAAAACAAGCATTTGGGCACCTGCTGATGCCCAAAATCTCAGTTTCATTTAAACATCTTGCGGTGAACCATGTATTGGGACAGTAAAGTAAGTGAAATGCTTGGGGACCCAGAACGAATTAAGGTCCATATGCCCTGGAATGATTCTCATCAATGGGCAGCTGTGCCACCTATCTGTACTAAAACACCAGACGGATACTAGTTGAACGTGAACAAATTTGTAATAATTTATATTTTAAACAATAAACCAGAAACAGCTTATGTGAAAGAGAAAGAAGAGCTGTTGCTGAGCACACCGTTTCCTATAGTACACATGCCCATTTCAAAGTGCACAATCTTGGTTTACAGTTGCCTTTCTTTTTTACAATATAATTTTGTTACCCACAATCAAACGACACTGACATTCTTGTACACTAAACCCAATGTCACTTTGAAAATCAAACTAGAAAATGCAACCATAGAAGAAGTCAGCACCTACAAATATCTAGACTTCTACTTTGAGAAGAACTTTAACTTTCAGGCACACCAGCAGTATATGGCTAGAAAAAATAGCACCTTAATATATGCCTTTCGTGCACTTGTAAAAAAACTGGAAGGACCCTCCTTTCAGCCACTGCTCACGGTCATGAATGCAAAATTGCTTCCCACGTTCACTTACACGAGTACAGTGATGCATGGCATAGTTGCTAAAATGTTGGACAGATTACAAACAAACACGTACAAACATGGTTTTGGTCTTCCTTGTAATGCTTCACCTGCACAAATCCGCTTGGAATTTGGATTGACACAACAAGAGATAGCAAGAAGATACCACACAATCAAATCCTGGCATAAAATACGAAACAACTAGTCCAGCCCTCTAGTCAGCGCTTTATGGCAGTCAATGTTGAACGATACCAACTGGAGTTATAACAAATACTTGTTATCTTCGTTAGAAATAACTAATACTGCTGACTTATGGGATCTAAATCTGTTGCATTCCACTTTCTGCTGTGTGATCAACAAAGCAGGAAAAACTCACTCACTAGTGGAGGATAAAAACACATTTTTGCAGCGATCACATGCCTGGATGACAATTCAAACATATGTCACCTTGCAACCAGCAGCATACCATCTTTTAACTTATCCTGTGCATCTTAAGAAAAAGTTATTGGCTATACGCTTAGGAGAACTACCATCCCTAGCGGACAAACCCTCATGGAGATACAAAGGCCCAAAAACATGCAGGCTATGTGGCGCTCCTAAAGAGGATTTTGTGAATTTGGTTTGCATATGTTCCATATTAAGGAAAGCACGCCTCATATTCTTAAGACAGTTATTTAACGAGAGGGGGATTCGTACCTGCAGAACGGCAATAATGAGGAGCCTTAACTCTACGGACCCTCAGCTAAATTGTAAACTTTTGAAATTTTTACAATCACATGACAAATTAATCAAACAGAGCTCCAAGGGCGCAGCTCCAGCACGAGAAGGTGAGTCCGCATAATGACTAAACAATCAGATGATTGTGAGTAGAAGCCAACAATACGACATTCTCAAAAAAATAAGGGACTCTGGTACCACGCACAATTTAAAAATTAGGACTTAATGTCTAATTTTTGATGCACTCGCCACTTTATAACAACTCAGCTGAAAGTTATTGGTCATAATTAGAAAGTAATTAAAAAATAGCATCTCTGAGATGCCAAATGTTTTAATATCTAAAATTGTTGCAATAACGTGCACATTTGAGAAATTGACTAACTAGAAAAACGAAGTATTTTATTCCAAACAGTTTTATTATCCTGTAATAATTGTAAAATATTGTGATGGTTTTTATTAACTTATTACAATAAATATTGATTGATTCTTGTACACACTTTTGTCATCATATTGTACAAACGTGAAGCACTGTACAGAAAGTTTCACCGGGCACAAGCTGGCTTTTAAATAAACATACTAGCTACCCTACACAGGCAAGTATTACAACACAGCATTCCTCCAAGCCTATGCAAAATGTTACCGCACGCAAAAGTATGGTTTTTGCCCAGATATGTGTGCAATAAGAACTACACACACAGTAACAAAATCAGTGCACAGGAAGACAAGTGTGTGTTTATTACAAGTCGTTTTTTATCTATATAATAAATACTGTACAGAGTTTCCCCAGCCTAGGACCGAGAAATTCAGTCATGGATGGATGGTCTCAAAAACCAGTGTGAGGGACACACGATGACAAGATGATTACAGCAATTACAGTCTACTATCTACAGATTACATACCCTGAAAGGGGAAAACAATATACAGAATTACAGGTTGTTTGTTGCTCTACAATGGGTATATTTTAAACGTAAGGATTTTAAGTGACATCGGACAACTCAAGCGAAACTGGAGTAGTGCGTGATCAGGTGCGTAGCTTCAGGGGGGATGATTGGGGTGTTACACCCCCCCCCCTAAATAATATATTCTGTATTAAACAGTTGGGTACAAGTGCTTTCTGTAGGGTATTGTGAGAATCATATTTATCCTGTCATTTTTACAAACACACACACACACAGACATTCACTCTTGTATCTGTTCCGAAGGACTTAGACATGTTGGTTAATTTGAAAAATATTGTTTTAAGCACTCTAACAATACGAATCCTTTTGCCCCCTACCCATGCCCTACTTTTCATATAATGTATTTTAACAAGATATGCCACTGTGATTGTTGGCTCCCCAACCCCCCGCCATCTTACTTACACCAAGCTACGCCCCTGTGTGTGATGAATTGATGATGGTACCCGAAATTCCGAAGCTGGGCCGTAGCCAGACATATTTATTTGGTAGGGGCCTAGAGTCCAGTAATAACATTGTGAAGTAGGTTCCTGAGGGCCTGGTCTCTGAACTTCCGAACAAAGCTACCGACTAATATACAACATCATGTGTGGTCTGTGTTAAGCCTTTATCCCGCACCCTTACTTCCACATTAGAAAGGGTCTCAACTCTATGTCCAGCCCAGTGAAATGACCAGTAAGTTATATGTAAGCATTTTAGAACAAATAACAATCACAACAATCTGAAAAGAACTGAACATGTGGCATTATGCTATTATTAGCATTGTTGTCGTTGTTATTATACTAATCATATTAAGCATTTCTTTATAAGCTTTCTGCATCGCTAATGCACCATAAAGTATTAGTGCATTTTACAAGCAACTAGGAACACAAGCCACAGGCAACAGCGTACTATAAACACATACGAACGGGGACTTGGGTTCAGTTTTGATAACATTGCCAATGAAGGTAATAACAGAAAACATTACGTAGAATATTTTTACTTATACATGCTTTCAGCCTGCAGGCTTCATCAATTGGTCTATTGGGCATACTTGTTTTGCTTCCACTCCACTATATAAACCACGGGGCAGTGGGTCAGCCAACTTGAGTCATTCACTCCCTTCACTCTGAGTGACAGCATCCTATGTCAGGATTTGAGGCGAGGAGTATGGTGACCTCTTTTCACTTTATTCTTCCAGCAGTCACACTGAGCATCATCAAAAACTCTTTTCTATGAAAACTCAGACAAAAGACACAAAACAAAAGCCAGAAACAATAACCACAATGTACACTGCCATTCATACTCTTCTGTCCACAATCATGCTCCCACATTGCTTCACTGCTCCAGCAGCCTCAGCTAAGTGCTCCCGTGCTCTGTCAGTGTAGACATGGTCTGGGGAATTGCTACCTCTTTTATTTACCTTTCTAGGTCTGTGGTAACCTATGGTTTTCCGCTAATACCGCTTTCTCCCTTGAAGGTGCGCCGCTGAAACGCTTTCTGCGCTCCTCATGCGGTCGCACGTTTTAATAATGCACAGCGCGCTGACAGCGCCGATGTAATTTCCTCAAAATGAAATGGAGCAGTGCGCCCCGACCGCGGAGGTTTGTAACGGAGATAAATACATAGATTAATCCTGCCGCCTAGAGTCTGAATGACCCTCGGGGTCTGTATAGTTACAAACCAGTGCACAACTGTGAGGACACAGACCCCGGCTGTTCACCTTTGCCCTTGAAAACGTACAGGGCGTGTGGTGTCTAGGGCAGTAGACCACACAAATGAAGCCCATGGTTCTTGCAAAACTACCACGGAGTCCCAGCCCCCAGTAACAAAATAATTTCATAACCCGCAAAAATACGGAGGTCAGATGACTCCCATGTGGAGGAGCAGCACGCCTCATATCTCCCTTTTGATGATGGGTTCTGTGAGGCGGCAGAAGCCTCTATACATAAAGCAGTGTCAGAAGCCTTGGACCCTCTCGAGAAGGCATTTATGGAAATCACATAGAAGTGCTTTGAACCCCTCCTCTGGAGAGAAGCTCTGCCAGGACCCTATGGGATCGCCCAACCTCAGGGAGGCCTGGCTCAGAATACCCCCAAAGTGGGGGAGAGAAGACGATATGAACCTAGAGTCGACCTTGAAGCCTTCTATAGGCTGAAAAGATATTTCCTGACTCCTTCCTCTCCCCCAGAAGATGACCTCATTACTGCCTGTTTTTCGACCCACTCCCTTTGGTGCCCTTTAAAAGAGACAATTCTTAAGAGTTGACGACTTGGCACATGACAGACCTTGGCGCCCTTCCTCAGGTAACCCTACTCCGACTGAGACCCCACTTAGAATGCAAACTCCATTAGCACCACGTTCAATATGCTAGACCTGGGGGATTATCTCCACCCCAAATCGTCTGAACGGGCCCTGGGAGAAAAAAGTAACCGCACTTGTGGCAGCCCATTAATAAGACCTTTAGACAAGGAGATTTGCAGCCGCCACAGACTGGAGTGCCCCATCATTCTCTGGATGGAAATGTGATTCTTACCACCGAAATAGATGCAAAAATGGCCACTTTCCTGGCCAAGTGTGTCTGCAACCCCAAAAAGGGGATTGACTGCTCCTGGCAATCATGTCAGGAGAAACTCCTGGACACAACTGGCCGCCTCACAAAGATTTTAGATGAGGCCAAGGAAGAAGGGTTCCCAATTCTCCCTGAAAACATCTCCGGCTGGTCACACCGTGCCTTTAATTTTCTCATCAACAAAAACTGCTCTCTCTCTACTGAGAGGCACAGATCAATTGTGGTCAAAGTGGACCCTAAACTAGGAGAAACTGCAATTTCTGAAGCAATTCACATCACCAAAGGGGGTCTTTTGGGGGATATTTTTATATAAGTCTGTGTCAACCTTCGCCTCATTAGATAAGGTTCAGGCTTTCATGAAACAAATATTCACCCCAAAGGTTTTTTACAGGGTTGGTCGAGGCAGGGGGCACTCAGCCGGCCGCTTCCAATACCAAGCCCCTTCCACAGATATAGGATCCAGTATTGGACAATGGCAGTTCCAAGCAAGATTTGAGGGTTTCTTCCCCTCCAAAAGCTGCACACACCACCGGGATCCAGAGGCAGCTACAGTGGCACCAACAACCAAGGAACCAATAATGATTAGTGCTCGCCATTCTTCCCAGTCAAAAGTAGGAGGCAGCTTGGCAAGTGTTTTCTCAAGTTGAAGAGCAGTGACCTCGGATGTCTGGGTCCTGGGTTTTCACATCGAGTTCTACAGTTCCACCTCTCCAAGATAGAGGGGATCCACCTTCTAAGGGACCTTCTGAGGCCCAATGAGTGGCTGCTTCTCACAGATCTAAAGGACAACTACCTCACAGTACCCATTTACCCCCTGCTTTGCAGATTCTTACAATTCCAGAGGGGAACTCCGACAGTTGAATTCAAAAACCTTCCGTTCGGGCTATCGTTGGCGTCTTAGTGCTTCATTAAGGTCCAAAGTCAGCGATGGAACACCTCAGGTCCAAGAGCATTCACTTGATAATGCACCTGGACGATATTCTACTAACGGAATAATGTCCCAGGAAATTGCCGGAGCAACTCCAGATGGTGGTAGACTACATGGAGAACCTGCATTTGTTATCAACAAAAGGAAATCAGTTCCGTTCTGACGGAGAATCAGGTTTCTGGAGTTTGTGACAGATTACATACGAGCAACATTCAAGTTTCCCATTGCGCAAGATGACCAAGATCAAGCAAAACAACACAAGATACTCAAACTCAGAACATTCCTTCCCCAGATTGCATGCTGTGTAGATCTCCTTTCTTCATCCATAAGGCTATCTTTCTGGACCCACTTCCTTACAGGGCCCTGCAACACCTGAAAGCGTCCCATCTTCAGAAAGCACCTGCGTACTCAGAGGTGGTCCTTCTTTTGAACGAGTCCAAGGCAGAGATAGACTGGAGGCTTTTCCACATAGAAGCCTGGAATTTGGGAAGCGATATTCGGCTCCCAACCAGATCTGGTCATAGAATAGGACACCAGCAGAAGCAGCAGTGGGGGCCAGATGTGGAGATTGGTCCACTCAGGGGCAACGTTTATATTATCAACTGCCTGGAACTGCTTGCAGGGCCCTTCGCAGTACAGTATTGGACCAAGAGGGAGGAGGGATGAGACCCCTGATCCTCTTGCACGTGGGGAGATATTTCTGGCACTACTGCCTAGAGAGCCAGATCTTGGTGTCTGAGAAAGTATCTTCCAGGGACATGCAAACAGGTCGCAGACTGGCACTCGAGACACATGCAAGATTCCAGCTAATCTCGGACAGGTGGGGCCTGTTCACCACGTACCTATTTGCTTCACGACGGGATCACCAGTTAGACAGACACTTCAGCTGGAGGCTGGACCTGCCGAGATAGGCAACAATGCCTTCCTCCATGATTGAATGATGGAAACAGGATATGCCTTCCCTCTTTACTCCATGATAAAGCGTCTTTCTGCCCAGGTGAGGAGGCAACAGGTGGACCTGGTGGTGGAGACTGCACTATGGAAATCTCAAATCTGGTATCCATTTCCGATGGCACTTTCTTGGTATTTTCGAATCCGTCTTCCTCCGGTTTCTGGATACGTCCGGGACACCTCATAGACAGATTCTGGAGAGTACTTTACATCTAATGGTATGGAGGATTGCAGAGAAAAGATGGAAAGTTCCAGGCCTTTCGCAACAAGCTGAAGACTGACGGGACCTTCAAGCAATACAGATCGGCCTAGTCAAAATAGATGGGTTGGTGCCTGCCGAGGGGACTTCGATCTCTTGGAACCAGACGTTGTTCACATTCTGAATTTTCGGGCTGGTGTGGCTTCCCAAATCCTGGCATGCAGGTCTGTGAACACATTCAGGTCGGCCATTTCTGCGGGACATACTTCCATCAAGGGTCACCCGGTAGGGGAACATCCCTTGGTTAGGAAACTATTGAGGGGTATCCGCCTTTCATTTCCACCGGAACCAAGATACTCCTCCCTTCGGGACGCGAACAGGGTGTTGAACCTTTATCTTTCATGCAGAGCAATAAGTGACTCTCCAAGATGGAGCTATCTGGGAAGTTAGTAATACTTCTATGCTTAGTTTCCTGCAGAAATGTTTCAGACGTCAGAGCTATTGACATAACTGGTAGCATATTTACCCCGTATGGGATTATTTTTCATATTTCCAGAAGAACCAAGTGTAATTTCAAGACTTTGTCATACCCTTCCTTTCAGAATGTGCTGAAATTGTGTGTGTGGTGAGATGTATCTAGGCATAAGAGGGCATGTGGAGTACATTCATCCTTCAGGAGAAAGACAGCTACTCATAGCCCTTTGTAAGCTCCACAGGGCAGTTTCTTTGTCCATGTTTGCCTGATGGGTATGATGGGTGACGCAGGAGGCCGGAGTCGATACATTCAGTAAGGGGTGCCATGGCTTTCAAGGCATTCACACTGTGTGCGCGATTAGAGGATATCATTAATGCAGCAGACTGGTTTTCATATTCTACCTTTAAGAGTTTCTACTTCAAACCAGTCGGGTATGTGGCTACACAGATAGTGAGTACGCTTTAAACCCCCATAATACTTGCCTTCAGTCTCTGAGATGATAAATTCCCTCGCTATTGTATTGGAAAGTTTCAATTTTATTAAGGACACAGAGGCAAGGAGTATTCCACCTGATTATCTGAACCTTTGTCTTCCCATTTATAACACTTTTACAATTAAATACGGAGGTTGGAGGACTAGTCACACTGGGTAGGTAATTCTGCTCTAATGAATATTGATTAATGGTCATTGACGTATTTTTTAAAGATAATACAAAGGATATATACAGTTCTGATCAAGAATGGTGTTGTTCTTTAGGTTGTGCTCAGCCTGCAAGGGGTTAGTAGTTGACTTTATTGCATGGAATGAAACCTCCAAACAAGAATGAGCTAGGAATGAGTCAGAGAGGCGGCTTCTATCGTACAAAGAAAGAGGAAACATGATAGTGGACAGAGGACTATGCAGGGCAGCGTCCATTGTGATTGGTTGTGACTTTTGTTTTAGGTCTTGCCAGAGTGTTCATGGGAAAGAGTTTTTAGTGATGTTCAATGTGGCTGCAGGAAGAACAAAGTGAAGAGAGCTCAGCATAATCCCCACCTCCGTGTACTTAATAGAATTGAAACTTTCTGTTACGATAATAAGGAAATGTTTTATTCTGCTTGTGCAACAAATTCACTTCTGCCAGAAAAGTAGAGCCTTTGAGTGCCCAGGACTGTTGTGATAATGTGTGCTTATATTATTTACATTTTTTTTTCACATTATTTTTTAGTCTGCTGCTTGCAGTCTGCCACATCCTGCCTGGGCTTTGTAGGCATAGAACATTTTAAATGGGTTTTAATCTCATACAAAGAAGGCCACTCATGTGCGAGCATGCACATATAATTAATGTTCCTGTAGAATTATTACAAAAACGGCCTCATATGCTAGCATGTATGGACAGCCACTTTTTTAATAAAGATTTTCAAAATCATTTGAAAAAACATCCATTGGCAAAGACATTTGGCTGACAGTCAACACTACACATACTAGCTTTGCTACTGTTTTTAGGTCGAGCATAGATAGCACATGCGCTGTCTGACAGACGTGCTGTATTCACTCTTGGTTCTTTGACCATGCCCACCACTTTTGATTGGTTGTTTCGTATGCCTTTAGAAATTCCTTTGGTTTTGTTGGTGATAGCATACTTTTGTCCCGCCCTGCAGACTGCCCCTGCTACAGGGATCCTTTCACTATCTGTCATACGTTTTAGTTTGGGCGCACTACGTTTTGCTTCATGTATGGCCTTAATCATGTTATCTCACAGTGCTGTTCACTACCACCTCCCACATGTTGCTGCTGCTCCGACGGACCCCAATGTTGCTTCTGGTACTGTAATTGTTTTATTAACAACAAGCACTTTGGTTTGTGGGTGAGCGGCCGTGTGCACTTCATGTTTGGCATTAATCGACTTATCTCCCAGTGCCGTCTCCTGCCACCTCCAGCACGCCGCAGCTGCTCCAACGGCCCCCAATTTGGATTCTGGTACTGTAATTTTTTTATTTACAAACAGCATTTCTGTTTACGGGTGTGCTGCTGCACGCCTTTCATCCGCATGGCAGCCGCCGTGCTTCATGTTTTTCGTAAATTACCTCATCTCCCTGTGCCGTCCCCCAACACTGCCGCACATCGCTGGTTCTCCAACGGCCCTGTAAATTTTCTTTCAATCCTCATTATTTAAACTCTTAAACAAATCCACCACGATACGCTTCTTCTCTTTAAAAGCACATCTTGTTAAGATCTCTTTTACGTACCTTCACTTATAAAACACGCAACCAACAAAATCATCAACACGCCCTAAACTGCGCTTGCGTACTGCGTCAGGTCAGGAAACAGCAGACATATTAGAGACAGGCAAAATGTTCACAGCAACTTGAGTTTATTGTTAAATTTAATATTTGAGCTTTTAAGTGCACACTCCGTTGCACTTATGGCCTCGCTAATCTGCCTCTGTTCATGTTTATTTTCTCTTTGAAAGTTTCAGAATACGATGTGCTTAGCACCCCCGCGCCCTCCTCCCACTCCCTGTAATTTAACTCTACACCCCCACCACCCTCTGATGGCTTTACCACCCACCTACCTCATGTTGTTCACGTATGGATGAGTATGCTAAATTACATCTTTGCAAATGTAGTAAGTAGCAAATGATGTTTTGTATGGAGGCTTGTAGTGGCTGGATATTATTGTTATTGCAGTAAATAGCGAATCTTTCACTTTGCTGCGTAGCAAGCTCTGGTGGTAGGGCGTCTGGCCTCTTTAATGATGTTCATACAGTCCGGTGGTAGGTTAAGGTAACCGAACTCTAGGACCTCAGGAGCCAGATCGCAAGATTCAGTTGAGATGGATCGGGGTGCCTTATCTCTCCATGGTTCTGCGTTAGTAGTGATGGGGAGAGGTGTAGTTTTTGGTGTGGGACTATTGATAGTTCCAGCAGTGTTGTGAACCACGGTTGGCATGCCCATGTGGGAGCTACTAGGATCATTTTTAGCGATTGTTGCCGGAGCTTGCGTACTACTAGCGGAATGAGTGGGAGTGGCGGAAAAGCGTACGCAAATCTGCCTGACCAATTCATCCATATCGCATTGCCCTTGGACTGCGGGTGTGGGAACCTGGCGGCGAAGGTTGGGCATTTTGCGTTTTGGTGTGTGGCAAATAGATCTATGTCTGGTTGGCCCCACATCTGGAAAAAAGGTTGAAGAACCTGTGGATGTAGTTCCCATTCGTGAATTTGTTATGTCTGCCGACTTAATAGATCGGCAATCTGATTGTGAACTCCTGGTAGGTGTTCGGCGAGAAGGTATACGTTTTGTGGAATGGCCCACCTCCAAATGTTCTGTGCAAGTTGGGACAGTTGTAGAGAGTGTCCCCCCCCCTGTTTTTGTATATAATACATAGCCGTGATGTTGTCTGTTCGGATCAGGACGGCTTTGTTTTGTACGTGGAGTTGAAAGGATTTGAGGGCTAGGAATATTGCTAGTAACTCTAGATGATTGATGTGGAGCAGCTTTTGTTGCGTGGTCCACTTGCCCTGTGTTGTATGATCTAACAGGTGTGCTCCCCATCCTGTGAGTGATGCGTCTGTTGTTAGTACTATTTGTGGAACTGGCTCGAGGAACGGCCGCCCTTTGGATACGTTTTTTGTGTTCCACCACTGCAGAGAGCGATGTGTGCGGCTGTCCACCAACACCAGATCTGTAAGTTGTCCGTGAGCCTGATTCCATTGGTGTGCTAGACACTCTTGTAAGGGACGCATTTGCAGCCTTGCGTGAGGTACGATGAAAATGCAAGATGCCATCATGCCTATTAGTTGCATGAACACTCTGGCTGGGAGAGAGTGTTGGATCTGAAATTTGGGGATGAGGGCTTGTATACTGGCTATCCTGGCTGGGCTGGGATAAGCTAGAGCTGTGGAAGTGTTTATTGTGGCCCCCAGGTATTGATGTACATGGGAGGGCTGGAGGTGCGACTTGGTATAGTTGATTGTGAACCCCAAGTTGTGTAGTGTTTGAATGGTTTGATGAGTGTGTTGGACACACTGGTTGAATGATCTGGCTTTTATGAGCCAGTCGTCCAGATATGGGAAGACATGTATCTGTTGTCTTCGTAGGTGCGCTGCTACTACTGCAAGGCATTTGGTAAACACCCTTGGAGCAGTGGTGACCCCGAATGGAAGGACTTTGAACTGGTAGTGTTGTCCATTGAGTACGAACCTCAGATACTTCCTGTGAGCAGGATGTATGGGAATGTGGAAGTAGGCGTCCTTGAGATCTAGTGTGGCAAGGAAGTCTTCTTGTTGTAGTAAGGGAAGCACTTGTTGGAGAGTGACCATGTGAAAATGATCCGAATGTATATACTGATTGAGGGGTCTGAGGTCTAGAATTGGCCTTAGGGTCCCGTCCTTTTTGGGGATTAGGAAATACAGGGAGTAAACCCCTGTTCCCTGGTGTAGTAAAGGGACCGGCTCTATGGCGTGCTTTTGAAGCAGTGAGAGAACTTCTTGCTTTAAAAGTGTAAGATGGTCTGCGGACATTGGACGCTGCTTGGGTGGTATGTTTGGGGGGGTAGCAGTAAGTTCCAGGCAGTAACCATGTTGGATAATTTGTCTCACCCCCCTGTCTGTTGTGATGGAGTTCCAGACAGGTAGGAACTGTGTTAATCTTCCCCCGACAGGAGTGGAATGATCGGGGGGAAGTGGAGGGAAGTCACGGTTTAGCAACAGGGGAGGTACGGGTGTTGGTGTTACCGCGGCCTCTCCCTTTACTGTTGTTCCCTCTGTAACCTCCTCTAAAATATCCTCTATTGAGGGATGTTTGGGTGGTGTTTTTGAAAGAAGATGAACTATCTGTGCTGATGTTCCTGGAGGCTCCTCTGTAAAAGGAGCGACGAAAGGAGCCACGCGGTTGCGGAGACTGCAACGCTCCCATTGACTGGGCAGTTTCTGTATCTTTCTTCATCTTTTCAAGAGCAGTGTCTACAGCCAGTCCAAAAAGTTGGTTATGATTGAACGGCTGATTTAGAATAGTGGTTTGGACCTCCTGCTTGAAGCCTGAAATGCGCAGCCATGCATGTCTTCGGAGCAGTACGCTAGTGTTTACAGACCTAGCGGCAGTGTCAGCTGCATCAAGGGCACATTTAATTGAGGCGTTGGTGACTAGTTTGCCCTCTTGAATTAGGTCATTTGCTTGAGTTCTATACTGGTCAGGCAAGTGTTGTAAAAGGGTTTCTAATTGGTCATAGTGGGCCCTATCATATCTGGCCAGCAATGCTTGAGTGTTGGCTATGCGCCTGTGATTGGCGGCCTGCGCAGCCACTCTTTTGCCAGATGCGTCGAGTAATTTTGATTCTTTATCAGGGGGCGGTGCGTCCCCTGAGGTTTGAGAATTAGCTCGTTTCCTAGCATTGGAGACTACCAACGAGTCTAGAGGCAACTGGCCTTTAATGTATGCTGGATCGTCAGGGGCAGGCCTATATTTTTTATCGATCCTGGGGTTAAGAATCTTGGCGCGTACGGGATCTTTAAATATGTCAGGAGCATGCTTAATTACCCCTTTAATCATTGGTAATATTTGTACAGTTTTTTTGGGACTGTTCAAATGTATCTAATAGGAAATCCTCCTCTGGTGCGTTTGTATGCATGTGTACCCCATGAAAAACAGCAGCCCTGTTGATGAGTTGCCCAAACCCAATATTATCATCCGGAGGAGAGGGTTTTGTTGGGTATGGAAGAGGGCTTGGGAGGTCTGGGGGATCGATTGGATCATTGTAATCCCAATCATCTTGGGGTGGGTCATCTGGATCAGTGAATGGGTCATCAGGGTCACCACCGTCCCCTATGTCATTGTGATAATGATGTGTAGGTGGTGTATGTGGTGGAGATGTTACAGGCTGAGGCGGTGTAACAGGTTTGTGAAGAGGAGGGGTGTTAGATGGAAGGACAGGAGAAGAAGGAGACATAGGTGAAGTGGCACAGTCTTTCTTCTCCACAGGTACTGGCTTGTGGCGTGGTACAGCTGTGAGATGTCCTGTTTTGGTGTTAATGTGGATCTTTGATTGCTTAGGATCATGAGGATCCGGATGAAAAAGCTCCTGTTCCTCGGTAACTGGTTTCGGCGCAGACTTTTTCGGTTCCGAGCGGGGTGGTGGCTGCGTTTTATGCTCTTTGGCCTTAGGAGGCGTGGAAGAATCCTTAGGCTTGGTTGTCGGCTCCGAAGGCTTTGGCTTAGGGGCTATGGCGTGATGTTTAAGTTTCGACGCCGGCTTATCCCCATGTTTCGATGTGCTCGAGGCGGGTTTGGTTTTAGAGGTGGAAGGAATCGGTGTCGATTTCGGAGCCGAGTGTTCTTTTGGCTTTGGCGCCGAAGGTGCCGGTGGGACTAGCACATGCGGTTTGCTCGGTGCCGAGGGATCGGAAGGCTTGAATTTTTTCTTCGGAGCCGGGCTCGAAGGCGGGGCTTCTGAAGTGTGTTTTCGGTAGCGAGTGGGGCCAACAGGCGAAGTCTTGACCGGTGCCTTCTTTGGTGGGGGGGTTGGGGTAGGTGCAGTAGTACTCACTCGTTGCCCAGGAGTGATGGGGTCGTCTGAGTCTTCTGCCTCTGACACAATTTGGAGATCTTCGGAATCTTCTTCAGGGACATCTGGGCCTTCGTCGAAGATGTCCACCGGTTCTGGAGCGGATCTCTGCGCCATGACGTGCCTTCGAGCTCGACGATCCCGAATCGTTTTCTTCGATCGAAAGGAGGCGCAAGCTGGACAGCTGGACTTGTTGTGGTCGGGCGAAAGGCACAGGTTACAGACCTCGTGATGGTCACTGTGGGGGAATTTTGCTCCACACTGGGGGCATTTTCGAAAGGGCGTCCTTTCCATGAGCCGTAGGCCTCACGGCGTCGATGGGCCCAGCGGCCCGCGTCGACGGCTGGAAAAGGAATCGATGAGAGGCGCGTCGAGATTTCGATGTCGATAGAAAGTTTGTAGGAAGTTTTGCGCGATGAAAAGTTTCAAAACTAAGTTTCGAACCGGTGCGCAAAAATTGCATCCGAACCCAATGGCGGAAAAAAACAATCTGGGGATGGAGTCGATGCCCATGCGCACTATCGTCCAAGGGAGGAGTCACCTATCTCCTGACTACAAAGACTTCTCCTAAGACAACAACAAAGTGCAAGCATCCGAGCCCAACACCAGATGGCGATCTAATGCTCAGTGTGAGCTCTGCAGCTCACATGCCTCGAACACTGAATTTCTTCTAATCTCCCCACCCAATACCAATCCAGACATCCAGCAATGGATCAAGGCTATCACAGCGCTAAACTGCCCTCCTACCATTGTGGACTCTGCGAAATCCCTTGGAATAACCCTTGACGGCAGCTTGAACATGCGGGGCCATATCAACTCGATGGCCAAAACTGCCAGATTTCACCTGAGTTACCCAAGAAACCTGAAACCCTTCCGACTTAAAAACGGCAATCCAGGCACTAGTCATTTCCAGACTAGAATATGGATGCTCTACTCTCGCAGGGCTACCCAAGAACTCTGGCCCCACTGAAAGCCTGCCTCAACGCCGCCGCCAGACTCCTAACTGGCTCAAAGAAATTCGACCACATCTCTCCCCACCTTAAAGCTCTGAACTGGCTTCCCCTTGAGGCCAGAATCCAACTTAAACTGGCCTGCATTACTCACAAAGCTCTTTACTCCAATTCCCCTGCATTTCTCGCCCAGAAACACGTGATATCCGGAGGAGCCAGAAACTCCAGATCTGCCAGAGACCTTTTGCTCCAACCAGCACGCTTCAGAAAAAAAAAAAACCTACAATCGGGCCTTCTCGGGGGCCGCTCCAAGAATTTGGAACTCTCTCCCGCCCGCCATCAGAAGACTTCCATCTTTGGCACGCTTTAAAAAGGAGACCAAAACTTTCCTTATGGGCAAATTCCTCGCATAACGATCACTTTACAATCACCTCAGCGACATGTTCCACCCACCTCTTCAGCATTATCCATGGCTTTTTACGGATGATACCTGCCCTGCACTCCTGGGCATCCCACCCAAGAGTTGAGACTGCGTGCCTTCTTTTCTAATGTATCTACCTGTTTTTTTATCCCAAATATATCCGGGACTTTAGACTGCTTGTCTTTCCTTGTATAATGTATCTACCTATTTTACCCAATTGGTACCCTCCCCTCCTAATTCTTTTGTATACCACCCTTCAATTCTGTAAAGTGCTCTGATACCCTCACGGGTCTGGTTCGCGCTCTATAAAACTTTAAAATAAATAAATAAATAAATAAATAAATAAATAAATAAATAAATAATGATGAAAAAAACAATAGTGTCAGCATTGCAATAACAATGACCAACATCACCAATGAATGCTTTAACTAGGGATCCATAACCTAAGCCCTTAAATGACCAAGGCGTTCTTTCCCTGCTACCAAAAACAAATTAGATGGTTCTCTACTAGGGAACTAACAATCAAGACCAGGATTACCAAAAATATACAAAATCCAGAAAAAGTGCTGCAAAACCCTTCACTAAGTATTATTCCATCCCTTCAGCCCAAGCAAATCTGGGCCACTGACACCATCCTGCCTTCATTTGCTGTCTCTATAATCACATGAACACTCATTTGTCACAGTCAAGCATTTGAAAAGGCCACACAAAGCAAATACTCTACTGGTGGCTCTGTTTCAATAGTGACTTCACGGAGATACTTTCCAAGCAATCTAAAACAACCTGCTAAGCTTATCCCATTTTTCTCAGAGTCAGCCACCACCAATTGTGGGCACCCCCAAATAACTCTTCTCAACGCTCTTTTTCATAATTCACAACTTTCCTATTCTGGACAAACTCTAGAAAAGCAGACTCTCGTTCCAATTTAGATATATTAAAACTTCTGCTGCTCCGAGACCGTCTTACAACCCTTTCTAAAAATCTAGACACCTTGAAGAAGTAGCTGGGTAGTCATGCCAAATCCAATCGCTTACAAGACTAATACACTGCTGCTAGGACCCACATACTAGTTACAGTCTTCAACCATCTACTAACCTGCACCAGAACTACCAAAATGTAGGATTCTGCTGGATATGATCCTTACCATCTCCACCCAAATGACCTTAGAGGCCATACAAGCCCTGTTCCTGTTGGGCCAACTGTGAAAAAGCAACATCTTCACTGCTCACAAAAAATTATTGTCAGTGTAGTGGCCATGACGATCAACACAAAGTAAAACTATTCAAAGGATCTTTATTCCCAGAAAACTAGGTGGATGAATTACAATGTATTCAATTCACAGCTACGAGACGTTTCACCAGACTAAAGAAGAGAGACTAGGTTACTCCATTTTAAAGGCAGCAATTCAGACTCAGCGTAAAGGTCTAGAGGAATTTCAAACTTTTGTATTTCACCCTTAGATGCCAGACTGTCGATGGCTTAGACAACAGACACAAGACAATCATCCCTACACACCTTAACAGCCCTTATAATCTGCCATGATCCAATAAATTAACACTGCAACAGCCATAGAGATATGCCTAGAATTCTTCTTAACACATCACCCTGCCAAAACTGGACCCTGCTACCTTGATCCGCACTGTTCAATTTCAGGACAGATCACTGCAAATACGTTATCCAAGAAAAACAAGCAGTGGCAAAGCCCATAGATTGAGCCTATGAAAGATCTACAGGCTTTGTCAATGTTTTTAGACGTTGCAGAGCAGCACTGGGTGCTGTGCAACATGGCTTAAAGGAGAAAAAACAAATGCTGTGGCGTGGCCAGCGGTCACCACGTCATATAGCTTTTTTTCTTGTTAAACTTGCTAAATACCCGTAATGGGGGGAGTGGAAAAAAAGGACAGCGGGAGGAGGGCGTGAGGGGGTGTGAAGCAACTAGAGGGAGCTGGGTGGGGAGGGCAGAAGGTAGGGAGACTGTACAATGCTGTGCACTCAGAGTGCATATAGGAAACACAATGGTTCTCGTGGACAATACAGAAATACTTAATAACCATGAACAATGGCAGGTAATGCTAGAAAAGGATGTTGACAGAGAGACACTCAGGAGGCCATATACTGTTAGCACCAAGTCATATCTGTATTTGAAAACACATATAAAGTTAATGCTCAGTGTTCCAAGTGAAAATAGAACCGTCACACTTTAAGTGACAAAAATGTGACATACGTGGTTTCTTAATACATGGAAACGACCATAATGAATTAAATAATGATTCAATAGCTTTGTTATAATTTTACAAAGACTGGAAATGGTTTGTTTTTTATTCAAGTCGACGGCGTATCGACCCCACTGTTAATGGGGGGTCTCATTAGGACCTAAAAATTGGAGACACCATTAGAATCTCAACAATCTGAAGACCGAGTTGGTGGAGTGCACATAAAACCCAGTGAGAAAAGGTAAACGTACTCACATGAGGCCCAGCCAGGCACCCAGTATGGGGAAGTTGCGGGGATGTTGTCATACAGAAAATCGAGGCGTGTCAGGATAGAACACGCTGCTGATAAAAAGCATTGGAGACAGGCAATTCGGTGCCTCCACGCACTGCCGAACGAGATCGTATATTCGGCTATCGGGTGTGTACACACTGCGGGTCTATGATTAAGACGCGTTCGGGTTAGGGAGTGCGAGCCGCCAAAGTCAGCCGCATGTCACAGTAGTGAATAGCTTGTGCCCCGTAGACTGGAGGACCGCCAGGGTCAGCCTCCTGTAGCGGATGAATAGAGAGCATGACACAAAGTAAAAAAAAAACACAAAAAAGTACCTGGAGCAGCATGAGGCCAGGAGAAGGACAGTGGCTGCAAACTCGAAGCTGTGCTAGATCCATGCTGCATGTAGGGACAGAAGTCCCAGGAAGAATGCCAGAGGTGGTGAGCAGCCAGCAGGAGGCGTAACCAGTAAGAAGCAAGGGTGACGTGGAAGTCAACCACTGGTAAGTAATGGGTGGGCTCGAAGTCCAGTTTCTTTTTTGTTTTTTAAACAATAGCTTTAGCTGACAGTGCATTCCCATAGTAGGCGGCACCTAATGACATCTCCTTACAAAGCCCCAAACTGTTTAGCAACTTGCACATGCACATTAAATCCTTCCAGATTCATGTCTAATAGAAAAGTTCTCAAAACATTAGTCACACATCCTAATATACCCTACCACACCAAGTGCAACTGACACAAATATCTTAGGCATGATGAAGAGTGTGAGAATCCAACATGTACCTTAGACATGCTAAAAGAAGATGAGCTTTGTAAAGTACACAAAATATATCATTAAGTACAGTTACTAGAACACCAACATCTATTCTGTTCTTTAGCTCTAGTCCCAAAATGAATTTGTGATCCCTCTTCTAGAACAATGTCAATTGACCTCTACAGAACAATTGCAGACCATAGCTGATGACTGGCAGATTAACAGTTTAAAAACCAAAATGGCTTGTCCCAAAGAATAAGACGCTAAACCTTTACAATAAAGGTAAAGATATCTAAAAAAAAAAAAAAAAAAAGGGAGGTGCAATTGGCTTCTCTAGGGGAATGTCATTTTAATGTGTTTATAGGAATACCCATATCATCTTGAAAAAATTCTCCATAGCATTTGAATATCTGCAAGACTGTGCAGTGAAAAAACATATACCTGGGACAGACTGGTGAGAGTAGTACCAATGTGAGTAAAGGACAAACCGGGAGCAGGCTCTGTGGTGTCAAAAGTTGACATGGCCTGCAACAGGCTAGATAGGTTGCAGATCCTGATCTACAAACACATTCCATGAACCTGTGCTTCACACAACAGTAAACGTGAGCTTTTGCACCATCCCATGTATCACACACCCATAACTGCATTCCTGCTGGAGGTATCATTCATTAGGAACTAGTAAAATTCACTCTGCAGGACAGTGAGCTCCTTAGGTATGCATTGAGGATGCAATGACATCGACCCCAGGCGACCTCAAGCAGACAGTCACCACTCACATAGCAGCTTTATGAAATGACTGCCTAACCTAGTTGAACCCTAGGTGACCCTTAACTATTGTTTTGGGATCATTCCTAACTAGAGTGACATCCCATTGCAAGGCTGGCATCTTTAAAAAAAAATCTCGCATCATGTGTCATGTTGACTGGTAATACACTGAGGTAGAGTTTGATAGGTGGTAAGTTTTACTTGTATCTTGTCCTTTGTGTCTTTTAGAACCATTCTTGTGCGTCCTGGTTACATAAAGTGGGTAGGGCACACCCTGCATTTTGATTGTGGTTTTGAGACTGATTCACTCTTCTTCTACAGACCGGATGCGAGAAGCTAATTCTTTCCCTGGAGGTGTGCGCTTGTGTAACCTGAGGAAGGTTTCCTTGTGCTTGGCTACTGCTTGGACACGCTAATGTCTCTAATGTTGCCTGATGTCTATCCTCATTTGTGCTATTTGAGTGGTGACTGTCTGCACCCGTCATCGGTGGGCATTCGACTATCGTGCCCCTGGTCACTGGCTAGTGACCTAGACTCTGTCCCCTCTGCTTTCAGGTTCTTCTCATCCTCGATCCAAGCTTGGATCTCTTCGGACACTTCGCAGCTTCCCGGCAGCAGCACTTTCTAGCCAGCGGCCATTGAAAACGACCGCGCGGCCCGACACCATTTGACACCTGTGCACCCGGCTTCCCTGGGTGAGGTAACACAAGTACTACGCTGCTCCCGTGGGTGTTGGCCCTAGAACCCTCTAAGTCCAAAAGGGTTTGTTCCTAGTCCACTCCGAAGTGTCCCTAAACTTTAAAACTCTAACCGCGACTTTCCCCATAGACGCTAACGGAGCTCGCGGCTGTGTTCACACACTGCACACGTCCCCCGTGGGTCCCCTGTGTCACTACCTTGGGTGGTTCCTTGGGGTCCCAGCGATTCTACAGGCTCTAGGCCTTGTGTCTAGTCAAGTCGTGGTTCTTATACCACTTTCTTAATATATGGTTTGGTACACCCCTTGGGCTAATCGTATATTGTGCTAATTTACTGTGTTAATTGACTTGTAACTTGTGTATTTCGACCTCTAGCCTCATAAAGAGACTAGTGGGTAGTGTTTAGTAATAAATACATATATGTTATATATATACCTGGTGTGGTTCTCCTTTCATTTGGTCATTCATGAGATTATAGACTGGTAAAACAAACAGCTTTACACTCCTTCAAGACTTAGCCTGAAGGCTGCTCTCCATAGCTACCACTAGGATAGCTTTCAATAAAGGTTGTCTTTAAACCTATCATCAATAAAGGTCCTTTGGACTGGTGCAAGGTGCCCACTATAACTAGTGGACAGCATATGCCAGGCCAACTTCTCACAGTCACCAACACCACCAACAAACTTTTCAAGGTGGTTAAAGATCTCTGTACCCCCAGCCCACCCACTCCCAGGCCAGCAATCCTCGGAGAACTCTCAAGTTTCTGTAACAATGTCACTGTTTATTTCAGATCTTGAAGATATTCTTTAATTTTAATGTGAATGAGGATAGGCCTCCCCTCAATTTTGTGGAGGGAGGACCCTGTTGATCAGGATTCTACCGCAACTATGTCTGCCTTCCCCCTAAATCTTTTCTGAAAGTAAAAAAATCTTCTTATGCACATGACATCAGGTTTGCCAGATGACCCATGTCCTCCCTGAGTCTTACAAGTTATACTGGATCCGATTGCAGCTTTTCTGGAAAAGGTCTACAAACAGATACTTATAACTGGAGTATTTCCCCAACTCTGGAAGGAGGCAATAGTTATTTCCCTTAAAAAGAAACCTAATGGGGATCTAGAGGACCTTAAAAACCTTCCCCTAATCTCCCTCTTGCTTACAATGGTTACATTTATTGAAAAATACATCAATCAGGAATTGACTGAGTTTATTACCACCTAGAACCTTCTGGACCCCTCAAAGAATGGGTTCCGGAGTGGTCATAGTACTGAATCGGCATTGGCTGCAGCAGCAGATTCCATTCATTGGCAGGTGGATCAAGGAGGTGCGGCCATCTTGGTAATGCTGGATCGGTCAGTGGCATTCAATATGGTATCCCCATCCCGCTTGGTGCAAAGACTGCACCAAGTAGGACTGAGGGATACCGCTTTGGAACTTTTGGGTTCCTTTTTGAGGACTAGGACCCAAACAGTAAGTTGCGGGAATTACAGGACAAAACCGTTCCAGCTCCCTTGTGGGGTTCCGCAGGGGTCCTCCCTTATCCCCACCCTGTTTAACCTATATGTTGCTTCCCTGGCATTCCCTGTCATTCGGCTTGCAGGTGTTGTCCTATGTGGACGACACCCAAATCATCATCTCTATGTCAGACGATATGCTTCTGGTCGCAGAAAAGTTCAAACTCTGTATGACTGAAAATAGCATCTGGATGAAGGAGAACTGGATGAAACTAAATGTCGAAAAGATGGAGATCTTGATCTTTGGGGCACAAAACTCAGTGTGGTCAGAAATTTGGTGGCCAGAGATGTGCGGTCCCTTACCTACACTAGTTGTCTCTGCAAAAAACATAGGGGTAATTTTTGATAATACCCTTATCTTCGACAATCAGGTTAATAGGAGCGTGAGCTCTTGCTTTTTCATTATTAAAATCTTGAAACAGGTTTTCCCTTTCATACCAGTTGAACTCACAGTAGCTTATTGCGCCTTGAATATTGCAACTCTTTATATTTAAACATTAATAAGTGCTCGCTTAACAAACTGCAGGTCATCCAAAATGCGGCAGCCCACCTGGTACTGAATGTACCTAAACATCTTTTAGTCAGGGAAGGCAGCATTAGTTCTGTTCACTAGCTGCCATTTAGGAAGTGTGTGACTTTTAAAGCGCTTTGCATGGTCCACATGGCTTTTCACCATCAGAGGCCGATGCCCCTGAGAACTGCATTTCATTGGTATACCGCTAAGAGACAGCTCAGATCATCTCTTCTTAGGAAAGTGAGCATTCCTAGATTTTGGAAGGCCAGGTGGGGCAGGTGCTTGTTTTCAGTAACAGCAGCCAAACTGTGGATAACATTGCAGAACCACATTGCGAGTCTGAACTCCTATGTAGCCTTCCGCAAGCAAATAAAAACCAGGCTCTTGTCCCGCCCGGGTTTGTAGCGCTCTGGTCTCTTTATCTCAGCGGTATCTCTTTACCAGTACTAGCGCTTTGACGCCTTCGTTTATAATGCAATGTATAAATTTAAATACAATATTGAAAAATGTGTCAAAGGCTGCCAGGGTCCATTTCAATTCTCTGGAAAAATAAGGATGCCTGCTTAGACAGACTGCTCTTTGGCTTGGAAACCCTGCAATAAGGGTGCGCAAAGAGTAATATGCTTTAGGAGATGATCCAGTTTTATAGATCTATGTTCTTCAGTCAGAGTTGGGGCGAATTCATTCTGTCTGTTTTCTGAATAATTGTCAGTGTTCACCACCACCTTGATCCTGGTGACAGAAAGGAATTCTTATAATGTTTAGAAGAAAGCCTCTAACTTCAACATGTTCATGTGGAACGTCGAATCTCAGTTCTCCCAACAGGACAATGAACACAATGTCTCTACAATGAGCCCCCATTTCATGTATCCGTGGGGACCGTGACCTGTACTTGTGGGAGAAAGTGGGGGGATATCTGATCAGCAGATTGGGGTTGTGAGCTTACTACCTTATTCTGAGAGAGAAAAATAAGTCGATGGGCATGCACTGCCTATTGGTAGGAAAAAAGGTCCTCACATAGCAAGCAAAGGTGTGCTCCAAGACTGTTGAAGTCTTCGGATCAGAGATTTTCCCCTTCCCGTGGACTTTACATCTGTGATTCCACTGAAGGTATTATATGTTTTTTAACACCCCCCAGGAAAGCATCAAGTGCTACTAGCTAGAGGGTGCATTCAAAATGTAGTAGAACCCACAGTCGAGGATGGCTACTGCCTCTTCAAACCTGGTTACTTACAGAGTAATAGTTAGTGGCAGATGATTCCAGGTTCAGGGCTCGTAGCCCTAACTGCTAAAATTCATTCAGTCTGCCATAATTAAAGTTACTACTGCCATCCTGTCTGCACGCTATGTGTGTGTGGCACTTTAGGTGTGTAGTGGGTAGCTCAAAGGTCGTATGCAATGTGAGTGGTGAACCATGGAAAAAAGTGAATGTTGCAAATAATAATGGTACATCCTTAGGTTGTGGACCGGACACCCTAAATGGTGCCATGTTACTGTTCCTGCAGCCCTCGCTTAGACACTGTAGATGTCTAGGTGTCAGGGCGAATATACATGCAATAGTATCTGAGCTTACCTTTCGGCTTGAGTTGTGCAGATTGTTGCCTAGCATCTAAAATACCAGGTACAGGGCCAATTTACAAATGGGCCAGTGTTCCTGCATCTGCATTCTCACGTGCAGAAACACAGATCCCAATTTTACCACCAAGAGCCGTCTTAACACAGCCTGCGTGTCCTGCACCCAACTTCCTCCTATCCTACGGCCTCGGGGAGCATGTAGAGCCTTTCTCTGACAGCCCACAGCATACCCTATGCCCCAACACCCAGCCTACCCCAAACCTGCTCAAAGCAGGTGTTAAATGGGAGTGTTAATCTGCATGGAATAGGGAATACCGTGTAGAATTTGATGCCCCCCCCCCCAAGAAATTGTATGGTTAGTCCCCATTCTGTGGAGATTAACTTATAGTAGCTAGATTTAGGTGTGTGAGTACTGTTCAGAAAAATTATTTCCAGCCACACAGTATCCCCACATAAATACGCTCCCTTGTAGTCTGCCCATAGCCTGTTCAGCCTCTGACCATTTGATGCACTACCCTAGAATTTCTAAATGTAAAAGGTAACTTCGACTTTAAGTGGCCCAAGTTATTTTCTATACATAAAGTTGAAAACACAGTGGACAGATCATGCCAGTAACTTATAATTCATCTGAACATCATGAAATAGCTCTCCAGGACCAGCAAACAGCGTGCTTGCCAGGAACAAGACTGAATGTTGCGGTTTCCCATCAAAGCTATTAGAGTCGGGGGCGTGGCCAAGCCGCCGACCAACATGGCCGCGCGGCGTTGAAGCTCCGCCAGTCACTGCCAGTCCATCGGCAATATCCTGCTTCACAGCTTGCCATCATGACCCCACTTGGTGCCTGGGGGCCGCCCTAGGTTCGGCGATCACGGAACTGTGCCCAGTATTTGCCTGCATGGCTGCTCCGCGAGGCGCTGAGCGACCGACGCCCTGCCGGGAGGAGTGAACCGCTGACGGCGCCGCGTACGCGGCTTGAGAGCAGGTACCTGTGACGGCGGGGCCCCCCCGAGACACGAGGGGGCCGAAGATCGGGGTGAGTCTGCCGGGCGAGGGTTGCATGCTGTGCTCTCCTCCCCATACGCGCCCCCCACAGCACCGACATCTGGCCCGTTAGGCCACATAGGCCCGCACCGCTCGACCCTCCCCCCCTCTTGGGCCTCGAGGGACAGGGCCCGCGTTGCGCCCGGGGTGTCTGCGGGCTCCGGAAGGTGCGAACCGGGTGGCGACGGGGGTTGGGCCGCTGCGCCTGTAGCCGGACAGCTCCCCCATAGCAGCTGGCGTCCGGCCTACCTGCGGCCCGGAATCTGGTCGCGCCTCGCCGAGGTCACCACCTCCACATACGGTGCTCCACCGGCGACCCGCCTACCAGGCCTGCCCCTTCACTATGCCATAACCCAGGCCCTGGAGGACACTGGGCCCTAGTGCAGCGACACGGTCCCCCTCTGCCGGGGCCCCCCCGTTACCGGAGCGGCACTGCGGGCACGGAAGGATCAGCACGCTGCGCCGGCCGGCTCCTGGGCCCGCATCACCGCGCGGCCCGGACTGTTGTCCAACAGCGACACCACAGGGTTTGCTTCCATCCCACCGCTGCTGCTTCTCATTCACCGCAAGGTCTGCTAACTGGTGCAATTCTACCCGGGCCTGCTCATTGGACACCCCTTAAGCAGCGGGTCATCGGGGTGCCCCATCAGACGCCCAGGGCCCCGGCCCCCTGCTAGCTGTTCACGCCACAGAGCCAGTCACCCCCCCGGGCCCTTCGCTTCTCGTGGGGGGGACGCGGCGCCGCCTCTGCTCCCACAACCCGGCCTCACAGCGGCATGGGCCGCAAGGACCCCAAGCAAAGAACCCTGCCATTTGAAAAGGTAGCGGAACAAGGTCGGGACGACAGCCCTGATATGGCGGAGGGCGGCGGGGGCGCGGACGACCCCACAGCACAGGCATCCGCGCTGCTCCAAGAGATGAGGGCGGGTTTCCAAGCACTAGACGGGCGCTTTGACACGCTGGATAAGCGCCTTGACGACATGGGGGTCAAAATCCAAGCACACAAAAGGAGGCTGGACGTCGTGGAATCGCGTGTCTCCGACATCGAGGACGGCGCAATCCCTCAAACGGCTGGAGCGAGTGGAACGTATTCTCAAAGATGTGGCGATCAAAAATGAAGACCTAGAGGCGCGAAGTCGGCGCAACAATATCCGCATTTTGGGGGTTCCGGAGACCACCGCAACAGATCGCCTGGATCTCTTTGTTGAGACACTGTTGACCGAAATGTTTGGTAGGGAGCCCTTCACCCCAGGATTTGTGGTGGAGCGTGCACACCGCTCGCTCGGCCCACGCCCGAATCCAGGCCTACCTCCGCGGCCTATCATCGCCCGAATAATGAACTTCCGTGACCGCGACACGGCATTGCGCCTCGCCAGAGAGAAAGGGGATACCACTTGGCAGGGCTCCAAGGTAGCGCTCTACCCAGACTTCACGCTCATGGTACAGGAGGCCAGCCGTAAATACAATGGGGTCAAAGCCACACTCAGGAACTTGGGCCTGAAATACGGCATGCTTTACCCGGCGAGACTGCGGGTGGAGGCCAATGGACGGGTGCGCATATTTGATACCCCTACAGAAGCACAGGAGTTCTGCCACACATACAAGCGGAATAACAGCCAGACAGTGGCGGACGAAACCGGCTCCTCACCTCGGGACAGTGGCTCCAACGCAAGCATGGAACTGTTCTCCAGTACAGGCGCAGGCTGATTGTTACAACAAGCACGGTGGTCCCCTATGGTCATTTCAAGTTTGGGATATTAAGATTCATTATTTCATTATGTTTCTAAGGACTGATTGACTGGTGTAGCGTCGCTACCCCGTGGTGTACACCTCTGCTCTAATTACTTGTGATTGGATGTACCGAGTTGGGGTTATTCTATCACTGCTAAAAGTATATTGGTATATCATGATGCACGTTCAGTTTGGGGATGTGCCTCGCTCCCTTTCGGACGAGGCTGGGTGGGGGGTGGGGAACTTGGCCCTACCGCTTTGTGGGGTTAAGGTTTTTGGTTTAGTAGTCTATAGTTGGCTGCAGGATTATCCACTGTCACAGTTTTTTTATTGTTACGATTACACTTACATGACATGCATATCACCTTCTCCCGATGGCTCAGCTCGGTAACACAGATGGTCCCTCCGGCCTCTCCCTGCTGTCCTGGAACATCAGAGGCCTAAACGATAATTGTAAGCAAAGGCATATCATTCACTACCTCCTTAGGCATAGAGTAGACATCGCCTATTTACAAGAAACGCACTTGCCCATCACAGGCTCGCCCCGCTTTGCTGCCAGTTGGGGGGCGCACAGGTAGTTTGCCAATTCCAGCAACTATGCAAGGGGCACGGCCATCCTTATTCACAAAAGGGTTCCCTTTAGCTTGGGCACTGTGGTACAGGATGGTGATGGTCGTTACATCATTGTCAAGGGGTCACTCATGGGACACAAGGCGGCACTGGTTTGCGTATATGCCCCGAATATCGATTCTCCTGAATTTTTTCACTCCCTTCTCGCCCAACTATTAAAATTAGACCCTTGCTTGCTTTTACTAGGGGGAGATTTTAACCTGCTTCTTAATCCCTGCTTAGATAGCACAACCACAACCCCTGACACCAAGCCAAGAGCGCGACGAGCACTCCTAGCCCTCTGTGAGCAACTAGCACTTATAGACATCTGGCGCCAGCGCAACCCCACCCTCACCGAATATACCCATTATGCTGGTCAATATAACACATGGACGAGAATTGACTATTAGCTGGTTTCCCCGGGCATTGTCGCGTGGTTCCAGGCACTGGACACGCTCCCGAGGACGTACTCAGACCACTCTCCGGTTAGGCTCAGTATAGGGGTCCCCCGTCCCGAGGGGTCCGAGAGAGGCAGTGGCGCTTCCCAAGTCGGGCTCTCAACGATGAGCTTTTTAATGCAGAAGAGCGTGAAGCTATTGAAGACTATTTCACTATCAATACGGGATCGGTTGCTACCTGGGCAGTCCTGTGGGAGGGCTTCAAAGCGTACATTAGGGGAGTCTGCATTGCTAAACATGCGGGTGTGCTTAAAAGTCTCCGCACCACCATCTCCCGCATTGAGCGTGACCTTGCTGACCTGGATGGTGAAATTCGACACTCCACGCCCCCAGACGCGACGGGGCGACGCCTGGCCCTACTGATAGAATTCCGGGAAGCTGCGGACCGCAAAATATTGTTTTTAGGCAAATATCAGACAGCCAGACGGTACGGAGAGGGAGAGCAGCCGGGCCGGGTACTGGCACAAATGCTGAGGCCCCCTTATAGCAAAGCCTATATTACGGAGCTGCGCTCGTCTACCGACCAGACCCTCACTTCCACGGCGGAGATTCGTGATGAATTTCTGGAATACTTTAAAACCTTGTACACCACCAGAACAGGGCATGACCCCACTGCGCAAGAGGCCTACCTATCGGAAATTGGGTTGGTCTATTTGGAAAAAAGCATGCAAGACTTCCTTGCAGAACCTATTTCAGAAACCGATGTTCTCGGTGCCATTGAGACCCTCCGCTGCTCCTCCGCCCCTGGGCTGGACGGCTTCACTGGGGACTTTTATAAGGCTTACAAAGACCTATTGGCCCCGAAGCTGATTGAGGTATACGCTGAGGCCCTTGAACAACACATTCTGCCCCCGACACTTTGGGAAGCGGTCGTGATTCTCCTCCCCAAACCTGGCAAGGATCAGACACTTTACGGATTCTACAGACCTATTGAACCTAGATTACAAAATCTTAGCCAATATTATCGCTAATCGTCTATCCCAGCTGATGGAGTTTATCATCTACCCGGCGCAGTCCGGGTTCTTCCCCCACCGATCTACCTCCCTGAACCTTAGGACTCTCTTCTCGGTGCTCCACAGAATCAACCCTGCGATACCCGCCGCCGCGATCCTGTTTGACACCGAGAAGGCCTTTGACTCTCTAGAATGGCCCTTTTTCATTTCGGTTATGCGCCGCATGGGCATGCCAGCGGGCTTCATAGCCACCACGGCCTTATTATACTGCCGGCCCACTGCACTGCTCCGCCTAAACGGATCCCTATCCCGTCCCTTTTCACTTTCTCGCGGTACACGTCAGGGATGTCCCTTATCACCCCTACTGTTTATTTTGGCCATGGATCCTTTAATTCGGCATTTCCAGGAACGCCACCTGCATAGGGGCCTACAATTCAACACTGGCCCCCTGCTCGTCTCGCTATACGCCGACACCATCCTCTGCGTCAGGGACCCGCGGGTAAACCTAGATCCACTCATTAGAGAGATATTGCGCTTTGGCCGCATTTCTGGCTTAGGCATTAACTGGCGAAAATCGGTAATTTTCCCATTAACCTCCAGCACGACCCGGTGGGAGTGTGAATTCCCACTGGAGTGGTGCACGATTCTGTCAAATACCTGGGCATTCACGTCCATCTAGACACGGCCCAAATTATCCGCCTCAACTATGGGCAAGCAATCTCTACCCTGGAGTCCCAGGTGGAGAAGTGGCTGCGTCTGCCACTGTCCATTGCCGGCAGGGTCGCGATCCTTAAGATGATTGTACTCCCCAAATTTTTATACCTTTTTAATAACATCCCCATACCCCTTACTAATAGGTTCTTTTTGACACTGCGTACGCTCCTTATCCGGCTGCTATGGGGTGATAAACCGGCTCGCGTCCGCTGGCAGGTTCTTACTCTCCCGTACGATAGAGGCGGGTATGGTGTACCAGATCTTCAACTGTATTACCTTGTGGCCCAATGCTGCTATGCCTATGCATGGTTTCACCCTGACGCCAGGATCCCATACCTCCGCCCGAGGCGGACTTTGTCCTTCCCGAGCGGTTATCCACTGTGCTCCCCACAGGGGTTCCCAGAGACCCTACGGATATCCAGACCGTTTCCACTACCAGCTGGGCCTGGGACAAACTGCGACGGGTCACCGGTGCCGCTATCCTATATTCCCCTGTCCTACCTATCCCCAACGCCCGCTGGCTGCCAATCACCGGCGAAAGGTTAATACAACGCACTTTAACCAAATTTAACATCACTACACTGGGTGACCTGTACCCTGGGGGGCATATCTTTTCCTGCTTAGAGGACACCCGATTCCAGGACATCGCCTTCATGGACAGGTTCGTGTTGAGTCGAATCCACTCGGCCCTACGTGAGACGGTACCCAATTACCCTCTAGAACCAGACTCGTTTACACCCCTCACACTGGTACTTGAAAGCGTAAACGGAACCCACCTGATTTCTAAATTATATAAAGCATGCGCTGCGATGAGGCCCGTTAATGATGACAAGGTTCGCACTGCCTGGGAGGTTGACTTGGGCCGCTCCATTACAGATGACCAATGGGCTAAATGCTGCATGGTAACCAAAGAAGTCTCCCTGAACAGCAGACACAAGCTCCTCCACTTCAAATTCCTGCAGCGTATTTATATTACCCCTGCCAAAGTACACAGGTTAGACCCGACCAGGTCACATAATTGCCGCAAGTGCGCAGCACCACATGCAGATTTCGCACACCTCACATGGACCTGTCCGAAACTTAGCGACTACTGGGTAAAGGTACACAGCACGCTAGGTGCCATGATAAAGCAGACACTGATCCACATACCGGAAGTGGCTCTACTGGGATACACAGTAAACTTCCCTAAGCGCGTCAGACGTTTTGCATCCCTCAGTCTACTTCTGGCCAAAAGAGAAATTGCTTTACTATGGGGCCACAAATCCGCCCCCACCTTACAGGGTTGGCTGCACAGGCTAGCCTACTGTAATACCAACTGCGAGGTTTATGCCAGCCTCCTGCCAACGTCATCCCGCCCTACAGACATCTGGGGTGCCTACAGATCATATGTGGAATCTATGCGACAGGCCCCTCTTTCACAAGTAGAACAGGGTATTGTCCCAGAGGGCGTGGGGTAGGGACGATTCACATTTCCCAAGCACCGACATTCTGTGTTCCACTTACACCTAGATAGCTATACACCCCAAGACCTTCCCAACCCTTTGCATCAGAGGCCTAGGACTGGGACTAGCAGTTGCCTTTTTGTTGACACAGGCAACGATATACTAGATGGAGTGGCCTGAGAGACTGGACTTTCTTCCCAACGAGTTGCTGTATATTTGACAGCGCACTACTTATGTCATGTATGTTTGGTGATGATAACCAATATGTCTCTCCTTTTATTTCCATTGATGTACCATCATTGAGAGTGAAGTTTTATTCCTGCATGGCTCTGCCTATTGTCAAAATGATAAATAAAGTTTTATAAAAAAAAAAAAAAAAAGCTAGTAGAGTCAGCCTCTGGAGAAGACCTTGCTGCGGAGATGTGCCTGAAGCAAAAGGAAGTTGTTCTGCTCAAAAAGGAGAGTATTAAGCCCCATTAATAAATGAACAAAAAATAAAGAATAAATCCCAACATACTAAAGCTTGTATGGAAGATGTCTGTCAGAAGGAGCAGCCAAGAAGTCACAAGGACCTTGCTATCCAGCCATCTCACTGGCCAGGGCCAACCACAGGTTCTCTAAAAAAAAAAGTCATGAGGGTTCGCAGCAGTTCTGGTGTCCCTATACTCTTTCACAAGGAATTGCGATACCATTATGGAAGACTTCCTTGGGGAGCTTGCCATTGTCAAAGAGAATGTTCCCCTACACCAAAGGACAATTACATAATCAAAAAAAGTAAGTGACTAAGAAGTAGAAAGATCGTGGGGAGCGGAGGTGTGTCGAATATGTATGCATGTTGGGGCAAAAAGGAAAGCGGTACAGTGTGGTTGTTGAGAGCAGCAAGATGACAAGTATGCAATGAGTAAACACTTAAAGTAAGAAGATAGATCTTTCCATAACACACTTTATCAGGAAGTCCGGGAGCCTGATATTTACCATTGAGAAACCTGGTGTGGTTTATTGGGCTTTTATAGTGCATTTACTAAAATCTGATTTTGCAGTTTTACCCCGAAATCCCCACTTCGCCCCAATCATATCCCTGTAACCTGTCTTGGGAATGGGACACAAACAAGTGGGATTAAATGTGTGCAACTGAGAGAACAATTCTTTCAGATGCAGAGAAGTAATAGATTGCAGTAATCAGAAGGCTTGAACATAAGACAGATGATGAGTAACAGTGAATATATATATACTACTGTTCGATGTATCCAAGGTACTGTATTTGTTCAACAAAAGAACAAACATAATAATGTAACAGGTCTATAAAATGCACATTTCCCTGGATCTTTACCAGTTTTCAAAATCACTACCAGATAAATAGCCACTCTGCCCAGTTCAAAAAAAGAATTGCACAGACATAGGAATGGAATAAACCGAGAACTAGGTCTAAAACATTGAAGTATCTACATGGCAGTGGAGATTTGCTCAGTTTTAAGTCTGATATCGCCTTTATAACTTCTTCATTTACTATCATGCTTGTTAATGTTTCCTCAGGCGCCGTTTATTTTTTAAAACAGACATAACTACACATCTTGAAAGTTACAGTCTAAATTTTCTGAACAATGCATTTGTTAGGAAAAAAAAGTACAGAGCAGTCTTAGCTTTGTTAACTTATGATGA
Source organism: Calotriton arnoldi (assembly GCA_963921515.1). Taxonomy (NCBI): domain Eukaryota; kingdom Metazoa; phylum Chordata; class Amphibia; order Caudata; family Salamandridae; genus Calotriton; species Calotriton arnoldi. The sequence continues at coordinate 2,772,914 of CAWUFW010000455.1, read as the reverse complement.
ACTTTAGAACTCTTATCTGTTGTAAAGGTATGTAGTATTGCATTGGCTTGGCCTTCACATTACACACCTGCAGCCCATGAGATTTGTTCATGTTTGTGGTAGGACAATTTAATCTCCGACAGGGAAAATTCTGTTCTTTATGAAATGAATGTGTTCAGCTTGCCTGCAACCAAAGTCGGCTAAAGTAAAATGCAAAATGAAATAAAATGCAAAAACTGGAGGGGCGTCGCCATCCATCTTGGTCACACGGATGTGATCCGTACGAGCTCCACCACATTAGCTCAAAGAAAGGAGGTATTGGACACTACTTTCAGCTTTAATTTGTTTCCACCGACAAAGGATGATTTCGGAACCTGGGGGCGACAAGACAATAGGGGTTTGACACCCCCCCTCAATCCCCCCACCCCCCAGGAGCGGTGAGCTACATCCACACAGTGGCAGCTTTGATTGGGAGACTGCCGGCCACGAGGCCCTCAAACGGGGCTGAGAGGGGACGTTGTCGTGTCCCGCACTGATATCGACCCCACTCCTTGCCGTGAACCCTGGAGGGGCCCTCAACCTGATGCCGACAAACAAGTAAGAGCAGCACCCCCCCTCCACCTTTCCGGACTAACCACACCACAGGTTGGTATCTCACAGCACGATGTGATGCCCTTGGGAGCCCCACAGGCTCGGATGACTCTGGGGCTTGACTGACACTCTTTTCGCCCTGTCCTATGATCCTCTTGCCCACCTCTGCTCTGTCTACCGCAAGTCAAGCACTGGCAAGGCCTCTACATAAATTCAAGCCGCAGGAGGCGAGACACTCATACTGGTACTCAGACCCAACACCTCGACTTCAACATTGCAGCCATCCCAGGAGGCCCGCTGTGACAGAAGTAGACTGCATGGTGGGGAGATTGGCCCCTGGGCCAGGGACTCTGTGCAGCCCCAGGGCTTCCGGGCTACACGCAAATCCTGCACCCCCTCGGCGCAGTGCCACAGGACCTTTAATCTGAGACTCCGCAATACCCCTGCAGCCCGCGGGAGACTCAGGCAGCACTGCAGGCCATTGGTCCCCCTGCTATTGCCTCCACACTCACTGAAAAGCACAGGTGGGATCCTGAAATGCGCAGTGCTGCAGTGGACTCACACTCCGGAATGGAGGCTACATCGGGAAGCTTGCTCTCTTCTTGCTCCATGACTGGTGGAGGTGAAGGGGGAAGATGGCAAGGACCCAGTAGCTAAACCAAGCGCCATAACTTTAAATGATGACCCCATGTGGAGCACCGCTCAGGCACTGTGTTGACTAGGGCCACTGGTCTCATAGACCCCTAGTACTCCAGACTACATAGCACTTTTGGACGGGCCACTTTATGTGGGGGCACGGGGAGCCGTGGGGAGCCGTGGGCCGCTGGGGGCCTGTGGGCCTCTCTCTTCTTTTGATGGAGGATGCCTGGGCGAACGAAGACCCCTCCTGGAGGACAGCCGAGACCCTGGAAAATTAATGCACCACTTTATGGGAAACCGGGAAGTCTGCAAGGGGTTAACGTTAACGATCAACACACAAAATGGAATCCCCACTGCAAGGATGATTTTAGCAATAGCATCCTCACAATAAGGACAATGTCAACACCATCTGCAGAATTAACGGCAGGTCATGACGTCTCCTACTACTTGGGGCCTCTAACAGGGTAGGACACTGTTTTCCCTGAAACTGTTGGCATTATTTCATAAGGCACTATCCCCCGGCGGGTCCCCTCAAGTCAACCTTAATCCCGCACCTGAAGGATTTCGAAGAGCTCCCCATCCAGGCTCAACAATCCTCTGGACATTTGCTCTTCAGCCACTTTCCCTTGCTGACCCCCAAGTGCATATCTCTCTAGTTACTTGGGGCTGCCTGTAGACGGCGGCGCACCTTCCCTGCATTGAGACTGTCCATGGGAGGAAGGATCGCCTCTACTTCATAAGAAAGCGGATGCAGTGGGATCGATTGCACTAAGCTTCAGCACTGACTCCTCAGATGTAGAGGGATAGAACCTTAAAGTCCTTCCTTGCCAGACTTCTACACATAGCCGCAAAGACAATCTAAATGTCTCCCAAGAGCACTCAAGCGAATAGAGTGCTGAGTTACTTCCAACCAACAGAAGCTCAAAACTCGCATTCACCTGCATCCTCAGACAGCAAAATGGCATTAACTAAAGAGGATCTCCTCTCTTATGGAGTTTAAGAAAGAATTACGCAAAGAGCTCAAAATCGCCCTCGCTACTTCTCTGGAGGCACTCCGTACTGGTCTCACCTTCAAGTTTACGGCTCTCCAGCACGATGTGGATTCCATTGGGATGAGGACATTGGATCTTGACAGTACATGCCAGATGCTGAAACATCGAGTCGATACCCTGGAAAATTCCTCTACCCGCCTCAAAGAACAGCTCCATGCCACAATCCTGAAGTGCGAGATCTGGAAAACGCATTCCAGCAAGATAACATCCGGCTACGGATCTTGGAGGAAGGCGCAGAGGGGCCAGACCTGGAGACATTTGTAGTAGGCATGTTCTCTGAACTGTTGGGTGAGAGGCCCCAAAGTCAAGTTGGATTGATTACACAGAGTTGACCCTATGAGCCAGGGTGAGGGCTAACACCAAAGAGATGTCTTAACAAAGCTACACTCCTTCAAAGTAAAAGAAACTATTCTACAGGCCGCACTGAGTGTAGAGGAGGTGTCTTTTCAAGGATACTGCTGCAGAGTTAATATTTTTTTCACCGAGAGTGAGGGCAAAAATAGCAATTTTAGAACTGCTGGTGCTCAGCACCGGCAGGACCCGGCTCACTTAAGGCCCTGGGCCAGTCACAGACCATTTTGAGACAAGATAACATTAAATATAAATGGACATACCCGTTTGGCTTGGCCTTTACCTACCAGAACAAAGCACACCACTTCACCGACCTCCTTGATGCAGCAACCCTGTTGTGAATACAGATCCCTGAACCAGATCACACTGCCAGCGGCAGAGAGACGCCGACTTCCAGCTCCGGAACTGGCACAGATCGTGGATGGTGGTTTTCGCAACAACGGCCCCAAAGATAGGAAAAAGAGGGGCGATTGCTTGACTTAACTCCATCCGCTTATGTTAACACTCCTTTATGCTTTATCTCATTCTACTCTTTAGACCTGCATAATTCTACTGCTGCAGATTACTCATGTACACAGTATGCCCCACTTGGGGAACTGCTCTTTATGACTTTAGATATGAATATCTTGCTGTGTTAAGATACAAGGAGCACAGTACAGTGAGACTAACGCACATTCTTTATCTATGTAGTGCCCTACGATACCTTGTTTACTATTCTCTTAAGCGGGAATGAAATATGTGGTTTTTGTACATGGTCATGCATTTTCTTAAATGCGATTTGCTTAAATGTAATCCAAAAGTTGGGGAACCTGGTTCCCCCTTGTTTTCCTTTTTGTTGGCCTTTTTTAGTCCATGAGTGGGTTCTTAGTGCCTTGTGAAGTGGTGGGAGGAGGGGGTGGGAGGGTGGTGCTACCGATGAGATCACGAGCCACCTAAAAACAGGAGACCACAGGTCTCAGATTGCAATCGATCCTGTGCCAGTGCCATGGTACGGACTATGCAGACGTGGAATATTAAGGGGCTTAACTCTCCAGCCAAGAGACAAACTGTGGAAATATCTGTTAGATAAGCAACATCATATAGTGGCACTGCAGGAGACTCATCTCAAATGGAGCGATGAAGGCAGGTTGCGAAATGTTATGTTATGTTATGTTATGTTAGGTAATCTTGTATAGCGCACAGCTGCCTCAGCGAAGAGGCGTCCCGGCGCTGGTAGCAGTGTCAGAAGGAAGCTAGGGGCTAGACCAAGGGGAACAGGTAGGTTTTGATGGCCTTACGAAAGGATAGCAAGCAATCCAGGCGGCGGATCTGAATAGGGAGGGAGTTCCACAATTTAGAGGCTAGATACCGGAAGGACCGCCCCCAGCTCTGAGGCGCTTGACCCGAGGGACCTTAGCCAAAAATTGCTCAGCAGAGCGTAGCTGGCGGGTAGGTACGTAGGGGATCAGTAGATTAGCCAGAATCTCAGGGGATGAAAGCTTTAGTATTTTGAAGGTCAGGCATAGTGCTTTGAATACGATCCTTTTGGCCATGGGTAACCAATGTAGACGGCGCAATGCACCCGTCGCGGAACAAGTTCTAGGGAGCCTCAACAAGACTCGGGCGGCTGCATTCTGAACTCGCTGAAGACGGAGTCACTTCTGCCTTGTTAGCACCTAACATAAGTGAGTTGGAGTAGTCCAGTCTGGACAAAATAGTCGCCTGGACTATCAACTGGCGGGTGGGTGGATCGAAGAAACCCAACATGGGCCTCAGTCCCCGGAGTAGGCCAAAGCAGGTGCCTGCAACCTTCTTGGTGTGCTCCTGAAACCCAAGGGTGGAGTCGAACCAGGCCCCAAGATTTTTCACCGCCGACTTAGGGGTGGGGGCACAGCCCAAGGTTGCCGGCCACCAATGCGTACTCCAGAGCCCCTTATCTCTCCCCACCAACAACACTTCTGACTTATTAGCGTTGAGTTGAAGGCAATTGGTGGTCATCCAATGCGCGACCGCCGCTAGGCCGCTCCGAAATTGGGAGGCGCCCCGTGTAGGATCATCGGAGAGGGCAACCACCAGCTGCGTATCGTCAGCATACGAGACCATGGTCAAGCCATGGTCCCTTGCCACCGCAGCCAGAGGTTGAACGTACAGGTTGAACAAAACGGGGCTCAATGCCGAGCCCTGGGGGACCCCCTGCTTGATGGAATGGGCATGGGAGAGAAAGGGGGGGCAGTGACCTGGAATGTTCTGTCAGACAGGAAAGATCGAAACCAATCCAAGGCAAGGCCTACCACCCCAGCCTCCTCTAAGCGACGTAAGAGGATCCGGTGAGAGACCGTATCAAAAGCGGCGCTTAGATCGAGCAATATCAGGGCCGCGGTATGTCCCTCATCCAGAATAGTCCGCAGGTGTTCGCTCACCGCTAAGAGCGCAGTCTCGGTGCTGTGACCAGGGCGGAAGCCATTCTGGGAACGATCCAAGACACCAGTGTTGTTCAGGAAGCCAGAGAGGGTTATATTGGTGTGGGCCTCAGCAACTTTAGCAATAAAACCTACCTAATGATTTATCGCTCCTCTGCGCTCACCAAACATAATGGGGTGGCCCTTCTTTTCCACTCCTCTCTCCAATTTCAACCGCAGAGCCACAAAATAGATAAGGAGGGTAGAATATTAATGGTGAAGGGGACGATACTGGGTCTTATGTTTACTATAGCTACAGTTTATGCTCCAAATGCAGCACAAACTACTTCGTTCACTCGTTCCTTACTCTTTTAGGGGGCTTTGCTTAAGGCGACATTATACTCAAAGAGGATTTCAATCTTACTTGGAAATCACAGTTAGACAGCTCACACCCTCAACGAGTGGACGCGAGGAGCTTCATAAAAGAGCTCAAACACACAGTTCACTCGTTAGGATGAACCAATGCATGGCGCACAGTACACCGTCATATTCTGGATTATATCTTTTTTCACATTCTCATCGCTCCTACTCACGGCTGGATTGCACATTTATTAGCCAATTCCTAGAACACAATACTTTAGCAGCTGAGTTTCATCTGATCGTGAGATCAGATTATGCACCTGTGAGTCTGACACTGGAGTGGGGGGTCCCCATCCCTAAACTCCGCCGCTGGTTATTCCCTGGGTGTCTTACCAGAGACTAGCTTTTTCGGGATGAGTTACACAAAACCACTAGGGACGGGGCGTGGCCTAGCTGCAGATGGAATAAGACGTGTTTTGCTGCATCTCTGCTCCCCCGCAGCCGGCCTCTGCTAACTGTTTGACATCCGGGCTCGCTTCACTACCCGTGGGCTCCGCTGTGACCCCCAAAACACTGCAGGCTATGTTGGATGCCCGCTGCGCAGCCTAACGGATGGCCTGAAGAGTCCCGACACCCGGGACGGGACCGCTTCCACATTTGCGGCCGCCATCTCGAAGGCCGCCGACTGACGCGGCCTGCAGAGGGATAGCCCTCCACCCCTCAGTGCCCGCGGCAACACTACGTCCTGCCTCCCGTGACTCCGGAGCAGACACTGGTGGTCCTGCATCGGCGCAGTGGCCTTGGTCCGCGGTCACCTCCTCTGAGGGGGCCCGGAACACGTCACGGCTGGGGGTCCAGATTGCGCCACCATCTTGCTCTCCTCCACGAGGGGCCTGCCCTGAAGGCCTAAAGGCCACGCTTCGCTGGGCACCCTGCTGGGGCATGCTGCTGATTGAACCCGGCCGCCGGTCCTCCCCCCTACAGCCTGATCGGACGGTGAGCTGGACAGACGTGAGCACCTAGGGGGAATCACTCCTTTGAGCCTCCCTGACTGCATTGGGCCTCCTGAAGATTGGCGCCCCCACCGGAGTGCGGTGCTGAGGCGGATGTGCACGGCTTCGGGAGTGGCTCCCGGTGGCGTCGCTAAGGCTTGAGAGTTGCGGGGCCCCTACCTTGCTGCCCCTGTCCCTCCCTTTGCCGTTGGCCCTCGCTGGGCTTGCTGATCCGTCCAGGTATCCAGATGTCGGTGGAGGCCCCACCTGGCGGTCCTGGCTGCTGCCCCTAGACGTGGACGTTCTGGCTGGGTGTTGATATCCTGCTTCGCATCGGCTGCTTGGCAGATGGGGACCATCCAAGGAGACAGAGGTAAGGGGTGGTCAGCTGCAAGGCCGCAAATCGGGCTCCTTCTCCCCGCTCCCCCAACTCTAACTGTGCTGCTTGGGACTTCCTTGCGGGGGTCAGTTTCTTGCTCACTTGGCCTTCCCGGTGTGCTCTTGCTGCCACTGTACCTGGGCTAGAGCCCTCCCTTCTCTCTACCGGCAACCCCTGGATTGGCGGACCCAGAGGACTGTTGCGGCCTGGGGGCCCATCGGAGGACACCCTCTCCTTGCTTCCATTGGGGCTCTGGCCTGGGCGGGAGCGTTAAGCCCTGCCCGTCTCGCTCACCGACAGATCCATTGGGGAGGGGACGGAGTACCCTTAACTAACATGATACCCTTAGCACCTGGGATCTTTTCTGGCTCCCCCCTACACCTGGGTCCTTTCCCCTACAAGGAGGCATGTCTCCCGGAGACTACAGGGGTCCCTGTGGCCCCTTCATCACCTGAGGAAAATCTCTCTAGACCAAGAGCTCTGGGCAGGGTTATCGGTGACTTTCTCTTGGGGCCTTCTCTCCCCCAGCGCCTACCAGCAATCTTCGAGGGCCCCCACTGAGTGGACGCTGCTATCCTCCTGGACCCGCCCGGCCCGACCTGACATCGTGGCATTGCGCACTCTTACCTGCTCATCAGGCCCACTCTGCCCCACATTGGTGAACTCCAACTTCTGGCTTGTGCACCCGGAGACCCCCTTCTGGCCATGCCACTTACCAAGGGTGGCAGAGACACCTTCCCCGCCCAGGACAAAGACAATCCTGTAGCCTCATTTTGGCTTAAGTCCAACCCTCCTACGCCTGCCATTACAGACCACTCGGTGGCAATGGCCGCTGGCGATTCCGCGTTGGTCCCCCTCACACAGGCCTACATGAACGCCTTCTTGCATAAGATCAAAATAGAAATTGGATTCCTTAAAACAGAGTTTAAAGCCTACATTCACAAACTTCGGTGGGACGTCGCGGAGATTGGGGGCCTGGTTGATGATCTTGAACACTCAGCAGATGCCCGATCGGAAGACCATGAGAACCTTTGGCGTAGAATGACAGCACTGGAAGATCAGCACATCTACCTTCAACTGAAGCAGGAGGACTTAGAAAATAGGAGTAGACTAAACAACATCCATATTAGAGGGGTCCCCCGTGGAGCAGAGGGGTCAGACATCATGACCTTCACAGCTGACCTTCTCCAGTCAATTAGGGGCGATGAGGATGCCTCCCCTCTGTCGCTGGACAGGTCCCATTGGGTTGCTTCGGCCCGGGGCAGCCCAGATTTCACTCCTGATATACTTACGGGAGTCCACTTCTTAACTGAAAAGGAATCCATCCTACAGAAGATGGGGTGTGCAATGGATCTTGTCTAAACGGCTATCCTATCCAGATTTTTCAAGACATTGCCCCAGTAACACTCCGCAGGCGCAGAGCTTCCAAGCCGGTCACTGATAAACTCCGTGACATCAACATCAAATATCAAAGGGGCCATCCCTTTGCCCTGATTTTCACTTGGAAAGGCAAACGTCTTGCGAGATGCAAAACAACTTCTGCATCTCCCGAAATCGCCTAGAGACACCAGCACCCCTCCTCAGGCCTCCCCCAGAGTCTCTATAAGGCCTGAATGGTCTACGGTGCCTCCCCCTAAACACAGAGCCCGCATTAAAGAGCAAGCATCCTCTCAAGCTAAACAGAACATTATCCAACATCTCCGTACCATGAACGAGTCTCACTCACCAGCTCGATCCCCAACGGCCTCTGAGTAGCGGACGCTTCACACCATCATGGATTGGATCAGGCATTGCTTTGCTCCCCCATCTAGCTGTAGGGTCAACCTGGCCTTGGCAGGAACTCACCCAATGGGCGTGACACCCTCCAGAGCCCGCCGACTTCAACCCAGTTTCTTTCTGCCGGGTCCTTCCCGCATTGGGCCACCCCTCCGTAAATAAAGACTTGCTGGCATGCCTCCCAGTTTGCTCTAGTGGACCCGCGGATGGGGCTCCTCACCTGCCGTTGGATCACTGCTGCGGGGCGCGGAGGTCAGCTCATTGGTACCACCTCCTCCCTCGCCCCCGACGTTCACTTTGCTCCTTTGAAGAGCGACTTCTTCAGAATTGCCCTGGTCTTGACATATGGGCTGTTCCAGGACGTTACTAGAATTTACATGCCCTGTTGGCCACCATGTGTTTATGTCACCATACCCCATCCCTCCCACCCAGTCTCCTTCCCTGGGGAGGGTTAGACTGGACAATGGGGGGCTCCCAAGTGACCGCCTCTACCTATCCTACACCAGGGGAATTCCCTGCCCGCTGCGACATAGGCTGCACCCCCTGCACGCGGCCACCTGTGCCCCCACTGCACTCCCTTCTCAACGCTGCGAACTTCCTCCGATCTCAGCTGCCTACATACCAGAACCCTACATTCTGTTTCCTATTATGATAACAAAAGTCACTCAATATCCCTGCCCCGGGATCGCACTTGACCCTTTTACCCTCTAGTATGGCTTCTCACGTTAAATTCCTCTCTCTCAACGATAAAGGGCTTAACACCTGCTCATACAAGACCCTGATAATTTTCTTACAAGAAACCCATCTCTTATACTCCGATACGCCTTGTATGGCCCACCCTAAATGTCCATTTCAATTCTGTGCATCCTCTCCATCCAAAACGGCAGGGTTCGCAATTCTATGTAAACCTAGATTCGGTTCCGCGGGTGGTGCAGGACAGTTAGGGCCGCTATCTGAAGGTTCGAGTACAACTCGATGCACAGCCCTTACCTCTACTCAATGTCTACACGCCAACCCAATCACAGGACATTTTTTTGAGATCTCTTCTGAAGGAGCAGCTGACACGAGCTGAGGGGCATATGCTCCTTGGAGGGGACTTTACCCTGGTTTGGGACCCAGACATGGATCGTAGCGCAACTTCCTACCAGGGTACGGGGGCAAGGTCTGCTGCCCTAAGGAGGGACCTTACAGATTTGGGACTCAGATGCCTGGCGCTACAAATTCCCAGACGACCGGGACTACTCCTTTTTCTCACATGTCCACCGCTCATACTCGCGTAGACTACTTTTTTCTCTCCCTCTCCCTGGCGCGGTCCCTGGAGTCGGCTGACATCTCGGACATTTCCATCTCGTACCATACCCATCTTCCGGTGGTCCTGCGGTGTCGAGGTGGAGGCCACGGCTCCTCCCCTTGTTGGAGGCTCCCACCCCACATTCTGTGAGACCCGGTTGATATCTCTGAGATACAGCGGGAGATTACAGCTTTTTTTTTTTTTTTTAACAAATGCACTTCCCAAAACCCCGAGTACACCATCTGGGATGCCTTCAAGGCAACCATTCGTGGGGGTCATAACCTCCATAATCATCACCCGATTCCGGGAAGGCCACCTGGCTGAAACAGGCCTGGCGGATGACATTAAGGCACTAGAGCGGTTGGACCACACGGCACCCTCCGGGCGGCATAAGAAACACCTGGCCTTACTCCGGGGGCAACTGAGGGTTCACCAGACAAATAAAGCGGATCACTCGTAACACTAAAACTGAAAACCTACGACATGGAAGAAAAGGTGGGATCAAGCTTGGCCCGCCGTCTCCGCGCCCACTCAGCTAGAGCCCACATCTCAAAGATTAAAAAAGCAGATGGTACTTGGGCAACATCCGAGCATGACAAGGAACAGACATTCTGTACCTTCTACGCGTCTCTCTATGCTGAAGACTCCCACTCTCCAGAGGGCATCTCCTCCTTCCTTGCCACATACCCCTGGGAACCCCTTGACACTCTCATGCCCAACTGCTTGATGACCCAATCACACTGGACGAAATTCGCAGGGTGCTGAAACACCTCCCAGCCAGGAAAACCCCTGGTCCTGAAGGCCTGCCCGTCTCATTCTATCGCATCTTCCTCCCTCAGTTTCAGGACCAACTCCTACACCTCTTCAACACATTCTCTGAAATCTCGGCCTTACCCCCACGATGTCGGAGGCTGAGATGCTTCTCATCCCTAAGCCAGGAAAGGACCCTCGTCTATGCGCGTCATACCGACCTATCGCCTTGCTCAATACGAATGCCAAGATCTACACTAAGATACTAGCAAACCACCTTGAGCCATCCTCCCCGGGCTGGTAGACACTGACCAGGCTGAATTCGTACACCATCGCCAGGAAGCAGATAACATCCGTCGAGTGGCCCATCTCATCGAGAAGGTCCAACGCAGAGACATCCCGGCCTGTCTGGTATCCCTGGATGTGGATAAAGCCTTTGAACGGGTTTGACTTGCGCTTCCTGCGTGCAGTGTTACAAACAATTGGCCTAGGCCCGGCAATGATCTCTAGGCTCATTGCCTCCTATGCTGCCCCACAGCGCGGATTCGTGTCAATGGTCATCTTTCTCCGTCTATTCCTATACAAAGGGGCACTAGGCAAGGCTGCCTGCTCTCTCCCTTTCTCTTCGCCTTGGCGGTCGAACCCCTTGCCATAGCCATACGTCAGTCAGCAGATATCACCGGCATCCCCTTCAAAAGGTCATGAGCACAAAGTAGCCTTGTTCGCGGACAATCTCTTACTATCATTAACCGCCCCTAGCACCTCCCTACAGGCATTAGCTGCTCTCCTTGGTTCCTTTGGGAAAGGCCTTGGGCTTTAAAATCAATATGGCCAAATCCCAGGATCTAAATTTAACTTTCTCCGCCCCGGAGGTACTTCACCTCCAGACCCTCGTCCCACTACACTGGGCCACTCACCCGATCCGTTATCTGGGTCTAAACTTGACCCCCTCCCTGTCCTCTTGGTCCCCGGCCAACTGGCCATCCGGTAGGCGGGATGTTTTAGAAGATCTACGTTGTTGGAAAAAGCATCCGAAATCTTGACTTGGTCACTGCGGTCAAGATGTTCATTCTACCAAAAGTACTGTACTTATTCCAAACCCTGCCCACACCCATCCCCCAAGTAGATATCCAACAACTCCAACGCAAATTGAACTCTCATCTGGGGGAGGGGACAACCGAGATTCTCCAACAAGTTACACATGATGCCCTGGGACCGTGGGGGTTTAACCTGCCCCAACCTTCTTGAGTACTACTACTGGGCGTCTCACCTTCACTACATATCGGGGTGGGTCATCCTTGAAAGTGAAAAACACTGGTTCCATATGGACTGCGCTGTTGTCTGTAGACCCCTCTGGGACCCAGCCTGGCTTCCCAGATTAGCTCGGCACGTAGCGCTTTCACAGCCATTCCAACGAAGACGGTCCTCGACATCTGGGACAAGATAGTGATTCCTAGGGGCCTCACTTCCTTTCCCCAGTGGCTCGTAATCCTAACTTCCCTCCAGCCTTGCAACCACATTCATTTCCAACATGGGGGGGGGCGGGGGGTGGCGAATGCCTCACGATTCAGGATCTATTTGATGGGGACACTCTTAAAACCTTTGAGCAATGTAAGAAAGCCTTCCACCTTACCGACACATCCAGGCTACAGTACTACCAGCCCTGACACTGGTTGCTCACGCCAACTTACATATAGGGGGCAACTAGACCGCTCATCTCCTTTGAGGCCATGGTACGCGCATTTGATGTGACCCGGGGCTTGATCTCCCGCACATACCAGGTCTTACAGCACTCCTCTCCCATACATATCAAAGCCAGTGGTCTGTAGATTTAGGGGAGAACACCCCACCAGAAAGTTGGGAACAACTTTGGCATGACATTTCAAAAATTTACAGGAGCATTCCCCAGCACGAATCTGCCTACAAACTCATGACGTGTTGGTACTACACCCTATCGCTGTTACAAAAAATGCTCCCAGCCATCTCACCCCTCTTTCGGCGATCCCAGTCAGCAGTGGGTGATTTTCTCCATATCTGGTGGTCCTGCCCAATGCTGACCATGTTTTGGAAGGAAGTCCTGAGCCATATCCAAGACACTGTAGGTTTTCCTGTGCCAAGCTCCCCCACAGTGACTCTACTGGACATCCGTCCTCAAGCGCTTGCAGCCATGACCCACTCTAATTGGCGCCTTATTGCACACATGCTAGGAGCGGCTAAGCAGACCATTACCCTCCACCCCTCCCACCTCTGCATGGTTCCTGCGTCTCTGGCACATTATGGCAATGGAGCTTTTGACGTCCCTGATAATGCATACCGAAACCAAATTCACGCACACCTGGCAGCCACTGATTGACCACTTTTCCAAACTAGAACACTCCCACAGTGCCCCCCCCCCTCCAGACTATGGGCTCTCCAACTCTTTGAGGAACTTCACTCCCTCTAGCCCTCACACAAGAGTTGTCCGACACTATCCAGGGCTCCCCTCCTTCCCCCCCCCCCCAACATTCTCTCCCGCCCCTGCCCCCCACTTTCCCCGTTGTGATATTTTGTCACCCACAAGGCTTTATTCTCACCTATCGCTGAGGACAAGTTTATGTACTCCTCTATATACTGAGACTCAGATAGATAGATAGATAGATAGATAGATAGATAGATAGATAGATAGATAGATAGATAGATAGATAGATATATATACGCCTTGAGATGCATTGCATTTGTCAAACGTTCATGCCATATCTAATGTATGAGGCCTCACAGTCTCTCAGTAACATTCAATTGTCCTATGCTTTGTATGGTGACAACTGTTTGTCTCTTTCATTTTCAATAAACAGATTTGACAACAAAAAAAACATTAGGGACTACTTTCACAAGAATAAACCCCAAGACGCTAACCTGTCTACTAAGTGGGATGAATTTAAGGCGATCATCAGGTATAAATGCATCTCCCTCATGTCAACACTTACTACACAAAAAAAACAGAGACAGATTAGCACTGGAAGCGGAGCTCCGAATGGCTATGGGGCTCCGAATCCATAAAGAGATCCCCACTCTCACGCACCAAAGGAAAACTATTGCCCTGAAAGGGAAATTGGATGCAATTTATACAAACAGAGCTGAATTCACCTTACTATGCTCAAACACAGGACATATGACAGTGAAAATAAAGTGGCCACTCATTTGGCACGCCAATTGCGAATCAAACATGAAAGACTATATCAGTCATATTCGCAGAGAGACAGGAGACACAGTTACATCTGAACACGATAAAGCACACGCCTTCCAAGATTTTTATAAAACTCTACATACCTTCGAGACTCCAAGTGGAGAGGCCTAACTAGATTACCTAGAAGGAGTGACCTTACCTCCAAGTACCCACAGACCAGAATGAGAAATTAGGAAGCCAGATTGAGGAGGATGAAGTTCGGGAGGCTATTGCGTCTCTAAAACAGCACAAATACCCGGGCCCCCGATGGGTTTACAGCATATTTTTATAAAACCTTCAGTGCTGAATTAACTTCACACTTTACACTCTTATTTAATCACATGGCTTCCATTAAAGAAGTAATCCCCACTATGAGTGAAGCACTAATCTCGGTTATTCCTAAACCAGGCAAAGACCCACAATTTTGTGCCTCTTACATGCCTATAGCCCTGCTCAATTTGAATGTAAAACTTTATGCTAAGATCTTAGCCACCTGATTAGAGGGTATTCTCCCTGATCTGGTTCACCCAGATCAATCAGGGTTCATTCAAGCGAGGCAAATTCATGACAATCTAAGGAGCGTGGTCACCTGGTCGAGAAAACAGATTCCTGCTATTCTTGTAGCACTCGACGCTGAAAAGGCTTTAGACCGGGTGGACTGGCCCTTCCAAATCCACCCTCTCCGTAAGTTTAGCATTCCTAACTTCATAGCCATGGTCCAGGCAAACTATGCAAACCCCTCCACCAAAGGGTACTAATATTAATTCCACATCTTTGTAACCTGCACCACACATCATCCAAGTCCTACAAAATATTACTAAGAACAAGTATTTGTGTACTTTTCATTTAAAAAGATGCATCATTGCGCTCTGAGATAACCAACACTTCCAGTATGTCAGCACCATTAGTGTTTTCAACTATTCCAAATGGCTGGAATGCAGGAAGCATTTTTAATCAAATAAATGAATCGACCACTTCAGGAGACTGGAACAAGTCCTTTTAATGGCAACCACCAGAGGACACGGGCAGACAACCGGTAACATACACGGTCACCAGTACACTCCGCCCGGAGTTCTGATGATGCACCTAACATTCTCATAGGTGCATCATCACTACTTAAAGAGATAATTACAACACATCTTCCCTTCACAGAACAGCAAAGGAAAGGAAGAAGAAGAAGGAAAAGAAATAACAACAATTGATGGCAAGTAAAACAAAAGGTAAAAATACAAAAGGTGAATAAAAGTGCTGTAGTTAAAATGAACAGAATGAAGCATGAGACTTCAATATGGTTACACATGAGATCACAGCATAGTAACATCCTGAACATCAGGTTAAAATATAATCATTGAAGTAAGAAGGAGACTTCCTCCTCCTTTTCTCCAAAGGGAGATGTTCAGAATGAGTTTCAACCTGAGATTAATCATGTACAATCGGACTCTTCTTAGAGCTAACAGAGTCACGAGCTATAGTGTAATTCCTGGATTCCCCACTTTTGCACTTTGCCAGTCTAGACATACTCAAAACATCAGCACCGTCTAACATTACAACAATTTTCATTATACCCACCCACCCTCTAACCTTAAAATGTAATTGTTCCTATATCTCTCACTTAATGCAATTTTGTTTTCTTGGTAGAGAAATAAAGGAAGCCACAGAGTAAATCCCAAGATATGCAGCTTAACTGAAATTTCTTGGGGCCAAAAAATAAACGTGCTATTTGAATGTCCTTAGGGTCATTTTCCAGTCACTTTGCAAAACAGTCGGGGCAGAACTTCCATATGTCAATAATCTCGTTGTGAGCTCCTGTGCAGGCCTTTAATCTAGAACAATTTTCAATATTCTCATATCTGTCAATTCCATACTGCGATTGTAAGCATTGGTCATTATTTCTTAATGCGTGCCATCCTGCTATGTATGTATCCAAATAACTGTATTCTTCAGGATCTTATATTTTCAGACATTTAATCTAGAGATTGTCTCTCCTTAAAAATCACTGTGCCCTAGTTAATTTAAACTAACCAGGTTCTTTACAAGCACATTCTTAGTCAGGGACACTCCCATCATCGGATTCCTTTTCAAGTCCCGCCAAGAAGCAAAAGCTGTTTGCGATCCACTTTTATTGGTGCCAAAAAAGGAACACCAGTCACAAGGTTTTCCACTGTTTTACAGGATGACATGCACCCATACACCTGGATGGTGATCCACATTTCTAGTGTAAATTGAGCATACAAGTAGGTTAAGGCCCCGGACAATTGTGTGTGATCTGTAATCTTGCTGCTGCGTTGAAGATTACTCTCACCTAACCATTCCACCAGCCAATATTTTCCTCCATGTACTGTTCTGTGGGTATATGCTGAAGGTTTTTTACGTTTAATTACACGTTAATGGTCCTTTGCACTAACCGATCAGGGGCAGTTTTGCTGTCCGCAACCTGTTTTATCTGTAATTCAACTGATTGGCATTAGTGATTTTAGCTTGGCTGCCAGTCCAAAGGCCCTTTGCAGACTGAAGTTCTTCCTTCCTGGTGTTATTAACGTACACACTAATTGTGATCATTCTCTGTGCCCTGAAACCCAGCCATCAGGTTCATGATCAAACTCTTCTCAATCCTTCAACACCCTAAACACAGACTACAGCTCCGCAAAAAGGGACACAATGGAGCATATCACTGCACAGCACAGTTCACCCCTCTTTCACTTCCAATTTGATGAGCAAGCCACTAATGGATCGCGGACATCCTAGCTGTTTCCTACAGATCCTGTGAAAGCCCAGATATTCTCACCTAATTTGGTGCTTCTCCCTTTCCTTTCACATTCCAACACTCATTCAGTAGGCTCATCAGCTGTAGCGGTCAAATACCCAGGCCTCTAACCAGCAGGCTTGTACTACAAAGCACAGCTATACGTGTCTGCTCAAACCTACCGCTTCTTCTTTGACTTGGCTATCCACCCAGAAGAGGAGTGTTTCATTATTCAAGGATAACATGTTGGGGCCTCTGTTATTATTACAACACTGGGGTTCAGTCTCACTTGAATAGCTACAGCAAGAGCTCCAGAACTTGGCATCCATCTTGAAAGCCTTGCAAGCCTTACACCTCCTCATCACCTCACGCCAATTATCTTTTTCAAAGAATTTATGTTTCTGAAATTTTAACAAATATCCATCACAGATATTACTGGAGAGGAACGCTGGCACAAGGGCGAAAAAGTAAACCTGTGGTAAACATTTGCGAAAATCCTCTTGTTAGAGCTATCAAATATGATTTTTTTCAAATAGAGAAAGCCAGACACACAAATACTCTAAGTTCTTGTGGAAGTAGCTAGATTTCATGAACAAATGATTCATCCATTTTATAAGTTGTACGTCATTTTGAAGTTCATGTTAGGGGAGAGGGTGTGGATGTAACTGCCTGAGCTGCCGACTTTAGAGCTGCGAGAACCAGGTACGAGTCTCGACGTCGGCTGAACATTCTGTGGTTTTGGGCAAATCACTTAATCTCCCTGTGCCTACAATTCAGCGCCTCGAGACTCTCAAGGGTGATTTGCCGCGCTTTACAAATCCTGGATTTATTTATTATGTTAATACATTGCTCTTTTTCTCTACGTCTGTGGAGAGAATGAGACTGTGTACGTGCTGCTAATGACATGCAAACATCAGAAGCAGGATGTTTTTAGCTTTTGGGTCGTCTCGGAATGTGCTTGCAAGCAGTTTCGGTGCACCCTGGGTACCGCCTGATTATTGCCGGACCACAATGATTTATTGTTTTCCAACTGTCTTCAGTGTAATGTTCTCCTACGTGACTCAAAATGTATGCAAAGCTGCGGATTGTAACCTCCAGCAGAACAGCGCAGTTGGTTACTGGCTATTCTCACTCGAGCTAAAGCGAATAAACTTTGCTTCCTGACAGCTTACAACTGCATTTGTTTGTGCTTTATTTAGAATGAGAAGTTTGCTTTAACAAATGGTGCCGAAACCCGGTATTCACCAAGTTGGAGCCCAGTTGCAGTAACTGCCACAGTTGGTGGGCCAGGAGATCCTGACTGCTCCAAAGCTTACATTTGCAGAGGGGAGCTCGGTTTCCTGCAGTCGCAGTCCATGGAAGCTCCAGTGACGACACATGACCCGCTTGGCTGAATCCCAACGACCCAGGCCTGTGTTGCCATGACACTGTAAAATACATTTGCCACCGAACAGGTAAAGAGACGTTGAGTTTAAAATTTTGGGTGGTTCAAGTCCCCCTTGGGTGGTTTTTTGCGGGTGATTCAAGTCCCCTGCCGGGACTGAAGCCTCATATATCATTACAGCTGGTTTGAGTCCCCTGTCTTGTTCTATCAGTATTCATTTTGTTACCATGGTTTGATGGGTTAATGAAAATTGTGTCTATATAGGAACTTGTTGTCACAAGAAGTATTAAGAAGTGGCACAGTCCACAATTCTACCCAGCAGTCTGGGTGGTATGTAATGAAGAAAAAGGGTCTCCAGGCAGGCCTCTTTCTAAAACAGTGGCATGAATATACTAAAGACAATCCAGATATACAATTGCCAGAAACAGGATCCTTTGACAAAGTGAAGTTTGGTTATTTGCAACATAGGTTTAATAACTAGGGAAAGATTTGATTGTTACAATTTGAGCCCTTACATTGTTGGCATGAATATGCACGGGCCAGAAACAACGGGGTCCCCTACGAGGCAACAGAAAGGGGAAAAGCCTGAGCCTACAAAAAGAAAAACAAAGAAAAACAGGTAGCGATAGGACAAGAAGCAGAAATGTCGGCTCATACAGCTTTTATTCATAAACCCATGGATCATACATCAGCTGTCCCCTCAGCTCCCACAGGTGACGAGGACCTCCTGATAGAACATATACTAACTAATAGTCCCCGACCTCCTCCTTATACCCCTGCAGGATCAGTGCAACAGCAAGAACAACATCTTTATCATACTGCCCCGACCTTAGAAGCTGCACCCACTGAACAACGATTATTGGAAGTAGAAGGAGATGGCGATGAAACAAGAAGACTTCGATCAGATACTCAGATGACCAAAGAAGAACAGGAAAGGGTAGAACACATTTATCATGCCGTAATGTAAGAGGGTTCAAAGGCCTATGATAATAGTTTCCCCCAATTTGAACTTTAGGATGAAGCACCACCTACTACAAATGGTGTTTGGACAAATATAATTTATGAGTAAGGAGTGGTCTATAGCTTACCAGACCCTAACCCCCCCGCCCCCAAGTCAGGGATACCCTCAATTTTCCAACTCCAAAATGCTAAAGACAATGAGGATCGTTTAAAAGATACTCATTTACCCCTCTCAAATGGCCAATTACCAAATTGGTAGACAAGATATTGGATCAAACAGATGAATGCGAGCGCCATGCCCAGGTCACATGCTGAACTCACTCACTTTGACATTCAGTACCCCGGCACACAAGAAAACACGGAGGAATGGTATTCCCAGACAGAACGCACATTGAGGGTCACTCCCATGACATTAGATGATATTGAACAGATGTTTAGTTTTATTTTACTTGCTGATTTATGGTCAATATCAAGGAAGGAAGATAGCGCAAAATCTGAGATACATTGGAACTCTTTGGTACAGAGAGAAAAGGACAGGAAGGTTGGGACTGAACCCCAGGGGGATAATCAGAAATTAGCTGGTTGCTTAGAGAAGAATAGAAATGATTGTGTCCCGCAAAAAGATGGATTGGCATAGCCTTAAACCAAGCAAACAAGAGCCTGAAGAGAAGGGGTCAGCCTGTGTTTTTTAGTATGCAGAAGGCTTTCACGACACATAGCGGGATAGCGATGGACATGGAAAGTGTACAGTTCGCCTTGAGTTGCTGTTTTATGAATGGCTTAAGGGGCTGATATAGGGTGGCCATACAGACTTATGAACCTACATAGGGACATAAGACTTAAGCAGAGGTGCTGATCCTGGCTCAGCATTATGAGAAATTAGAACAGGAGGATGATAAGATGAAGAAGAATATTCATAGGGAGTTAAAACAAAGTACTAATACAACAGACACAACAATATCAAAATAGGGTAAGAGAAAGAGGGAGGGGGGTTCAGATGAGGACCAATTCAGCCCCTCCCTGACTAGGAAACACGTTTCCTCCAGGCACATGCTAAAAACTGTGGCAGCCCTGACCACTGGGTTTGAGAATGACCACACCCCCGCACACAGAGAGGGAGAGGTAGCAGTAGGGGTAGATCCGAACCTCAGTTTTCCGGTCATATGCAACAAGGGGAAAATGGCCCTAGGCAGAATAATAATTACTTCTACACTGTGTGACAACCACAAGCCCAAATGACTGTGGTGACTGTGCATGAAATACCACACTACGACGATTAATATGGGGAAGATGAGGAGTAGGGAGGCCAGAGAGGGTTGGTGAATAGAAGCGTGTTGCCCCTAGATTTAAGCAGCCCATATATGATGGGGACAGTAGAGAACAGACCCCGTTAAATTTATACTAGACACAGGGGCCTCTAACTCTTCACTGACTAAACTGACCTTGACCCAGGTCCCACTCTCCGGGAAAGCAAACGTGTCTATGGGGTTTATCAATGTGCCAGGCACCAGTCCGGTCTCTCAACCCTTGCGCTATACGATTGGTCCAATAACAGACAAACATGAATTTGTAATCTCAGACAAGTGTGCCTTTAACCTTTTAAGACTGGACCTGTTGATGAAACGCAATGCGGTCATCAGGTCAGGCCTCGAAAAATCATAAAAATGTTATTAGACCTGCAAGTCTAGTGACTTAAATAATCTATTCTACCTAATTATAATGCTCTTGACTCCATAAACTGGTTTCAAGTTATGCAATCCTGGTCAAATATTTTAATTCACTGAGCCGCCATTTCATTCTTTTTCACATATGAGAGAACCTTCAAATACGTGAGTTCAGCATATCTGCTGTACATAAATCACTGTTGTTGATCGCAATGGTAGGCTGAATAGGGGTTGGAAAACGTGGGATCCTGCTAACTGATGTATATTCCATCACATCCAGTGTATGCATCGTATTGTCTTATGTCTGAAGCATATGTTCAATAAAAAGAATTTATGTTTGCTTTAATAGACTAAACTTTAGCTCCATATTTAATAAAAAATTTAGCCAAATATAGGATACACATTACTGTTGATTTGCCCCTTAGTTCATTAACAACATTGTCATCAGGGCGGGGGGAGGAATGTTTCTTAAATCAGGTTTAAAAACAATCACTTTCAATAAATACTTACTGAACGAATGAAGTGGTAGCACACTCATTTGCAATTAGCAGATTTTCCATTGAAACAACATTTACTACTCACATGCTACCTACTGATAAAACTATATAGTGAACAAACAATGTTTAGAAATTGAGTTTCTGAAAATATTTGCCACCTGCATATCACCAAGTAAAGTGTTCTGATTTATTTTGCTCCTATTAAAATCTTTCTTTGCATCACACTTCTGAATTACAAAAAAAAAATGTGCTTTTGTAATTCCTGATATATTCTGAAATATTTGTATTATTAATTCACAAGCTGTTTAAATGTTGTGTGTTAGAAGAAAAACTGACATCTTACAGCCTTTTGTTTCACAATGATCGTCAGAGAGATCACTTGACAAAAACCTCAAAGAATAATAAGAGAAAGAAAAGTAAACACCATTTTCCAGGATAAGATAAGCATCAATTAGTGATCCGACCTCTGTCCTTGAACAGACAGCAAATGTGTCAAGCTAAAAACAAGATTTAAAGGCATCTTTATTGCTCTTCATTTTCAGAATGAACAGAACACCTGTTCCTTTCCAGTTTAAGTTCACTTGCCATAACAGACGAGTAGGACCTATAAATATCTCGACCTGATAAAATCTGACTCACCATGGCAAATAGATTTATTGAGGCCTGCAGGTATACAGCAGATGGAATTCATTTGGAATGTGACTCAATATGACCATGAAGACTAGATCTGTTATGCAGAATATTGAACATCCCTTTTGAGTACATTAAGGAAATAGACATCAGAACTTGGACCACGTACATCAACGACATAGCAAGAAAGAGTATAGATCTCGTACACATTAAAGTCAAAGACAACACTAGCCCAGGATACCCCAATTCAGAATATCACAGAAGGGTTTGAAGGGATTGCAGAAGATAGTCGGGGATTTAGTAAAAGAGGACATAGTGAAAGAAATATCATGGAGCCCTTGTAACAGCCCCATACTCCCGGTCTTGAAAAAGGGGAACAGTAAGAAGAAAGGGGGTTCTTGGAGGTTCGTAGTTGACCTGAGAGAGATTAACAAGATAGTGGTATCCCAGTTCTCTGGTGTGCCTAATATTATTAATATACTATCTACGTTACCCAGAGAAGTCCTATTTTTCTGTGATAGTTTCAAAGAACGCTTTCTTCTCTATCTCACTTCATGAAGACGGCATGTATCTCTTGACCTTCAATCTGGGGGGGTTGCTCCTTTCGTTTTAAAAGGAATCCCCAGGGCTACACTGAAAGTCCCTCAATATATAAACAGACATTAAAAAAGGAATTGAATGGGTTCCAGTTCAGCCCTGGTGTGATTTTGATACAGTATATAGACGACTTATTGTTGGCCAGAGAGGATAAAGACACATGCGCAACAAATGCTGTCAGACTGTTGAATTTCTTAGCTACTCATGATCATGAAGCTTCCCCAGACAGAATAGTTTGCTCAAACTGAGGTGGTATATCTGGGTCACCTCTTGTCGAAAGGCCAGCGGCACTTGGACCCTAAAAGGCTGCAGGTCTTCCCTGCGATACCTCAGTCCATCACCCAGCAGCAGGTGCATGCCTTTTTGGGCATGGCCAGCTATTGTCGACACTGGATACCTAATTTCTCTTTAATTGCAAAATCTTTGTTAAGATTGACAAGAATAGACATTCAGGAGCCCCTCCCTTAGAATGAGAAGCATGTTGCTAGTTTCCGGACTCTGAAGGACATATTGTGGGGTGCACCGGCTTTGGGTTTGCTGGACTATGAAAAAGACTTTCACCAGTTTGTACACAAAAAGAATGGTTGTGCGTTGTCTGTCTCACCCAACAGCAGGGTGATCACAAGTGCCCTTGTGCCTATTTTTCTGCAACACTAGACACAGTAGCTCAGGCCCTTCCCCCGTGTCTATGGGCGATCGCAGTAGCTGCAGTCTCCCTTCAACAAGCTGAGACTTTGGTTATGGGACATACTGTAAACGTCTATGTACCTCATCCTGTGGATTTATTGCTGAATAGGACAAAGACGCAACATCTTACCAATGCTCGACTCACTCTTTATGAATGGTCTTTTTAGCCCACATGTAACTTTACACCGATATAAGACTTAATCCTGCTACCTCGTTGCCTGTAGTGTGCAATGTTTAGTGTGATGGAATAGATGAGGTGCATGACTGAGTGTTACAGACAGAAGAGCAAACAAAGGGTTAGATTGACTTATCAGATGTACCTTTGGTAGACCGGGATGGAGATCTGTGTGGATGGGTCCAGTTTTAAATTGCTGAATGGCAGCACTATGGCAGCATATGAGATCACTACGCTCAATGCAGTGGTAGAGACATGCAAGATACCCGAGAACTCTGCCCAGGCAGTGGAGCTGGTAACACTAGGCACAGCCTGTGAACTGGCTTTGGGGAAAAGGGTGAACATTTATACGGAGAGTCAATATGCCTTGGGTATCACACAAAATGTTGGTAGATTATGGGCTGAAAGTGGGTTTATTACTTCACAAGGCTCTAAAATACAACATGGGGTGTTGATCACAAGATTACTAAACGCACTGTCCTTACCTGCAAAAGTGTCGGTGGTACAATGT
Organism: Calotriton arnoldi; assembly: GCA_963921515.1. Lineage (NCBI taxonomy): Eukaryota > Metazoa > Chordata > Amphibia > Caudata > Salamandridae > Calotriton > Calotriton arnoldi. The sequence continues at coordinate 2,749,326 of CAWUFW010000455.1, read as the reverse complement.
AGTGCTGATAAGAAAATAACTGATGATGTGGGGAAAGGGAATGATTTTGGAGATGAAACAGCCAAGAGGACAGCCTCCCCCTCCGCCCTCAAGTATGTAGCCCACTCTGACCCTAACATGGCAAAGAGGCTGCAAGACTTTAGCCTTGAAGGAATAGCTGTAATACAGAAACAAGTAACTGAGAACGAATTGGAGAATTGGCACCAAACAGGCACACAGGTTCAGGGTTGTTGGATGACAATGGACAGAAAAAGATATCTCCTGCCCGATGCCCTGTTAAATTCAATGAATTTGATGACGCACGTCCCCACTCATTTTGGTCGGTATGGATAGACCAATAGTATTTTGCAGTTTTGGGCAAATGCCAAGATACGGAGAATGGCTGAACAGATATGCCAACGCTGTATGACCTGTGCTCAGTACAATGCAGGCAAGAGAACAAAGGTTCCATCAGGACATTTTCTCCCTCCACAGATGCCCTTCGAGGAACTCCAAATGGATTATATTGAAATGACCGCTATTAACAAATTTCTGTATATTCTGGTGGTGGTTTGTGCTTTTTCAAAATGGGGGGGGGGGGGGGGGAAGGCATATCCAGTAAAGAACAATGACGCATTATCGACAGCCAAATGTCTGGTAAAAGACTTGATACCCAGAGGATCTGGAGTAACAATGGAAGTCACTTTGTGAATGCTGTGTGTGTAAGGCCCTGGATATACAGCAAAAATCCCATTCTATTTATCATCCCAAAGCAGCAGGATTAGTGGAGAGGAGAAACAGGGTGCTAAAGAACTAAATATCAAAAATAGTGGTATCCTCCTCCTTGACTTGACTCGATGCTCTTCCACAGGCACTAATGAGCATGCAAGAACCTAGCCAACCAACCAGCTGTCTAGAAGCAAAGAGCACAACCGTAGGGGCATGTAGCCACGCAGCCAGCTGTCAAGTGCACTGGCTACAAGAACTGGATACATGCCTCCCATGTAAAAAGAGCACCACCTCAGAAACTAGAGTCTACATCCACCACCGACACACCGGACAGGGGCCCCACCCGAACCCTTGATACCTCAGAGGCCACGGTACCATCTCTGCCCCAGAAAGACTGTTGGCTGACCAATTCAATCAGCATCTTCTTCCTCTCTATCAGTGTTACTAAAAACAATTTCAAGTCCATTGTTTAAACTCAATCAACAGTAGACTTTCTATTGAGTTCATAGCCACGAAGTACTAGTGACCTCTCAAGGCCTAGTGATGAGTAACAAGGAACAGAAGCTGAAGGCGAATGACCCGGATGGATAAAGACACTGTTAAAGAAAAAAACTTCTGCATTCCATTTGCTCTCATTCTAGCAGCTGTACCAGTAGCCTAGCATTGCCATCTACATGTATGATGGGTATTATTTGGCTGTGCAGGGTTCAGATAGTAATATGAGGGCTACTAATTTGCATGCCCATCACATATCATGAGAACATTGCCATACAAATGATGAATACCTATCACAAGGAATTAAATGTCTCAGATTGTTTGATTTGTCTAAAACTTCCTTCTGTAAAACAATACAGGATGCCTTTGTTACCTTTGTGTTTGGCGCTTAATGATTCTTGTTATATTCTATTTAAAGCAGCAATCACCTGTTTTTCTGGCCTGAAGGGTGCTGATGTCAGACACAAATACAGAGATGAAATAGTGATACTATTGGGCTCTTCCGTCACAGGCGAAGGTTCACCATACAGGGAAGCCTTCAATGATAGTGTCGTGAGTAAAATATATAAACAATTCATCCTAGGGATGAATAGTTCAATTCCTAACATCTCCCCCTTATTTAACAATCACTAGCTTTATGGTAACAAGAGGACACAGACCGTTATGTCTTGCATCAAATGGATCGCGAGAGATGGGACGGAGTAACTGTACCCATGTATTCAGTCTGGCCAATGCCTCTTCGCCCTCGTTATCAGTAGCAATCAGGGAGGGGATTTATTTAGTCTGCGGCCAAAAAGCATACCCTTGGCTGCCCACGGGTTGGATAGGGTCTTGTTATTTGAGCCTAGAGCTTTCCCGTATTACACACCATTCTGGGGAAAAGGTCAGCAAATACCAGCTAAAAACAATGTAGCTAGAGGGAGAAGGGAAAGAGATCCGACTGATACTTCTGCTCAGGAGTTCAGTGATTTGGCATTAGGAATACTACCTATGTTAGGGGTAGCAATGGATTCTAGAACAATAAGACAATCAGTCTGTTGGAAGCAACAATAAATGAAACAACCAATGCCCTAGAAAACATCACAGTGCAGATGGTAGCTTTGAGACAAGTAACGCTTCAAAATCGTATAGTGCTGGATATGCATTTTCGTTGAAAAGGGGTGCGTCCGCAAATTGATACATACTGAATGCTGTACATTTACCCTGATAATGCCCCAAATGCTTATAAGGCCATAGAAAAGGTACATGATGTAGGGATACAAGTGCTTAATTTTGCTGAACGTACATTATGGAATGATATTTCTTTACTGTTTGGTACATGGGTTGGACTTTACTGAAGATCATACCGACTATCATCATTGCAATATGGGTTGTCTGCCTATACATGAATATGCTACCTGTTTTTTGTCAAGCCTGTCTGTATTCAGCAGTGTACCACCACTCCGAGGAACATTCATGTTTCAAAGTGCCATGATTTAGTGAGACCAAGAGGTAATGGAATTAATGCATATAGATATTGATTGATTCCGATATTAATGTTGAACAGTTGTCCAAATGGCAGATTGTGGAAGTAGATATATTTCGTGAACAACTGATTTATCCATTTTATAAGTTGTACATAAAGTTGCAATTCATGTCATTACATTGCTCTTTTGCGCTCTGTCTGTGGAGATAATGAAACTGCATGTGTGCTGTTGATGACATACAAACACCAAGTGCAGGATGTTTTTAGCTTTTGGGTCTTCTCGGAATGTGATTGCAGGCAGTTTCGGTGCACCGTGGGCACGCCTCCTAATTATCGCCTGACCACAATGATTCATTGTTTGGCAACCATCTTCAGTATAATGCTCTCCTACGTGGCCCGAAATGTATAAAAAGCTGCTGAATGTAACCCCCAACAGAACAGTAAAGTTGGTTGTTGGCTGTTCTCACTCGAGGTAAAGCAATTAAACATTACTTACAACTGTGTTTGTCCGTGCTTTATTTAGAATTAGAAGTTTGCTTTGACAATCTGTAACTTCCTAATTTCACATTTAACTTTAGTATATAAGGAATGTTATAGTTAGGTGAAAACGTCAGGTAAAACATACTGTTTTAAATTAACAAAACTACTGAAATTTACCAGTTATAGTTCTCAATTAACTATAACTTATCTTAAGTAACTATAACATCAATGATGTCATAGAACATGTCATGAGGTATGTAATATGTGAAGTAATTAGCAGTGCATTGCAAGGGCGTGGGTTTTAGTTACTTTAGAGCATGAGTTATAGTTAGCATACCTATAGTATAGTAACTATAACGTCACTTTAACTTTTGTTTTTTCCAGTGAATTTATGTTTTTTTAACCTTACGAAATATGTCCACTGTCGTGCATGGCATAGGATTGGGTACATGGCCTGGCTGCCCAATTCGCCCCAGGCACACACGGCTGACTATGTGATGTAACAATATAAAGGGTGTCATTTTAAGTAAGGCTACGCCGTTCATTTTACATTCATTGTTATTAATTTATTTTTTATTTGGGAAGGGGCACGTGCAGCTACCCCTCACGGAGCCATTTCTTGGCCCCGGGGAACCCCATCCCACGGGGCCATCACTTTTCTTTTTTTAATGGGAAGCAGCGAGAGGGCCCTGGGGCTCTTATCCCCAGGGCCGATGTTCATTTTTTGGGGAGGGGGGGAAATGCGAACCACTCCCGAGACACTTGAGGGCCCCAGGGACCAATCCCCTGTGGAATTTTTTGTTTTTGGTGAGGGGACATAAGTCCCCCCCACCCCCCCCCAGCCTCGAAGGGCACGGGAATATCATCCCCGAGGATGGTATTTTTTGGGTAGGGGGGGGGGGGGGGGGCAGTTTTCCCCAAGCCTCGAAAAGGTCCACGGGCTGATGCTTTTTTGGGAGGTGGGGAGGGGGTTGTGGAGGCAGCATTATGAATGCGTCACCAAAGTCGGCAGGAAACACGCTGGGGGGCCTCTCCTCTAGTTAAGCTGTCCATCATCCTGGCAGAAGGCAGGAATACCTTTGCATACTACTAAAGTGAAGTGCTGAGGTTAAACGGGCGGAGCTTCCAAGTGATTTGCACTTTTGCATAGTAATTTAAAGGGAGAACCATTGACTCTGCTCTCACTAGGCGAGGCCATGAAAGAACCCACTTGTCACAGTCACTACAGATTGCGCACCAATAGATCAACTATGCATTCACCTCCACCAAGGATTTCAGATATTTTTTCACTGTGGATTTGCCAAGAAAACACACTTGCTTTGCCTTTATCAAGCCCAGGAAGCTAGGATCATTTGTCCTCTACAGAAGTGGAGGTTCAATTAAGGCACAGTTAGACCTGAATCCTTCAGGTAGCGTTTCCCCAAACTTTTAGCTTTTTCCTCCTGGGTTTTGCTGATTCTCTTGTGGTGGCCTTAGGGCCTATGGCACTTCCCCACTGTAAATACAGTGGGAACAGTGCGCGTGTCTTCCTACAAACATTAGGAATTGGTGCTTACCTCGTGTCTTAAATGCGTGTCTAGCCTGGCATTGCTGGCTGGTGTGTGCTTTGCACTGACGGTGTTCTTAAATACATGTACAGCCTGCCACTGCAGGCTGATGCGCGCAATCGAGTGTTCACTCAAACTGGCCTGCTAAGTCACTAGCTATCCTAAGAGGACATTTCCCTTCCGCCTGAGTACCCCGAGGGTACGTCCTAAGGGGTGAAGTGAGTGATAGCTGAAAGACAGGGTAGGTACACCGGCGTGTCCCTTGCCCCATGTAGTGAGGAATAACCATGTGTGTTTTCGCTACCTATGAGGTTTGCTCTTCCATGGGGAAATAGGTGATATTACTTCAGGCTGCAATAGTGGATAGCAGTGCAGCAGCCTCATGATGTTTCCTATCATTGCATCCTAAGTAGCATTATCTTGATTCTTGTAGAAATGCCACTACTAGAACGTGGGCATTTCTATGCTCTAAAACTCTTTGTGTGCCTTGGTGCTTGGCTTCAGTCCACACTGGAGGTTGGGAGGAGCACATCTGGGCATTACCCAGCCACAGCTATAAAACACTGGGTATTCAATTGGAACGACAGACCTCTGCCATTTGCTGGCCTGGTTGCAGAGATTGTAGGAGGAGATTTTGAAACTTAGCCTCCTGAGATAGATCATGGCCCCACTAAAGATTAAGATCTGCACGGCAGACAGGACGGAAATTTAGGGGAGACATCTCTGGTTTAAAGGGGGACCCTTTGAACCACCCCCAACTTCAAAGGCACACACCAGTATAACTACTGGTGCCATCCTGCAGCAAGGGTTGAGATACGCTTGTGGGGACGTGGGACAGGAGAACCTGGAACTCCGTGGTACACATTGCCAGAGGAATCTGCTGTGCACAAGGAGGATTACTGCCATTGAAAGGGACCGTATACCCTTCCAGAATAGTGTCCGGCATTGGCCTACTACCTGCTGCTGTGTGGCACCCTGAAGTGTGCTCTCCAAGGGCTTGTTGAGCTTGCCCCCTGTTCTTTCAGAGGTCTCGGGGAGATCAAAGATCTCCTACGAGAGTCCCACACAGTCTACCTGTGACACCTGAAGCACGGTGCCCTCTCGTGTGCCCACATCGTCTGCTGATTTCCAGCTGGCAGCATGGTGTGGAACTAAGAATTGTGCCTGGAGACTGGATTGCCTTTGCGGAGCGCCTCCACAGTCTGGCATATCTAAGGCGTGTGGCACGGATAAGCGTCTAGTTGGCTGTGAGCGGATTCACCAGTTGTGGGATCCAGAGTGGCCCGCTTCGTCGATCGTGCCGCATCTCTCTCCTGTGACACCCCGAATCCAGGCTCATTGCGTACGTTGGAACACTCGGGGGGGGGGGCGGGAAGAGAGAGAATGAGAGAAAGAGATAGGGAGAGAGATGTGTGTGTCGGTCTGTCTGGTGCGACCAATATCGACATCCACCGGACGTTGTGCTTTATTTCCAAGGCGGTACGACTGGAACAATCTGGTGCGACCCATATCATCGCACACCTAGCGCTGTGCCCGTATTGCCTGGGTGCGACTCTGATCAACGTGTACCCAACAGGGTGTCTTCTCCTTCGGAGAGGGCCCCACCTTGCTTCATTCTCCATACATCTACTGTTCCCTTAATTGGCCTTCAGCGCGGCGGACCAACTGCCCTCTCCTCACCTGGCCGGCCCGGACGACACTGTGTTGCCATGTAGTATTGCCCGGCTAGGGCCTGGGTGGTGAGAGTGACTGACTGGGCTGGCGGAACGCTTCCGAGAACGGTTGGAAGTGGTTCAAGAGACTGCGTGACCCCGCCCCCTGTGCTTCACAGAACTGGGCTGGTGCCAGAAGGCCTTGGGGCCCCTTTCGTATGACCGTCTATTGCCCTGTGCACATGTTTGCTTCACATCCTGTGGGTGAATAGCGCTTTCAGGTAGTGGGTGCTACCAGGGTTCACACACAATTAGTCAGGACCCAATCTTTGCTATAGCACATCCGGTGGGTGAACTTCGAGTGGCTGCCAAACCCCTTTTGCCGTCTGCCTCCTAATTGACCTTGCTGCCTACCCCCACCTGCTTCCTGGGACCCTGACTAAGAGTGACTTCAGTCGCGTGCTGCCTAGTGCTGGGGGAGGGAGGGCTCCAATCTGTGGGTCTAGAGCAGTCGGGTGAGTTGGAGGGAGAAGGGAGGCTTGGGGCCAAGGGGTCTGCAGAGCGTAACCTGCTGGGTATCAGTTGCCCCGCATTGGGGTGCTGAGTCCATATGTGTGCGAGTGCTTCCGTACTGACTTGTCTGATACTCGTTGCACCATGTAGCGGTGCGGAGTGTGTGTGTGTGTGGTAGTGACAGTGGGGAACCGCCCGTGATTCAAGACAATGGACGGCAGTTTGCCTGATAATACTTTTCTGGCAAGAAATAAACTTATGTTTAACATTGGTTTTCCCGGGCAGCCTCGGCCCGCGGTGCTGCTAAAAAGTGCTATAATTTGCTGTATGTACATATTTCGGATATCGTTGTGACCCGAGGAGCACCCTATAACTGTGTGGTATTTAATTATAAGAACTGCTAGGGTAGGACTGGGGTGGACAACGTGTTGCACCGCATAAGAGTGCTGAGGGGGGTAGAAGGTGTAGATTAGGATCTTTCCCAAGTGTGCATGTTACTGATGTCATTTGAACAGAAATGGCCCTGTTACTGCTAGTAATAATTCTGTATGTGATTTATGCCCAGAAATACATGGTGTCCATGTTGTGTCGATTAATATGTGTGTTGAATACACACTTTATTAACATACATTACCTGAGGAGTTTCTTTTGGAACCCTTAAGGTATTTATCGTGAATGAGTGTTGTGCCAATGCTTTACACATTGCCTTTGTGGTAAGCCTAAGTGCTCAGTGCCAAGCTACCCAAGGGTGAGAGCAGGTTATACAGAGTATGTAATCACCAGCCCCTGACAGGAGTGGTAGGTTCTGCATGGCTGCGGGAACATCGCCTTAGCCAATCAGAAAGTGCCAGTTCCAACAGGCACTTTCTATGTTTATATTTGTAAGTGCTTGCTGTTGAGATTGAATTTCTGTGAAACGAGCATCAGGGCAGAAGTGAACCTCACCGGCCCGCTTATTCAACAAGAGTCCACAGTACTTCACAAAATGTGGCCGCGGGGAGAGCCCCAATGCCCCCACAGTCCCTTCCGGCTCCCCGCTTCCAGCGTGAGATGGTATTGCTCCGGCATGCAGGGAGCAGGAAAAATGCTGCTCCCTGCGTGCAGGAGTAATTTTTTCATCTGTTGACCTGCCTGCTTGACAACGGGCAGGAAAACGGATGAAAAGTCCGCTCCCAGCGAACGGGAGCAGTTTTCCTCCTCCCGTCCGCTGGGAGCAGACCTACAGTTTGCTCTCGCTTGGCAGGAACTGTCAAAGCTCCCGCCAAGCGACAGCAAACTATGTACCGAGGGTGAATACCTCCGGAAATAGGGAGCCGGCCCTGGGGGTGGTGGTCCACAGGGCCATTAATGGCTCCAGTAGTGGGGGCGTGCGCCCCTTTCTTTATTTAGGGCCAGGTCCGGGGAGGTGGTGGACCCCGGGGCCAAAACAGCCTTAGAGGGGGTAACGAGGCCCCCCTCCCCTTTGAAAAATTCCCTTCGCCTCAGGGAGGTGGTGGTCCCCAGGGACATAAAGGCCTACGGAGGGAGGCCGCACGGCCCCACTCCTCATGTTTTTACATTCGCCTGGCTCCAGAGAGGTGGTGGTCCCCGGGCCCCATATCGGCAATGGGAAGTGGGACCACATGCGCTCTCCTCCCCATAATATATATAAAAATAAGACCCCAGGACCTCGCCCACATGGGGGCTCAAATTCAAACAAGGAGAGATCGCACTTTTTAAAAATGATTTTCACTGGGATTCGCAAATCTTTGCGATTTTCAACACAAATTGTTTTTAAAAAATGCTTTTTGATTCAGGCGGGTCCCTGGGGGATACCAACACCAGGCCTTTGGGGTCAGGGTATTCCTACCCGGCCCCATTCTCTTTTATTTAAACTTTTTTGTTTGGGACTTAGCTGAGTTCGAGTCCCAAAATGGCTGCCAACACTTCCTGGTTGAAGTCTTGGCAGCCAATCAGATCTCGGCATGAAACCTGTTGGATTTGCGAAGGGTCCGCGCCTCTAGATATACACATTTATTTTTCCTTTAATATCTCGTAAACTACTGAATGGATTTACACCAAATCACAAAAAGGGCTCTTTCTGGACCAAGAGCTACCTCGCTGCCAAATTTGGTGTAATTCCGTTCAGCAGTTCGAGCTGTAGTCATGTCTAAAATCTCTATGGGAATTAACATGGCAAACATATTTTTTGACACGTTTCCCCCCCCCCCCTTTTCCTTGACCTCTGCTTGACGGATCACCCCAAAACTTTTCATGCACAGCTAGAAACAATAGGGCTCTTCTTTGGTGAAATTTCGTGAAGATTCATCAAACGGCGCCAAAGTTATATGCAAGCCCAAAAAAGTTTTACCTATGGAAACTATGTCCTAACTATAACTACCTACTGGTGACTGCCAGTAGGAGATATATATATATATATTCACTGAAAAAACCACGGGTTTCAGGGACGTTATAGTTAGTTGGACATTTCACTCGTACAAAACCAGAGAAATTCCGCCGTTATAGTTAGTTCAGCTAACTATAACTCGCGCCCCCGCAATGCACTGCTGATGACGTCACATATTACATCATTCATGACATGGTCAGTGACATCACTGATGACATCTCAAATGGCATCAATGATGACATCATCCAGTGACTGTGTGTTTCTGTAAAGTTTAAATATGTTTTATATATATAGGACAAGGTGTATTGAAGAATGAGTGGGTGTATAAGTGTCTGAATGGATGATTTAGTAGGTGCGTGACTGACTGTATAAGTGAGTGATTAACGGTGTCTTACTGAATGCATGGGTTACTGACTGATACAGACATTCAGACAGTTTAGTTTGTCAGTTGGTGTGTAAGTGGTTGCATGGGTTGGTTTGCTAAATGAGGGTCTATATGGGTTATTGATTGGTTGTCTGAGTATCTGTATGGGTGCCTGAGTGTCTGTGTGGGTGGGGGGGTGTGACTGTGCATAGATGTGTGAGTGGGTGATTCACTGGGTGTATGGGTTCAAGAGTGCATCTGTGAAGGGCTGTATGGGTGGGTGAGTGTGTGTATGGGTGTGTTGGTGAGTGAATGGATGTCTCAATGGTACATGTGTGAGTAACTGCATATGTGAAAGGCAGCATATGTGAGTGTTGGAATATATAAATGACTATATGTGAGAGTGACTGATTGTGAGAGTGGCTGTATGGATGAGTGTGTGCTTGTATTAGTTATTGTATAAGAGTGTAAGTATATGTTAGTATATGTTTGAATAAGTGAGGTGGTGTGTGTATAACTGTATAGGTGAGTAAATGGAAGTGTGATTGATTCTTTGCATGTCTGACTAGGTGTGTGAGTAACTCTATGGATGAGTGGCGGTGTGTGAGTGTCTATATAAATATGTGAGTGCATATGATAGTGCCGTATTGATGGTTGACTGCATGTATGAGTGACTGTATGGGTGAATGAGTGGATGTGTGTGTAGACCTAGGAATTAGTGAGTGGGTATCTACTAACTGGTATTGGTGTGTCTATGGTTTCGAAAATGGTAGTCTGTATTTTAGAGTGGGTGTATCAGAGGTTATATTAGGGTATGAGGAGGTGCATCAGATTATCACGTGGATGATGTCATCAGTGATGTCATTTGAGATGTCATCAGTGATGTCATCAGTGATGTCACCGACCATGTCATGAATGATATAATATGTGACGTCATCAGCAGTGCATTGCGGGTGCGCGAGTTATAGTTAGCTGAACTAACTAGAACGGCTGAATTTCTCTGGTTTTGTACGAGTGAAATGTCCAACTAACTATAACGTCCCTGAAAACTGGTTTTTTCCAGTGAATTTATAAGGTTTTTTAAATGCTAATTTCTAACTATAACGTGCCTGAAATCTATGGTTTTTTCAGTGAATTTGAAAGGTTTTTTAAATGCTAATTTCTAACTATGCCTACAGAGGTAGGACCTGTGAAGAAAGAGGAACAAACGCACAGAAAGAAGCAAAAGAAATGCAGAAAGAGGCAACAGAAGTCCAGAAAGACGAAGAAAAGTGCAGGAAGAAGCAACAGAGGAGCAGAAAGAGGCCTTGTTGCAAAATCATCCTGTGCCCCCAACTTTTTTCTGACGGGTACTGGTGGTGACTGACTAACCAGGCCTAGAGCCAGTGCTATGCTAAAAGACACTTAGAATACAGTGAAAACACCTACATACACTAGGGAACACTATGCGTTGGGGTACCCCTGTGATTAGCATGACCTCCTCTGTAAGGTCCTAGTACATAAAAGGGCAGGGGGATTAAAACTACCTCTAAGTCAGAGGTGCAGAAAGATGCTGCTTTAAGTAGTAGTCACGTTTTCAGAGTGGTGGAGAAAGGGTGCTGGGCGTCCGACCAGCGCTCAGAAATTCTGCTGCGTAGGACCAGTACCGTAGGAGGGCTTCTTGGCCCCCAAACTCCCTCAGGACTAAATTGGACTTCATCCCCCATCCCGTAGTCTGCCAGGAGGCGCGTTTGCAGAGTGGTGTAGAGAGGGGGCCATGGCCTCCGAAGACGTCTTAGCAATCCCACTGTGTGGGACTTACTGGAGGTAACAAGAGGGGTAGTTGGCCCCCAAGGACATCCTTGGGGGCCAAATTCCCCTCCTATTACCTCCAGTCAGTCCCACACAGCAGCATTGGTAAGTACTCATACCAGGCCACGCCCCCTTTGCCCACCACTCTACAAACGCACTCCCTGGTGCCCTCTTGGATGGGGATTTAAGTCCCCTTTGCTGCTGGGGGTCCTTTAGGGGCCAACTAGCCTACCTCTTACCTCCAGTAAGCCCCATACAGTGGGATTGGTGAGAGGTAGACAAAGGCCACGCCCCCTTTCTCCACCACTCTGCAAACGCGCCCCCTGGCGCGTTGTTAGTTGGGGAATTAATTCCTCTTGAATACTGAGGGTCCCTGTGGCGGAGAACAAAGTATAAACCGGTCGTTACAACTGATAATAAACAGGGGAGACCTCGGCGCCCTCCCGAGACCCCTGGAGGAGGGAGCCGGCAGAAGGCGGCAGCCTCCGGGCCGAGGCCCCGCACTCCCTGCTGCAGGCACGAGGCCACGAAGGAGAGAGACAATCGCTCTCTCGTTCTCTGCTTCTCTCTCTTCTTATCTCATTCTTTTGCTCTCTTCTTTTCTCCCGCGCTCTCTCCTTCTGATCTCTATTAATCTCTTGTTGTTCTTTCTCCCTCTCTCTCGAACACACACACACATATATATATATATATATATATATATATATATGCTCATACCTTTATCTGTCTTACTTCCTATCTCCCCCTCTTTCTCTCTCTCTAACTCAACGTACTCGCTATACCTCCCTCTCTCTCCGCTACACACTCTCTTTCTGTCTCATTCTGGCTCTGCTTAGCTCCATCTCTCTCTGTTTCACCCCCTCTTTCTCTGTTCTCTTTAACAATCCATCGCTTCTCTCTCTCTCTCTTACACACACACACACACACACACACACACACACACACACACTCACACACACACACACACTCTCTCACTCTCTCTATCTCTCTATCTCTCTATCTCTCTTACACACTCTCTCTCGCTCTCCCTCTCTTACACACACACACACACACACTGTCTCTCTCACACACACACACTCTCTCTATCTTTCTTACACACACACACTCTCTCTTACACACACTCTCTCTCCCTCTCTCTCTCTTACACTCTCACACTCTCACTCTCTCACTCTCTCACTCTCTCACTCTCTCACTCTCTCACTCTCTCACTCTCTCACTCTCTCACTCTCTCACTCTCTAACTCTCTAACTCTCTAACTCTCTAACTCTGGCTCTTCATCTTTCTTTCAGTTTCGCTCCCTCTCTCTTGCTTTATTTATCAATCAATCTATTCTGTCTCTCTTATGTTATCAATTACATTCAGTTCAGTCTATTACACATCACAGGCATGACATTTTGGTTACAGATGCGTTCTCTCTCTGTTCTCTTTGCTTTCCTTTGACTTTGTCTCCAAGGATCTGTTTACTCTCTTTCCGGGCCTGTATCTCTTTCTGTTTTTTACCTCTATCTATATCCATATCCATATATCTTTAGGTCTATCTTCCACTCCTTTGCACCCTCTTTCACTCTCGGTGTCCGTCTCTTCCTCTCTACTGACTCTAGAACTCTATTTGTTCTCTCTCAGTCCTCCCAGTCATACTCTCTTTTTTGTCACTCTCGCTTCATATTCTTTATTCCGTCCTTCAGTCGGTCCTCCCTCCTTGAGGCTATCCGTCCGTTTGTCTGTACGTATTAACTAGCTGGTTATTTATCTAACTATATACCCCCCCCCCGTCGTCCTCTCTTCCCCCTCGTCATCTATCTGTAAATCTCTCCATCTCTCCCATCCCCCTACAGTCACCGCCCCACCCCCCACCCCCACCACCCCCCCCTTCGCCCTTTTTGGGTGCTTTATTTGCACGTCTGCTTTCAAGGCTTCTGGCCTGGCCTGCCCCGATTTGCATGAACAGTTTTACTCAAACAATGTCTAGCAAGGATGCAGGCCTCCTCGCGCCACCAAATCTTTCTGTGCCTGCTCATAAATCCTTCTGTTCTGTGCAGGTTGCATGTTTGGGATGAATTATGCAGAGCCCAGCCCAGTGCAGACATCAATAAACGCCACTGTCACCCATTTCTGTTATCAAAATGCAGCGCATGTGTCTGCATCCCCGACGCATACATTAGAGGCCAAGGCGTGTGTGTGCGGAGGGGGCAGGAAACGGCTGGGCTCCGTGTGGGGTGATATTGCTGTGTGCGGGTGCAGCTTGAGTGCGTGCCCCGATTTCACAGGGCGTTATTGACAGCCTCGGTGTGCCTACTGCCTGCCCAGATGCAAAAGGCCCCTAATCCTTCCAGTCATAGACCTCAGCGAGCAGTAATTACAACAAGGAGAGGCTCCGAGTGTGTTTCCCCATTTCTACCTCTTTGTGTCCGTTTCCCCTTGTGTTGTCCTTGCTTCGCGCACGTGTGGTTGTGGGTGTCTTCTGCATGTGTATCTTTGCTTTGTGTGTGTTTCTGCTTCCCTGTGTGTATGTTTCCCCTTGTGTGTTTCTTTTTGCTTCCCGCGTGTGTGGTTGAGTGTTGTCTGTGTGTGGTTTTTTTCCCCGTGTGTGTCTTTGCTTCTTATGTGTGCTCCTGTTTCCACTAGTGTGTGTTTCTTTGCTTTGTGTGTGCACACGTGTCTATTTCCCTGCGTTTGTGTATATTTGTTTGATGTGTGTATAGGTGTGTGTTTCCCCGTGTATGTGTTTCTTGTGTGTCTTTGCTTCGTGTGTGTGGTGTCTGTCTGTCGTGTGTGTGGTGTCTGTCTGTCTGTCGTGTGTGTGGTGTCTGTCTGTGGTGTGTGTGTGGTGTCTGTCTGGTGTGTGTGTGGTGTCTGTCTGGTGTGTGTGTGGTGTCTGTCGTGTGTGTCTGTCTGGTGTGTGTGTGGTGTCTGTCGTGTGTGTCTGTCGTGTGTGTCTGTCGTGTGTGTCTGTCGTGTGTGTCTGTCGTGTGTGTCTGTCGTGTGTGTCTGTCGTGTGTGTCTGTCGTGTGTGTCTGTCGTGTGTGTCTGTCGTGTGTGTCTGTCGTGTGTGTCTGTCGTGTGTGTCTGTCGTGTGTGTCTGTCGTGTGTGTCTGTCGTGTGTGTCTGTCGTGTGTGTCTGTCGTGTGTGTCTGTCGTGTGTGTCTGTCGTGTGTGTCTGTCGTGTGTGTCTGTCGTGTGTGTCTGTCGTGTGTGTCTGTCTGTCGTGTGTGTCTGTCTGTCGTGTGTGTCTGTCTGTCGTGTGTGTCTGTCTGTCGTGTGTGTCTGTCTGTCGTGTGTGTCTGTCTGTCGTGTGTGTCTGTCTGTCGTGTGTGTCTGTCTGTCGTGTGTGTCTGTCTGTCGTGTGTGTCTGTCTGTCGTGTGTGTCTGTCTGTCGTGTGTGTCTGTCTGTCGTGTGTGTCTGTCTGTCGTGTGTGTCTGTCTGTCGTGTGTGTCTGTCTGTCGTGTGTGTCTGTCGGTGTCCGTGTCCGTGTCCGTGTGTGTGTGTGTGTGTGTGTGTGTCCTTGCGCATGTGTGGTTGTGTGCGTGTATATTTGCTTTGTGTGTGTCTGTTTCCCCGGGTGTGATTTTGCTTTGTGTGTGTCTTTGCTTCGTATGTGTGCGTCTGTTTCCTCGTGTGTGTATTTGCTTCGTGTGTTCACGAGTGTCTGTTTTCCCCCTTGTGTGTATCTTTGCTTGGTGTGTGTCTGTTTACCCGCGTGTGTATATCCTGTGTATCTTTGCTTCGTATGTGTGGGTGTGTCTGTGTTTTTTTCTGCCAACACAGGGCAGTTTGGGTTATTTATTTACTAGCTGCAGTGCCTGTCCAGTGTCCACAAACTCTCGAAGTTCCACCAGCTTGTTTTCGCTGTGAGAATGTCAGTTCAGCTGGATGTGTGTTATAATCGCCTGTTCATTGCTGCGAAACATTGTGAAGAAGAAGTACGTTACTGATATCAGCAAAAAACATATGTATACGTGGTGTAGAAGTTCAGCGAGCCGGGGGTTCTCGGGTGGGCGGAGGAGTGGACTCTGACGGCCCTCCCGTAGTCCTAGGCCTCGCTCGGCATTGCTGATGGTCAGATAAATATGGAGGTCGAATGAGTGACCCATAACCTAGAGTAACACTTAAAAGGCATGTGCCGTGCACTGAGCGGTCCAGGTCTCTCCTTCCTGTCAAGGAATCACTGAGTTCTGAGGCCCAGCCCTGAGAGAGTCCCCCCTTTACCTACCACCTGTTTCTTCTGAATCTGATCCCGGCGTCGTGTGGTTGTTTGGACATGCGTCCACTGGGCGCATTAGGCCTTCTCCCTACTGTGGGTGGGTTGGGGCACTCTCACCCTTCAAAGCTTCTTTCCCTCCGGGGTTCTTCGTTTTCGATGCGCGCGGCTGGTTGGTGATCTGGTGCGAGTCTGAAATAAGCGCATCCCAGTGTGGTGTTCTGCATACAACTCGGTGGGCATTGGTAGACTACAAACAGGTGCCAGTGGGGTGAGGTGGGCGCAAACACTGGCTGGTGGGCTGCCCGTGAATGCCCAGGGAAGCTGACTGAGAGTGAGGTAAACAAACTACAGCAGACTGCAGGCCAGTGAGTACCAAGCAGACCTCGCAGGGGGAGGCTCCGCGCGCACAGTGAACACCTCAGAGTGCCACCACCCTACAGAGAGAATGATGGGGTGCTCCCTCGGGTGAACACACGACAGCCGGATGCCTGCACCCGAGAGTGCCACCACCCTACACAGGATGAGGTGGTGCTCCCAGGGGTGAACACACGACAGCCAACTGGCTGCACCTCAGATTGCCACCACCCTACGCAGAGAGGATGTCGTGCTCCCACGGATTAACAACACCTCAAGTCCTGTCAGGCTGCCGGCGCCCCTGGCAGCGAGGAGGCACACCACAAGTTAACATGCAAACGTCGGCCGGCAGAAGTAGCAGCACCCATTCCTCACGATGAAGTAGGGTGCCCAGGGATACACAGACGGGAGCTGGATGCTCATAAGAATGGACCTCTCTCCTCACCCTTTGAGTCTGTCCAGGTGAGAGAGGCCTCACCCCTCGGAAAGAGGAGGCCTCGCACCCACAAGGGGAAAAAAACACGCAAACTAACCTGATGCACGTGAGAGTGAATGCCCAAGACCCCATCGCAGGGAGGAAGTCACACACCCAGTGGTAAACACTCAGAATCCGACTGCACGTGTCGCTGGAAGCCCGAACCAACACCAGGACACGATTAATTGGGTGATTTAGGGACGGTAATTGAAGTAATCTATCAGCCGTGCAGGGTTCATGCAATGCTGTAGTATTTGGCGCGGCAAACCCCCGTCATCTTGTAATCGCCAGAGCAGTGCTGGTAGCATAACTAGCACAGAAATTAGCAACCCGGGTAAAATTCCAGTTGGCCTTTTGTGGCGGGGTGTTAACTGGTTCAGGGTGGGGCCCATGGGCTGTGTGGCATAGACATGAGAACACAGGCACCTCGGCGAGCAACCAAGACACGTGCTAACTGCAAACACCCACCAAACCGAAGTTGCACCACAGGACAGAACTCAATATAAATGATGCCTAACATCGGGAATCCGTTCTTCCCCAAGGCTGGATCCAATGTTTCGAAGCAGCTTGGCCTCTGTGCTGCGTGTCTGGAGGTTTCACTCCTTTCAAGGTTGGCGCTGTGAGTGGCGATAGGACCAGCTTCCAGCGCTACAGTGGTGCTTAAATGAACAATATTCAGAGATTCCCAACTCAATAAAGGGAGGTCCGAACTCAACAAATCCACGGGTAACGCAACCCACGCAGGGGCGGAGGAAATCCATTCACCCGTGAACTCGAACCTTTCCCAGGGAGCGGTTAATGAGAGCAAGGGTCTGACAGGGCGAGTCCATCGACCGCAGGCAGGGTCAGGGGGAGGTGGTGTGACTGGGGTCGCTGTCAGAGATAGTGGTGGTCCCGCCCGGAGAGGCTGAGCTGCAGCACGTCACTAAGCGCGGAGACGCAGTGTGCCGGTTCGTGTGCGAACCCGTGTTTCCTGTAAATTCGGGGCCGTATAAGCGTCCGCTGTAGTGGTTGCAAAGATTCTGATAAATTCTCCCCTTATTTTCATGTTTTGTTCAGATAAATTTGAGCGCAAGAAAGCGCGCCCGTTTAAGCACTGTTCGAGTGAAATCTTCTGCATTCCTAGGACCTTTTTGCACATGACTCGTGTCAGCTTGGGAGCAGAGCCAGACTTGCTCAGTCTTTACATATGAATCTAAAAAATCTGAATGTCTGCCCGCCTCTTCCTGTGTTTCGCAGATGGAAGTGAGCAAGCATTGCGCCTCTTGACACGTGTATGCGTGTGCGAGGCCTTTCTTTATATGTTTCGTACACATTAGGGAGCATGTGTCACCTCTTTAGATGTTTACATGTGATTCGAATACCTTTGAGTGCGTCGCCGCCTCTGGTTCGGGTGAATCCCATACATACAGATGTACCTGTTTACACGTGGATTCAATATGTGTATGTGTACCTGTTTGCACGTGGTTCGTGTGGATTCATGTGAATGCGTGTGGCGTATATACACCAGATTCGAACACACTGTGGTGCAACTATGCCTCTTGTTTACATGTTTGCCTTTGATTCGTCGGGATTAGTGCGCTGTGCCTGTTTGCATGTGATTTGGCTAACAGGGTAATTGTTTGAGATCTGTGGTTCGGATGAATTCAAGTGCTTGTTTCAGTGCAAGCTTGACAGGCCGGTACGCTTTAGCCATAATACTCGAAACTGTAGCGTTTATTTGACTGTACCTATCGTTGGGTCACTAGACTGAAGCACAGTGGTCCTCACTGAGGCCTTCTCGGCGCTACACTGCTTCCGTCTTCTGGCTTATATACCGCACACTGTGTGATTTATGTTTAAAGCGGGTGTAGACCGCAGATGGACGAGTACCTGAAATGCTTCTGTTTAATCTGTAGTCCGAGTATAGTTTGTTCCGAAAAGTTGCAACACTGCCTTGTTCAAGACCATATCAGATCTGCTAAAAGAGGCACTGTCCTTTTACAACTGTGGCGGACCTGCCTATGGCGCTGTAAAAGTCCCAAGTCTTAGCAGTTCTGTCCTAAATGAAATCCCAGTTAAAAGGAGAGCAGACATGTCTGGGAGTGTCAGTACTGGCCTGTGTAAAGTGTGGCAGGCCTGCCACAAAGCGCGGGCACTATCTTTTTTATACCATCCCTGCCCCGAAGGGCTGCCACTGTCCTGCTCCAAGGAACACATGCCTGCCATAATTACCCAAGCTGACCTCTAAAAAGTGCCCTGAAGTGGCGGTGTACCTGTTTAAAATATATCAGACCTAATATGAAGTGCTGCCGCTGTCCTGACTGATCACGGTCCTTTACATAGTATCACAGACATCCCAGGGGTACCGGTACCCACCCGCTCAAAATATTGCAGCTCTGCGAGCAATGCGGAGCAGGACTGCTCGTCCTATAGCAGTAAGTGCCCGGATCAGCCGCAACTGTTGAGCGGAAATAACAGTACCCTGAACCCCCCCTTCCGCCTCAATCCAGACAGTACAATACGACTGGGAGGAGGGCCTGAGAGCGGCAACTGTTACACTGTTAGACTGACAGCCCGGCGCGAAAGAAACCCTCTCCATCAGCGCGGCGCTGCAAGGGGAGCAGCTTCTGGCCTTCGAGGAGCGCAGGAGCCGCGGGTTCACGGGTGAACCTTCCCTCGGCCGAGAACATTGTGATCAGTGGCGATTGTTGCAGCTTATCCACCAATGTTCTAACATGTCATGTCTGCTTTTGCTTAGAGAATATAACCTGCCCCTTCTTTCCTGGTGCGTCAATAATCCAAGTGTAAGTTACCCAACAACTTTTAGAAAGCTGCGCATAGAAGCACTTTGTTTGTTGAAAGCAAGCGATGGCGCTCCTTTAAGCCTTGTTCTCACCCTCTGCTGCTGACAGGGGTCACCACCACCGCGTGGGAGCCTGCGAAGGATAAAGAGTGGGTCATACTCACCCCCTCACAGCTCCGACCTCTACGCGTCCTTCACCCGAAGCCCTGGCCGACGTGTCACAACTCCGCACCAGCAGGACAACTCTTGGGCCCTGCAAGAAAGAGCGGGCCTCCGCTAATGAATTTGCGAGTGCCCCCGGGACCTGGCCCACCCGGGGGCTTTTTCAAAGCGAAGCGCGGGAGCCCGCGCTTCGTTTTTAAAAAAAAATAATTTCGTCGGGATTCGCGCACCCCAACGCGGATTTTGCCGAAATTATTTTTTTTTTTAAATACTTTTTTTGGGCCCTGGCGGTCCTTATGGGACCCCCTAAGCAGGCCTAGGGGGTCAGGGTGTTTCTACCCTGCCCCCTTTTCTTCTTTTTCACGTTTTTTTTCTTCTGATTTCTTGTGACTCGGTTCTATTGAGTCACAAGATGGCTGCCAACACTTCCTGGTTTGGAGTGTTGGCAGCCAATCAGAGTGAAGCTCGTGCCCGGGAGGGTTCGCGAACCCACCGCTGCCCCAGATATCGAAACTTTTTCTTTTTTAAATTTCTCAGCAACTACTGAACGGATTTATACCATTTAACAAAAAGAACTCTTTCTGAACCAAGGGCTACCTTTTTGCCAAATTTGGTGTAATTCCGTTCAGCAGTTCGGGCTGTAGCTTTGTCTAAAGTTTCCTATGGAAAATTACATGGGGATAACGCGTTTTGGGACCCCCCTTTTTTCTCGGCCCCCGCTTGACGAATCACCCCGAAACTTTTAAGACAGGAGCTGACCGGAGCGGGCCACTAGTTTTGAAAATTTCACGAAGATTCGTCAACCGGCGCAAAAAAGTTATTGGGAAAACAAAAAACGCTTTTCCTATGGAAACTAGGTCCTGACTATAATTACCTACTGGCGACTGCCAGTAGGGGATATATATATATCATGTGATCAAGGCCGTGTCAGGCCGAAACGCGTCAGGGCGATTGTGGTGGTTTGAGCAATAAACATTTCACGCACAAAATTTGGGTTCGTGTTCCGTCCTTTCCCAGAGAAGGGAATCAACGAAGAACGGCGTCTGAGATATATACATATATACATATATATATATATATTCACTGAAAAAACCATAGGTTTCAGGGACGTTATAGTTACAAATTAGCATTTAAAAAACCTTTGAAATTCACTGAAAAAACCATAGGTTTTAGGGACAGTTATAGTTAGTTGGACATTGCACTCGTACAAAACCCGTGAAATTCCCCGTTATAGTTAGTCCAGCTAACTATAACTCGCGCCTCGCAATGCACTGCTGATGACGTCACATATTACATCACTCATGACATGGTCAGTGACATCACTGATGACATCACTGATGACATCTCAAATGACATCACTGATGACATCACTGATGACATCATCCAGTGACTGTGTGTTTCTGTAAAGTTTAAATATTTTTAATATATATAGGAAAAGACGTATTGAAGAATGAGTGGGTGTGTAAGTGTCTGTATGGATGATTTAGTAGGTGCGTGACTGACTCTATAAGTGAGTGATTTAACGTATCTTACTGAATGCATGGGTTAGTGACTAAACTGGGTGAATGTCTGTATCCGTCTGTCTGTTGCTGTGTAAGTGGCTGCATGTGTTTGTGAATAGCTACATGAGTGTCTATATGAGTTATTGAATGCTTGTCTGAGTATCTGTATGGGTGCCTGAGTGTTTGTGTGGGAGGGGTGTGTGCAACTCTGTGCATAGATGTGTGAGTGGGTGATTCACTGGGTGGATGGTTTCAAGAGTGCAACTGTGATAGACTGTATGGGTGGGTAAGTGTGTGTAAGAGTGTGTTAGTGAGTGAATGTATGTCCCAGTGGTACATGTGTGAGTAACTACATATGTGAAAGGCAGTATATATGTGTGTTGGAGTATATAAATAGCTATAAGCGAGAGTGAGTGATTGTGATAGTGGCTGTATGGATGAGTGTGTGCTTGTATCAGTGATTGTATAAGAGCGTAAGATTGTGCTACTATTTGTATGAGTAAGTGAGCTGGTGTGTGTATAACTGTATAGGTGAGTAAATGGTAGTGTGTTTAATTATTTGCATGACTGACTAGGTGTGTGAGTACCTCTATGGATGAGTGGCGGTGTTTGAGTGTCTATATAGGAGTATGAGTGCATATGATAGTCCTGTACTGAGTGACCGTAAGTATGAGTGACTGTACGGGTGAGTGAGTGGATGTGTGCGTAGACCTAAGAATCAGTGAGTGGGTATGTAGTTATTGGTGTTGGAGTGTCTATGGTTTTGCGAATGGCAGTCTGTAATTTAGAGTGGGTGTATCAAAGGTTATATTAGGGTGTGAGGAGGTGCATCAGATTATCACGTGGATGATGTCATCAGTGATGTCATTTGAGATGTCATCAGTGATGTCATCAGTGATGTCACTGACCATGTCATGAGTGATGTAATATGTGACGTCATCAGCAGTGCATTGCGGGGCGCGAGTTATAGTTAGCTGGACTAACTATAACGGGGAATTTCACGGGTTTTGTACGAGTGCAATGTCCAACTAACTATAACTGTCCCTAAAACCTATGGTTTTTTCAGTGAATTTCAAAGGTTTTTAAATGCTAATTTGTAACTATAACGTCCCTGAAACCTATGGTTTTTTCAGTGAATTTCAAAGGTTTTTTAAATGCTAATTTGTAACTATAACATGTCTGAAACCTACAGTTTTTTCAGTGAATTTCAAAGGTTTTGTAAATGACAATTTTTAAATGTATTAATTGTTATATAAATTTTTTTCATACTAATTTACTACATTTTTAGAAACAATTTTTTTACATATTTTATTTTTTAAATTACATTGTAATTACATTATACATTACATTACAAAAAATACTTTCTCAGAATGAATTACTTTAGTTTAATTACTTTGCACATAGGCAATAGACTTTTAAGTACAGTAGTTACAGTTGTTGCAATGGGCAACACATTTTCAAACACAATGCAACATTCAGCTCAATGTGAATTTCTAGTTAAATGCAATTAGTTACTTTATGGATTACTTTTCTAACCACATTACTGGATCCTAGATTCAGTCCTGGGACATCTCCTGTAAACAGTTGAGTAAAAGCGTTTTGGTTACAGTCGTGATTTTTAAGGAATATTATTGTACTTTAAAAGTTCACACTTAGAAACTTTTTCTCATAGAATCACCAATGTTATCCTATGGAAGGAAATTCACTTAGAAGTTAAAAACTGTTATCGTTACTTTTTCTTACTCAGTGTTGGATCCTGGATCCAGCACTGGTGCATCTCCTGTAAACAGTTGAAAGAATGCGTTTAAGTCATACAGGCGATTTTTAGGAATATTTGTAGTTTGTGAAAATCAACACTTTGAAACTTTTCTGCTGAAAACCAGACAATGATATCCTATGGAAGGAAATTCAAGTTACTGGTAAGTACGGTTAAAATTACTTTTGAGGATCAGTACTGGGCTGAAAGATGCAGCACTGAGGTCTCTCCTGATAACAGGTGAGTAAATCGGAATTCGTATTTCGGCTGATTTTAGAGGAATATTTTAAAGTTCCAAAACTCCACACTTAGAAGAATTTCCAAGTGAAACCAGTCAATGTTAGCCTATGAAGGAAATTCAAGTTACCGGTAAGTACGGTTAAAATTACTTTTGAGGATCAGTACTGGGCTGAAAGATGCAGCACTGAGGTCTCTCCTGATAACAGGTGAGTAAATCGGAATTCGTATTTCGGCTGATTTTAGAGGAATATTTTAAAGTTCCAAAACTCCACACTTAGAAGAATTTCCAAGTGAAACCAGTCAATGTTAGCCTATGAAGGAAATTCAAGTTACTGGTAAGTACGGTTAAAATTACTTTTGAGGATCAGTATTGGGCTGAAAGATGCAGCACTGAGGTCTCTCCTGATAACAGGTGAGTAAATCAGAATTCGGATTTTGGCTGATTTTAGAGGAATATTTGTATGTTTCAAAAATCAACACTTAGAAACTTTTTCAGCAAAAAGCAGGCAATGATATCCTATGGAAGGAAATTCAAGTTACTGGTAAGTACGGTTAAAATTACTTTTGAGGATCAGTACTGGGCTGAAAGATGCAGCACTGAGGTCTCTCCTGATAACAGGTGAGTAAATCGGAATTCGTATTTCGGCTGATTTTAGAGAAATATTTTAAAGTTCCAAAACTCCACACTTAGAAGAATTTCCAAGTGAAACCAGTCAATGTTAGCCTATGAAGGAAATTCAAGTTACCGGTAAGTACGGTTAAAATTACTTTTCAGGACCAGTACTGGGCTGAAAGATGCAGCACTGAGGTCTCTCCTGATAACAGGTGAGTAAATCAGAATTCGTATTTCGGCTGATTTTAGAGGAATATTTGCACAATGGTGAAGGGAGGGGCGGGGCCTGAGGTGACATCTGTGCAAACGCGCCTGTGGCGCGTTTTAAGTTGGGGGATTAAGTCCCCTTGAATCATGAGGGTCCCTACGGGCCAACTAGCCCACCAGGAACCTCCAGTATGCGCCAGGGGCTGCGTTGCAGAGACATGTACAGAGGCCACACCCCTTTTACACCTCTCTGCAACGCAGCTCTGTGGCGCTTTCTGGACGTACCTGTTGGGCTAGTTGGCCCCCAGGGACCCTCAGGATTGAAGAGGATTTAATTCCCCATCTTAAAACGTGCCACGGGGCCTGTTTGCACACATGTCACCTGAAGCCCCGCCCCTCCCTTCACCACTGTGCAAACGCGCCCGTGGCGCGTTTTAAGTCGGGGGATTAACTCCCTTGAATCCTGAGGGTCCCTGGGGTGCATCTAGCCCACCATATACCTCCAAAGCGCCAAAGAGCTGCGTTGCAGAGAGGTGTAAAAGGGGCGTGGCCTCTGTACACCTCTCTGCAAGGCAGCCCCTGGCGCATACTGGAGGTTCCTGATGGGCTAGTTGGCTCCCAGGGACCCCAGTATTCAAGGGAATTCGTTCCCCCTCTGCAAAGCGCCAGGGGCGCGTTTGCAGAGTGGTGAAGGAAGGGGCGGGGCCTACAAGCCCGATCGTTTTTTTTTGTTTTTGTTTTTTTCCCCTGAAGGGGGCTGTGTGGCCCCCTTCCTTTTCCTATTTTTAGGCCCTGGGGACCCCATCCCCCAGGGCCTTACCTCTTTTTTTAAATTAAAATAAAAAATAAAAAACGGGAAGGGGCCGCGTGGCCTCCCTTCCTGAGCCTGTATTGGCCCGGGGACCCCATCCCCGGGGCATGGCCTCTTTTTTTTATTTGGAGGGGGCTGCGTGGCCCCCCTCCTCAGGCCATTTAAGGCCCGGGGACCCCATCCCCGGGGCCGGCCTTGCACTTTTTGTAAAAATTTTTAAAATTTTTACTTTGGGGAGGGGCTGCGTGGCCCCCCTCCCGGGCCACTATGGCCCCGGGGACCCCATCCCCGGGGCCTGGACTCTCGTTGGGGACTGTGGGGGTACCCAAACCCCCACAGTCCCGCCGGCTCCCCGTGTCCTACGGGAGCCGGCATTGCTTACACATGGGGAGCAGCTAACATGCTGCTCCCCATGTGGAAAGCATGTCGACTTTGGATATTGGAAGAGAGGCAGGTTTCCCTGCTCTCTCTTCCAATATCCAAAGCAGTTTGCAATGACAGGACGGGAGCCGCGAGGCTCCCGTCCTGTCATTGCAAACAGCAGTGTCCCGGGGGTAGCTCAGAGCCCTCCCGCACCATTATACATAAGGCCCCGGGGGGTGGTGGTCCCCGGGGCTTGGGGGGCCCTTAGAGGCCCCCACACATAAAATTAACCCCCAGCATGCCCCGGGACTTGGCCCACCCGAGGGCCAGTGCTGATTGAAGCGCGGAGACCGCGCTTCGATTTTTCGGCAGGGTTCGCGCTCCCTGAGCGCATCCTGCCGATTTTTTTTACAAAATTTTTTTTTTTTGCCCAGGGGGTCTTTGTGGGACCCCTGAGCAGACCTAGGGGTCAGGGTGTTTCTACCCTGCCCCTTTGTGCGCTTTGCGCACTTGTTTCTGTCCCTCGGTTCTACCGAGGGACAAAATGGCTGCCAACACTTCCTGGTTTGGAGTGTTGACAGCCAATTAACATAAAGCTCGTGCTCGGGAGGATCCGCGGCCCTAGATATCACTATCTTTTTACTTTTCATTTTCTCAGCAACTACTGAGCGGATTTACACCATTTAACAAAAGGGTTCTTTCTGAACCAAGAACTACCTCTTTGCCAAATTTGGTGTAATTCCGTTCAGCAGTTCAGGCTGTAGCCGTGTCTAAAGTTTCCTATGGAAAAATGCATGGGGAAACGCGTTTTGGGACCCCCTTTTTCTCGGCCCCCGCTGACGAATCCCCCGAGACTTTCAGGGTAGGAGCGGACCGGAGCGGGCCACAAAGTTTGAAAATTTTGCGAAGATACGTCAACCGGCAAGAGAGTTATTTCAAATAGAATGTCGCGGATTTCCTATGGATAATAGGTTGTAACTATAACTATCTACTGGCGACCGCCAGTAGATAATATATATATATATATATATGGGGTGGTGGGAGGAGCTGGTCCTTAGTGTAGCACACAAGCATTATATGGACAAAAATGTTAAACTGCTCTTGAGATTTATCGATGATTTATTTATTGTGTGGGATGGGTCAACAACGGAAGCAAACAATTTTTTAAGGGATATCAACAACAATGATATCAACTTAAGCTTCATGTCAACTATCAGCAGCAAAGCAATTCATTTTCTTGATGTAGAAGTCTTTGTGCATGAAAACAAACTGGAAACTAGATTACTCAGAAAAGAAACAGCAGGAAATTCGGTCCTACACTCAACCAGTTTCCACCCACGACACCTGGTTAACAGTATCCCCTATGGGGAAATGCTGCGAATTAAATGAATATGCAGCAGCCCCATTGATCTACAAAAGGCACAGCTAGAGAGTAAAAAAAGATTCTTAGCAAGGGGGTACAAGAGTAGGACTATAGATGCAGCTATCATGAAAACCCAGGGCCTAGACAGAAATGTACTTTTAAAACCAAAACAAACAGATACCGAGAAACAAAAAGAAACAATGCAATTGAGGCCAATTCTAGCTTACAATTTACAAAATAAATCCATCAAGAACATTATAGAGTGGAACTGGCCCATAGTGTTGAGTGACCCGGTTATAGGTGGTAGCTTAACAAAGACCCTGGGGATAACATACAGGAGAGCGCCATCTATGAGCGGAAGTTTGGTCAAAAGCAGTCCGGAGGTCCTAGAACAACAAAATTGGCTAACACAAAGGAAGGGCTTTGCGAAATGTAAAAGTTGCAAAGCCTGTCAGTACGGTACTAACAAAAAAAATATAAAACACCGTTCAGTGATAGAGAAATAGAAATTCCACGCTCTCTACACTGTAAAACTGATTACGCCATTTATATTTTAGAATGCTCTTGTAATCTTAAATATGTAGGGAGCACCAAACTTCCTGCTAACAAGAGAATTCTACAACACATCCGGGCCATCACAAATCATGACCCAACCTATCCAGTGGCCAGACACTTTCAAGAAGTGCATAATAGTGACCTCCACCACCTCTCATACTACCTCATAGATTCAATACCAAAAAATAGAAGGGGAGGTGACAGAGAGGGTGCATTACGGAGGTTAGAAAAGACAGTACATTCTAAATCTCGACAGTAAGAGCCCGGGTGGATTGAATACCACAGAAGATTTATATACATGCATATAATTGATTTCTTGCAATTCTGATTGTAATACTTATTGTTTCCAATACTCATGTAAATTGCTTTTAACACTGGTTTTTATGTTGGACGCAATTTAACTATAAATTTAGCTGCTACTGCAACAATCTATTAAAAAAGAAGAAAAAAAATGGAGAAATAAAACAAAGAAACAAAATAAAAATACAAACATTATACAATCAAACAATGAGAGGCTGCCACCTGACCTCAACCATAAAAATGATGGTTTTTTAACTATAAATTATTTTTTGCACATTAAGTGGTGTTTTTATAACAATTTTAGGTCACCAAATGGTCCAAATCCCTAATTTTGAGTATGAGGATCAAATTTGCACCAGCACTTTATCTTATCAGGTGATAGCCTTGGACAGGATACAATCTACAATGGCAAACCAAAGTAACTAAAAGAGTAAAATAGCTGCATTAAGCAAGGATTTTAAAACCAAAATTATTTATATAATGTTTTAACAAATTAATGGTTTTAGCATTTAAAGAACAATTTTATGAACATTGGTTTAAAATTTTAATCATGGATTCATAATTCCATGTGTATACATTTTTGGCTGCTATGGTATGTAATATTTATTAGTATATATTTATTTGTATTTATTGGATTGTTAAATATGAATGGATAAAATGCTAAATGGTCATAATTAAGCTGATACTGTTTACCAAATAAGAGCATAAAATGTTTTACAAGAAAATTGACAAATTCAAAACAATTTGGTTATACATGTTTGCCATTGCGAGTATGTTTTCATGGTCTATAAGGCGGGAACCAGAACGTTCTCTAACATGCACTGTCACTTTAAAAAGGGAAAAATGCCGGAAAGCGTTGTCATGTGATCAAGGTCCAGGAGGACCGAAACGCGTCATTGCCGACAGAAAATAAACTAACGAATAAGCACTGAACCGTGGTCCGTGCCTGCTTTCTGTACCGAAAATGGTAAACATCTGCTAGCAGAGTACTTGAATATATATATATCACACTTCGCAAACACCATCCAATTTTCAGGAACAGGGGAATGCGGACCCAGATGTTAGTGCATGATTTTTTTAATGAACGCCCTGCACCACCACCATGACGCGTTTCGGCCTTCGGAAGGCCTTGTTCACATGACGCGCATGAGGAGCGCCTCCACATTTAAAGTGCAAGTGCAATAACACGTGACAACCACATTACAGAGTCATAGACATAGAGGAGTCTGTCTAAGCACTACAAAAAGCCAAAAACTATTTGAATAAGCATAGCGAATGACATTAAATAAGTAAAAGCAATAACCTATTAAATATTCATTAATTCATAAATATTTAAAATGTAGCAATGCAATTTAAAATGTCAAATAAAAACTTTCAATCCGAAAATCTCTATTAAAAATTACAATGCATATGTAAAGTGGTATGAGACCGCGATACACAGTGGGGAAGTTTATAAGCATATGCGCGTATTTATCTAACCCGTATCGGTCAGTCACATCAACCCTGTATCTCAATATTGGACCAGGGTCATGCCACGTAACACTAGTTAGTCCCTTGCTTTTACAAAAAAGTGCTGGTGCAGATCAGTTCAGCCCAAGTGGGCCATAGAACCCCCCGCTATGCTACAATGATAAAGTGCAAGTGCTTGAAAAAGTGCCACCCTAGTAAACCAACCTTGGTTTATGAAACTGAAAGTGCTTATAAAGGCTAAAAAGAGTTACAGGAGCAAAACAATTAAAATGTAACAGTTGTGCGAATCTATAGGAGAAGTTAAAGGCAGGTAAAGAAGTCCTCACTGGAGTTAAGGCCCTGTGGCGTCTTGGTATCTAACTCCAGGATGTACCTGGTTTCCAGTCTACGGAGAAGTGCTTCCCGGTTGCCGCCCCTTCTAAGGGGTGGGACAGTGTCCACTACAAAGTATCTCAGATGTTCCAGACTATTGCAGTGGAAATCTTTAAAATGCCTGGCAACCGGGTATGATGCATCACTATTTGTAATCGCCCGGATGTGCTGGAGTATCCTCTTGTGGACCTGCAGTTCTGTACTTCCTACATACTGCAGGCCACACCGACACTCCAGCACATATACTGCGTACTCAGTTTTACATGTGAGCATCTTGGTGATGGGCACTGGATCTATCTTAAAAGGGGTTTTTTAAGCTGTTTTGCTAGTGCCGTATTTGCATGCTTTGCACGGGCTACACTTTACAAACCCCTTTCTGGAATTTAACCAGGTTTTGGTCGTGGTTACTTCTGGACTACTCTTGACCAAGGTATCGCACATGGAGCGTGCTTTCCTGAAGGTTATGCTCGGGGTTTTAGAAAGGAGATCCCCAACTACTGGATCGTTACGTACCAATACCCAATTCTTATTGAATATCTTACGTAAAGACTGGTGCTGTCGATTGTAAGTCAGTATCAGTCTCGTGGGTTGATCAGGCTGGGCAGGATTTGTGCTTACGGACCTAACTTTACTGACCAGTGTTTCTGATCTCGGGATCAAGCGGGTCTTCTTGATTGCATTGTCAATTATGGTGGTAGAGTAGCCCCTAGCCAGGAATCTATCCCTACTATCTTTTTGGGCCCTTTCACAGTCGTCATTCAGACTACAGATTCTCCTGACTCGCAGCATTTCCCCCAAAGGGAATGCTGCAAATTAGGTGTCCAGGATGGTGGCTAGTCGCGTGGAGCACTGAATTGCCTGCTGTGGGCTTTCTATGCAACCTAGTCTCCAACTTGCCATCAGTTAAAAATATATATATATCCAGTTTTATTTGTGGTCCAATGTGTGCCCCCCACCTAAATTCAATTTTAGGGAGGCTGCTGCATACGATGCAACACTGACCCTGAAGGCTTCAGGCAGCACTTACCCAGATATAAAATTAAGATTCGGAGTCTCCAACCTTTTATATAATAAGAGCTACTTATGATCTATGAAAATCATCCCAAGCTACTAATACTATTAGCGTTGAAATAGTGACCAGAATAGATTGTAGTAGTTACCACCCTATACAAAATTATCAGCATTGATCAACTCAGTGCATCAGCAGTATTTTGAAATGGTTGTATTAATTGGAATGTATCTACATGGATTAAACAAAGCAGCTGTACCTGCAATACCACTGGCATCAAGGAAATAAAAAAATTAATAAGTCTCTCCAACACCGCACGAGCTATCATTAAAATATCAGCTTTGAATATATTTTCTAAATGCAACGATTGTTCTCCAAACATCAGGTTATGAGTTCTAAAAATACACGTTTTGTTCTCAAATACATGCTTTTCAATTCTGGTATACATATATTAGGTTAATCAGCCAAAGCCTTCTAACTTAGAAGGCTAGCCTGGACAGGAGAGCTACTTACAGATATCTGGATAGCTAACAGTAGCTCTTGAGCTACTTGTTGGAGAAGTCAGACTAAGACTGCACATATATAATGAAATTTAGACAAACCCTACATACAGCGCTGAACAATGTGGTGAGATACACACAGGCAAACATTCCAGGCAGCGCTGAATCATGGTGTGGGATACCATAGGCAGCACTGACCCTGGGGTGAGCTAGAGAGAAACAGGAAAAACACTGGCCCACTGGTGAGAACAAGGAGTACAGTATTTGTAGTGTTTGCTTCGGGTGAGGTACAGACAAGTGCTCCAACAGCACTGATCTAGGGTGAAATATACATAAACAGCCTACAGGGAAAGCTGAATTCAGTGAGCTATGTAAGACAATCCTGGAAGCACCGATCCAGGAGTGCAATAAACAGAAACTGCATACAAAACTCACCCAAGAAACAGTCGCAGACAGAGATTACAAGTAGCACCGAACCGAGGATTACCTTTCAGACAGACACTGCAGAAAGCAGTAACCTAAGGGTGAGACAAAGAGACAGCGCTACACCTCAAACAGCGCTGATGAAAGGTGACAAACAAACACTATTGGCAGCATTGACTCAGACTGATCAGACACTTCAGGCATCAATATTCCAGAAAGATGGACAAGTTGTACAAACTGAACAGGCAGAACCAATCCAGGGAGAGATGGAAACTGTCACCGCTGGCAACAGCAACTAATAAAAGGATTACAGAGAAATTACAGGCAGCGTTTGGATTCTACTGCAATATGGATAAACATGGCAAACTGTATTGACATGGATAGGGGTGAGACTAAACGCCGCATAACGTACTTACGCAAATACTGACGTGCTGAAATACAATAATATTTTCTTAGCATGGCTATTTAAGAGTTTTATATAGCTCAAGTCTGGGGGCAAGAACAGAACACTAGGCAAAAAACTGCAATAAATTATTTTGAAAAAAGTGTAAGCAGGAACATGAGAAGACAGTATTGAACCAAGGGTGACTGTAGCACCCTTATATGCTAAATCGTCTGTCACTGCCTATGTATAAACGTACTAGTATTACGCAAGCTTGGGTGTGTAAAGCAATTTGCAGTGAAGACGCTGCAACAGATACACTGTGCACAATTAATCTTTATTAGACAACCTTGAAGGAAGCTGGCTCTGTA
This sequence comes from Calotriton arnoldi, assembly GCA_963921515.1. Lineage (NCBI taxonomy): Eukaryota > Metazoa > Chordata > Amphibia > Caudata > Salamandridae > Calotriton > Calotriton arnoldi. The sequence goes on along the minus strand of CAWUFW010000455.1, from coordinate 2,717,710 downwards.
TATGGTATACCACTAGGTGGTTATACTGTGCACAGAGTGCAGAGATTCACCAAAGGTGTACAGGGCTCAATGTAAAACCCAACATGCTCTATTAGTGGTAGTGTGGGCAAGCAGCCTTATGCCTAACACGGCGGAGTGTAAGACATTTATTGCAAACACATGACCAATAACTGACACGACTCAAAAAGGAGATCCACACCAATTTTATAAAAATGTCCTTTGTTTGAGTTTTATTTTAAGACTCAGATCTTCACAATAAGGTAAGTAAGCTTTTAAATAAAAATACTTTTCACTTTCAAAAGTCGACAGTGCAATTTCTGAACAGTTCAATGTTACCCTATGGAGGAAAACAATAGTGCTGTTATACAGGTAAGTATCCAACTTACAGTTCCAGTCTTCGGGACCAAAGGTCAGCAAGAGGCATGGGGCAGGTGGGTACCAAAACTGCACCACAAGCGGCACAGGGACGGCTGGGTACAGAGGTCAAACATTGGAGTTCGGCCCAAAGCGTTTCAACGGAGACTGGGAGTACTTGAAGCCACACTGCTTGCAGGTAGGTAAATCGGTTGCAGGGGCCAAGCTTTGGGGGTTAGGACAAGCACAGAGGGGAGGGGCCGCAAAGCAGCACCAAACATTCACCACCAGCGGCACTGGGGCGACCGGGTGCAATTCCAGAGTCAAGCTCCAAATGCTTTTCAATGAAGACTTTGCTTTCAACAAACAGGCTGCAGGCATCGCACCAGAGGGTGCAGGAGGAAGACCAACGACAGCAGAGGTAAGTAGAGATGCAGAGGGTCGTAGGGGCACCGTCGATTCAGCTCACTAAGGCCTAGGTGCAGGGGTGCCTTTAGACATCGGAGTCTTCTTCCCGAATCCGGTCGCGATCAGGGGGAGCCTCTGGATTCAGGCTGCAGGCATTGTTGTGGAATCTAGGAGTGGTCAGCCAACGCTGGACTCTAGGTCAGGATCGCTGGGGAACCTGTTCTGGATCGGTGGGCCGTCTGGACATGGGCCGTAGGCATCAGGTGCAGAGCGGTCAGGACCGGGGTCTTTGGTGTTGAATACTTGGGGACAGAACCGATGTCCTCTTGAGTTCTAGTCTTTGTCAAAGTTCAGGCAGTCTTCCTCTGGTTTCTGGAAGTCGCTGGCTGCAGGACAGGCGCCATCTTTTCGCAGGGTCTTTGAAACTGGAGACAGGCCGGTAGTGCTGGGGTCAAGTCAGTAGTCTTCTTCAGGCTTCGCTGCACAGCGTCTTCTTCGTCCTTCTTCTTTGGACGCAGGTAACCAGATTCAAGGTCTGGGGGAGCCTCAAATACTAGATTTAGGGGAAGTTTTAAGGGAATAACATGTAGGGCCAATGGGCACCTCACTTGGGGTGACCACACCCTGTGTTATGCCACCCTCCTATGAGAGGGGACATAGTCCAAGCCCTGATTGGAGGAGTCCCCTCATCTTCAAGATGGAGGGAACAGAAAAGTGTGCTACACTCCGCTTCTTCCACCTGAGGGGTGGAGTTGGCAAAGGCGGGCACACCTCTTAGTCTTTCTAAGTGTTCGCGCCAGTTTTCCTGCCCAAAGAGGGTGTGGAAACCGGGGGCTACCATCTGCTGCTAGCAGCAGAGGCTGGGGGTCGCATTACAAAGGCGGCAGGCCTTTGAAGCTTCCCCTTCGAGCACTGTGCCCATCCTGGGGGAGAAGGTGTGACACCTCCGTCCAGGATGCGCATTGTTTCTGGTCCCAGAGAGCAGAGGTTCTCCGCCCAGGGGTCCAAAAACATGTCTGTATGTGGCAGGCTGCCTAAAGCCAGTCGGTGACCACACCAGGGTCGGTAGGCCTGGTTTAAAGAAATCTCACACTGGCATCAGTGTGGATTTATTACAAGGAGTTGTTTAGTCCTAGTGAGGGGTCCCAGGGGACCCTCTTCAGCCTCCAGGCACTAGGTACCCAGGGTACCACTTACTAGGGACTTACAGGGGGGCAGAAGTACCAATCGTGATACACCATCGCCAAAAAGGGAATATTACATTTGGCCTTTATGGACTTGACACAAGCGTTTGATTGTGTAAGTAGATCAAAATTATGGTCAATTTTAAGTGACATTGGTCTAGAACCAAAGCTGGTGGCCTTTTTACATACTATTCACGAAAATAACACGGCTGCAGTGAGATATAATAACAAGCATTTGCAATGCAATAGGTCTCGCATTTGCGAAATTTTAAGCTATTGGCATTGTAAATGACAATGCGTTTTATTTATGTTTTCAAAACCAACACATAGATAAAGGTTTGTCATTTACAATGCCAGTAGCTCAAAGTCTCGCAAATGCGAGACCTATTGCATTGCAAATGCTTGTTGACTATTTTGGTGGATATCATGGTTACTAACCCCCAGAGGGGCTTTCCTGCTGACTCCTGTTGGCTGTCCTATTTATCTGCACAAACCCATGAATCGTTTGTTTCTTTGCACAGCCACGTTTCTTGCAAACATACAATCTCATGTAAGTTAATTAACTCTCTAAAAATTTCTAAATTTGACGTTCTCACAAATCCATTAATATTCCATGTTAGTACCCCTAGGCTGTGTGACCACCCAGTATCCTAATCGATATTATTCAGCTACCGGTCTTCATGAGAAGCTGGTGTGTTTGCCCACAAAGTCCTTAACTGATTTGGTAACGGACGTGCCCGTTAATGAGTCCCAGTCGGCTGTTTGGGCAATGTTTAAGTCATTGAGTAGGGGTGGGCCAGAAAGTATCAAATCAATCTCTTCATCGTGAGGTAAAAATAAAAAAAACATAGAACCCAGATGCCAAGGCTAGATCTATTGGCTTAGACAGTGCTTGTTTTTTGTTGTTGTTTTTTTTGTTTATGCACACCTGAAGAATGCACGTTTTCTAGCTGTCTCCATTGTGTAATTTTCCCCCTCTATTTCCGCATTGTTCTCCCGCATTTATTTTTGTTGCTTAAGGACTCCATGGATGCAGGTGTTTTCCAGTAGTTCCCCCATCTCCCCTCCATTCTCCCCCGAATGCTGTCTTGTCATTTTTTTATTTTTACATTTTTTTGTTAGTTTATTTTGGTGTCTCTGCACAACATCCTGACACTGTACAGCACTGCCAAAAGCAGTTGGTGAAGCCAATAAATCCCAAAGGCAACATCTTTTGGCTATGCCAATACTTTTATTGAGAAGCAGTTGCTACAGAAATCTGAGCCTAATGCTGCAGGAACACAATGAACAAAGTTTGCCTCACGTAATATTACTAACTCTTCTTCCCACACACTGCCGGCATCCAGCACTGTATCAGTTAAACCACTGATGTAGTTTACCCCCTTAACACACCCCTGCCCCTCTCCCCATCCCCTGCCTTCCTTACCTCAATGTTTCATCAGATGAGCCCACCCCGCGTTTCGCCACCGCAGCCCGAGCTGTTCTGGAAGCCTTCTCCGGGCCGCTCTCAGCACGACCCGGAAGTCAGGCAACCTTGCCTGGGACATGGGCGGGGCATGGAGCGCGCGTCCGGAAGTGTCCGGGGCTCCCGTGAGCTGAGGGAGCCCCGTGTGTCGGAGAAGCGAGGCGGGAGCCCACCCCGCACTGGCAAGCAGTAGAGGAAGTCCGGCGGGAGCCCACCCCGACTTCGTGAATGCCGCTTGATGCGGCCGGAGCAGGATTCAAGAGTCGGTGAGTGGTGCATGCAAGCGCGCCGCGCCTGGACAGGAGATGTGCACGCGTATGGTGCGAGCAGGAGTTGTGATAACGCCGCAAGCCGTACGCGTGCACATCTCCTGTCTGTTAAGCTTCGGCACAGACAGTTGATGTGCACGCGTACGGTTTGCGGCGTTATTACAACTCCTGCTCGCACCATACGCGTGCACATCTCTTGTCCAGGCCGTGCCGTACGCGTGCACATGTCCTGTCCCCCTTCCGACCCAAGTCGACAACAATAGATCTCGCATAGCGAGCAGCGCTTTGCGCTGCGTCGCTAGGCGAGACCTAAAAATGGAGATTTGACAAATTCTTGGGATGTGAAGAGAGGGGTACGTCAGGGTTGCATTCTGACCCCCTCCTATTTACGCTCTACAAAAATAAGCTAGGGGATTTTTTAATAGCCAGCTGTAAAGACATCCCTAGGGTTGGTGACAAGAGGATCCCTGCATTACTGTATGCAGATGATACGGTCCTGCTAGCCAGAAGCGCAGTGGGCCTCCAACTACTTTTAGACAGTTTTATAGTTTTTATGGACTCCTTAGACCGGTCTAAAAACTTTACGAAATCGCATACAATGTCTATTGGCCCTCTAAAGCCCCTAAAGACCAAATTTTATTGTAAAGGGGTCGAATTAACCAAAGTCCCCACATTCCCCTACTTGGGGGTACTTTTTGATGAGCGCAGGTCGTGGCGTGCACAAATTACGCAAAAAAAGAATACTCTAGCCAGAGCGACGGGGGCTACACTAAACTTTGCCAAAAGACTAGGGTCCAAACCTTTCCCCGCCCTGATGAAGATATATAAAGAAAAGTGCATCCCTATGGCAACCTACGGCTGCGATATTTGGGGCTACAAGGAAGGAAAGGATATTCAGGGAGCTGAAGATAAGTTCTTACGTAAGCTTTTGGCACTTCCACCCACCACCCCGGCATTAATATTACATGAAAAAGTAGGGGTGGGTTACATCTCGGATCAGTTAGTGGTAGCCCCCTTGTTGCGCTGGCTGAGAGTTTGGGCCAGTCCTATTACTAACTTAAATCAATTAATAATTACTGACTGTGTAACGCTGGATAGAGCTGTGCACATCCCCTGGTTAAAGCATATAATGGACTTGACAAAATGGCTCGGTTGCCCAGACTTATACTATAGCCCCAAACCTATGGGCAAATCCAAAATAAGAGCCATTAAACTACAGTTTTTGGATAAGCGCCAGGGTCTCAGGGAAGAAAAGGAGTTAGCAAAACCAACGGTGAGAAGATATGTCACACTATCTCTGTGCAATCAAGTCCAACCATATCTACTCGTCGTTAGTAATGCCTTTCACCGCTTCGTGCTAACCAGATTTCGATTACATTTGGTTCCCTGGCTTCTGGCTGTTCCCCAAGGATTTACAAAACCTGGCACCTTAAAACCTTGTCCTTGCGACAATTTCTCTGAGCAAGATACCTTACATTCTATTTCCTTCTGTGATTATTATGTTTTGTTGCGTAAAAGGTTTATATTTCCATTACTCAGAGATTGTCATTTTACTCAAGTTAGGACCGCTCTGTTGTACCTCCAAATGTTATCCTCCCCTATGGTCTGTTTTGGGGTTGCAAGTTTTTTTTAACAGGAGCCATTAGGTGCAGGAAAAAGTTGTCATTTTAGCCGTTATTAGTCTTTAGCTGTTTTTTATTCCAGTGCCCATTCTACGCAATCATTGGTACTTATATGATACACTGTCTATTGTATTTGAGCTCAGCACTTTATATGATGCCTTCCACCTTACCTTTTAATTCGAACTCTGTCCCCTGACTAACGTTAAAAATGCTCTTATTTTAATTTTTTAAGGTTTTAAAGTTTTGTTGATCAAATGCATTTTCTTAACATGTTCACTTTTATGGCATTGAATTGCCGAATAAAGTATCTTTGACTTGACTTGACTTTAATATGTTTTTAGGGAAAGGACACTGGTACTGCTGGAAACCTATACAGCAGGAACCCAGTATTCTCCAGTTAGAGTTGTATCAAAGGTCAGGCAAAAAGCGTGTGGGGGGTACTGCAACAGAACCTAATTTTCTCACAAACCTCATACAGCTTGGTCAACAGGTAGGAGTACAAGCACAGCATCATCTGCCCTCAACATTCGTCATCCGGACATAAATACCTATAACATCCTAACAATTCTAATTCTACATTCTATAGGACTACCACAATTCTACCTACTTAAGTATACCCATTACTACACATTCCTTCCCTTTAATAAAAACAAAACAAAAAACATTTCATGACCATAATACAATAGATTATGGTCACACCATGTTATCCAATAATAAAGGATAACAGTACAAAAAGGGTGATCCTAGGCGTTACATATATAGTCCTCCAGTTTTTTTGATTTTACTAGGTTTCTAACAAAAATACTAGTTCTCACACCAACAAATTGAGCATTCAGACTGTCATTAAATACACCATTATCCACATGAACTTCACTCCTCGTTTCAACATCACTGAGTATCACTGACTGTCCACTCTCCTTACTCCTGAATAATTACAATTTTGTAACTCTTGATTCACAATTTCCTTCCCACTCGTAAAGTCAATAGTTATCCACCAATATTTGTCACCTTGGTCATTCTCCTGATGAGCACACCTCACCCTGTTGTTACCAATGTCCTTGACAATTGCCAAGCGGCTCATGTGACAAATACTGCCATCATTTAACTCCACCGTATTGTTCATCACCTTCATAATTTGCTTAGGAATACTGAGCCTGCTTTTTCCCTTTGCAACTTTCCTGATAGACTTTACACATACCCATTGTCCTACTACGGACTTCACGTCACGTTTTCCATGTTTAGTGTCAAAGTACCTCCTATTCTTTTGCTGGGGTGTCAAAATGCACTTCCTAACTTCCTCTGCATCCGACACAACTTGCTTACCTCTATCCATCCAACAAGGATTAACCTTAGAATGCGGTACTCAACCTCTCATTATACCAACAGAGTCATGGGGCGTCACTTTAAGTCCACACCATCTTCTTCAATTCTGTTTCCAAATGTTTCCTACTTTGAGTAGCTAACTGCAATGTACCCTTAACAACTCTGTTGACTCTCTCCACAGCGCCATTACCATGGGATGATAAAGCACACAGAACTTGTGAGTAATCCCAGCAAACTCCATGAAATCCTTCATCTCCACTGGTCTAAACTGAAACCCATTATCAGTGAGCAAAGATTTCGGGAATCCCGCTCGCAAAAATATTCCATCCAAAAACTTGATCACAGTTCCAGTGTCCACCTTTCAAACCACCTCCAATTCAAGCCACTTTGAAAACAAATCCATTAACACCAAGATATACCTCTGTGACCCATCACTCCACATAACTGGTCCCATGATGTCCAGTACCACATCTTCCCATGGTAGGACCGGACAACCTAGGGAACTCAATGGGGATTGAACGTTTTCTGGGACTTGTCCGCACCCTCACTCTCCATGCAAGACCTAACAAATCTTCTGTTTCAATGTTAATTTTAGGCCACCAATACAAAGCTTTGACATTCAGTTTGGTGCGTGCTATACCAGCATGCCCCTAATGACAAAGCGAAATAATTTTACTCCTCATTTTGTACAGCCGAATTTCCTTGTCACCTTTCACTACAAACATGCCTTCAACTCCCAACTCATCCCGGACTTCCCAGTATGCCTTATCTCTCCTAGAAGTTATGCTTTAACATACTTCCCCCAACCATTTTCAATTTTCTCTTTAACATTTTCCAAACATCATCCTCCTCCTGCACTTTCATCCACTCTTATTTTTGTAACCCTTTGATTTCGATACAGCTAAATATCCCGGCCACGCATACATCATTCCATGGAAGAGCAGCCACCTGCCTGAGAGGCAATGACAACCTGCTCATGAAATCTGCTGTGTCATTTCTTTTCCCTGGCACATACTGAACTTCATATATAAAATCCTGAAAAACACATGGAAAGTCTTGCAATTCTTGCAGACGCTCTGGATAAACCCTCTATAGTTAAAAGTTGTCTCAATGGCTTATGATCTGACCTCGCAATGAACTTCTTTGCCCACAAGAACTTGCGAAAGCGCTCTAGTGCCCAACTGCATGACAAGCTTTATCTTTCGATCACAGAGTATTTTTCCTCTGTGGGAGACTGGCCTTGATGCAAATGCTATGACACTTTCACCCCCTTGATCGTTTTTTTGAGTTAGTACACTTCCCAAGCTCTTTCCACTGGCATCCATGGTAACAAAGGTTGCTGCAGTGGGATTGAAACCTTGCAATGTGGGAGCCTTACTGATTGAAAGCTTTATTTCTAAGAATGAATTTTGGCACTGAGATGACCACTCAAAATTTACTTTTATTCTTCAACAGAGCTTGCATCTCATGAAATTTTTCTGAGAATCTGTTAACAAATTTTGACTAGAACTGCGTCAGACCCAAAAACAAGCGGAGTCCATCCTTGTTCTTGGAAAGCGGGCCCTGTTATTCGCTTCCTCTAATTTCTCCGTGGACTTGATTCCCCTTGTCACTAATTTCGTGTCCCAAATACGTGACTTTTTTCTGCAAATCTACATTTACTAATTTACCTTTCTTTCAGAGTCTGCTCAATACTTTTCTTAGAATTTCATCATGTGTTTCCTGGTTTTCCCCATGATCAAAATATCATCTTGGAAAAATGTTCTCTCTTGAATGCTCCCAGAAAGCTGCGTCATGAGCCTTTGAAAGACCACTGCTGAGGACGTTAAAACGAACGCCATGCGTCGGAATTGGCAACAACCAAAAGGCGGCCAAAAGGCAGTAAGATGTTTACACTCAGGATCCAAGACTACCTGCCAATATACAGCAGATAGATCCAATGTTGAAAAACATTTAGCATTTCTGGTTAATGACAATATTTCATCAATGCACTGCAATTGATATTGGGCCACAATGATGGTGTTATTTAGACCCCTCAAGTCAACACACAAGCGTACACACAGTTTTCAAAAGACTCATGCTTTTCCTGTTTCCTGTGAAAAAAAGCATGTCTCATTATGGCTACGCATACAGTTGGCGAAAAATGCTTATCTAAATCCAATAGTGCTACTTTAAACCCAGCCAAATCGTAAGATCTTTCATGCCTTTGAAGTTGGTTATAGATTCACAAGCCCTCCGGACCTAAACAATACATTAACATTCTTTTTTTTTCTTTCAGGTGAAAAGATCCATTACAGTACTCTAAATAGGCAATGTAATTTAAAAAATACTCTTTCCATTCGACCCACTGTATAATTGGTTCCCCCGGTGACGATAGAAATTTCCCGGGCGAGTTTAAATGCAGCACTGAATTTCCACATGGTGGTGCCTCAGTGGTACACATACTACTCAGTTTCCACTATACTATAAAGTCTTATAGGCACGAGAAACTCAATTAGACAGATACAATACAGCTGATTTATGATGCCCCACACACACACCTCACACAAGAAATTAAAAAGGAGTACTTAAAGATGCGCTACAAAACAATATAAGCAAATGTGGAGACCGCTTAACCCCCACCTCCTTTAATTGTCGTCGTCGCAACTTGTGTGGCAGAAATTAATTTGTGTTTCCATATGCCCGACAAAAAAAATGGAGGCACCTCAGGGTTATGACCCTGCGTGACGACGAGAGGTAGCCTAATGCTCTAGCATTCCGCACTGCCGTGACGGCGTGCAGAACTCCTTGCCAGCTGATACATTCTACCGTTGTGTGCGACCTCCAGGGTAGAACACCGGGCTCTTCACATGGTGCTGCAAATGCATACCACGACTTAAAACGCTGGGCTCTTCATGCGGGATGCAGCAACTTTTAAATCCACCTGCTGCACTTGCGTTCCTCTCAGTGTAAAGGTTGCACACCGCGGCTACCACCACATTGGAATCTTTACACAGGATGCTTCAACTTTTGAAAGTTAGGTTAACACAGTGCCCAACTGCAAGGTGCCAATGAAGAATCACACAAGCCCCTAAACTTCAATATTTAGATGTGGTCGTAAATACAGCGTGGTGGGTGTACAAGTAGCAGCGACAGTCCCACCAGGCAATAGAAGGCATTTTCAAGTTCACCATAGCTGTTCACCATCCAGATCCACAATTCTATGGCAGGACCGGAGGCTCAGATTATACTTCTCAATCTTTACTACTCATTAACAGCAGTCAATGAAAAAACAGTAAAAAAAAAAAAAAACAACATTAAACACTACATGTCCCATGAGGTATGAACCACGCCTCTTACATTAACCAATCCGAGCAATCCATAGTCCTACAAAATAGTGAGGCACCAGCTTACTGCCTATTTCTTTGCTGCTCCGCAGTCAAGATAAGTGCCTCGTTATTTTGCATATCATTCTGGTTGTCATACATATGTTTATTGCATTTTCATGGCTATTAATTAATGATTCATAGCGATTATTTTTCCTGCAACGCAGCGTTCGCTCCTCGCATGTGAAAGTTTTATTCTCCCGATTTTATCAGCGTGTGTTGCGCTGTTCATTATTTGCGTAGTACCTGTGTTTTTATGCCCGTAAATTAGGTGAATTTATTTGTTTTGCCCAGGCGGCAGTGCCGCAGCGGTGCACGCTCCTCGCGCTACTGCTAGGGAGTGGCCCCTCCCTGGGAGCGAGGTCCTGTAGAGAGCCCAATCGGGCTGGTCGCGCATTCCTCTCAGGAGTCTGCACGCATCAGTGCACGCGATTGCAGACTCCCGACACAGGCTGGATGACGCCTTTCCCCGGGCTCGTATAATTGAGGGAGTGCAGCCTTTGCAGTCTTGTGCCGGTACCGGGCCTTATTGATCAGGTTTTTTCTGGGCAATTTTTCTCTGCAGTCAGGTCTATAATATAAATTCTGCTGTATTAACAGCCTTAATTTTTGGAAACTCTTCACTGGCTAATTAGGCAAGAGGAGCTTTCAGCTCCCCACAAGTCCTATTACTACAGTGTTTTTGGTACCTTCTAGCCTCACTGCCCCAGCCTTTTGCTCCCTTCTGACGCCCTGTTTCCTAAGCTGGTCAGGGTTGTAGAATTGGCTTCCCACTGGGGAATTTTTAGAGGAATATATTATATTCATTAAGATGTCGGACTGTGAAGTCTACGAACAAGAATTAGCTGCATATGGGCCTGCAGAAGATGAAGACTATTACTATGATGAAAATATGGAGACCCTCATTGATAAAACTTTAGATAAAAATATTGGACAAGGCTCTATCCTCCACCCTCCTGCCTATCTCACTCTGCCGTGACCAATTGGTAGGTACTAGCCCGAGTATCTTGCCTGGTAATCCCTCCTCTACTCCTCCCCCTCCACTCTCTGAGCCCCAAGGTCCCTACTGGCCCCATGTTAAAATTTACACCAAGGTTACACAAAAAGCCAAAGATCACGACTACAATGTCGATCCGGTGGCCCCTTCGCCACCGCCTTTCCCCTCTAATCCCCCCCCTCAGACCGATACAGACTCCTCACAGGAATCACGCCCACGCAAGTGCGCCAAGAAACGCAAACACTCTCTTTCCCCAGTTACTCCATCTCGCTAAACTTTTGACCCTTCTAGTGTAGTCCATCCTAGATCTTCAGAATGGTCCCCGGCCCCGGCGGAATATATGCAGACAAATCTGCGTAAGAGCTTCGACAAGGAAGTTAGATCCCGACTTAGATCAGAATGCCCCCTGTCCAGACCTTCCGAACAAAACGTCCCCGACTCCAGAAATAGATACCTCTATGTAAACCTCTCTCAAGAAATACCGGAAAGATCCCAAGAAAAGGTACAGATAAAGCTCCGAGAGCCTGCCAAGGTAAGTTACTCGATGTCTCTGGTAAACTGGCAAAGATACTGGAATTGGCTCTGCAAGCACAGGAAACGGGTGCAGCCATCCACCCGGAAGCCCTAGCTGGATGGACTCAAAGAGCAATTTGCCTCCTTGGCAATGCAAACTTTTCTGGGGGGCGTGGCCAGGCTACCGACCAAGATGGCCGTGTAGCTCTGGAGCTCCGCCATTCAGCTCAACATCCTTACCTCCATCCGCTCTGAAAGCTAGCCATCCTGGTCACCAGCGACCGATTGGAGTGACTGCTGGGCTGCGGTGTGTCTTACGGTCTCTCCGAGGCTCCGGTGTTGCCTGCAGACCGAGATCCGGGTGATTTCGCCGGTGTCGGCCTCTGGTGCTGCGCGAGCACGAGGAGTGCGGCTGCGCCACCTGAGGCTTTGAAGACCCTGGGACCTGCGTGGCAGAGGCCGCCCGCTTCCATTCAGCACCGGGTGCCCCTGTGGCATCCGCAGGCGAACCCAGGCCAGAACACGGCAGCTGAGTGATTAGATTAGTGATTAGAACAGCCGCTGCCGGAGTGAGAGGCACGCACGGGGTGGGCGCCGAGCCTACATCGCGGCTCCAATGATCCGCTGAATGGCCCCTCCCCCTGCGACCCACCGGACGGCTGCCCAAGCGGGTGAATGCTGTTGGCTTGCTCCCTGCGGCACCGCGGCGTCGGAGGCCATGAGTGAGCTGGGGGGCCGGCCGCCGGCCGTCGTGCGGTGCCATTAACCCGCTGGGGCACGCAATCAGGGGACCAACGCCTTGGCGCTGAGGCTTGGAGCGGGCCTGTCAGTTGGTGCAGTACCCGGAGCCCAGTGCTTACAGCATTCACATCGTGGGGAGCCCCCCACTCTGCTATCGGGGACACGGTTTGTTGGTAGTCCCGCTATTGTGTCATAGGCTCCCTGCTCCTGGCTTTGATAGACGCCCCTGTGCCACAGAGGCCCACAACTAATGACTGGCACTTCTTGATGGCCTTTTCTACATCTGAACTGTGCCCCACTGGTAGCGTTTTGACGCGTCATGGTCCGTAAAGATCCCAAACAGCGCGTCTTGCAATTTGCGAAGCCCGGTGGTGCGCAGGGGGGCACTGAAAATACCATGGCAGAAGGGGGCCTGGACTCTGCCCCAGTGGAACACTCGTCTGCTAGCCCAGATGCGTTGATGGTAGAGCTGAGGTCCGGTTTCAAAGCATTGGATGGGCGATTCGACATCCTTGAGAGGCGGCTGGACAATATGGGTGCTAGATTAGATGGTCATGAACGCCGCTTAGATGTTGCAGAAGGACGGGTGTCCGATCTGGAAGATGGGGCCACGCAGGCCCTCAAGCGACTGGACCAGATGGAGAAAATTTTAAAATCAGTGGCCATGAAAAATGAGGATTTGGAGGCCAGGAGCAGCCGCAATAATGTCTGCATTTTGGGAGTTGCGGAATCAACAAATGCTGGATCAACAAATGCGGGCCGCATGGACACCTTTGTTGAAGCCCTGCTTGTGGCCCTCTTCGGTAGAGAATCCTTCACTTCCACCTTCATAGTAGAGAGAGCGCACCGCATGCTTGGGCATAAACCAATTCCAGGCGCTCCACCGCGTCCCATCTTAGCTCGCCTCCTGAACTACCGCGACAGAGACACAGCACTTCGCTTGGCCCGCGAGGTGGGCACCTTACTTGGCAAGGCTCTATAATTACTTTATACCCAGACTTTACGGCCATGGTTCAGGAGGCGCGGAGGAAGTTCACTGGTGTGAAAGCCACTCTCCGTAACTTGGGACTCAAATACGGAATGATCTACCCAGCACGTCTGCGGGTGGAGGTTGCTGACAGAACCAAAGTGTTTGATTCGCCCACGGATGTGCAAGAATTTTGCCGTACCTACAAAGGTCCTGCGAACGCACGGTCTGGCGCTGCTCCGGGGCCTCTCCGCCGCACAGTGGCTCGGTGGCCAGTGTGGAACTTTTCTCAACTGAGTAACTCAGTCCGCATTCATGTTGTAATCTGCTGGTGACCATTGCCAATTTTATGTTTTATTCACCTGTTAGGTAATTTGCTTATTATGCTTGGTAACGCTAGGTAACGTTGAGTAGATGGCGGGGCGTTGCCTTCCCCCCCCTCCCCCCCAAGTGTGTATCACAGTACATTGACGTATTGCTCTGAATGTATATTGTTTCACTCTGTTTCTCAGGGTTGGGTATAATTTCTATTGCATTCCACCTATTGTTCATTGGGGTGTCTCCCTGCGGTTGGGGTAGCAGGGTTGGGTGGGGGGGGGTTTATTACTCAGGGTAGTTTAATTTTACACTCATCTACGGTGCCTCAATGTCACTATTTTGTTGCTCTGCTGTCTAAGAATGCAGTTTGGTTTCCACCTTAGATTATGGCGGTAAGGGGTCAACTGTCCTACCTCTCGAATGTTACGCTGCTTACTTGGAATGTCAGGAGCCTTAATAATGCGAAAAAAGGTAAGCAGGTGTTAAATTACTTATCGAGACACCATGTTGATATAGCATTCCTGCAGGAAACGCACTTGCCCAAGTCCACGACAACTCGATTTGCATCCTCCTGGGGTCCTCATAGGTACTTTGCTAACTACAGTACATATGCGAGGGGGACAGCTATACTTGTACATAAGCGACTGCCCTCCTGTCTCTCTAAGGCTCGCATAGATGCGGAGGGTAGATATACCATAGTAGTGGGACAGCTTCTGGGGCGCCGGATGGCGTTAATCTGCCTTTATGCGCCGAATGTGGATGACCCGGATTTCTTTCATTCCTTGCATACCCAAATCCTGCAACTTGACACGGACTACGTTGCTATGGGGGGTGATTTTAATCTTTTGATAGATCCCACGTGAGACAGCACCTCTGCAACTTCAGACACGAGGCCCCGTGCGCGTTGCGCTTTGGCTGAGCTCCGTCACACGTTTGGTCTTATCGATGTGTGGCGTAGCTGTAGGCCCCGGGAATCGGCGTACATGCACTATTCTGCCCAGCACGATACCTGGACGAGACTTGACCTCTGGTTGGTGACCCCGAATCTGGCTGCTTGGTATAGCGACTCCCTGCACCTCCCTACGACTATCTCCGATCACTCCCCCGTTACACTTTTCGCTTAAGGTCCCTAGCCCAGAGGGTTTCGAACGGCAATGGCGATTCCCTAGCCAAGCCTTGCAAGACGAACTTTTTCATTCAGAACTACACGATGCCATAATAGACTTCTTTGACATCAATAAAGGTTCAGTACAATCATGGGCTACCCTCTGGGAGGCTTTTAAGGCGTACGCGCGTGGAGTTTGCATTTCTAAGCACGCTGGGGTGTTGCGTGATTTGCGGCGTACTCTCTCCGAAGTCGAGAAGCAGCTCGCGGGGCTGGAACAGGAGCAACAGGCGAGCACCAGTTCGCCTCAGCAGGATCGTCGGCTGTCGCTTTTACATGAGTTCAATGAGGCGGCGGAGCGTGAGGCGCGCTTCCTTGGCTAATATGCTATAGCACGTAGATATGGGTAGGGAGACAGACCAGGCCGTACGTTGGCCCGTATGTTGCGTCCCTCGGTGGGATACTCTTACATAGTCAGTTTGCGAATATCACAAGGGGACATTCGGACAGGCACTCCTGCGATCCAGAACGAGTTTTTAAATTATTATACACAACTATACACTACGCGTGTGGCCCATGCAGGGGCTGATCAAGATGCTTATCTGGCAGAGGTGGCTCTTGTCTGGCTGGAAAAACACATGCAGCAATTCCTGGCGGAGCCGTTTTCCTCAGAAGAATTAATCAGCGCTATCGACGCTAAGAATGGTTCGACTGCTCCGGGTTTGGACGGATTCACGGGCTGCTTCTACAAGGCCTATAAAGATATCTTAGCTCCTTACCTTATAGAGGTTTATCATGAGGCGCTTGAAAGGCGAGAACTTCCCCCCACTCTGTGTGAAGCGGTGATCGTTCTCCTACCCAAGCCGGGCAAGGACCCGCTTTTATGTGGCTCGTACAGGCCACTGTCACTCCTCAACTTGGATTATAAAATCATTGCTAAAATGATAGCGATGCGGCTTGCATTATTGTTAGACCGCATTATATCTCCGGTACAGTCGGGTTTTGTACCTCGAAGGTCTACAGCCCTCAATCTCCGTACCCTCTTCGCCACTATCAATAGAATGGATCCCGGACTCCCAGCCGCTGCGGTGTTATTAGATATGGAAAAGGCCTTGGATTCCCTCGAATGGCCTTTTTTCCTGGCAGTAATGAGGAAATTGGGGATGCCGAAAGGGTTTATCGAGCTTGTCTCTGTATTATACTCCTCTGCCATGGCCAGGCTGAGACTTAATGGGACCTTGTCCTCTCAATTCAAGCTATCACGGGGCACCAGACAGGGTTGCCCGCTCTCGCCGCTGCTCTTTATTCTAGCCATGGACCCATTGGTTCGACAGTTTCAGGAGCGGCACCTGCATAGGGGCCTGCAATTTACGATTGGTCCTCTTCTTGTTTCCCTATATGCGGATGATGTTATACTTTATGTCCGTCACCCCCAAGACAATCTAGAGCCGCTCATACGAGAAATTATCAGGTTTGCCGAATATTCGGGACTAGGCATAAATTGGGGCAAATCGGAAATATTTCCGCTTACGACCAGTACAACCAGGTGGGAGTGCGAATTCTCATTGCAATGGTGTGCCAATACAACCAGATATTTGGGGATTCAAATACATATTGAGGCTGCACAAGTGTTGCTGCTTAATTATGGTCCGGCTATGCACACCCTGGAACAACAGGTAGAGCGTTGGATTAAGCTTCCCCTCTCGCTAGCGGGGAGGGTGGCTATTATAAAAATGGTTGTTCTCCCCAGATTCTTATATTTGTTTAAAAACATACCCATTCCCTTACCAAATAGTTTTTTCCGCACACTCCGTACACACCTTATCCGGTTGGTTTGGGGAGGGAAGAGGGCCAGGGTCAGCTGGGCCACTTTGACACTACCATACGATAGAGGGGGGCTTGGGGTTCCGAATTTTCAGATCTATTACTTGGCTGCGCAGTGTAGTTATGCGCACTCTTGGTACCATCCTGATGCACGAATCCCATATTTAAAGTTTGAAGCCGACATGGTACGCCCAGCTCCACTAAAGACGATCCTACCCAAAGGGTTTCCTAGAGATCCCAACGACATCCAAACAGTGTCCACCACTAGTTGGGCATGGAGGAAGCTCGCACAGATTACAGGTGGCCACAAAGTATACTCCTCAAGAACTGAGAGGGGCTCCCTAAGACCAAAGAGGTAGAGCACCCAATAGACAAAAGTCAGAGAAAATGTCCTCTTTGGTTAACAAAGATCCATCGATTACATACACTTCATACACCCATACTGCATCAGAGCATAAACGTTCCACTCTCAAAGGTTTAAACAAATAGTTTATTACAAATTAAAATACAATATAAAAACCAATTTAAAAAAAGTATTTTTCTTAAAAAAAACAGAATTTCATACACCAATAAACATAATATCACAATTCATAACATCAAAGCAAATAGAATTTATAGTAAACACACATAAAAATACACAATAATTGTACATACAAAACACGGGAGAAAAAATACCTAGTAATCAGGTGTCTATACATAAAAGCTTTTATGTATAGACACCTGATTACTAGAGTATCTGCCAGTTTATGAAATTATATAAAGAACTCTGACTTGGCAGATAATCCAATAGTTGCAGGTGTACGTATACAATGTTGTGAACATCTTTGTATGTCTAAAAAAAAAAATTCTCCCGTGTTTTGTATGTACAGTTTTTGTGTATTTTTATATGCGTTTACTATAAATTCTATTTGCTTTGATGTTATGAATTGTGATATTATGTTTATTGATGTATGAAATTCTGTTTTTTTAAGAAAAATACTTTTTTTAAATTGGTTTTTATATTGTATTTTAATTCGTAATAAACTATTTGTTTAAACCTTTGAGAGTGGAACGTTTATGCTCTGATGATGCAGTATGGGTGTATGAGGTGTATGTAATCGATGGATCTTTGTTAACCAAAGAGGACATTTTCTCTGACACAAAGTATACTCTTCAGCGCTCCCCCTGCTTAACAATCCCTGGTTGCCCGCCACCGAGGAGAAGCTGGTACAGCACACTCTGGTCAAATATTCACTAGAAACGTGTGGTGAGTTATTCCCTAACGGGCACATTTTTCATTGCTCAGAAGATGCTAGATTTAGTGAAGCCTCATTTATGGACCGTTTTATCCTTAATAGGCTCCGTTGTTCACTTCGGTCCTTGCTACCGGAGTTCCCTCTGGAGCCGGAGTCATTCACACCTTTGACGTTGATAATCACTGATACTGGGGGGGAGCATTTAATTGCCAGGTTGTATAGGGCCTGCATGCAACTAGTACCCACCAGGGACGCCAGAATTCACGAAGTTTGGGAACGAGACTTAGGGCATCCCATAGAAGATTTCCATTGGTCCTTCTGCTGTACCCAAACAAAGGAAGTCTCTCTAAATAGTCGCCACAAGTTGATTCATTTCAAATTTTTGTGGAGAGCATATATGTCTCCCGCCAAACTTCATTCAATTGACCCTTCCCGGCCGCATAACTGCCCCAAATGCAAGGCACAGCATGCCGACTTTGTCCACATGACCTGGAATTGTGAAAAGATCAGGGAATTTTGGAGATCAGTATATGTAATCCTCGCTAGGATGACACACTTGGACCTCTTCCCGACTCCGGAAGTGGCCCTACCAGGGTATGTCCGGAACATTCCCAAGGCATTGCGCCACTACACTTCTATTGCGCGATTATTGGCTAAAAGAGAGATTGCACTGCATTGGGGAGATACATTTGCTCCCACCACCAAGACATGGCTGAACAGCCTTGTTTACTGTAATACTAATGGTGAATTGTTTGCATCTACACTTCCTGTAACATCACGACCCAAAGACATCTGGGGCCCATTAAAAGACTATTTACAGGAGCTGGGGTCTGCTGACTCATCTCAACCTCCTCCAGGAATTGTCCCAACCGGTGTGGGCTGAGACTATCAACTATACAACAAGGACGATTCTAAAGGTACTGCTTGGCGATCAGATAGCTCCTAGTCTACTGGAATGTAACACCGCTATATTTGTGTTTGTCATCATTGCACTTTGGTATGGCTTTGTAATGTATCATTTTTAGATATATTAGCGAATGGAAAATGTTTGCAATTTGCTAAAGACAGCAGAGTTGCTATCCGAATTGTGGTCAACTGTAGATGATGGAAAAATGTTTTTTTTTTGTTTGTTTTTTTAATAAATGCGCACTTTCTTCCGAGAGACGCAAGTCGGTCCTTTTGAGGATTGACCCGCAGCTGGCAGAACTGGCGTCAGCCGAGCCGGGCCCACTAGCGGAAGTTCAACTCTTTGGCGAGCGGTTTGTGAAGGATATCGCAAAATTCGTAAACACATTCACATCCCTGGACAAATCTTAGTCCTCCCTCAAAAGAGTATTCCATCCCCTCTCTGGTAGGGCCGGTAGTGGCAGAGGACGCTCGACTGGCCGCTACAACCAACAAAGTCCTCAACGTGGCTTCGTCCCCAGACACAAAGGCTATGCCCAAGTACCAGATCAGGCCAGATTCTACCCCACTAGATCTCGGGATTTCCGCGGCTGTTACAACAGAGGGATCAATCGAGGTTTCAGAAACAATTACTCCCAATCTCCAGGTAACAATTCCTTTTCTCCCTTCGATTCCCTTGGGGGGCAGATTGATGCATTTTGTACACAATTGGGCAAAGATCACTTCAGATGCATGGATCATGAACACTGTTCAGGTGTATCAAATAGAGTTAGTCTGTGTTCCTACCCAACAGGCTTCTCCTCCTCCTCTCCATTTTTCCCTACAAGAGCAGTCTTTTATAGACTCTGAACTATTAGAACTTTTGACAAAGCAGGCTATTGCTACAGGAACCTTCATGCCGGAAGGTTTTTGCAGCAACGTCTTCTTGGTGCAAAAGAAAGGAGGAGGCCGGAGATTAGTGTTAAATCTCAGAGAATTCAACCCCTTTGTAATTTACAGACATTTCAAGATGGAAGGTATCCACCTTTTAAGAGATCTGTTGTTAGAAACTGACTGGATGGTGCGTTTAGACCTAAAAGATGCCTATCTGACAGTTCCAACGTTTCCTCCGCACCAACGATACCTCCAATTTCAATGGAAAGGACAGTGGTTCCGATGCCAATCCTTCCCCTTCGGCCTCTCATCAGCTCCCTGGGTGTTCACCAAGTTATTGAAACCGGTGGGGAGTTGTCTTCGGGAGATGGGAGTTCGCATGATCATCTACCTAGACGACATGCTTCTGTTGGCACAGGATCAAAATCAGCTGTGCACACATCTACAGTGGACTATGTCTCTGCTACAAGAAATGGGTTTTGTAATAAATCTCAAAAAATCCATGACGGGCCCCTCTCAACAGGTGGACTTCTTGGGTTTTCAGATCAACTCAGTGACGGCTCAATTGCTCCTCCCTCCAAACAAGATCAAATCCATCAAAAGGGAAATCCGAACAACGTTGTCGAGACAGATGGTTTCTTTGAGGTCCCTGGCGAGGATTGTGGGCCTTCTGGCATCCTCGATCCAGGCGATATTCTCTGGTCCTCTCCTTTACAGAGCATTGCAACGCCTCAAGATTCATTATCTTCAACAAAATTTCAGTTACGATCACTTGATTGCTCCGTCACCCGAAGCTCAAGAAGAACTGCAATGGTGGTTAACACACATGGAGGCTTGGAATGGCAAGGCCATTTTCGGAGCATCTTCCGATTTAGTTATTGAATCAGACGCTAGTTGCTGTGGCTGGGGCGCAAGATGCGGAGACTTCGCTACAGGCGGCCGCTGGTCAGCAGAAGAACTGAAATTGCACATCAATTGTCTAGAGTTGTTGGCGGGCATATTTGCCATCAAGTCGATCTCCCCAATAAAGAGTAATTGTTGCATCCTTCTCAGGACAGACAATGTGTCAGCGGTGAGGTACATAAAGTCACCTAGGAGGGACGAGATCTCGTCTGTTAGCCAACATTGCTCGAGAGCTCTGGCATTTCTGGTAGCACAGAAGATCACGATAACGGCGGAATACATCCCCGGCAAAGACAATCTAGTGGCAGATTGGAACTCCAGGTTCAGCAACTGGAAGCTCCATCCTGCCTTGTTTCAAGAGATCATGAATATTCGAGGCCCATGTCTGATGGACCTGTTTGCCTCCCGTCTCAACACCCAACTTCCCCACTTCTACAGCTGGAGACCGGACCCGATGGCAATGGGAACGGGTGCTTTTCTTCATCAGTGAGGACCTCGGAGGAATTACGCCTTTCCTCTCTTTGCACTGATCCCGAGAGTGGCGGCTCAGGTCCGTTGTCAGTCAGCATCATTGGTGTTAGTCACACCTCTGTGGAAGACACAATCGTGGTTTCCGACTCTCTTGGAGTTGTCAGTGGATCAGCCCATTCAACTTCCTGTTTTTCCGCAATTACTCCTGGACCCAGTGGGCTCCCCTCATCCATTGGTCCTTCAAGATCAACTGATACTCATGGTTTGGATGCTCTCAGGAGACAATATACGAATTGAAGGCCTTTCATCAGCGGCTGCAGAGTTTATACAACAGGCTTGGGCTCCTTCCACCCGTAAAAGATATTCTGCGGCATGGAAACGCTGGATGGGTTGGTGCCTTCAACAGCAGGTGGATCCCGTGGGATCAGATTTGAAAGAGATTTTAAACTTTTTGTCAGAATGTGCGGAATCAGGATTATGCTACAGATCTGTTAACAATTTTAGATCTGCGTTGTCTGCTGAACATGACCACATAGATGGAAAGCCGGTTGAGATCCATCCGATGGTATGTAAGTTAATGAAAGGTATAAGGGTCGTTCGTCCACCGAGACCCAGATACAATACGTAATGGGATGTGTCTCATGTTCTCTCATTATTGGAATCTTGGCCTGACAATAAAGATTTATCATTAAAGCAAATATCAGCTAAGCTTACCATGCTCTTATGTCTCATTTCTTGTCGTTGAGTTTCTGATGTACATGCCTTAGATCTAGCAGGGAGGGTATTCTCTCCCCAGGGTGTATCATTCATTACATCTAGAAGAACTAAAACAAGGTCTCGTTCTGTTGATTATCCTGCCTTTCCTCATGATGATAAATGTGTGATGAAATGTTTAAAAAGTTATTAAGAACGTACTTTAGCTCACAGAACCGATCCTTTAGGACCGTTGCTATTGTCAATGCAGAAGCCTTTCCACTCCGTATCGGCGGCCACCTTGGCTCGTTGGGTCAGATTGGTTATGGCTGAGGCCGGTATAGATGTATCTGTGTAAGGCACTCATTCTGCGAGAGGTGCTATGGCCTCTAAGGCTTTTATTATGGGATCCAGATTAGAAGATATTCTTAAGGCAGCGGACTGTTCATCCAATTCAATGTTTAAAAAGTTTTATTACAAACCAATTGTGCATGTTTCTTCTGTGGTTGTTGGTCAGCTTTCAACCAGCATAATCTGAGCCTCCGAACCTGCCATAGAATACAAAATCTTCTAGCATTCGCGACAAGAATTTTAGTTTCTATTAAGGACACGGAGGCGAGGATTATCCCACCCGTTGGGACAGTTAAGAGTTGTATTACAACTGTCATGTGTTGTATTGCGACATGTTTTTCTTCCCTCCCTAGAATACGAAACTTCTTTAGTTCTATGGTTTTCAAACTTGTTTCTGATTTCAGGGATGGATTCCAAAGAGAACTGAATATGGAATTTCTTCTGGCTACAAGTTCTACGCTGTTTATGGATAAAGTTGTCTCGTCTGAGACCTGTTATTTGGAGTTGTTCTCCACGGCTTTGCTGTTGACTGTTTCCTGGCTGTTTTGCTGTTTGCTGGCTGTTGCTGGCTGCTCCGGGCTCCGTGCTTGTTCCGCTTGCCCGAGGCAGGACTGTTGGTTTGCCGGACTGCTCTATATCCCAGTGTGCTGCGCTGCCAGAGTCCAGCTTGTTCCACCGACGATCCGCCACCCAAGAGCTAAGACCTGCGCCCCCGGCTGCCCCCCTACCGCCTCCCTACCTGGTGCCTCGTGCCTGGTGCTTGGTGCTTCTGCTTTTTGCCTGCCTTTTGCCTGCTCTGGTCTGGTCCAGCCTGGTCCAGCTCCAGTCCGGATCTTATTGGTACATCGATACCGGACCCCTGCAGCCCGCTGTGTGCCAGTGACGAAGGAGAATTGGGAGAGTCACGGAGTCTGTAGAGGCCGCTGAAGACGCTGAGCAGACCCTGGGGTTTTTCTGCACTCTTCTGATTATTGTCCCGGTGCATTCTGGGACTTGTAGTTTTGTAGTCCCCCACAGAGGTACATTGGACTCCCCTGCCTGCCTTGTTTAGGGAGTCTCACCGTCAGGATAAGGAGGAGCCCCGCGCAGGCAGCGGTCGTGTAATCTGAACGCTGCAGAGCAGAGCAGAGTGAAGCGGAGTGGTGCTTTCTGGATTCCTGGATCTGTGGGAGAAAACCTAGAGTCACTTTCTGCCCTGTGTCCCTCTTCTGTATGCCTCATGTTTGGTTAAAGTGCAGCATGTCTCTAGAGCAGTACTGGATACAGGTGTCCACCGTGTCCAGGCATCTGGTCTGTTGTTCCTTGTGCAGTTGAGACGCAAACGCTTCGAGTATTCTCTAAAGGCTCTATAGACTTTGTTTATTCTGGCCACCCAGTTGGGGGTTGCTAGTTAAGTAGCACTAAGTAGTGCCTGGTGCACTGTGTAGCATAAGCGGCGCACCGGTGCTCTGGCGCATCGAGCCTTGGGAGTTATTCCTGAACAAAGCTATGACTGCAAAAAAATTACGCTCTGGTAGATTAGTGTATACAAGAGCTTGCACAAAAACCAGAGCTAACCCTTTAAGGAACAACTCTCTGCAAATAAACTCTTTGAAGTGTTTCAATACCATCCCTTCCTTTTTTCCTAAAAAAGAAATAAGTTCTAAATCTGTAGGGATGTCGGAGTTTCTCCAAAAAGAATATGTTGATCAAGTAGAGATCAATGTAAGTCCTGGAAACCCATTCCCAGTAGTACCTTCACCAGAAGTACCCTCCATTTCACCGTCTATAATCAGGGAATCACGGCCTTCTGATCTTCAATATTCAGAATCTGGGGTGGCTGACTCTTTGCTGGCAAATCTAACTATCCCCCCTTCTGTGAATGGGGTCTCTGAACCGGAAGGCGTTCCGCAATCAGTATCAAAAGCGGGAGAATATATAATGGAAGATTTCACTTTACCGGATATAAATTTAGATCAGCCTCTAAAAATGTTCCACGCTCACAACCAAGAATCATCTAGGGTTTTTACTCCCGCCACCCTACCGTCCCCTAAGGATCATCCTGTGAAACTGCAACTGTTCAGCAGTACACCTAGCAGCACAAGTTTATTAGACTCACGGGGTTCAATTACTCCTGATCTCTCCCGAGATTTTCTTCCTTCAATTCATAATCTAGAACACAGCTTTCCAAACTTTTCATGTTGGTGACACACTTTTTGGAGATGCATCATTTTGGGACACAGTAAGGCAGTGTAGCGAGCGAGCGTAGCAAGCGAGCCCGAACCACTTAAGGGGGGGTTCTCCCCCCGGAAGAAAATTTTGAAATAAAAGTGGGCAAATGGTGCATTTTCAAGCAAATTTGAGACCATGAGGTTGAACACAGGGCCCCTGCAGCGGATGCCTTCGTCCACTGAGCCACCAGACCCGGCATACACACATCTCTCTCTCTCTCTGTCTCCCTCCCTCTCTCTCTCTCTCCCTCCCTCTCTCTGTCTCCCTCTGTCTCACTCACTCTGTCTCTCTCTAACTGTCTCCCTCCCTCTGTCTCCCTCCCTCTCTCTCCGTCTCCCTCCCTCTGTCTGTCTCCCTCTGTCTCCCTCTGTCTCGCTCCCTCTGTCTCCCTCCCTCTGTCTCCCTCCCTCTGTCTCCCTCCCTCTGTCTCCCTCCCTCTGTCTCCCTCCCTCTGTCTCCCTCCCTCTGTCTCCCTCCCACTGTCTCCCTCCCACTGTCTCCCTCCCACTGTCTCCCTCCATCTGTCTCCCTCTATCTGTCTCCCTCCCACTGTCTCCCTCCCACTGTCTCCCTCCCACTGTCTCCCTCCCTCTGTCTCCCTCCCTCTGTCTGTCGCCCTCTGTCTGTCGCCCTCTGTGTCCTGCTCTCTGTCTCCCTCTGTTTCCGTCCCTCTGTCTCCCTCCCTCTGTTTCCGTCCCTCTGTCTCCCTCCCTCTGTTTCCGTCCCTCTGTCTCCCTCCCTCTGTTTCCGTCCCTCTGTCTCCCTCCCTCTGTCTCCCTCCCTCTGTCTCCCTCCCTCTGTCTCCCTCCCTCTGTCTCCCTCCCTCTGTCTCCCTCCCTCTGTCTCCCTCCCTCTGTCTGTCGCCCTCTGTCTGTCGCCCTCTGTCTGTCGCCCTCTGTGTCCTGCTCTCTGTCTCCCTCTGTTTCCGTCCCTCTGTCTCTCTCCCTCTGTCTCTGTCTCCGTCTCCCTCTGTCTCCGTCTCCGTCTCCCTCTGTCTCCGCCTCCCTCTGTCTCCGCCTCCCTCTGTCTCCGCCTCCCTCTGTCTCCGCCTCCCTCTGTCTCCGCCTCCCTCTGTCTCCGCCTCCCTCTGTCTCCGTCTCCCTCTGTCTCCGTCTCCCTCTGTCTCCGTCTCCCTCTGTCTCCGTCTCCTCTGTCTCCGTCTCCCTCTGTCTCCGTCTCCCTCTGTCTCCGTCTCCCTCTGTCTCCGTCTCCCTCTGTCTCCGTCTCCCTCTGTCTCCGTCTCCCTCTGTCTCCGTCTCCCTCTGTCTCCGTCTCCCTCTGTCTCCGTCTCCCTCTGTCTCCGTCTCCCTCTGTCTCCGTCTCCCTCTGTCTCTGTCTCCCTCTGTCTCCCTCTGTCTCTGTCTCCCTCTGTCTCCCTCTGTCTCCCTCTGTCTCTGTCTCCGTCTCCCTCTGTCTCCGTCTCCCTCCGTCTCCCTCTGTCTCCGTCTCCCTCTGTCTCCCTCTGTCTCCCTCTGTCTCCGTCTCCCTCTGTCTCCCTCTGTCTCCCTCTGTCTCTGTCTCCCTCTGTCTCCCTCTGTCTCCCTCTGTCTCCCTCTGTCTCCCTCTGTCTCCCTCTGTCTCTGTCTCCGTCTCCCTCTGTCTCCGTCTCCCTCTGTCTCCGTCTCCCTCTGTCTCTGTCTCCCTCTGTCTCTGTCTCCCTCTGTCTCTGTCTCCCTCTGTCTCTGTCTCCCTCTGTCTCTGTCTCCCTCTGTCTCTGTCTCCCTCTGTCTCTGTCTCCCTCTGTCTCTGTCTCCCTCTGTCTCTGTCTCCCTCCGTCTCTGTCTCCCTCCGTCTCTGTCTCCCTCCGTCTCTGTCTCCCTCTGTCTCCCTCCGTCTCTGTCTCCCTCCGTCTCTGTCTCCCTCCGTCTCTGTCTCCCTCCGTCTCTGTCTCCCTCCGTCTCTGTCTCCCTCCGTCTCTGTCTCCCTCCGTCTCTGTCTCCCACCGTCTCTGTCTCCCACCGTCTCCCACCGTCTCCCACCGTCTCCCACCGTCTCCCACCGTCTCCCTCCGTCTCCCTCCGTCTCCCTCTCCCTCTCTCTGTCTCTGTCTGTCTCAGTCTCTGCCTCTGTCTGTGTCTGTCCCTGTCCCTGCCTCTATCTGTCTGTCTGTCCCTGTCTCGGTCTGCCCCTGTATGTCGCTGTCTCCCTCCCTCTGTCTGTCTCTGCCTCTATCTGTCTGCCCCTGTCCCTGTCTCTGCCTCTATCTGTCTCTGTCTGCCCCTGTCCCTGTCTCTGCCTCTATCTGTCTCTGTCTGCCCCTGTCCCTGTCTCTGCCTCTATCTGTCTCTGTCTGTCCCTGTCTCTGTCTGTGTCTATCTCGGTCTCCCTCCCTCTCCCTCCATCTGTCTCCCTCCATCTGTCTCCCTCCATCTGTCTCCCTCCATCTGTCTCCCTCCATCTGTCTCCCTCCCTCCCTCTGTCTCCATCCCTCTGTCTCCATCCCTCTGTCTCCATCCCTCTGTCTCCATCCCTCTGTCTCCATCCCTCTGTCTCCATCCCTCTGTCTCCATCCCTCTGTCTCCATCCCTGTCGCCGCCCTCACTCTGTCTCCCTCACTCTCTGTCTCCCTCACTCTCTGTCTCCCTCACTCTCTGTCTCCCTCACTCTCTGTCTCCCTCACTCTCTGTCTCCCTCACTCTCTGTCTCCCTCACTCTCTGTCTCCCTCTCTCTCTGTCTCCCTCACTCTCTGTCTCCCTCTCTCTCTGTCTCCCTCACTCTCTGTCTCCCTCTCTCTCTGTCTCCCTCTCTCTCTGTCTCCCTCTCTCTCTGTCTCCCTCTCCCTCTGTCTCCCTCTCCCTCCCTCTGTCTACCCTGGACTCCCTCCCTCTGTCTCCCTCCCTCTGTCTCCCTCCCTCTGTCTCCCTCCCTCTGTCTCCCTCCCTCTGTCTCCCTCCCTCTGTCTCCCTCCCTCTGTCTCCCTCCCTCTGACTCCCTCCCTCTGTCTCCCTCCCTCTGTCTCCCTCCCTCTGTCTCCCTCCCTCTGTCTCCCTCCCTCTGTCTCCCTCCCTCTGTCTCCCTCTTGTCTGTCTCCCTCTTGTCTGTCTCCCTCTTGTCTGTCTCCCTCTTGTCTGTCTCCCTCTTGTCTGTCGCCCTCCCTCTGTCTGTCTGTCGCCCTCCCTCTGTCTGTCTGTCGCCCTCCCTCTGTCTGTCTCCGTCCCTCTGTCTCCCTCTTGTCTGTCTCCCTCTTCTCTGTCTCCCTCTCTCTGTCTCCCTCTCTCTGTCTCCCTCTCTCTGTCTCCCTCTCTCTGTCTCCTCTGTCTCCCTCTCTCTGTCTCCCTCTCTCTGTCTCCCTCTCTCTGTCTCCCTCTCTCTGTCTCCCTCTCTCTGTCTCCCTCTCTCTGTCTCCCTCTCTCTGTCTCCCTCTGTCTCCCTCTCTCTGTCTCTCTCCCTCTGTCTCCCTCTCCCTCCCTCTGTCTCCCTCTCTCTGTCTCCCTCCCTCTGTCTCCCTCTCCCTCCCTCTGTCTCCCTCTCCCTCCGTCTGTCTCCCTCTGTCTCCCTCTCCCTCCCTCTGTCTCCCTCTCCCTCCGTCTGTCTCCCTCTGTCTACCCTGGACTCCCTCCCTCTGTCTCCCTCCCTCTGTCTCCCTCCATCTGTCCCCCTCCCTCTGTCCCCCTCCCTCTGTCCCCCTCCCTCTGTCCCCCTCCCTCTGTCCCCCTCCCTCTGTCCCCCTCCCTCTGTCCCCCTCCTCCCTCTGTCCCCCTCCTCCCTCTGTCTGTCGCCCTCTGTCTCCCTCTGTCTCCCTCCCTCTGTCTGTCTCCCTCCCTCTGTCTGTCTCCCTCCCTCTGTCTGTCTCCCTCCCTCTGTCGCCCTCCTCCCTCTGTCGCCCTCCTCCCTCTGTCTGTCGCCCTCTGTCTCCCTCTCTGTCTCCCTCCCTCTCTCCCCCTCTGTCTCCCTCCCTCTCTCCCCCTGTCTCCCTCCCTCTGTCTCCCTCTCTCTCTGTCTCCCACGTTTTCCCTCTCCCTCTGTCTGTCTCCCTCCCTCTGTCTCCCTCCCTCTGTCTCCCTCCCTCTGTCTCTCTCTCCGTCTCCCACCCTCTGGCTGTCACCCTCTGGCTGTCACCCTCTGGCTGTCACCCTCTGGCTGTCACCTCACCCCAGCTTCCCGGGCACACACACAGCCGCACCCGAGTACTTCGCAGGTCTTTAAAAGACCATTTACTGGGAGATGAGGAAAAGTGTTCTTCTGATCGGTATCATTTGTACCAGGACTCCATTGTTTTTTCATTGCCATTTCGTGTCAAACACTTCCACACGACCCACCTGGTCGTTTCTGCTGATGCCTGAGGAAATTCTAACTAACACGACAAAGAAAAACCATCTTGCAGCCTGCATTTCTGCCCAGGAACTGTCGCACACCCAACCCCCCTGTTCTTTGCAGTTCGACAGAAAACCATGAGACACTCGCGCCCTGTGTAAATGATTTGTTTCCCATCTCCTGCTCCCTGCCTGGTAAACATCCTTGACACCGTGATCAGGTTATCTGGACAATGGTCTGACTGCTGGGCCTTGATCAGGGTGATTGGACAATGGTTTGAATGACCGAGCTTTGATCAAGCTGATCGAACAATGACCTGAATGACCGTGCTTTGATCAAGCTGAGTGAACAATAATTTGAGTACCAAGCCTTGATCAGGTCACCAACTACAAACACCGTCTGGATCTGGTTATCAACTGCAAACACTGCCCTGATTGAACAATGGACTAACAGCCAAAAGACTGGAATGAAAAAGTATAAAAGGCTTGTAAGCTGCGGAGTAAAGCAGCAGCCTCCTCTGTCTTGTTTCTAACGAGCTTGGGACTCTGTTCCATAGCCCGGGCTATTTGAATAAATCTGGGTTCCTCCTGCAGACGAAGGCTCCTGTGTCTCCTTTTACTACGTATGAAGGGTATGGAAGACTTGGGCAATTCCCCCGCCGCCGAGACCCAGTGAGTGGGTTATTCCGGTTCTTCAAATGGCGCCCGAATAGGGACTCCACGAGTACGAAGGTCAGGCCCGGTGGATGTGAGGAGGTGCACGGAGAGACTCCGACGGAGGCGCCCTACCCGAGGGATTCTTGCAATCCGGTAAGCCGAACGACTCGCCCGTTGTTCCTCCCCACCCGGTCTGGGCCACATGACCGCGTCCTCGCTGGAGTCCCCTAGCAAATAATTTCTGGAGCAGGACACAGCCCTAAGTCTGCAGAAGAGAACTACCCCTGTAAGGTAAGGGTGGACTGATCACCCACCAAGTCTGTATGATTCTGCTGTTATTGACCTTTGCAAAAGCCAAGCAGGCGAGGTGAATTTTAAAACCCGCCGGTGTCTGTTACCTATTTACAAGCATGCCAGTCAGTAGTAAGTTCAAGAAATTATGTTGTTGTATGTGTACACAGGACTCCCAGCTGGAGGCGGCTTGTCCGCTTCCTCCAGAAGGGACCCCTGGCCATACGATGTATGTTAAACATGGCCCTTCTGCCATAATGTTTTCCTCATTCTGGGTAAAATATACGAAACAAAGTAACGCGGAATTACAGTGGCCACTTTTTGGCTCCTTTAATTCCCAAGTTCTCGCCAACTTAGAGGAACAATTAATGAAAAGAAAAACGCGCCCGTCTATGTTTGAATCTGTCCGATTTTGGAGGAAAGAGATAGAGCAGAGAGCTAGAAAGCAGAAGGCTCAAGAAAGAAAACAGGAACGCATGCCAATGGCCGACCACGCCAGAGTAAATTTACAAAATCAAATGACAAAATCGGTAGAAATAGCCAACAGGGAGCATGGGGCCCGGGTACAAAAATGCTATCCAGCTCGTGAGGAGAAAAGAAAGGGCCATATGGATGGGGGAGAAGAAGGTGATTCCTTGCTTGATACCATGCTAGAAAGCCCTCCTGCATATGCCCCAATGTACCCCGCCCTGACGCCTCACACCCCACATGTCCCCCGCCACCGCCCACTCCTGCCCCCACTGCCCCTCCTACTGTTCTTCCTGTCACACCAACCCTCCCGATTTTTCCTATGACACCGACCACGCCCGCTAACCCTGTCCTCACTGCGGGAATGACAACAAGTCTCTATCCGCCCAACCCCTGCGGCTTTACCCCTACCCGCCCTTTTCCTACTTCCCCGTGGTCTACAGTTAAGCAGGATTTATATAAAATGTTCAATTCCCCTGACTGGCCTCCTTGCGCTCTGCAGTCAGCTTTTCGTCCCTTCGAGAAAATGACCTACAGAAGCAACAGTGTGAATGTTGGATAAAGAACGGGAATATTTATGCCTTTAAAGACATATGGTCCACCTTTTCCCAGTGGACGATTATGGAACAGACCACCTGGGCTGAATACATGTGTACGCTGGTCATGCAAAAATTTGAGAATGCGCTTATGCAGATACCCACTGGATTAATGGACCTTAGGTCACAAATAAGAAGAGGCGATGTTCAGGGAGAGGGGATGTTTGGTGCTGTGTCTGCTTTAATGGCTTACCGTGATATGACCGCTTTTTCCAACACCCCTCTAGAGACAGCTATGCCAATGAGAGAGGCGGCCCCTGTCTTTGTTAACGCACTTACCGATGCCCAAAATAATGGCCGAGGGGCTGTTGAGGCACACTGGCGCAGGCTTTGGGTTCATGTTCCTTGGAAAAGGTCAGAAGTAATGCAGTTAAAAGAACAATTACCAGATCCCCGGAAGAATCCGGCTGCCTTTTACAGAGAATTAGGTCAGATTATATCTGCAGGTACTCTCGTTCTTGAGGATATAGATTTACTTTTTAGTACGGTTGTTCCCACTGAAATTTGGGACAAGATTCGACATACTGATCATGAAGTGGCGTTGGGAGGTAAATGGGCTGACCTAGAGGCTATGGAAGAAGCAAGGGTAGGAGGGACTAAACCAGAAGCTGCCATCCTGACTTTGCCCGGTAAAATAATAACGTTTATGAAAACACTTTTGCCGGAAACTGTCATTAACTGGGATAAAATAAACGCCTGTAGGCAGCGAAAAGATGAGAATGTGGCGGACTTCTTTACCCGTTTTGAGACCGAATACAAGGGACATAGTGGTTTGGATCCCCGGACCCCAGGTTCTGGCCCAGTGTTTGTCGATAAGTTTGTCAGCAACTTGCTTCCTGAGATTTCCACCAGGCTTAAGAAAGTTGAAAGTACGTGGTCTGCCCAAACTATCACTGGTATCTTGGCTATGGCACAATATCATGAGAATAGGGAGAATGAAGATAGAGACAAGGAAAGTAAGAAGGTTAGGGATCTTAAGACTAAGGCACTTCTGCAGCAGGCTTACCCTCCCCGAGGTCCCGATGCCCGCGGGAATTTCAGACCTCAACCCCAACACCCTCCGAGGGCTCGCCAGTCTACCCCCTCCAGCCCTCAACATACGGGAGCCCTCCAAACAGATCAGTGTGCTTATTGTAAGGGGTACGGCCATTTGATAGACGAGTGTCCCGTGTTAGCTGAAAACATCCGAACAGGAAGACTCGGCCTCGCGCTCCCAGGGAGGGAAGGCCGACTAGGGACCATGGCCCGCCCCATCCACAGGATAAAGAACGTAGGCCCAGGGATCACGTTCCCGTCCGGCCGCGCCCAGCCAATAGGTTTGATGGGTACGAAGCAACACGCACTTATTACAATGATGATTATGACGAAGTTGATGAGATAGGGTCCTACCAAGCATAGGACAGCCAGGAAAGGGGTATTACCAGAGTGCAAATTCCAGTGGATCAAAGGGGCCCGTATGTTCAAATGTCAGTTGTGGGGAACGATCAGAATTTTCTTTTGGATACTGGGGCCACCAGGTCTTCTATTGCACGCCTGTCAGTCCCGGAGGCACCCCTTTCTGGCAAAATAAATGTCTCCGTGGGTTTTGCAGGAACACCTGTGACGAGCCCTGTCTCTGAACCCCTCCCTCTCGATATTGGCCCTGCACATGTTGACGCTCCCTTGGTCCTTACTACAGGTTGCAGTGAAAACTTGTTAGGCATGGATTTACTGAAAGCTCTGTATGCGACCATATCATGTAGTCCCCAAGGTTTATCCCTAACAATTTCTCCCACCGCAGCTTCCTATATGTATCTGTCTGGTCCCCTCCCACCAGAATTGCAGTTTTTACCTTCCTCCCTCTGGGCATCATCAGACACTGATGTAGGGTGTCTCAACATATCCATCCCCTCATGTGGTACGCATCGAGCCAGGTGCACTTCTTCCCCGCCTCAGGCAGTATCGACTACCCGCGGAAGGAGAAATGGCCCTTTTAACAATAATATCTGAATTAATGGACAAGGGCGTAGTGGAGGAAACACGTGGCAATATCTGTAACAGTCCCATTATTCCCGTTCTTAAAAAGACCAATGGAGATGCTCTCTCCCCTAAAATATACAGATTCGTGATTGACCTGAGAGCCCTTAACAAAATAACAATCTCCCAATATCCTGTTGTCCCCGACATTACAGCCCTCTTAACGATGGTCCCTTCTGACGCAACGCACTTTTCTGTCATAGACCTGAAGAATGCTTTTTCAGCAAGCCTATACATCCTGACAGCAGACATTTTTTGGTTTCTCCCTTGGTGGGCGAAGCTTTAGATTCTGCCGCGCCCTCAAGGTTTCACCGAGAGCCCCAGTATCTATAGTCAAGCCCTCAAAAGTCAACTAGATTCCTTGGAACTCCCTGATAACTCCACACTATTACAATATGTAGATGACCTCCTCATTGCTGCAAATTCTGCCCCATCATGTAAAGAAGCTACTCTCTGTTTGTTACGCCACCTTGCCCTCCATAATCACAAAGTCTCTTTAAAAAGCTTCAGTTTTGTCAAGAGAAGGTGACCTATTTAGGTCATCTCCTCTCGAAGGAGGAAGGCAGCTCACCGCTGATCGTGTAGCCATTATCAATGCTATGACGGCCCCACGAACACAAAAGCAGGTGCGA
This sequence comes from Calotriton arnoldi, assembly GCA_963921515.1. NCBI lineage: Eukaryota > Metazoa > Chordata > Amphibia > Caudata > Salamandridae > Calotriton > Calotriton arnoldi. Next base: position 2,684,698 of record CAWUFW010000455.1, on the reverse strand, counting down.
GCCTTCATAGGCCTAACCTCATACTGTAGACAGTGGATTTCCAACTTTTCGGCCATGGTCAAACCTCTTCTTGCCCTCACCACTAAAGACATATCAGACAGTTCCTTTCCATGGACTAGAGAGCATGCGCAGGCCTTCCAAGATTTAAAGAGGGCTCTGTGTACTGCTCCAGTCCTCGGTACTCCTGATTATAGCAAGCAATTTTTTCTTTTTGTACATGAGACAGACGGCTGTGCATGCGCTGTCTTGACCCAGATGTTCGGAGGTCACCATCGGCCATGTGCCTATTTTTCAGCCATCTTAGATCCTGTTGCAAGGGCTCTCCCAGGATGCCTACGGGCGACCGCTGCGGCCGCCCTCATGGTCCGTCAGAGTGCGGGGATCGTCATGAACTCCCCCCTGACTCTGATGGTCCCCCATTCTGTAGATACCCTCCTTAATAACACCAAGACACAGTACCTCACTAGCGCACGACTCACAGGATATGAACTGACACTCTTTTCCAGCCACATTAACATCAAGAGATGCACTGTACTGAACCCCGCAACATTACTCCCACTGGATACTCAGGATGCCCGCTTAGACCCACATGACTGCATATTAAGGACAGAGGAGGAGACAAAGGGACGGGTTGACTTACAGGATACCCCGACAGCAGAACCAGAAGGTACACTATATGTGGACGGATCATGTCTCAGAGGGCCAGATGGTAACACCTCAGCCGCCTATGCCCTCACGACATTAGGACAAGTAGTAGAAACATCTCAGATTCCGCAGTGCTCTGCTCAAGCAGCAGAATTAGTGGCCCTCACTAGAGCCTGTGAGTTAAGCAAAGGGATGACGGTAAATATTTATACTGACAGCCAATATTCCTTCGGGGTGGCCCACAACTTCGGGAGGTTATGGAAAGAAAGGAATTTCCTTACTTCCCATGGGACCAAGATTCAACATGGCCCCCTAATTCACCGATTGTTAGACTCCTGACACTCCCCAGAAAGGTGGCCATTATAAAATGTAAGGCCCATAAGAAAGTGACAGATGATGTTGGGAAAGGCAATGCCCTGGCTGACCAGACGGCCAGACAAACAGCTCTTAGAAAAAGGGAAGGAATGTATGTAGGAGGTCCCGCTAGGTGGGTGGCAGACGAGGGCATGGTTGAAAACACAGTACAGAGTGTGATCGATATTCAGTCCCATACTACTCCTGAGGAACTACGGGTGTGGAAGGAGCAATTAGCAAAGGAGGGAATTGATGGTTGCTGGGTCCGCACGACTATGGAAAGACAATGGATGTTACCTGACAGTCATGTGCTACCAGTAGTTACGATGGCCCATGGTCCTGCTCACATTAGTGCAAAAGGGATATGTAAACTGTTGGAACCTACATGGTACAACTCTAAGATACCAACATATGCTGAAAAGCTGGTTAAAACATGCATGATTTGCCTAATGTATAACCCAGGAAAAGGCACAGTTACTCCTAAGGGAGGATTCTCTCCTCCTACCTTCCCTTTTGAAGTCCTCCAAATAGATTACATCCAGATGGACCGATGTAACAATTTAAAATATGTCCTAGTGGTGGTCTGTACCTTCAGCCGATGGGTGGAGGCCTACCGCGTCAAAGACTGCACCGCTATCACTACCGCCAAAATGCTATTAAAAGAGTACCTCCCACGATTCGGTTTGCCCCGCTTGGTCTGGAGTGACAACGGGACACACTTTACGGCTCAAATTATGGAATATATCTGTACAGCACTGGGTATAAAACAAAAATTTCATGCCGCTAACCACCCCCAGTCAGCAGGTCTAGTGGAGGTGTACAATGGCATCCTAAAAACTAAAATGGCCAAAATAGTAGCCGAGACAGGTGTCACTTGGGTTGATGCTCTGCCCTTGGCCCTATTGTCTACAAGAACAACAGCCCACACCAGGATAGGGCTATCCCCCATGAGATTGTGTTCGGGAGGCCTGCCAATGTATGGGGTGTCCCGCGGCCTAAGAAACTGTCTGATGTTGAATACCCTGTATTAACTGATTACCTGTACAGTCTAACTAATACCTTTCGTACTCTTTATCACCAGGTGCATGAGGCCATACCTGACAAAAGCGAGGGCCCAGGACACGTTATCCAACCTGGTGATTGGGTCTTAGTAAGAAATGTTCAACTGACTAAGAGCCTTGAACCCCGCTGGACACAGCCCCGTCAGGTGTTGCTGGCCACCCGCACCGCCGTGAAAGTAGAAGGTCGGAAGAATTGGGTGCATTCGTCCCACTGTAGGCGTGTGCCTCTGCCCCTCCCCTACGATCAGTGGGTGAGGGAAGGACAAGGAGACTCAGAAACAGAAACAGTCCCGACGTTTGTCCCATTCAGCGATGCCAGACTGCATTTTACATCTACGGAAGCAGAGAGTGACAGCATACTGAAAGGAAGGGTGGAACCCTCCCTTAACTCTGCTCAACGTCCAGAACAATTGTTTCCCGACCATACTGACCCTACTTCCGACCGATATAACTTGCGCCCCCGAGGAAGGCTTGCCTTTGACTTCGCCAAGTGCCTATAGGCTGTAGGGCTGTGATCTCCCGGCCGAGAGTAGTGCTGGTGTGTCAGACTAAGGTACGCCATAGGGCTCTTGGCACCTGCGCCCAGTGAAGCAACCACCAATCACAGACAGCCACTAGAGGTCCATGGCTTAGCACAATGGCTGCCGTCCAAAACACTCGAATCCAGAAACAATATGTCAGTCTCCGACATAGTAAATGCTTCATGGCCACCGTGGTGACGCTGTTTGTCTCCCTCATCCTGTCTATTCTTGGTTGGCTGTTACTAATCTACCATCCTGTTACCTCACCAACCCCTACCCCAACTCCTACAGAGCACCAGTATTACACGCTACCAGCCCACGAGTTACCCCGCCGTGCAGAATTCTTCAATAACACCTTCATCCAAATGTTGCATCATCATCAGCTGATCATGAACACTTCCAATGCTGGGTTTGCGGACTGATGCCGCATTCCATGATACACCCTGTCCCATTCTTTCCCTACCCCTTTTCCATCTCTGGGTCTTGTCTTGCATGGTGGATGTTGATACAGGAGGCCTACACTGTCAATGGTACTGCCAATTCTGCCCTTGGAACATTTCAGGATGACTTCTGGCGGAACAGATCTGGCCATGCCAATGCTCCTTTTGCCCGACCAGCTCATCCACATCGCTACTATCACCAGATGAACTCGGTGAGATGGTAGTATTCAACTCAACCACTCGACGAACATTTTCCAGATTCCGCACAAGAAGGATACTGCCCGATGAACGAGACACTGTGAATGTCATAAATGTGCAAGGCCGTGTCTGCATCCATGGCCTAGGGACTAAGAAAGTTGGTACCAGTACTTGTAATATCACAAAATCTTTAAACTCTACATCTCCTCCGAAGCTGGTGGCATCCCCCAACACCTATTTTATCTGTGGCACTGCCGCCTACACTTGGCTCCCCCGTAACTGGTCTGGTACCTGCTACCTGGCCTTCCTCCTTCCGCCAACGTATTCTACCCATGGGAGTTACCACCTGTTGATGAAGGGCGCTCTGCGTCGCTCACGTAGGGGCGTCATATCAGCCGAGGATACAGCAGGCCAGGAAACCGGGGACTTCCTTAAAGGTTTCCTTCCATTCTGGGGCCCCATGGCAAACAGTCGGGCTGTACGAGGACTGACCAGGGTCCTTGAAGCCACCATCACAGTAACAGCTGGTGCCCTCTCCAACATCACTGCAGAACTACAGGCGGACCGCCTTATAACACTGCAGAACCGCATGGTCCTAGACGTCCTCCTTGCTGATCGTGGTGGTGTGTGTAAATTGATCGGCTCCAGCTGCTGCGTGTACATCCCAGACAACGCACCTTCAGTGTACTATGCCATCCAACGTCTGCATCGCCTTTCTTCCGAAATTCATCTGGATAAAGGCAACTGGTCCCTCACAGGCTGGATCTGGGGCCTCCTTTCCCAGTGGGGGTGGAGGGTCCTCATCTTCCTTGCCTTGGGAATAACTGTCCTGGTCTCCTGCTGTTTGTGCTTTCAGTGCCTGCCAGTGCTCTGTACAATGTGTGTCCAGACCATCCAGCCTCCACCCTCCAACATTCACAACACCAATATGATGATGATGCTCCAACAAGAAACCGATGGCCTTATGAACATTGACATTTCTTAAAGTATTTGCCACTCAATGGCAAAAGGAGGGTCTGAGGAAAAGTGTTCTTCTGATCGGTATCATTTGTACCAGGACTCCATTGTTTTTTCATTGCCATTTCGTGTCAAACACTTCCACACGACCCACCTGGTCGTTTCTGCTGATGCCTGAGGAAATTCTAACTAACACGACAAAGAAAAACCATCTTGCAGCATGCATTTCTGCCCAGGAACTGTCGCACACCCAACCCCCCTGTTCTTTGCAGTTCGACAGAAAACCATGAGACACTCACGCCTGTGTAAATGATTTGTTTCCCATCTCCTGCTCCCTGCCTGGTAAACATCCTTGACACCGTGATCAGGTTATCTGGACAATGGTCTGACTGCTGGGCCTTGATCAGGGTGATTGGACAATGGTTTGAATGACCGAGCTTTGATCAAGCTGATCGAACAATGACCTGAATGACCGTGCTTTGATCAAGCTGAGTGAACAATAATTTGAGTACCAAGCCTTGATCAGGTCACCAACTACAAACACGATCTGGTTATCAACTGCAAACACTGCCCTGATTGAACAATGGACTAACAGCCAAAAGACTGGAATGAAAAAGTATAAAAGGCTTGTAAGCTGCGGAGTAAAGCAGCAGCCTCCTCTGTCTTGTTTCTAACGAGCTTGGGACTCTGTTCCATAGCCCGGGCTATTTGAATAAATCTGGATTCCTCCTGCAGACGAAGGCTCCTGTGTCTCCTTTTACTACGTATGAAGGGTATGGAAGACTTGGGCAATTCCCCCGCCGCCGAGACCCAGTGAGTGGGTTATTCCGGTTCTTCAGAGACGTTATGCAATAGATGAGGCATAGTGAGAACAAAGCTTTCAAAGGAATGCCTCTTAATTAGCAGCAGTTATGTGCTAAGTGCTCGTTAATACCAGTGTCATCCCGCGACACACCCACCATTTGCAGGCGACACAGTACTGTGTCGGGACACACAGTTTGGAAAGCTCTGATCTAGAATCACAAAGGCCGATGTCGGAGTCATTGCTTTGTCTTGAAAGAGTGTTGGTTTCCATCTTAGCCCTAGTGGAGAAATCAGTAGATAACTCAGATTTTATTTTGGACTCTGTTTTAGCCCTGACAAAGCATATTGCCTCTGAACATAATCTATCGTCAGGAAAAGTTGGTGTATTTCCCCCTAGTATACCTAACCCAGAGAAAGGATCTTCCATTCCCCTTCGTTTGAAGTAAGACTCTGACAAGTCTCACTCTACCCAAACAGACTTTTTTCCACATGTTAAAGGGCGGGACTTTGGCACTCAGGCTGGCAAGCCTTTTTCTAGTAGAAATATCAATACCAAAACGAAAGAAAACGGTGATATTTTTGATAAGTCACTTTCTTCTTCTTTACTGCAGCTTTTTGACTCCGAACCCTTAGCTACAGTTGCTGCATCTTCGTTCCGCCCGCAAACTATGACGGAAAATACAAATATAATTCAAAAGGTCTTCCCTATCTTTCTAAAATCTGGCATTAATTCCTCAAAGCAGCCTATAGAGGAAGATATTAAAGTTGGATGCTCTCGGAGTAAGGAAAAAGTTCTTATGAACAAAAGTAGCAACATACGTAAGAGAAAAAAGAAGGAAAAAAGGGAAAAACGTCGAAGGATAAACAAAAAAAGGTCAAAACAGTTACGCTTCGACCCTAAACCTATCCATATTATATCTCCTAAGCTGGATTTAAATGTTTCGAAGATGGACAAGAAGAGTACAATCCACTGGGTTCTTGTTCTCCCTCTTTGAACTTATGTGTTCCTATTAAAATCGACCAAAGATGTAGTACCACTAGATGCAAATGTTTCTCCTATGGTTCAGAGTACACTGAACCCTAATGCTTCTTTGTTTGCTTCCTCTCTAGGTACCAATGTCATTTATAGCTCCAATAATACCATCCCTGAGGTATATAGCTCTGATAATAACTTCCAGCCTGCCCCTTACAGCTTGGATTTCTCATTTATTTTTGACTATGAATTATATATGAACAGGTCTTTTTTGTTGGGTTGTTTTGCTGAAATTGTGGGCCTGCGGATGATTGAAAGTAATGACTTAGCTCTGGTGGAGGTACAAAAATATAATAATCTCAGGGGTGCAAGAGTTACATTTTCATCCAAAGCAATCTCCCACCTGATTTTGGCACACAGCGATAAACTACGCTGCTGGAGGCATTGATGTTTTAATTCCCGAGGTGGAGCCATCTTTAAAAAAAAGTGTCCCAAATCAAGCTGCCTAATATTGATGTAGAATCCTCCGGACGAGGTACACCATTTCCGGAGAAAGAAAGTACTTTGCAGGTCTTTCTTGGTAAAAATGGTAGGAGGGTTTCGCTCCATACCGAAAAAAATATTCAATATGTGCTTCCCGCAGAGGAGGAAGATAAGAAATGGAGTTGGGTTGCAGGTGCTCTTAATTCAAATAGATCTTTAGGCCAAAGATGCGGGAATTCTTCCTAGCAAGGATATTAATGTGATATCTTGGAACGCAGCCGGCATTAGCACAAATAAAGACAAACTTATATTCTTGAAAGAGCAGAATCCCGATATAATTTGTCTCCAAGAGACTTGGATAACTAAGAACTGGTCCACCGAAGATTATATTGTGCTAAGCTGGCCGGCGCTCCATGTAAATAGAGGTCATGCTAAAGGAGGTATTGCAATCTTGTTAAGTACAAGTCTCAGTTGGTCCTATAAAGAATTTTCTCACGCCTCTAACCTAATTCAGGCGGTTAAGTTGGATCATAAGGTCGGCCAGCTTCTATTGGACTCGTTGTTGATAATAAACGTATATTTACCTCCCGACGCATCCTCTTCACACTTACTAAAAGATCTTTTCTCCTTTATTTCCTCCATCCTGGATTCTGAAGACTGTAGGTACACAATATTAGTGTGAGATCTGAACTCTAAAGTCTCATCGCATAGTCTAAAGGTATTTTCTAACACTGAAAAAAATGAAGCCCTAAATATTCCCACTGCTCAATTCCCGAACAATAGCAGGACAGATAAAAGAGGAGTTTTACTTCTAGAAGGTCTGAGAAGCTTAGATCTTATAATTGCTAACGGGAGGTTGGGGAAAGATATTCCAGCAAACTACACCCATAAGGCTCCCACTGGGAGATCAATTCTGGATTATCTAATTGTCTCTGCAGATTTTTTTCACAAACTTACAAATATGGAAGTCTTGGGAAATGTTTTTAGTGATCACATGCTGATTTGCTTTAAAATCGACTTCATTTGTGATAAGGTAGGCTCCTGGAATTTTAAAGGTGCTACTGTAGGGTTTAATGTAACAAATGGTAGAAGCCACTGGAACACTCAAGCGACCTCTAAACTAAATGCACTTGCACATGCACTTATCAACACTAATAAGAGATCAGCTGCTCTTAGAATCAGTTGAATGTGACTGTATTCAACTGGATTTACTTGAAGTCTTTTCCCATAACATTGGCCTTTTGGCTAAATCTGGTAAATTAACTCAAGTCCCTGTGCAACGGAGACCATATTTTAACCCATTGCTCACTCTAAATAGGGAAATAAATAAACTAGTGAGGGCCCAGTTCCTGTATTTTTCGCATGAGCGAAGCAATTTAATAAACCTGCTAAAGAGGAAAAGACAGAGGAAAAAACGCTCCCTAAGGCAAATAAAGGAAGATGGTGCATGGACACAGCTAAAAGAGGCAGCTTCAAAAAATACATGGACACAGCTAAAAGAGGCAGCTTCAAAAAATAATTCAAAAAGGTACTGGGAAATAATCACCGACTGCTGCGGCACTAGGGCGAAATCTCTCCCAATACCCATAAAAGAAGAGGATTGGAAACTTTATTTGCTGGAATTGTACTCTGTGAATTTCGATTCCTGCAGACCCGATATTGTGGCATTGGATCATCCTTTAATTTCAGTACTCAACTATGTCCATTCTATCGATGAAGTGGTCGGGGCTATTAAAAAAATGAGATCCTCAGGAGCAATGGGCCCTGATGAAATTCCCATGACGCTAATCAAAAAGGAGCCTCTCTTGTGGGCTACCTATTTAGCTCCATTATTTAATTTTTGCTACTCTAATGGGAAAATCCCACCATCTTGGTCAGGAAGTATTTTAATTCCTCTATACAAAAGGGCCTTAGATCGCATCCAGGTAATTATCGGCAAATAGCCTTACTGGATGCGACGGGGAAAATATTCGCACGCAGAATCCTCGATCACCTTACGGAATGGGTGGTAGAGAAGAAAGTTCTCCCCATTGAGCAAGCAGGCTTTAGGAAAAATCACTCTACGCTAGATAATATTTTTATGTTGAAACTAATAGAGGAAAAATACACAATCTACCGTAATTCAAATGTATTTATGGCTTTTATTGACTTCTCCACAGCCTTCGATAAGGTAGATCGACCTCTATTATGGAGAAAACTGCAAAAAATGGGTTTGCCTTCCCCCTTGCTATCCTTGATCATAGCACTCCACTCGCAAACTTGGTGTAAGATATTAATGGGTGGAAATCAAGGATTATCAAAAGTAATCCCTACTGAAAATGGACTCAAACAGGGTTGCTTGTTAGCACCGCTGCTATTCGCCCTATATGTAGCTGATTTACCCGATTGTTTTGCTCAAGCTGATGGAGATGCCCCGAAGATAAGTACCCGCCCTTTTGCATGTCTACTTTATGCAGATGACATAGTAGTAATGGACTTAACCCCTATTGGGTTGAATAGAAAGTTGGCTTCCCTACAAAAATATACTGTGGGCCACTTTTTGAAAATAAACGTATCCAAAAGTAAAATTTTAATTTTGAAAAGTACTAAAAGTAGAAAATCATATAATTTTAATTGGCAAATCGGTCTTGAAAGGCTGGAGGTGGTAGATTCATACCTTTATTTAGGGAAATTTTTAACAAGCAGCTCGAAAAATAAACCTCACATTTCACACTGTACTAGTAAAGCTACATCGCACGCCAATGGTTTGCGCATTTTTTACAGCGCTATGGGTAGAAGACATTTTTTACACTTATTGACGGTTTTTAAGGCAAAAATCCCTCCAACCCTGCTTTATGCAATTGGATCAATCCCTGTTAAGGACTAGAGTTTTTTGGATAAGGCTGAAGGTCAGATACTACGTAAAATATGTAATTTTAACACGTTAGTTCCAACGGCAGCAATTAGATTGGAATTTGGTTTGATAAGCTCCTATACTCAAGGCTTATCCAGGGTTTTACGTTGGGGTCATCAGCTAAAACATAGCGAGCCAGATTCACTAAGAGGTGCTCTATGCCATGAAATCTTTGATGCTAAGGCAGGTAATTACTCTTTTTACAGTGACTTCTCATTGGCACTAAAAGCCTTTAGTATACAAGAAGAACTAGTGCTCACCCTTCCTTCATTAGGATTTAAGTCACTCCTGAAAACTCTGAGTGGCAAAATTAGTTTCGATAGAGACATTCAATTCTGCAACTCTAAAGAAAGATTAAAACTAATAATTAGGACAAACTCCCCGAGAATTGCACAAAAATATTTATTCTGGAATTTAGAACACGGTATTCGACGCTTGCTTATTTTAGGTCGTATGAATCTCCTGCCTTTAAATGACCTTACAGCAAACTGGTCTCAGAATCCGAATAATGGGAAAATTTGTAATTTGTGTATGCTGAGTAGCCAGACTGTGGACCATGTTTTGTTTGTATGTCCTGCATTGGCATTGAGCCGTTATCGCTGGCTTCGCCCGATGTTTCTACAAAACTCTGTTAAAAATGTAGCATCAGCCCGAGATTATCTCTTTTGTCCTAAAAACGAAGCAGTGTGTGTAAAACTATTTAATTTTTTTAAGGAATTCATGTATATTTTTTAAACTTGTACGGGTGTTCTTACAAGATTGTGTAAAAAATGTAGTATCAACCCGAGACTATCATTTTTGAACAAAAATGAAGCAGTGTGACTAAAACCTTTTAATTTTGTTTTGGGAGTTTATGTACATATTTTAATTCTTCCTTTTTAGCACACTTTTTAAATGGGCGGCTATCCTCTTAGCTAGCCTCTCCATCTGCAAAGCATCAGTATTCTAGTTTTTATTAATTTGTATTTTGCACATTGATAGGCAGCTATTAACCGCTCTTTTTTTCTTAAATTAGGGTTAGGTTGCGTCTGTTTCCCACTATGTTCTGTTAATTTTAAAAAACTTAAATGTAGTGGGATTCAGGAGGTATTTTGCTTATGAGTCGGCTGCTACTGAATTGCCTTTTGCACAGGTCTGGACATGCCCATGTTTTATCTTGCCTCTAATTCTAAATTAATTTTCTAGCTGAAATTGAACTTTTGGACTTTTTAAATGAACTGTCAGCTTTTTAATGTCCTATGTACATCTTAGGAGTTGTAATGTGGAAAATCTTAAGTACTGTATGATCTGGGCTCTCTGACAATATTGTTTGTTTCTATTTACAAGAAATGTAGCTAATCTAAGGCAGGCTTTTGATAATTTTATGATGGTTAGTGGATTGTGCTTGTTATGAATTTCTCTTTTATTTGAAATAACATGTATGTATTTTATGTGGACCTCCTAGGAGTTCCAAATCTTTAATAAATATATTAAATTGAATTGAGTTGCTCTCCGTTGAGAGTTGGAACTGAATCCTGTTTTGAATTGCACTAAGGAAAAGCCTGCTCGTTGCAAAGAAGGAGGCAGTAAGATGGCGCCTCGCTATTTTGTAAGACTATGGACTGCTCGGATTGGTTCATGTAAGAGGCGTGGTTCAAAGCCTCGTGGGACATGTAGTGTTTAATGTTTTTTTTTACTGTTTTTTCATTGGCTGCTGTTAATGAGTAGTAAAGATTGAGACGCATAATCCTCGCCTCCGTGTCCTTAATAGAATCTAAAATTCTTGTCGCGAATGCTGGAAAATTTTGTATTCTACATTCTATTGGACTACCACAATTCTTTCTATTTAACTATACCCATTACAACACAATTTTATAAATATTTGTGAGGTATCATTTAGAACATTAGAGAATGAAACGTACCCGTTTTAATAGTGACGGTTCTAAGTATGGAAGGAATACTTTCGGAAGTAGTCAAAAGAGGTTACAAAAAGACACTACAGGAAGCGTTGGCCCAATGGTGGGAAAATTACACATACATTAAAGGCAGCACGGTTCAGGGGTGGCAGAAATGAGCCATGTGGTTGTGTAAAGACAGACACCATAATTAGTATAGGTGCTAAAAGGAGAGACCGGCACAATATTCAGCATTGACCCATGGGGTGAAATATGGCCAAACAGTACTGGCCAAGTGGATGAGGGCAAGTACAGAGGCAGAAATGCTATAAGTAAACATCGGTCCAATGGTTAAAAGTAGCCAGAGGTAAGGCGGTGAGATAAAGACAGGCTCTTTGGGCAGCAGTGAGACAGAAAGACAGTGCTTGTCCGACAGAAAGGACATGTAGGCTGACAAAAAGAGACAGATGACAAAAAGATAAGTAAATGAACAAATGGGAACAACCGTGTACCGATTAAGAGTTTATGCCTGTCTATGCAAATACATCGTCGCCAGCTGTCCACACGAGAAGTGCAGGGTGTTCGGTGACCAAGATTTGTGCATTGTGACCAGTGAAATGCTCTTTGAGGGGATGGGGTAGCGCCGCCACTGTGAAGCAGATCCCCATTAGAAGAAAATACGTTTTGTGATGTCATTTCTGGCACTCCCCTAGCACATTGCTAACGCCTTCCGGTGCCCCGTCTGACAGCCACCCAATGGTAAACTAGTACCACCCCTGCCCACAACTTGTAAACAAGAACCGCCTTACCACCCTTGTCCTCTGCCGTATTGCCTGCCTATCCGTGGTAAATAAGCACACACTACTGATCCCAAATAAGCGAGAACCCCCATCCTATCGGTACCCACGTCTATGCACCCGTTGTAAACAAATACCCCTTGCCCACAACAATTGGCCTCTGCCATTCGCAGCCCTTTGTCTCCTGCTGTCCATCCATGCCGCTCAGCTCACCAGTAGCAAAAAGCGTCTCATCTCTGCTACCCAGGACCCCAACTCACCTTCAATGCCAGACCCCTAGCTGTGGCCTGGCGGATTGTGTACGTAGGTGGCTTTGCTGCTGGTGCTACCGAGAGTTCAATTGTTCAGTATCCTTGGGTTTCAGCCTTATGGAACTCGGAGCGCAGGCTTCTTTGACTTCCGGGGTCGCGGCGGATCCTCTGGGCTCAACTGTGTTAGCGGGGTAATGTTTTTGGTCCTGGGGGACCCGGCTTGTCATGTCACCTAAAATCTGTGTGCTCTGCTGCCCCCTCCTGTGGCTCTCTCTTCTCTGCTTTCTACAGATACCGGGGTTGCTCAATGGAGAGGTCTGGGTTTCCACTGTTGGGTAATATTTTGGTATCCCAGGAAAACGTGCACCTCCTAGTCTTCAGCTATCTTCAGACCTCTGCCCTATTGGACAGCTCGGACGGGGTTTCTGTAGGCCCGCCCACTTAAGGAGTGGTAAGCTTAGGCAGAAGCAGACAGAAGCAGCGGCGCTCCGAGCAGAGTTGCCGCTGCTGGCTTTCCTTTCGGGTCCTTCAGCCAGGATGTTGTAATTGCGTTTACGCTGGAAACGCTTTACGTTGCCCTCAGCTTTGACTACAATCATGCACCTACCCCCCTCAAGCCAGGTTAATAAATTCATAAATGTAAAATAAATGTGCAAAGTAAACGGAGACTTCCAGTGCGAAGGGAAAAGAAAGTAGGAGTGCAAGGAGTCAGGGAGATAAACTCAAAGGAAAGAGAAGGAAATAGATGAGGGAAACGATGGCTGTGACATAAAGTAAGCAAGCATTGGCAAAGCAAATAGGACTCGCCCTTGGAACCTATTTGCTTTGCGAATGGGTCTGCTGTTAAAGTTTTTTTTTTTAAAAAGCACTATAACGCATTAATCATGACATTTTGAAGGCACGTGCGCTTACCCAATTACGCAAGCAATTTTTTTCCAGTTACCGATTAGGATCGGCAGATTAAAAAAATAGCACGAACGAGTGTTTTTGTGTTTTCGAAGTGTGGGTAGAGGGGCAGCAACATAGAGGGCTGGGGTGGGGGGAGGCAAACCGGAGGGATGGTGTAAGGGGAAGCACCATGGAGGGCATAGGTGGAGGTAGCAGGGTGGGGGGGGGGAAGCAACACAGGGTGGGGGTGTGGAGGAGAAGCGAGAGGAGACCATGAATGGGCCAAAGCACATGGTGTGGGTAAACTAAGTGATCCAGCAGAAGCAGTGTAAATTCCATAAACTCTAATCTCAGTAATACATTTCACAACAACACAGAGTTTGGGCCCATAAAAACTCTACATCCACTTACAAATGATGAGGTCCTCCGATGGATCTTCGTAAGAGCTTATAGGGGCTCAGATATTCAGAGACGGAAGCCATTCCTTCATGAGGACCTGTAATGAAGAAATGCCTATCTCACAACAATAATCAATAACCATAACTTGACAATAATATTCATCAATAAGTAATCAAACTCAGTATAGTTATCCAGTCCCCTTGTCTCAAAATGTCTGTCAGAAGGTGAATCCCCTCCATCTTGAAATGTCTGTACAAGACGCAGCAGTTGAAATCTTTCCCCCGCCTCTCTTCTGGACTAGGAAGACGTTGCTGCAGAACCCCACGGGCCTGTCGTCGCAATAGGCTACTGCGTGTTTCTCCAGCAAGACTTCTATTTCTTGATCTATAAAAAGTTCGTCTTGTGGGGAAAAAAATAGTGGAGGGGGGGTAGCATCTTGCGTAGGTGTTTGAAAGAACTGTATGTGGAACCCCTGCACCGTTCGCAAAATCCAAGCATCCTGAGTGATGACTGACCAATTGCCTAGGAAATGACGAATACGACCCCCCAGAGGACATAGAGATAGAGCTATTGAGCTTACCTGCTGTAATCTGGGGTTGGAAGTTCCCCCTCTGTCCTCCCCGGTGGTAACGGCAACGGCTGAAGCGTCTCGTGGGGTAGAGCGTGCTGCCTCTGGTAGTGTCCCGGTATACTCCTCTACCCCAGCCGTAGCCTCCTCTGGAGGGGCCCTGGTGGTACTGGCGGCCTGGCAAGCGGCCCCTGCCTCGCCCGGCCCGCCCAAAAAGGCCAGCTTGGAACACTCTTTTAATATTTGATTGGGCCTTGTCCAGTGAGGTGAAGGTCCTGACGTACTTGGAGACGTCCTTGACAAACCTCTCGCCGAACAGCAATCCTTCTGCCAAGGGCCCTGCCTCCGCAGAAGCCAGTTCGACAAGATTATTGTCCATCCGCATGAGCAGGGACTTCCTGCGTTCAGTGGAAATGGCACAGTTCGGGTTTCCTAAGAAACAGATGGCGCGTTGTGTCCATCCGCGAGGATATCTGGGTCAATTGGGGCACCCGTGTCTTTGGCAACTGAGCCCATTTCCAAAATCTTCGCCAGGGGGCCAGTAATATCCAAGAGCTTATCCTGGCACCCGCGCCAGGCCCGGTCAATGCCCTTCTTGGGGTCCTTAGCAAATTTCTTCAAAAAAGCTAACATAGTGGGGTCGATGTCAGGTGTGTCGCCACCTTATCCGGAACGTCCGGACGGGGGCATTCTGACCTCAACCTGCTCCGGACCTCCCTGTCAAAACTTCGCCACAGGTTTTGGTGTAAATAATCCGCCACCTCCGGAGGAGGAGCCCAATCGGATGATCTCAGGTGTACAATGTCTTGTGGATTAAATTCGAACTGAGTTACGGCATGGTAAAAGGAGGGAGACTGGGGGTCGATAGGAACCCTCTTAACCTTCTTTTTCTTGGGGGATGCGGTATGCCCCGTGGAATCCGTGTCCGTACCCGTGTCGGTGTCCTGAACTTTCTTGGATGACGATGGGAGGGGATCTGGGGCCCCAGAATACTGATGATCCCCAGCGGAAGGCGGGGGTAGTTTAGCTAGGGCCTGCGCGTGCGGCCAGTTCGAAGCCTTGGATTTAGCTGCATCTTTGCCCCCCGAGGAGGCCGCGGCTGGTCTTGCCGGTTCCTGAGGGTGCATCCCATGTCGTTTCGCAAAGTTTTCAAGCTGCGCCGTGATGGGTTTAAGGGCGGCTGCAAGCGCTTTGTTGACCGTCTGGGGAACCGCCACCTCTACCGCCTTACTGACGGACTGTTGTACTGATGCATCTTGGGCATCAACCAGGTTGTCTTCCAGAAGAGGACCGTGCTCCTCCTCATAGTACCCGTACTCATCCTCCTCAAAATAGGCCCAGTCTTCCATCGCGAATTGCCAGACTGCGATTGAGACAAGTGCTTGCCAAGGCCAAATAATTCCAGTGGAATTGATCAAGGGGGAGCAACCCTTAGTGCAAAGGAAAAACTTTCTCTGCTCCTCAGCAATGCTGTACTCACAATTTTTCCCAGCCCACCAGAGGGCGTCAAAGACCCAAACCTTTCTAAAAGCCTGCACTCGGCTTGAGCCTTCCTTATTATGCAGCCCAGGACAGGAGTCAGGTACAGGGAAGGAAGAAACAACCTGCGCTCCGATACGCGTTTGAAAAATGCGCACGGAGCGAGGAGGAAGCAAAATTGCTGTCGCGTAGCCCAAAAATAGCCCAAAACCAGCCCAATTGGGCTACGCGATGTCTGGCTCAAGGAGTAACGCGGGCCCATATGAGGGAAGGCACCGCGAACCGCTATTCAAGCTTGTGGTAAGTTGGGGCAGCCACGCTGGGGCAAAGGCACTCTGGTGGGGGCGAGCCGCATCAGTAAAATCCGAGCGCGCTCGCCACCATCCGAGCACCCTGAGGAGAATTTCCACGACACTCGCGCTGCACGCTGCCGCTGCCGCCCAGACGCAGCTGAGAGCTAACAATAATAAGACAATTAAATGCAATTGGAGATCTTTAGCACGCAAATACACATGACATCAAATATAGCATATGTTAAACAGCGCATTACGGGTAATATGAGCGGACCACTTAACTCAGCTGCGAGCAGCAAAGAAAGAGGAAGTGTTCGGGGGAAGAGCTTCATATATAGGGCTATTCTCTATGGTTGTGGATGTTATACTAAGCATTTTGGGAAATGTAGTTTTCATTGTATGTTAAAAACGTTCTTATTGGCTGCTGTTTGATTTGCAGTAAAGAAAGAGAAAGCATAATCCGAAGCCTCCGGTCCTGTAATAGAATCATGCACCTACCCCCTCAAGCCAGGTTAATAAATTCATAAATGTAAAATAAATGTGCAAAGTAAACGGAGACTTCGAGTGCGAAGGGAAAAGAAAGTACGAGTGCAAGGAGTCAGGGAGATAAACTCAAAGGAAAGAGAAGGAAATAGAGAGGGAAACGATGGCTGTGACATAAAGTAAGCAAGCATTGGCAAAGCAAATAGGTCTCGCCCTTGGAACCTATTTGCTTTGCGAATGGGTCTGCTGTTAAAGTTAAAAAAAAGCACTATGACGCATTAATCATGACATTTTGAAGGCACATGCGCTTACCCAATTACGCAAGCAATTTTTTTTCAGTTACCGATTAGGATCGGCAGATTAAAAAAATAGCACGAATGAGTGTTTTTATGTTTTTGAAGTGTGGGTAGAGGGCAGCAACATAGAGGGCTGGGGTGGGGGAGGCAAACCGGAGGGATGGTGTGAGGGGAAGCACCGTGGAGGGCATAGGTGGAGGTAGCAATGTGGGGGGTGGGGGGGAGCAACACAGAGGGTGGGGGTGTGGAGGAGAAGCAAGAGGAGACCATGAATGGGCCAAAGCACAGGGTGTGGGTGAAAGAAGTGATCCAGCGGAAGCAGTGTAAATTCCATAAACTCTAATCTCAGTAATACATTTCACAACAACACAGAGTTTGTGCCCATAAAAACTGTACATCCACTTACAAATCATGAGGTCCTCCGATGGATCTTCGTAAGAGCTTATAGGGGCTCAGATAATCAGAGACGGAAGCCATTCCTTCATGAGGACCTGTAATGAAGAAATGCCTATCTAACAACAATAATCAATAACCATAACTTGACAATAATATTCATCAATAAGTAATCAAACTCAGTATAGTTATCAAAGCACTTTTATCTAATCATCAAAAAATGAATGGTCAATACACAAAAACACATTAGAATTTTTAGTACATGGTTTCTCAATTTAATATAGGTAAAATCACAATACAATCACAGTTTAAAGCAAAATACATCATAAATCA
The DNA here is from genome assembly GCA_963921515.1 of Calotriton arnoldi. Classification (NCBI taxonomy): domain Eukaryota; kingdom Metazoa; phylum Chordata; class Amphibia; order Caudata; family Salamandridae; genus Calotriton; species Calotriton arnoldi. Next base: position 2,667,315 of record CAWUFW010000455.1, on the reverse strand, counting down.
TATAACTGGCGTGAGGAGAGAAAGAATAATCATGCATTACAATTTCAGAATGCAATTTCAGAACTAATACGAACCAAAATTCAGTCGTAGATTTATCAGGACCGAAACGTAAAGGTGGACTATGCACAGCGTACAATTAGTCTGGAATAATTAACCCTTCAGCCGAAAGGTTTAGCCTGCTCAGCTTCACCAACCAAGGAAGTGCATGGTGAAGGAAGTGACCCGATTAGCAGCCCACATACCCAACATTTTGTCGTATTATAAGCAGCGTGCGTTTGATGCAGGGTCTGAATGAACACATTATCTTTATAGGACATCCTGTGCTCCTCCTTGTGAGGCCCCAGGGTAACAAAGATATGCTCGGGGGGAACAGGCGTAGTACCAATCAAAGTGTGCACAGGATATTTCTCCTCAAGAAAGTACGTTACCCCAAGTATCAATAGTAAGGAAATCAAAATAATTGCTACGAACACAACTTTACTTTTTACAGACCAGGAGGAACAAACAGGCCCATCCCGATCAGAACGCAGAGCTGCGAAAGGATGCTTCTCCTCTTGAATAGGACGACCAAAGGGATACATTCTTGTAAAGCAGCGGAAAAGACTTACACTTGGAGCCAAGCTGGAATAAAAGCAAGAAATTAAGGCAATATATTGTTCACTAAACATAGACGCTGTTGAGCACCGGCGGTGGAGCTGTCCGTCTAGCTCGGATTCAGATCCCACGTTGCAGGGCAAAACACCTTCTCCTCGGAAACACAGTTCATTTGCCCTGTTCGGTAACTGTCCGAATAACGCACCAATCTCCCTGTCCCTAAGCTCTCGTTGGTACCACGGCCAGGGTACGTTCGCCCTATTCAGCAGCAATGCAGTCCATCCCTAATAACCTGACTTTCCCTTTGGTGCACTGTTCCTCTTACGGGGCGCAAATTGTACCTCAACACTCCAGGCACAGCAGGGTCAGCGAACAAGGGGTCAGGCTCAAGGGGACCAAGGGGCAAAGGGTCGGACTCAGGCAAGTCGGTGGATTGGGGCTCAACTGGACGTGACTCAATCGCAGGTGGGCTAACAGGCTGGGGCTCCTGGATAGCCTTAATTTCAGGTGGCACTGCCTCATTCACCACCGCATGACTTTCCTCCTCCGTCGGTGCCCATGTGAGCCGGGCATCCGAAAAAGGAATGAACCGTGGCACCTGCTCCGTTTCACAATCCCCAATCCCGTCCGCGACCCACTGGTCGTAGGGCAGCGGGAGGGGCACCCTCTTGCAGTGAGTGCTGTGTATCCAATTCCTCCGACCGTCGACCTTCACCGCTGTCCTGGTGGCCAGGAGGACCTGCAGGGGTCCTTTCCAACGTGGCTCCAAGCCGCTCTTCCGTTGAAAATTTCGGACTAGTATCCAGTCACCTGGCCGTATCTCATGGGCCAGACCCACTGGATGTGGCTGTAACGTCTCAGCAATCTTTTGGTGAATAGAACACAAATTTTTAGTCAACTCATAAAGGTAGTCTATAAGCAAGGGGTATTCTATGTCGGAAAACCTACGCGGTCGCGGGACGCCCCAAACATTTGCCGGGCGCCCAAACACGACCTCGTACGGGGACAATCCTGTTCTAGAGTGGGCTGTAACTCTCGTGGACATTAGTGCTAGGGGTAAAGCATCTGGCCACTGCAATCCTGTGCTCTCTTTGATCTTGGCCATTTTCAGCTTGAGAGTACCGTTGTACTTCTCAACCAGGCCTGCTGATTGGGGGTGGTTCGCTGCATGAAACTTTTGCCTAATGTGCAACCCGTCGCACACCAATTGGATGACCTTGGCATTGAAGTGGCTGCCATTGTCACTCTAAATCAAACTGGGCAAACCAAAGCGCGGGAAGAACTCTCTCAAGAGTACCTTCGCCGTCGCCATGGCGGTGTTCTCTTTAGTGGGGTAAGCCTCAATCCATTTACTGAATGCACAAACAACCACCAACACATATTTCAAGTTATGGACTCATTCCATTTCGATATAATCCATCTGGAGAACCTCGAAAGGGAAGGAAGGCAGTGCGAAACTGCCAACAGGAGTGGGGGTACCCTTCCCAGGATTGTGCATCAGGCAAACCATGCAGTACTTCACCAGGCAGGCAGCAACTTTGGGAATATTGTCATTCCGCCATACAGGGTCTAGCAGCTTGCAAATCCCCTTCGCACTAATGTGGGCTGGCCCGTGCGCCATTGTAACCACAGGGAGGACATATGCATCCGGTAGCATCCATCTCTGCTTTCCGGATTTATCAATCCAGCACCCATCCTCATCCAAACTAGCTGTGCTCTCCTGCCATATTACTAACTCCTCAATTGTCGCCTCACTCTGAATCTCCTTAACGTTTTCCAGTGTGTCCTCATACATCCCATTTTCAGGCACCCATCTAGCTGGACCTGCCACAAACATCCTCTTCATTTTAGTTTGTGCTGGCTCCTTCGCTGTCTGATCTGCAAATGCGTTCCCCCTCCCAACATCATCAGTTATTGCCTTGAGAGCACTGCACTTCACTACTGCCAATTTCTTAGGGAGTGCCAGGGCTGACAAAAGTCTGTGTATGAATGGGCCGTTCTGAATTCTCATTCCATGAGACGTTATAAACCCCCTCTCCGCCCAGAGCCGCCCAAAATTATAAGCCACGCCGAACGCATACTGGCTGTCAGTATAAATATTGACAGCCAGTCCCTCACTCAACTCGCAGGCACGAAGAAGGACCACCAACTCTGCAGCTTGCGCTGACTGATAGGGAACCTGTGATGTCTCAACTACAGTGCATAGGGTGGTGATAGCATAGGCCGCTGTTGTCGTGCCATCTGGTAATTTAAAACAAGAGCCATTGACATATAGCTCCCCTTGGGGTTCACATAGGGTAACGTCATTCAGGTCTACCCTTCCCTTCGTCTCTTCCTCCGTCCAGAAGATGCAATCATGCACATCAGTCTCCTCACTCTCAGAAGGGAGGGGTAGTAACGTGGCTGGGTTCAAAGTGGCACATCTTTTGATGGTGACATGTGGTGCAAACAGGGTCAGCTCATAGCCAGTCAGACGTGCACTGGTAAGGTGCTGCATCTTTGTTCTGTTCAAAAGTGTGTCAACAGCATGCAGGACCATGACTGTGAGGTCAGTATCAAGGACGAGCCCTGCCGATTGTCGGATAGAAATGGCCACTGCCGCGACCGCTCTCAGACAGCTCGGGAGGGCTCTGGCGACGTTGTCAAGCAGCGCAGAGAAATAGGCACACAGCCTTTGCTTACCTCCAAAGGCCTATGTTAAGACAGAGAGCGCGCAGCCTGCCGTTTCGTGTACATACAACACGAACGGCTTCTGATAGTCTGGAGTGCCAAGCACAGGTGCAGAGCAGAGCAGAGCGCTATTTTTAGTTGCTCAAAAGCATGCTGACAGTCATGCGTCCAAGGCAAGGGTTTATGCACATATTTAGTAGTTAGGCGCAGCAAGGGCTTCGTTAGTAAAGCAAAGTTAGGGATCCAGTGACGACAATACGAAGGGATACCTATAAAGGTTCGCACATCTCGTTGCGTCTTGGGGATGGGCATCTTAGTTATAGCAGCAATGCGCTCAGGTGTTGGTCTCCTTCCCTCCTTCGACAGTAGGTGACCTAAGTAGGTGACCTCCTGTCAACAAAATTGAAATTTAGAAAGGGACACTTTATGTCCATGATGGGTCAAATGTAACAATAATTTAACCGTTGCATCCTTGCAACCCTTTTCAGTATCCGAAGCGATCAGGAGGTCGTCCACGTACTGCAATAGGACATTACCTGAGGGGAGGACGAGGGAGTCCAATTGGCCTTTCAAAGCTTGGCTATAGATACTGGGGCTTTCAGTATAGCCCTGTGGAGCCTGACAGAATCTAAAACTTCTGCCGGCCAAGGAGAATCCAAACAAATACCTGCTCTCTGGGTGTATGGGGATACTAAAGAACGCATTCTTCAAATTAATGACAGAAAAGTATGTGGCAGAGGGAGGAATCATGGTCAGGAGAGCAGTGATATCAGGGACAACAGGGAACTGAGGGACCACAATCTTATTCACCTCACGCAGATCAATCACAAAGCGGTAGACATCGGGATGATCATCTGAGGAACCCGATGGTGCCCTCTTTAAGATGGGAAGAATAGGGCTATTGCACACATTCGTAGTTGTCTCCTCAACAACCCCAGTCGCAATCAACTCTTGTATAATCTGCAATAGCGCCCGTTCTCCTGCCTTTGGTATCTTGTACTGGGGAAGACGAGGCAGGACAGCATTGTCCTTAACTCTGATGGAGACTGGCGATATCTGCAACAACCCTACGTCCGTATCACCTGTAGGCCATAATGTCGTCGGCACCTCCTTAAACTCAGCAGGAAGGGGCTGATCCTTTGACAAACATTGCTTGGTATTCACTACATTGGGTCCTATTGTCATATAGACGGCATCCGGGGAGCACGAAATAGTCGCATGTAACTTTTTCAACAAGTCCAAACCCATTAAATTCTCCCCACAGTTGGATGTCAATAAGAATGGCAAATCTACAGTAAAAGGGCCAATAGTCATGGCCAGTGGCTCAGAGATGGGGCTCACAACCGGTATACCTGAGAAGCCTACCGAAACATTATTTTGGCCAGACAGGGCTGCCCCAGGGACCAGTGAACGAGAAACAGAGCTATTCATTGCCCCTGTGTCCACCAAGAATTTCTTCGCTGAGCCCTGCAGATCAGCAGTAACATAGGGTCCCCGCTGATCCACAGGGATCTGAACTGATCCCTCACCCTGCCCTTGGCTGTCCTAGCCGTGGGTAAGTCCTGTCACTTCATCCAAATCATAATCGTCATGGTAATACTGTCGACCCCTGGGATCATCAAAATAGTTCTGATCAGACCAACCTGACTGCTCCTCACTTCCCCGGCCTGCATCGTAGCCACCTGCTCCCCAGCCCCTTCCCCTGGACCCCCGTCCCCTCGGGGCTTCAACCCTTTGCAACAGCGTCGGACACTCACTACGCCAGTGCCGCTCCTCCTTACAATATGCACACTGGTTCGGCCCCATGGGCGTAGTATTCCTGCCAGTGCGGGGCAACTGCCGGGCCGGACCAATGCCACGTCCTCTACCGTTCCCCCGGGACGCCTGTTGCATCAACACAGCTCCTTATTCTTCTTCTCCACCTTCTCCTTCTCTTCGTTCCCTCTGTGCTCATAATACTATGCCATGCTTAATATCACCGATGGAGAGGAGGTAGTCCAAGTGCTCTCCGAAGCCTGCAACCGAGTCGCGATCTCAGGAAGCAGGTTCGTAACAAACCTGTTAACAAACAACCGGACACCTCCCTCCATCAACAAATCCTGTCCACTGAAATCCAAAAACACCCCTTCAAACCTAGTGAAAAAGTCGGATACACTTTCATCTTTCTTCTGGCGACATGCTGTTAACTTATCCCAATCTACTCTTCTAGGTGGGATCAAGGAGTGCATATATGTGATTATTCAGCCCGGCAGAGCTAGAATCTCAGCCTTAGGCTTCTCGCCAGGCTTCCTCCCCTTGTCCCTTGCCCTGATCTCACCCCAAGTGCCACGCAACTCCACTACATGGTCCTGCGTGTGCACCTGCCGCCAGATGTCAACCGGCACCAGCAAACCGAAAAACATCTTGATGTCTGCCAACGTCATCACTGTCGATGACGCAGCCTCTGTCAACTCTTTGTAATAAGCAGTCGGATTTTTCCTAGGGTCGGGCAACTGAGTCTTAAGAGACAAAACCTCACTCCTTTTCCAAAGAGTATAAACCCACTGTTCCTGGAAACGGGCCTCTACACGCTGCCTGATGACTTGGTCCTGCCCATTTCGAAGCTCTGGTATTTCGGGGTGGTAGATGGGATGCACTTCCCTCATCGGGAACTGAGACACTACAGTCGGGCTCTTTTGGATCAACCTGCCTCGGTATCCAATCAATGTGGCAACATTACTAAAGACGTCATTAGGGGCCATGCCAGCTGCATACACACTGTCCCGAATATCATAAATAATTTGGGGGGCAACACCATTAAAACTCTGCTCCCACAGCCCAATCAGAGTAGCCGACATATGCTTGAGGGCATGCTGTTGCACCAACGGCTCGTAATCTTTCAGTACACTCCACACATCCTCCACACTGTAAATCGGATTCCAGGCCCACTGGGAGGCCTGGTCAGCCACCATCTTCTTCTCTGCATCACCCACATCAGACCGAATTAACAATCGCCCCATTCTCTCCTTAGCAGCCGCCCACTCCCCATCATCCAGGCCCCGCACCGGGGTCCCAGCACACAACAAGGGCGAGGAAAGGGAGTGAGGGGAGGACACACTCGCGGATGTTACGGGAACTAGAGACACCAATGTCTGTGTGGTGGGTGTAGAGAAGAACTGGAGGTAATGGGTGCAGTAGATCGACCCGTAGTCGCTGCAACCTCGGCCGATGGAGCCGAAAGGGAAACCAGGGGTGCTCCATCTGAAGCAGCCGAGTCAGGGGCAGGGGAACCAGAGGCGGGAGCATGGGAGGTGAGGTGTTGGGTCGGCGGGCTGCTGTATATATCCTCTGTGGGGCATAAGGAGGTGGTGGCCGTACATTTAACAGATCCTCCACAAAGGGATCGCCTTCTTCACGAGTAACATAAGACTTGTCACATTGCAATCGAAACTTCCGGTCAGCACACTCTATACTCTTCTCTATCTTCTCCCTCTCGTACGCTATAGCCTTTTGTGTTACTGTCTGCGTCTTCCCTCTCCGAGCCTCCTTCTCCGCTCTTATTCGTCTGTGCTTAGCTTACTTTTGCCATACCTGAAGATAGTCTAACATCGACTGTCTACTTCTTTTTCCAAACAATTTATCCTGCAAGAAGTTCAATTTCTGTTCATCAAAGGTACCTGTCAAAGGCCACTGTAACTTGGCGTTGTCCCTCGTATATTTGTGCCATAATGTACTAAACATAATAGGGCCAAGGCCGTGCTTCACATACATGTCGAAGTTCGGGGTGCCTTCCGGAGGTGCAGGCTGCCTCTCTTCCAATCGAGCATCAGCAGAACAACAACGGCACCCCAAACAGCAAACCTTGCTAAAACAGGGCATCTTCAAAAATAAAGAGAGAAAGAAAATTTGCTACTTGTGCCCGACAAATGACTTACCAATTCTTCCCCACAGGTCCGTCCTCGGACCGTACTAAACGCTCAAAGACCAAAGAGAAAAAAAAAAACCTCGGTCCGCAGACCGCACCAATTTGTCAAATCAGACTCCGCATCACAAGTCCCAAACACTAGTCAAACCCCAGGCGTTTTCAAGAAAAAGTCGAAACACCAAGTCGCCTGGCAGAGGGTCCTCAGACACCATGTATCTCCAAAGCGGTCCGCAGACCTATCAAGTTCACAAACAAACCAAGAAATGGTCTCCAGACCATATCCAAAACTATTCAAGACAGCGCCCTATTTACCAAGAATCAAGACAAACTCACCTGGTACACACAGGTCGACAAAGTTATTCTCCACTGCCGACTCTTCGGACCAAACAGCCAATTCCAAGGGTTTCGCCTTTCAGGACCCCAGCCGGGATGACCACTAGACGAGGCGCAGCCCAATCGGATAGGCAGGGCAGCTGCGAGAACTAAGCTTGGTCGTGTGGGGATCCCCGATCCGCCCGTCCGAACTGACGCGGCCCGTACTCCACACCCGGTTGCGGGCGAGGATGGGACCCCCGATGGAGTCCCTGTTCGGGCGCCAAATGAAGGAAGTGACCCGATTAGGGTCACCCGGGTCACTCACGACCACCTCTCTGCCTTCCCAATAAATGAAGAGTCGGTCAGACAGTAGAGAATACAAACCAATTAGTTTATTGCTGATACGCTGCAGCGGAGCCCAGTCTGACCAGTCTCCTGAGATGACTGCCGAGTGACTGACCCCGGTTCACATGGTAACACAAAATATACATTTCCAACACCTCTAAAATCCCTCCCAAACTGGAATTTTCCAGCTCAGGCCATGGTGAACAAAGGAGGCAAACAAGGATGAGCCATGGCACAGGGCTGGATACATGCTATCTCGGCCCCAAGGCCGCTCAGCCGTTGCCTACCATTCTGAGATGTGGGAACAAGTCTATCTAACAGAAAAGGTATGCAACAATGGATAGTACATTCATTAGTGCAACGAAGCTTCAACCTCGAGAAGTACAAGCTGGAGGCACAGAGGCAGCCTTTCTGCTGAGACAGGCGTTATGAGACAGGAGCTCGATCTCGGTTACAAAACAAGATGGCGCCAAGAAAGATGGCACCAAGAATGCTAACTTAATACGAAATAGAGTATAAGCATTGCAAAGGGAGCATTTCAAGTGTGTGCATCACGGGAAGAATATTTCAAATCTAGCAATGGGAAATCAGGAGAGTTCAGTTCAGGATAGTCAGAATTTGGACCAACAGCATGTCACGCCCAAGAATTGCAGGGAAATAGCCGCACACGTACTTTTCCCACTAAGTTTTTATACCTCGGAATGTTCACAACTCCAGCCCCCAAATGTAGCTTCTTGCACAGTTTTACATGATTCTATTGGTTGGGATCCATGGTGTGATCGTGGAATGATCATTCTTCAGCCCAAATCGTACGGAAACTACACGTAATACCTTTGTTCTCTTTCCACAGTTTTCTAAGAATGTACAATATTTAATTTGACCTCGGAAATAGGAAGCACATTTGCAACTCAACATGTCCACGCGCTCGCTTCCGAGTTAGCTTGCAACAAAGTTGTCAAATTTATTCATAAAGAGAGGATATTTAGACTGTAAGAAAGAAACTTCAGTGATAATACTTGTAACTAGAGCAATCAAGTCAGCATTTTATTCTTTTTCAAAGGAAATAATGAAAGACAAAATACATCACTCTAAGTCCTACAATGGAAGGACATAATACGTTTTGAGGCCTACATGGAAAACCTAAAAACATGTTAACTTTAAAATACTTGAAGAAAACATAAACGCATAAGAATAAAAAATTTGCTAGCATTCGCGCCAAGAATTTTCAATTCTATTAAGGACACGGAGGCGAGGATTATGCTTCTCTTTCTTTACTGTCAAACACAGCAGCCAATGAAAAAACGTTTTCATAACACAAATAAACTACATTTCCCATGGTGCTCTTCCACCAATCATGTCCCATCAGACCCTATAAGAGACACCATCACAGTCCCATGAGCCTCTTTCTTTGCTCGAGTCCATAGTCCAAGTGCAAACATTAATTCGAATCCACAAAAATCCTCCAACGTGGAAGAATAAACCATTAACCGGAACTTCGTCCAACTTCTTCAACCAGACGAACGATTATTCAGCCTTCTCGTCTGAACCTGGAATAAATGAAATAGATAACCCGTAATCTCTGTTGAAAAGAATACAATTACATACGAGTGGGTACTTATTGTAAGCAAACATTGAGTACAACCGGGTGGGATAATCCTCGCCTCCGTGTCCTTAATAGAATTGAAAATTCTTGGCGCGAATGCTAGCAATTTTTTTATTCTATTACAGGACCGGAGGCTTCAGATTATGTTTAACGCTTATCAAACACCACATTAGTTATATCACCCACCGGTTTATAGTAAAATTGTTTAAACACAGACTCAGATGACCAATCAGCAGATTTCATAATGTCCTGAATAGTTGAACCCAACATAAATGTCTTGGATGCCATAGCGCCACGTACAGAGTGTGCTCCAAACACCTGGGTATCCACCCCAGCTTCTTTCATAACCAACTTCAACCATCTAGCTATTGTCGCCGCAGACACAGGCTTAAATGGTTTCTGCAATGCGATCAATAACTGTTTTGAACCTTCTAGTCTCAAAGACCGTGTACTCTCTTCATATGCTTTAAGGCACTGTACAACGCACAATTTATCATTGTTAGGAACAGCATTATACTCAATACTACTTGACATTGTTTTTGTCCTGCCAGTGATGGTAAAAGAAACTCCTTCTGGAGTAAATACTCTACCTGTAATGTCTAGAGCTTTCACGTCAGAAGAACGTCTGCAGGCAGATAGACATAATAGCATAGCTAGTTTAGCTGACAGCTGTTTTCTGGATAATTGATCATTACTCGGCCATCTATCAAAAAGGTTTACAACCAGCGATACATCCCATAAACATGAATACTTTGGTCTTGGGGGATTAGCCACTCTAATGCCCTTAAGCAACTTACACACCACTGGATGCATGCCTACCGGCTTTCCGTCTACCTGTGTATGTCCAGCGGATATAGCTGACCTGAAATTGTTGACTGAACGATATGTTAAGCCTTCTGAGGCTTTTTCGGACAGGAAATTTACAACCTGGGATAACTCTGCCCCAACGGGATCCACGTGCCGTTACACGCACCAACATACCCAGCATTTCCAAGCTGAGGAATATCTCTTTCATGTGGAAGGGGCCCAGGCTTGTCTAATAAATTCGGAAGTCTTGTTTGAAATTCCTGGCATTTCCCACTGTTGCCGGAAAGCCTCCATGCCATCAGGGACAACTGCCTCGACATTACCATCGGATGCAGTTCTCCGTGAGGGCCCTGGAGTAACGTCTGAGACCAAGGGAGCATCCTGGGGAGGTCGCAACTCATCTCCAACAATATTGGGAACCAGGGTTGCGCCCTCCACAGCGGCGTCACCAAAATCACCTCCGCCTGCTGACGAGCTATTTGGGTCGTCACGCTGGGAATTAGGATGAACGGGGGAAAGGCATAATTCAGGTTCCGGGCCCAGGTCTGGGAGAAGGCGTCCGTCGCTCTCGCCAAAGGATCTGGTCTCCAGCTGAAGAACGTCTGCAGTTGTCGATTCAGTCTGGATGCGAAAAGGTCTATCTCGCAAGGACCCCACACTGTCTGTAACCATTGGAACAGTTGCGGCTGGAGTTGCCAGTCGCTGTAATCCTTCAGATATCTGGAATTCCAATCCGCGACAGTGTTCGACTGCCCAGGAATGTATTCCGCAATAACTGATATCTGATGATTCAGGAAATAGTGCCAAAAATCCTTCACTATTTCCACAAGTAGCGACAACCTCGTACCTCCCAACTTGTTGATATATCTCACTGCCGAGATATTGTCCATCCTGAAAAGGATGCAACCCGACACTTGTTTGGGGGAGAGAGTTAGTATCGCGAACGACCCTGCTAGCAGCTCCAGGCAGTTGATGTGGAGTGATAGTTCTTGAAGTGACCTTCGACCTCCTGTAGATATATCTCCGCAACGCTCCACCCAGCCCCAACGGCTGGCGTCTGACTCTATAACTACTTCTGGCTGAGAACCGAAGATGGCTCTGCCATTCCAGGCCTCTACGTGACCTAACCACCATTGCATCTATTCCCTCGCTTCTTGCGTTAGGGGAACCAGATCCGTATATGAGAGACCTTTGCGTAGATGTTGAATCTTTAGTCTCTGAAGGGCCCGATAATGCAGCGGGCCCGGAAAAATTGCCTGTATTGAGGACGCTAATAACCCCACTATCCTGGCAAGTGTCCGGAGAGATACCTCCTGTTTGGATAATACTGAAGTGATCTCTTTCTTGAGATCCTGTAGCTTTGACTTGGGAAGACTCAATTGAGCTGTCTGTGAGTCTATGACAAATCCCAGGAAGTCTATCGTCTGGGAGGGGGATAAGGCTGATTTGGATTCGTTGATCACAAAACCCAGGTTTTGCAGAAGAGACATCGTCATCTGCAAATGAAGCTTGGCCAATGATTGAGTCTGAGCTATGATAAGTATATCGTCTAAGTACACTATCATGCGAACTCCCTGTGCTCTGAGGTGGGCTATGACCGGCTTCATTACCTTGGTGAAACACCATGGCGCCGAGGAAAGCCCGAAAGGAAGGGCCAAATATTCCAACCATCGGTTCCTCCATTGAAACTGTAGGAATCGCCGATGAGGGGGGTAGATAGGAATTGTCAAGTAGGCATCCTTTATGGCCAGTTGGACCATCCAATCCCCCTTCTTTAATAGATCTGCCAACAGATGGATACCTTCCATCTTGAAGTGTTTGTAAACCATGAAATGATTGAATTCTCTCAGGTTTAACACCAACCTGTGACCACCACCCTTCTTCTGCACCAGGAAGACGTTGCTGCAGAAGCCGCGAACCTCGTTGTCGCACTAAGCAATCGCGTGCTTCTGCAGCAATTCTTCTATTTCTGAGTCTATAAAAACACATTCTTGTTGGGAAAAATTGAGTTGTCTGGGGTATCTGTCCTGAAAGGGTGTCTGATAAAACTCTAGGTGAAAATCCTGAATAGTCTGTAAGATCCACGCATCTTGTGACAACACCCTCCAATTGTGTATGAAGAATTGTGTACGACCCCCCAAGGGTAGGTGAGACAATCCTGTTACACTTACCTGTAAAGTTTTGAGCTTGAAATCCTGCTCTGTGGCCACCTCTGTTGAACCGACGTTTGTTGAACCTTTGTCTTGTCGGGTAGAAGGTTCCACCTCTGGTAGAGTCCCAGTCGCCTCTACCTCGTCCATAGTCTCCTCTGGGAGGACCTTGGTAGTATTGGCGGCCTGGCGAGCGTTCTCTGCCTCGTCCTGTTAAAAAGGCCAGCGTGAAACACACGTTTAATTCCTGACTGGGCCTTGTCTAGTGAAGTAAAAGTACCTACGTACTTTGACACATCTTTGATGAATCTGTCACCAAAGAGGTTACCCTCCGCCAGAGGTCCTGGCTCAGCTGAGGCCAATTCTGTCAGATTGGAGTCCATCCTCATTAACAGAGATTTGCGCCTCTCCGTGGAGATGGCGCAGTTTGCGTTTCCCAGGAGACAAATTGCTCTCTGTGTCCAACCCGCCAGAATATCTGGATCTATGGGAGTGGCTGGATCCTTACCCATGAGGACCATCTCTAGTATCTTGGCCAGGGGTCCTGCTACGTCGAGGAGCTTGTCCTGGCAACCTCGACAGGCTCGATCAATGCCCTTTTTAGGATCCTTTGTGAACTTTTTAAGAAATGTCAAGAGGCTAGCATCCATATTGGGAGTTTCTGCAACCCTGTCTGGGATATCCGGGAAAGGCACTCCGAGCGCAATCTGTTGCGCACCTCCTTATCAAAGCCTTTCCTGAGGTTGTCGTGCAAATAGTCTGCCACTTCAGGGGCTGGTACCCAATCGGATGACCTGGGATGAACTATGCTTGTCGGGTCAAGGGTAAAAGGAGTATTGGGATTTTTATCAGGTAGTAGAATGACTGCCTTCCTAGACTTCTTTTTAGGGGGTGCCTCTTCGTCCGTAGTATCAGTGTCGGTCGTGTCGGTGTCTATGTAAACTTTTTGTTTGCGTTTGGCTTTACCACCTTCAGTGTTTGATGGTGTGGAATAGACATGATCCACTGCGTTCGCCTGTGGCAGGTTAGCCAGTGCATCAGCAGGGGGCCATGACCCCGACTTCGCCAGACTATCATCTACGGGTGTCTCAATGGGTGTTTCAAGAGGGTTTTTGAACCTGTGTCTTTTCGCAAAACTTTCCAGCTGTTTGGTAATTGGCTTTAGTGCCGCTGCCAAGGCTTTTTGCACCGTGCTAGGGATCGTGCTTTCAATTGCCCTGTTGACCGACTGCTGGACCGATGCGTCCAGTGCGGCAACAATATTATCTTCAAGTACATTCTCTTGCAGTCCATCATCATAAGGTACATCCTCCTCATATCTCACCCATTCTTCCATTATGGATCACTAACCCCACTGTTGCCCATGGATTAAGGCTTCAAGGCAGAGTAGATACAGGAGGAGTCAGGGGGAGCCAACCCACGTGCACACAGTGTAGGAGGACAACAGTTCTACTTAGCTCCTCAGCAAAGCTGTGGTCTTTATTATTCCAGCCCAGTCTTCAGGGCGTAATGAGCCAATTCTCAGTGTTTTATAGAGCGTGTGCTCACTCCATGGGCTGACTCCTGTTGCAGCCCGTCAGGCGTCCACTCTTCATGCTGCTCGGTGTAAATCCGGGCTATTTTTAGCCTCAGACGAGCATTGGGGGGACGTACGACGTGCGTAGCCCAAAGGTAGCCCAAAAGTAGCCCAATTGGGCTATGCACGTCAGACGCTTCTTGGCTCCAGCTTAGCTGTGACGTCGGGCCTGATAAGGGGAGCCTCCGACGGTGAGCGCTAGAGTCGCGCTTGCATTCCCATGCAAAATGCCCAAACAACTGCACCGCTCACCTCAGTGCTACCTCCGCTCCCGCGGGAGCTAAATTTTAACCAATTAAAGACCGCTCGCGGGTCAAAACACACTTGCGCTAGAACGCGCGGCGGCAAATGTAACCCCTGGGGCGGGATCTGTAATTATCAAGGAAACCGCCCGCTCGGGCCAGGAAACACTCGCGCAGCGCGCCTAACAATTCCAATAGCAGCAATCTGTAATTTATCAAGGAAACCGCCCGCTCAGGCCAGGAAACACTCGCGCAGCGCGCATAACAATTCCAATAGTAGCAATCACAGCATTAACCATGCGAGAATACAGATATGCAAATAAACCAAGCTCGTTCCGATGAGCGCGTGCTTAAGGAACAACTGATTATGCAAACAATTACCAATATGAGTAATAGAAAAAATTGAATAGCACTTATCTCTGCCATGAGCAGCAAAGAAAGAGGCTCATGGGACTGTGATGGTGACTCTTATAGGGTCTGATGGGACATGATTGGTGGAAGAGCACCATGGGAAATGTAGTTTATTTGTGTTATGAAAACGTTTTTTCATTGGCTGCTGTGTTTCACAGTAAAGAAAGAGAAGCATAATCCGAAGCCTCCGGTCCTGTAATAGAATCTAAAATATTAAACATTTCACTATTTCCCATAATCATAATCTAATCATATTTCATTAATAAACCAACAGTTTCTCTTTGCAGTTTCAGATTTACGTTATGAAAAAAACATAGCAATTCACATTTCAATATGGCAATCTTTTCAAAACATATTTTGCTCGAAATCCACCAATTATTATTACTACTTTTCACATTATTATCATAACACATTAGTAGTTTTACTCTCTCTGTCGTAAATCTCTCAGTTTCACCAGTTTGCGACCTTTCTGCATGCTGATGTAGGTTTAAAAACTCTCTGTATCCAACGAGACACAATGTTAGTCATGTATTTTTTAAAGTAATGTTTTAGTAATTCACACACAATGAGCAGGATTTGACAGAGCAAAATCATGCTTAAATAATCATGCTCCATCAGCAGCAACGAAGAGGGATGGAAGTAACTCGGAGGGTGGTAATGGGTAGGAGAAGCAGATGGTGAGAGAGTAACATGGAGCGTATGGGGGAAAGCACACAGGTGAGAGAACAACTAGGTGTAGCATATTGATGTTATACACACTGGAACCCTCGTGGTTCTTGGGTGGACTCTGAGCAGGAACTACGTCATATGCGGGAAGGTGTTAATGTGTGGTTAATGCTGAGTACGAAATAATGCGCAGTGTGTGAATGTACG
Organism: Calotriton arnoldi; assembly: GCA_963921515.1. Lineage (NCBI taxonomy): Eukaryota > Metazoa > Chordata > Amphibia > Caudata > Salamandridae > Calotriton > Calotriton arnoldi. Next base: position 2,651,825 of record CAWUFW010000455.1, on the reverse strand, counting down.
TTGAGGAAGAAAGAAGTGTTTAACTACGACTCCTGTGTGGCGTAATTCACCTGCATCCCCCAGGCAGGGCTGGGGAAGATGCTACATCTGGCGATGAGTAGTGAATATGTGTCCTGAAGAAAACAAGGCTGCTCCCCTGAGAGTTTGCAACAGTACATCAAACTGCTTGTGCATGCCATGGGTGCTTCAAATCGAGGCAAAGCAGTGTGCAACTGGTGCATGTGGAGTCAACGCCCTCCTACAGCCCATACACGGCCAAAGAAGAAAGTGAAGGCCCTGTAGAAGAGTACATTCAAAACGCCCGCCAGTTAAGTGACCGACGGAGATGCCCTGAATACGGAGTAATTACTCAAACAAAGCAGAAGGATAATGGCAGTGACAACCAGGTACTAAAAACAGAGAATTTACTCCCAGTCAGAGACAAGTGAAGCATTTTATGACCTCAGACCGGGTGTGGTGACACAAGTTCAAGCATAATGGTTGCAGGGGCAGCAGGGTACAGCGAAAGCTGTCTGAATAGCATGTGCTCTCAATGGCAGAAAAAGGGAGCCCAAAATACAATGCAGTGCCAGGTGGGCTATGTGGATCAAAACATTCAATGACTTCATAGATGCAATAAAAGAAGAAGAAGATGAAAAGAAAATGATCAAATACTTGGAAAATCTTGCAGGCAGTGGAGTGAAAGAAGTGCTAAAGAACGTTTCACAGACAGATGCAAAATCATACCAAAAGGTAAAAGAAACGTTGGCAGCCAAGTTCAACCCAATGCCGAATATTGACTATGAAAGATATAGCTTCAACCAAGCACAACAACAGGTTGGTGAAACAATGGACAAATTAGTTAAAAGACTTGATACACTCATTAAACATTGCAAGTTCTGTGATTTCACTGACGAAGAAGACATGCGTCTCAAAGTCATTGATGAGTGCCTTACAGATTAGTTTAGAAGGCGCATGTTGAGAGAAACACACAGCTTGGAGAAAATGCTGATGGCTGCGAGAGCAGAAAAATGAGCAGATCAACAAGCTGATGACGTGGAAGCAGGAACAGCTCAAAATTAATCAGCCCTGGCAGTGAAAAGCAAGCATAAGCAAAAACAAGGTGCACGTAAGTCGACATCTCTAAAGAAATCAAAATGTTGCTTCCGATGTGGATTTTAATTTCCCCATGAAGGTGAATGTCCAGCTATTGGGCAGGTCTGCAAAGGTTTGGAAAAAAGAATAATTTCATAACTGAACTGTGCACCAAGCTTAAGAAAAATCAAGTGCATCACGATGGAAAGAAAAGATGGATATGAGAACGTTCCAGAAGCACTCTTGCCACACCCACAGAACCACAAAGCAACGTCAACTACAACAAAAGGAAACCAGGCAAAATCATTTGTCTTCAATCTCATTGTACAAAGACTCTCCAACGTTACTATTGAGTACCAGGGAAGAAGATGTCTACCGAAGGAGGGCATGAACAAGTGGGGTTGGCTGCCTGCAAAGGAGAGCACAGCTCACAGAAAATTCACCAAACAAAGCAACAAATTTCATTTGGGCATTGTCCCAAAGTCACGTTGAAAGTGAACGAGCACTCAATAACTTTTATCATAGACAGTGGTGCGCCGATTAATATCATGTTTGTGGAAAAGTTTAATGGCACACCTCACTCCATCAGGCACAAAGGTATACATCTGGGCCACTTTTGAGCCTCTGCAGAGCCAAGGGTCGTTCACAGCGACAATGGGACACAAAAGTACATGGTTCAAGCCACCATTCATGTTCCACAAAGGACTAAGTTGAGCGCCTGTTTGCTCAATTTTGCCACAGCTGTTGACATATGGTTAATATTCCTCAACTACAACCTCTTTGCTCTGTCTGAGATCATAAGCCGATTCCCATCTTTCTTTCATGGCCTGGAAAAACTCAATAAAATGAAAGTACAGCTTCATATCAATGAAGACATTCACCCTGTTGCTCAGCGACACTGTAGAGTTGCTTTCCATTTACAAGAAGCTGTAGAGAAAGAGTTAGAAGAGCTTTTAACGCATGACATCATTGAACATTCCAAAGGCCCCATGCCATTGGTTTTGCCCATAGTAGTAGTGTAGGAAAGTAGGATCTGCTTCTAAGGTTACCCCCACTTTTTGCCTGGTGCTAAGCTGTTATTGACTAGTCTGACTGGGATCCTGCTAATCAGGACCCCAGTCTATCTGCTTTCTCCATATATTGTTATGTTCAGTACTTAGGTAAACCCCAGATTGGATACTGGGGTACACTTATAAGTCCCTAGTATATGGTACTAAGGTATCCAGGTCATAGGTACCCCAGAGGTCCCCCATGGGCTGAAGCATGCATTATGCCACCCATGGGAGACCATTCAAAATGGAACTACAGGCCTGCAATTGCAGCCTGTTTTAAGCTGCTGCTAGCACATCTTACTAAAGATATAGGTTTCCTATATCTAGGGTCACTGCACTTAAAACCTATAAGTCACCCCATAGTGGGCCTTTACAATCCTGAAGGCAGGGTGCTTGGTTCTAAGTGAGAGGGTGCCCCTGCAAGAGCAGGACACCCCTACAGCCTACGGAGTCCATTCTCCTGGGTTGTCAGTGAAGCAGCCTTATACCATATAGAGGGGCACCGCGTAATTACGCGATGACCATCTCGAAACTGGCTACAACGAATCCTATCATGTTTGGTATAAAAAATGTTGGAATCATACCCCACACTGTAAATGGTGTGGAAGGTATGATTCCAAGCACTGGAAGAGCCCTCCGTTAGGCTCTCGGTGTTCCCAGTGCCAACCTTCTAGACCTGTGTTACAGCAAACAAATGATGGACGGAATGCTGACAATGCAAACATTCTACCCCAGTCAAAAGTTCTGGGTTAAATCCATCGTTCTTTTGCCCACTACGCCACCCCAGTTTGGACCCAGCCATATGCAAATCAGACTTGACCCTGTGCCCCATGGGAACAGTCCAGACCAAACTGCCAGGCCAGGTCCTCCCTGGACCGGAAACAAGCATCCTGGGACCGGTTTCAGGGTATGTCACCCTTCTTCAGCCAGGCTAGCTTGAATCCAGTGGCACAGTGAGCAAGGAACCCACGTCTGGGCATACCCATCACACTTAGGGCGAAAAGTGTTACAGCAAACAAATGATGGACGGAATGCTGACAATGCAAACATTCTCCCCAGTCAAAAGATCTGGGTTAAATCCATCGTTCTTTTGCCCACTATGCCACCCCAGTTTGGACCCAGCCATATGCAAATCAGTCTTGACCCTGTGCCCCATGGGAACAGTCCAGACCGAACTGCCAGGCCAGGTCCTCCCTGGACCGGAAACAAGCATCCTGGGACCGGTTTCAGGGTATGTCACCCTTCTTCAGCCAGGCTAGCTTGAATCCAGTGGCACAGTGAGCAAGGGACCCACGTCTGGGCATACCCATCCCACTTAGGGCGAAAAGTGTTACAGCAAACAAATGATGAACGGAATGCTGACAATGCAAACATTCTCCCCCAGTCAAAAGATCTGGGTTAAATCCATCGTTCTTTTGCCCACTACGCCACCCCAGTTTGGTCCCAGCCATATGCAAATCAGTCTTGACCCTGTGCCCCATGGGAACAGTCCAGACCGAACTGCCAGGCCAGGTCCTCCCTGGACCGGAAACAAGCATCCTGGGACCGGTTTCAAGGTATGTCACCCTTCTTCAGCCAGGCTAGCTTGAATCCAGTGGCACAGTGAGCAAGGGACCCATGTCTGGGCATACCATCCCACTTAGGGCGAAAAGTGTTACAGCAAACAAATGATGGACGTAATGCTGACAATGCAAACATTCTCCCCAGTCAAAGATCTGGGTTAAATCCATCGTTCTTTTGCCCACTACGCCACCCCAGTTTGGACCCAGCCATATGCAAATCAGTCTTGACAAGCATCCTGGGACCGGTTCCAGGGTATGTCACCCTTCTTCAGCCAGGCTAGCTTGGGTATGCCCAGACGCGGTTCCCTTGCTCACTGCGCCACTCGATTCAAGCTAGCCTGGCTGAAGAAGGGTGACATACCCTGAAACCGGTCCCAGGATGCTTGTTTCCGGTCCAGGGAGGACCTGGCCTGGCAGTTCGGTCTGGACTGTTCCCATGGGGCACAGAGTCAAGACTGATTTGCATATGGCTGGGTCCAAACTGGGGTGGCGTAGTGGGCAAAAGAACGATGGATTTAACCCAGATCTTTTGACTGGGGGAGAATGTTTGCATTGTCAGCATTCCGTCCATCATTTGTTTGCTGTAACACCTTCTAGATTCGGACAGCACAAAATGGTTGCTGCCACCCAGAGACACATTTCTACCCTCCTGCTGCTGAGCCAAGCTCGAGCAGGGGAAGGCAGAACAATAGGCATCCTGTCACAGGGAGGTGTGACCACCTCCCAGACACTATTTAGTGTATTGGGACCAGGTGGGTGCGCTTGCCAGCGCCACTAAGTCTGCATGAGGGACACATTTGGTGTCCCCGTCCATAGTCCAGTTCAAACCAGTCCTGGTAGCCGTTGGCTCCCGCTCTGGCGTGAAACTGGACAAAGGACATGGGAGTAACCTCCCCCTGTCCAGACCCTCCCCTGGGAGGGTCCCCTGAATCGTCCCAACCCTTTCCTTAGGGTACTTAAGGGCTTACCTGGGTGTAGGCCCCTAGATTCGTCGTGGGATAAGATTCAGATCAAACACCACTTCTTCTTCTACTGTCTGGGCACTCCGGACTTCGCTGGACTTCGTTTGGGCTTGACTTCGTCTCCCTTCCAGTCTGCTGCATCGTCTGTGCCTGTGCACCATACAGGAACCTTCCAAGGCCTGTGGGCATCAAAGACACCTGAAGGAATCTCCCTTGGAGTGAAGGAGTCACTCCCCTGCATTCGCAGGCACCGCAACTAAGTCGACCGGTCTGCTGATCCTGAGCTCCTCCGGACACCGTAAGGTTCTGCAACACAGGTGGTGGTTCTCCACAACTCCCGAGGCCTGCCCTGCCCTGCCCTTTCACCAAGTTTGAGGCCAGTATCCCTCGTGGTGGTTGCATTAACCGAACCCCTGTGCACAGCGTCAACTTGCAGTTGCAAAGCATTGTTGGCTTCCTTCCAAGATGATCTTTGGGCTCCAAGTAGCCGCACCCTTGCGCATCTCCAGTGACCAGAATCTTGGGCCACACCGCATCATGTGCATCGTGGCCTGCATCTTTTGGTGAGTTGCTTGAGGTCCTCTCGCGACTCCAGTGCCTCCGGCCTGTGGGTCCATTTGAGGGTCACCTTTGCTTTCTTGGGCTCCCCTGATTGCTCGGGGCCTTCCCTGACTCCCCTGCTTGTGGTGAGTCTCCTGGACCATGCTGATCCCGACGTTTCTCCTTCTTCACCTCCTGCGTTGGTTACACTTGCCAAGGCTTGTTGGTACTCCCGCAGGACACCGACCCCTCAGCACTCGACATTCTTCGTGGGACAGCTCATGCACGGCTCCTGGTCCTCCACCGAATCGGCTGGTCCTCACAGCTGCAGAGTCAAGGTCATCGTCAACTCTCCTGAAACACCCGACATCGGAGGGCATTCGTCTTTCAAGTCTCCTGGTCACTCCTGAGTGACATAGACTCTGTCCCCTCTGCTTGTAGGTACCTCTCAACTAGAATCCACCTTTGGATTCCACCGGACACTTTCTCCTTCTTCAGCAGCGGCACTTTCCTGAAGTCCTCCATTGGGTTCGACGGCGGTTTCCAACACCACTTCACACGTATGCACCCCGCTTCCCTGGTGTAGGTAACATGGGTACTAGGGTATCCATGGGTGGGGTGGCTCTCCAACCTTCTGTCTTCCACGGTGTTTCTTCAGGGTCCACTGGGAAGGGTCCTTAATCTTTAAAAATCCAACCACGACTTACACGTAGACTTTTATGGATCATGCGGTCGTGTTTCCACACTGTGGGGTTCTTAGTCACTCACCTTGGGTGGTTCCTTGGGTCCCCAGCACTTCTACGTCCTCTTGACATTGTCTTGACCCAAGCCGTGGTTCTTATACCACTTTCTTAGTATATGGTTTGGTCCCCCCCTGGGGTCCACTGTGCATTCTGTGCTATTTCTTGTATTTCTTTGCAAAGTATTGTGTGCATTGTGGTTATCTCCGGGTAGGAGATATATATACATGTTAGAGAGTATTATATAATAAATACATATTTTTATAAATACCTTGTGTGATTCTTTTTCATTTAATCTATACAATAAGATTGCATTCTGGTAAAACAAGCTGCTTTACACTCCTTCTGGACTAAGCCTGAAGGCTGCTCTCCACAGCTACCACTTAGAGAGCTCTCTAAGGTTGTCTAAGACCTCTTAAATCACCATAAGGGTTGTCTGGACTGGTGCAAGGTGCCCACTTACATAAGTGGACATCATATACCAGGCCAGCTTCTCACATTGGTATGCAGCGGTTGGGATTCAAGCCTGCTTTGTTTTACCAGATAAATCTTTGTGTTGATTAATTGAAGAAACATCATTAATACTAGGTACATATAATACAAGCTTAGAATAGTAAGTTCTACTGAACTTAGGGTTGGGTAAGCCAAGGGTCTAGCACACCCTTTCTCCAACCTCAGAGAGTTTAGTTCCCACTAGGTTAGGTAGGTGCAACACCACACCACACTTAGTATGTCTTCCAAAGGAGATGCCAGTGGCTTTCTGACTACTAGATACAGTGAACTTTCGTTCCAAGAACTGAAAGCACTTTGTGCCCCTAGAAAGTTGAAGACAGGGAAAGGAGCCAACACTCAACGCCTCCTAGAGGTGTTACTGTTAGATGACCTCAGGAAAACCATTGGGTCAGATGAACAGACAGAGTGGGTGGGCCAGGGAATGAAGATAGGCCAGGAGGGGAGCCCCTCTTTGTCCTTGAATCTAACCCTGACCAGGTGGAGCCTGATGACTCCCACCTGGACAACTCAGACCTCCCAGAGGATACTACAGGTGTCCAAGAGGATGCCCCCTTTGATCCTCCTGGGAAAGTGCAGAGTAGACCAAGGAGGTCTAGATCCTCCTCTGCAGAATCAAATGCCTCAGGACATTTAGTAGGGACCTCCATTTCTAGTAAGAGGTAAAACTCTTTGGATAGGGTATACCAACTTCTTGAACTTGAGAAAACTAGGATTAGGCTCAGGCAAGATCAGTTGGCCCTTGACAGAGAGTCCCTAGAAGTTTAGAGAGCAAGGCAGAAATTGGGACTAGAGTCCAATGGTGGCAGCAACAGTGTCTCAAGAGTTAAAGAAAATTCTTTTGAACATAGGAACCTGAACAAGATAGTCCCTCCCTACCATGTTGGGGACGACATCCACAAATGGATACCTGCTTTAGAAAGGGCCTGTAAAGTTCAGAGGGTCCCTCAAGAGCAGTGGGCAGCTATCTTGCGGCTCTCCTTTGCTGACAAAGGTAGAGATAAGCTCCTCACTGTTAGAGAAGAGGATGCTGATAACTACTCAGTTTTGAAAAGTGCTCTCATTGATAGGTTTGGCTTAATCACTGAGCAATACAGGATTAAGTTCAGAGACACCCAGAAAGCACAGACCCAGGACTGTGTAGATTCTGTGGATAGTGCCATTAAGGCTCTTGAAGCTTGGCTACTTGGCAGCAAAGTGCATGACTACCAAGGATTGTACAATTTGATTATAAGGGAGCAGATCCTTAATAATTGTCAGAACCAGCTTTTGCATCAGTACTTGGTGGACTCAGATCTGACTTCTCCCCAAGAATTGGGAAAGAAGGCAGATAAATGGGTCAGAACCAGGATTAAGCAGGAAAATCAGAGCAATGGTGGTGACCAGAAGAAACAGGATTCTTCAAAATCCCAGGATAAGGGTGGGGACAAGGGCAAAGATAAGAAAGAGTCTTCCCAAGGGCCCCAAAAACCTGCATCCGGGGGGAGTCACAAACATCCAAGAAAGGCAAGAAGAAACCTTGGTGTTACTTTTGTAAGGTGAAAACCTATTGGACAAAGTATGCTGATTGTCCAAAAGCCAAGGAGTCAACTCCTACTACCACTGCCCCTAAGGCAACTGCTCCCCCTAGCACAAGTACCAGTGGTGGTACAGGAAACAAGGGATTAGTGGGGTTAACCTTGGGTTCTGAGGTGGGTTCTGACTTAGTCACAACTCCAGCTCAGGCTGTTTTAGTCTGTGATGGTGGCAAAGCTCTTGCTACCTTACTGGTAAGTCCCACTAACTTGGGCAAGTACAGGCAACAGCCTTTGATAAATGGAAAAGAGGCCATGGCCTACAGGTGCACAGGTGCCTTTGTCACTATGGTGACAGAGGATCTTGTGTCTCCTGACCAGATCATACTTGGACAAGTGTACCAAGTGACCAATGCTAGCAATGTCAGGACTGACCATTCATTGACAGTTGTGAATCTCAGCTGGGGAGGGGTAACTGGACCTAAAGGGTTGTGGCATCTTCTGGCCTACCTGTAGATTGTTTGTTGGGCAATGATTTGAAAACGTCAGCCTAGGCTAAAGTAGACTCATGTAGAAATGTTGGGCATCTCTGCAAGTGTGTTTGCTGTGACCAAGTCACAAGCCAAACAGCTTTCCACTGAACAGGCCCTGGATCCTGGAACAATGCACCAGGTGCCTTCCAAGAGAAGGAGCAGGAGGGGTAAGGCTGTGCCTTCCCCCCAGACTCAGAGTGAGGATCAATCTCTTGAGGGAGTTGATCTTAGCCTCTGTGAAGGTACTGCCCCAGATGAACTTGAGCCTGATCAGGTTGAGTTCTTGGGGGCAGGGGGCCCTTCCAGAGCAGATTTGAGTTTGGAGCAGTAAACCTGCCCCTCTCTTGAACCCCTCAGGCAGGAAGCTGCTGCTGAGGCTGCTGGGGATATCAGTGGGTCCCATAGGATCTACTGGGATGAAGGACTTCTTTACTCAGAGGGTAGAGACCCCAAGGCAGGTGCCACCAGGAGGTTGGTTATACCCCAGACGTTTAGAGGGTTCCTACTCACCCTTGCACATGATATTCCTCTGGCAGGAAACTTAGGGCAAAGCAAGACTTGGGACAGGCTTGTCCCTCACTTTCACTGGCCCCATATGTCTGAGGACACTAAGGAGTTTTGACGCTCCTGTGCCACTTGCCAAACCAGTGCTAAGTCAGGTGGCATCACAAAGGCCCCCTTAATTACACTTCCAGTGGTTGGGGTTCCCTTTGAGAGGGTTGGAATTGATATTATTGGTCCCATGAACCATCCCAACAGCCTCTGGGCACAGTTATATTCTAGTGGTGGTGGACCATGCCACTAGATACCCAGAAGCTATTCCCCTTAGGACCACTACAGCTCTTGTGGTGGCAAGGGCCCTCTTAGGATTTTTTTCCTGAGTGGGCTTCCCTAAGGAGGTCTTAACAGACAGAGGTACAAACTTCATGTCAAGTTATATAACTGCAATGTGGAAAGAGTGTGGAGTGAATTACAAATTCTCCACACCCTACCATCCTCAATGCAATGGGCTAGTTGAAAGATTCAACAAGACCCTAAAGGGTATGATCATGGGCCTCCCAGAAAAAGCGTAGGCGAAAATGGGATGTCCTACTACCCTGCCGTCTCTTTGCCTATAGAGAGGTCCCTCAGAAGGGGGTTGGCTACAGCCCTTTTGAACTTCTGTTTGGGCATCCAGTTAGGGGTCCCTTGTGTTTGGTGAAGGAGGGATGGGAGTTGCCTCTCAAACCTCCCAAACAGGACATAGTGGACTATGTACTTGGTCTGTGCCCCCGCATGGCTGAATATATGATGGAAGGCAAGCAAAACCTGGAGGCCAGCCAAGAACTTCAAAAAGCTTGGCATGACCAAAAGGCTGTCCTGAGTGTTTACCAGCCAGGTAAGAAGGTGTGGGTGTTGGAGCCTTTGGCCCCAGCAGCTCTCCAGGACAAATGGAGTAGACCCCACACCATCCTTGAATAAAAGGGTGAGGTCACCTATTTGGTAGACTTTGGCACTCCCAAAAGTCCCCATAGGGTACTTCATGTGAACAGGCTAAAACCTTTTGTTGACAGGGCTGACATTCACATGGGTTTGCTCATGGCAACTGATGAGGGACAGGAGGAAGAGAGTGACCCTCTCCCTGATCTCCTCTCTCAGAACCCTGATGATGGATCAGTTGATGGAGTGGCCTTGGCAGGCAGCCTCACTGATCAGCAGCAGATTGATTGTAGGAAGGTCCTCAATCAATTCAGGCATATGTTTTCTCTGTCTCCCAGTCAAACCACCTGGTGTACCCATGAAGTGGACACAGGTGACAGTCTACCTGTTAAGAATAAAATCTACGGGCAGCCTGACCATGTCAGAGATTGCATCAGGACAGAGGTCCAAAAGATGCTGGAGTTGGGAGTAATTGAGCCCTCAGATAGCCCGTGGGCTAGCCCAGTAGTCCTAGTACCTAAACCTCACACCAAGGGTGGAAAAAGAGAGATGAGGTTTTGAGTAGACTACAGGGGACTCAATGCAGTCACTAGGACTGATGCTCACCCAATTCCTAGGGCAGATGAGCTTATTAATACTTTGGCCAGAGCCAAGATTCTAAGTACATTTGACCTAACTGCTGGCTATTGGCAAATCAGACTAGCTGAGGATACCACACCAAAAACTCAATTTTCAACCCCTAGTGGGCATTACAATTTATTGTAATGCCCTTTGGTTTGAAGAATGCACCTGCCATATTTCAAAGGTTGGTGAACAATATCTGGATGATATAGCTATCTTTAGCTCCACCTGGGAGGATCACCTGGTCCACCTGAAGAATGTTTTTGAGGCTCTGCAAAAAGCAGGCCTCACTATCAAGGCTACTAAGTGCCAGATAGGGCAGAGTAAGGTTGTGTACTTGGGCCAACTGGAAGGTGGAGGCCAGGTTCAACCACTACAGAGCAAAATCCAGCCCATAATGGAATGGATTGCTCCAAATACCCAGACTCAGGTCAGAGCTTTCTTGGGCCTGACTGGGTATTACAGAAGATCTGTAAAGGGATATGGGTCCATAGTGACTCCCCTGAATGATCTGACATCAAAGAAAATGCCCAAGAAAGTTCAGTGGACAGTAAGCTGTCAGAAGGCATTTGATGATCTCAAGCAGGCCATGTGCACTGCCCCCATTCTGAAAAGTCCCGACTACTCTAAAACTTTCATTGTCCAGACAGATGCATCTGAATTGGGGGTAGGGCCTGTATTGTCATAACTTAATGCAGAGGGCCAGGATCAACCAATAGCTTTTATCAGCAGAAGGTTGACCCCCAGAGAGAAACATTGGTCAGCTATAGAGAGGGAGGCCTTTGCTGTGGTCTGGGCCCTGAAGAAGTTAAGGCCATACTTGTTTGGCACTCACTTCAGACAGACCATACGCTCCTCTTATGGCTTAAACAGATGAAGAGGGAAAACCCCAAACTTTTGAGGTGGTCCATTTCCCTACAGGGGATGGACTATACAGTGGAACATAGACTTGTGAGTAACCATGCCAATGCAGATGGACTCTCCAGATATTTCCACTTAGAAAATGAAGACTCAACTGGGCAAGGTTAGTCTCATCTCCTTACGCTTGGGGTGAGGGGGGTTGTGTAGGAAAGTAGGATCTGCTTCTATGGTTACCCCCACTTTTTGCCTGGTGCTAAGCTGTTATTGACTAGTCTGACTGGGATCCTGCTAATCAGGACCCCAGTCTATCTGCTTTCTCCTTAAATTGTTATTTTCAGGACTTAGGTACATCCCAGACTGGATACTGGGGTACCCTCATAAGTCCCTAGTTTATGGTACTAAGGAACCCGGGGCATAGGTTCCCCAGAGGTCCCCCATGGGCTGAAGCATGCATTATGCCACCCATGGGAGACCATTCAAAATGGAACTACAGGCCTGCCATTGCAGCCTGTGTAAGCTGGTGCTAGCACCACTTACTAAAGATATAGGTTTCCTATATCTAGGGTTACTGCACTTAAAACCTATAAGTCACCCCTATAGCAGGCCTTTACAATCCTGAAGGCAGGGTGCTTGGTTCTAAGTGAGAGGGTGCCCCTGCATGAGCAGGACACCCCTACAGCCTACGGAGTCCATTCTCCCGGGTTGTCACTGAAGCAGCCATATACCATATAGAGGGGCACTGCGTAATTACGCGATGACCATCTCGAAACTGGCTGCAACAAATCCTGGCTCTCAGTGTTCCCGGTGCCAACCTTCTAGACCTGGACAGCACAAAATGGTTGCTGCCGACCAGAGGCACATTTCTGCCCTCCTGCTGCTGAGACAAGCTCGAGCAGGGGAAGGCAGAACAATAGGCATCCTGTCACAGGGAGGTGTGATCACCTCCCAGACAGGGTTTTGTGTATTGGGAGCGGGTGGGTGCGCCTGCCAGCGCCACTAAGTCTGCATGAGGGGCACATTTGGTGTCCCCGTGCATAGTCCAGTTTATACCAGTCCTGGGAGCCATTGGCTCCTGATCTGGCGCGAAACTGGACAAAGGACATGGGAGTAACCTCCCCCCCGTCCAGACCCACCCCTGGGAGGGTCCCCTGAATCATCCCAACCCTTTCCTTAGGGTACTTAAGGGCTTACCTGGGTGTAGGTCCCTAGATTTGTCGTGGGATAAGATTCAGATCAAACACCACTTCTTCTTCTACTGTCTGGGCACTCTGGACTTCGCTGGACTTCGTTTGAGCTCGACTTCGTCTCCCTTCCAGTCTGCTGCATTGTCTGTGCCGGTGCACCACACAGGAACCTTCCAAGGCCTGTGGGCATCAAAGACACCTGAAGGAATCTCCCTTGGAGTGAAGGAGTCCCTCCCCAGCATTTGCAGGCACCGCAACTAAGTCGACCGGTCTGCTGATCCTGAGCTTCTCTGGACTCCATAAGGTTCTGCAACAAAGGTGGTGGTTCTCCACAGCTCCCGAGACCTGCCGTGCCCTCTCACCAAGTTTGAGGTCAGTATCCCTCGTGGGGGTTGCATTAACCGAACCCCTGTGCACCGGGTCAACTTGCAGTTGCAGAGGCTTGTTGGCTTCCTTCCAAGAAGATCTCCAAGTAGCCCCACCCTCGAGCATCTCCAGTGACCAGAATCTTGGGCCACACCGTATCGTGTGCATCGTGGCCTGCATCTTTTAGGGAGCTGCTTGAGGTCCTCCTACGACTCCAGTGCTTCCAGCCTGTGGGTCCATTTGAGGGTCACCTTTGCCTCTCTTGGGCTCCCCTGATTGCTCGGGGCCTGCCCTGACTCCCCTGCTTGTGGCGAGTACCCTGGACCTTGCTGGTCCCGACGTTGCTCCTTCTTCAGCTCCTGCCTTGGTTACGTTTGCCATGGCTTGTTGGTGCTCCCGCCGGACACCGACCCCTCAGCACTCGACATCCTTCATGGGACAGCTCGTGCAAGGCTTCTGGTACTACTCAGCGTTGCCTGGTCCTCACAGCTTCAGAGTCAAGGTCATCATCAACTCTCCTGCAACACCCGTCATTTGAGGGCATTCGTCTTCCAAGTCTCCTGGTCACTCCTGAGTGACAGACTCTGTCCCCTCTGCTTGCAGGGTCCTCTCAACTAGAATCCACCTTCGGATTCCACCGGACACTTTCTCCTTCTTCAGCAGCGGCACTTTCCTGAAGTCCTCCATTGGGTTCGACAGCGGTTTCCAACACCACTTCACACGTATGCACCCGGCTTCCCTGGTGTAGGTAACGTGGGTAGTAGGGTATCCACGGGTGGGGTGGCTCTCGAACCTTCTGTCTTCCACCGGGTTTCTTCAGGGTCCACTAGGAAGGGTCCTTAATCTTTAAAAATTTAACTCGACTTTCACATAGACTTGTACGGAGCACGCAGTCATGTTTCCACACTGCACATGCTCTCCGTGGGTTCCTAGTCACTCACCTTGGGTGGTTCCTTGGGTCCCCAGCACTTCTACGTCCTCTCAACATTGTCTTGACCCGAGTCGTGGTTCTGATACAACTTTCTTAGTATATGGTTTGGTCCCCCTCTGGGTCCACTGTGTATTTCGTGCTATTTTCTGTGTTTCTTTGCTAAAGTATTGTGTCCATTATGCATATCTCCGGGTAGGAGATATTTCTATGTGTTACAGAGTATTATATAATAAATACATATTTTTATAAATACTTTGTGTGAGAAGTTGGCCTGGTATATGCTGTCCACTAATTGCACCAGTCCAAACGACCCTTATGATGTATGAGGTCAAAGATAGCCTTTAGAAAGCTAGCCTAGTGGTAGCTGTGGACAGCAGCCTTCAGGCTTAATCTTGAAGGAATGTAAAGCAGCTTGTTTTACCAGAATATCACCTCCTATATTGACTAAATGAAAGGAGAACCACACAGTAGTTATATAAAAATATGTATTTATTAATATAACACTCTCTACTATCCTCTACACGAGGATAGAACACAAAGCACACAATACAAGATCAATAGAACAGTTGTAAGTAGCACAATACACAGTGGGCTCCAGGGGGAGACCAAACCATATACTAAAATAGTGGTATAACAGTCACAACTGAGTTAAAGACAAGGTCTGGAGCACGTAGAATCGCTGGGACCCCAAGGAACCACCCAAGGTGAGTAGATAGGGACCCCACGGAGGACGGGTGCAGTGTGTGAACACGACTGCGGGCTCCGTACAATTCTATGGAGAAGTCGTGGTTACACTTTTAAAGTTTAAGGACCCTTCTAGGAGGACTTCGAGCAAACCCTTTGGAACTTAAGAGTTTGAAGAGCCACCCCACCCGTGGATACCGTAGTACCCGAGTTACCTATCCCAGAGGAGCCGGGTGCATAGGTCCGGAGTGGCGTCGGAAACTGCCGTCGTTCTCAAAGGAGGGCTGTGAAGAAGTACTGCTGCCGTGAAGGTGAAAAGGGTCCGGTGGAATCCAAGCCTGAATTCGGGAAGGAAGGAACCTGAAAGCAGAGGGGACAGAGTCTGGGTCACTCCAGAGTGACCAGGGGCTCGACAGACAAATGCCCACCGATTTCGGGTGCTTCAGGTGCGAAGAAGGGATGCTTGACTCTGCAGCCACGAGGACCAGGAGACGTCACGGATGACCAGGAGCCAGAGGTGAGCTGTCCCACGAAGGATGTCGAGTGCTGAGGGGTCGGTGTCCGGCTGGAGCACCAACAAGCCTTGGCCAAAGCAACCCACGAAGGAAGGTCAAACAGGTGACGGTGTGGACCAGCAAGGTCCAGGGGACTCACCAAGCACTGGGGAGTCAGGACACATCTGGAGCAACCAGGAAAGCCCAACAGAAATCAAGATGTCCCTCAGGGAGACCCACAGGCCAAAGGACAAGGAGTCGCGAGGGGACCTCGGGCAAGATTGCAAAGTACCAGCCCACGGAGCACTCGGTGCGAGGAGGCCGGAGTTCTTTGGTGCAAATACTGCTCAGGGTCAGGACTACACGGAGTCCAATGCACAAGCTCGGGAATCGCCAACAAGCATATGCAATTGCAAATGGACGCGGTCACAGAGGTTCGGGTTATGCAGTCCCCACGAGGGATACTGGCCTCAAACTTGCTGAGAGGGCAGATCGACCTCAGGGACCTTCGAAAACCCACCTCCTGTGTTGCTGAAATCTTCGGAGTCCGCAGGAGCTCAAGGAGCAGCAGACCAGTCAGTTGCGTTATGGTGCCTATTAGGGCAGGGGAGTGACTCCTTCACTCCAAGGGAGATTCTTCAGTTGTCCTTAGTGCACCACAGGTCCTGCACGGAGCCTGTATGGAGCAAGGGCTGTATGGAGCTCTGGGAGGAGGTCACACCTCTCTGTGACAGGATGGATATTGTGCTGCCTTACCCTGCTTGAGCTTGGCTCAGCAGCAGGAGGGCAGAAGTGTGTCTCTGGTCGGCAGCATCCATTTTGTGCTGACCGGGTCGAGAAGGCTGGCACCGGATAGACCAGTGACCCCACGAAGCTCGTTTCAGAAGGGTGGAATCATACCTCCCACACCGGTATGATTCCAAGGTGTTTGATACCAAACACGATATGTTTCTATGCAGCCGTTTTCGAGATAGCATTTACCGCGAGGTTATAATGCAACTTAACCTATATGTCCGGCTCAGTCACAGAACAACCCGGGAGAATGGTCTCCGAAGGCTGCAGAGAGGCTCTGCTCATGCAGGGGCACCCTCTCACTAAAAACCCAGCACCCTGCCTTCAGGATTGATAATCCCTGCTATAGGGGTGACTTATACGTTTTAAGTGTAGTGACCTATAGATATAGTGAACCTATATCTAAAGTAAGTGGTGCAAGCACCATCTTACACAGACTGCTGTAGCAGACCTGGAGTTCCATTTTACATGGCCTCTCATGGGTGGCATAATACATGCTTCAGCCCATGGGAGGCCTCTGGGGTACCTATGCCCTGGGTACATGGGTACCATATACTAGGGACTTATAAGGGCACCCCAGTATCCAATCTGGAGTGTACCAAAGTACATGTGAGACAATTTAGAGGAGAAAGCAGACAGACTGGGGTCCTGTTTAGCAGGATCCCAGTCAGACTAGTCAAAAACAGTGCAACATCAAGCAAAAAAGTGGGGGTAACCATAAGAAGCAGATCCTACTTTCCTACACTTTGTGTGGGTCTTTTCCACTTAATCTATTCTATAAGATTGCATTCTAGTAAAACAAGCTGCTTTACACTCCTTCTGGACTAAGCCTGAAGGCTGCTTTCCACAGCTACCACTTAGAGAGCTTTCTAAGGTTATCTAAGACCTCTTGAATCACCATAAGGGTTGTCTGGACTGGTGCAAGGTGCCCACTTACATAAGTGGATATCATATACCAGGCCCGCTTCTCACAAGTAGTACCAAAAAAGGACAGTAGTGGAGCAGTGCACATCTGCATTGATATGCGCCAGATAAAGATATTGAGAGGGAGAGACACCCTGGTCCACACATAGTGGACATGATCATTGAACGGTGACAAAGTGTTTTCCAATCTCGACCTGAATAAAGAATACTACCATCTTGAACTGGGGGAGAACTGCAGGTACATTGCTACTTTTTTTCGACTCATGTTGGTTTGTTCAGATCAATGTTCCCTCTAACTATTTTCCTCTGTGTGTGGCAATAAAGGATTTCTGTGCAGCCAAACCTGTGTGTGCTGAAGACATGCAGCAACTCACTATGCAAGTGAGTGCAGCAGGCAAGCTACCAAAATCATTGTTGTTTATCACCCCAAATATGGCCAGTGAGGAATGGTCTCTGGCAGTGCAACCATTTACGTCAAATATTCTTTATATGCAAATATAAAACAAGTCAGAAGCTTTAAATAATTTTCAGCAGCTCTTATAGGTGACAGGCTACACTCCACTGGCATGTCTGAGACCCTTCCTAGAGAGCCCACCTGTGCCATCTACTGTGCAGGAAACACTATAAAACTGACTTGTACACCAAGTCCTTTAACAGCTGTGTTAATGTTAATGTTATTGCAATTTATAGAGCGCAACTGTTACCCAAGGGTGTCCTGGCGCTGTGTGAAGTCCTATGGAAGTCCGCTGTGCATCCCAAGTTACCATGTATACACTTAAACTCTGGAACGGATCATGTTCTGGCATGCCAAGGCACACATTGCTATGAGACCATGCACATCTTGCCAAAAGACTCTGGAATTGTATTTTCTCCAGCATTTCTATGAACTATCAAAGCTTCACATACTGACATGCAGATGAAAATAACTACTTTCGGTTCTAAACACATCATTAAATGGACATAAGGTGGAATACCTGGCACAGGCGGCAAGCAGGTAAATCTCTTTGTTGTTCTAACTGCAGTACCTTGGTGCATGTCTACTAACTTTTTCAAGTTAAATGCCTTCATTTGTAAAATCCTTTTGAGTTGAGCAGTTTCCCTTTGCGGGATGCCAAACTCTGGCCAGCACCTTTGGAAACCTATCCTACGTCTCGCGGTCAGTCAGGACTTTTAGAGTCTTTGTTGACTCTGGGCTCTCCACCTACTCTTTTGCATTGGAATACCGCCTTTTTTAGGTTTTCCTCATTGTGGACCTGCAGTTAATGACTAAGTTGCTTCTAGGCAGTATGACAAAAATTATATTTTCATGACCTTTATGCACCTTTCAACATATTTTAAAATCTGGCAATGAAGTGCACTTCTTTTTAGGTGACTCTACAAAGGCAATCAGGTAAAACATTGTTACAGTGTAAAAGGGAGTGGTTCAAGTGGGTTGACCACTTCCCCATGCTCAATGGTGTGGAGGGCAAAAGCAAAATGTGAACAACAGTTGAGTAGACCAGTAGATGAGGATAGCTGACCCAATGCATAGCTGTTTATGCATATATGTGTTATTCATGAAGTTTGTTGATTATATAAAACTTGCAAAACACTAAAGTGGTCTTTAGTGCTGGCCTAAAAACAGAAGACAGAGTTTTTAATCTGTCTCCTCCATGTTCTACTATGTTATGTGCATTTATAGACTTCAAAAACAATACAGTGACTAACATTTATGTGTTGTCAAAACTGTTTTTATTAGTTTCCAGATAGGCATTCAATACAGTTATATCAATGGAACAGTCTCCCATAAGAGTCCATAGTTAGTTGGAAGTACAGTTTTTATATTGTGAGAGCTGTCACATTACATTGTCACCTTTAAGGCCCACTGTATAAACAAACAACTCAAAATACCCCTGTACTCTCCCCCCTTAAAATCCCAAAAACGTAACATTTGATACATGGGCGCTTCAAAGTCTGGGTATTGGATTATCAGAGGACAAGGAGGGGCAGAAAAACAGAGAGGGTCAGGGTTCTCACCCCAGTCTCCTTCCAAAGAATAAACTCAGTTCAAATTGGAAGGGGTGTAGAGCCCTCGTACTGGCGGGACATGCACACAGAGGCAGGCCTATGGAAAGATAGCTCACCAACAGGCCCCAGATATATTCAAAATCTTTGTAGGAGTCTGCGCCAATGTCAGCCATTCGTTCCATCGTGACTGCACGCCACAATCTAGCGTGCCACTGTGTCAAGGAGGGTGCTGTTTTACATTTCCATGCCACCGCCACTGCCATTTTCGTGGCCCCCAGGCACAACCACATCACTGATCTGTTCCCCACTTGTCTGATACCTAAGAGTTTCTTTTTGCAACCCCAACAGCACAGACCCTGGGTCGTCGGGTATCAGGTATCCCAATATGACTTTCATTTTGGAGAGGGTTTTAGCCCAGAAGGGGCGGATGGTCGGGCAATCCCACCAGACGTGCTTAAAGTCGCCCAACATTCTGCAGCCCCTCCAGCATAACTTTGACGTCTGGGAAAAGATTCTCTTTAATTTGGTGGTGTATAAGTAGCAATCGTACAAGAGTTTAAAGTCAAAGACAAGCTTTATTCGATTGTTGTATCACACAACCATAAAAGCACTTAAAAAACATGTTAATTTATTATACAGCAAAAAAAGGTTTAAAATTTTTCAAATAAACAATTAAAAATTATGCATTAAAAGACTGTATCCTTTGCCTCATTACACATGCATGATTATGTTACAATACTTTTCCTATGGCTGACGACCTTCTTTAAAAACATAGCAACCCTCCATATCATATGTTCATTTTCCAGGTGCTATAGTACAGTGAACTCTGGGTGGCATTGTCTGATCTCCATAGATTTCAGAATTTTTACAATCCACATCTTTCTTAATTCATTATAAAATTTACAAAATAAAACAACGTGCATGGTGGATTGTTCGGAATGATTGTCACAAGGGCACAGTTGCATAACTCTATCCCAATCGTTCATTTTAGGGAAGCTTACCAATTTATGAAAGATCCTAAATCTAAACCTTGTTAATAAGAGCCGGTCATAGCACCCGGGAACCATTTTCAGATAAGGTTGAATACTAAGGGTTGTTAAGATCATTTGGTTGTACCGCACAGTAGGCTTTATGATCTCTTGTGTTAATCTACAAGTATCTAATAGTAAAAGACACTCTTTTTTTAGCTCTTTCCTCGTAAGCCTCAACATAGTGCTAGGATCTGTAAAATATTCTGGGTGGCCAAGGTCACGCATAAAATCTCTCACAAAGCTTAGCCAGGGGATTGATAGAGCTCCCTCCAGTGTTAGACTATCCGATAAAATGGCCTGATTGAGTACAGTTTTTGGTGATAAAAGAATGGGCTCCATTTTTATAAGATCAGCTATGTACGGTATACCCAATTCAGAATGGCAGACAAACGAGGATGTACAACTTGATACAGCTAAAATATAACGTAAAAATGCATTTTCCACAGTTTGCAAAGAATACACATCTACAAAACCCCAAATCCCAGCCCCATAGATGGCCGTGGCAATGCATTTTGCCTTATATATCTGAATAAGTTCAACAGGCGGCCTCCTGCCTGTCTTGAAAAATGTAGGAGAGTGCCCGTAGACTTTAAAAACCCCAATTTCTTTGCATGGATTGCTTGAGCCCAACGGTCATTCTCAGAGAAAAGTATACCAAGGTATGAAAAACTTTTGATAAACGCTATCTTCTGTCCGTCTATATACATATTCCTGCATTTACGGCTACCGTGGCCACACCGCATTATAAAAGTTTTTGTGGTGTTTACTCTAAGGCCAAGGTGACACATGAAGGCTGCAAAGGAGTTTAACACCTTTTGCAGACCAACCTGAGTACGTGACATCAGAACTGCATCATCCGCATATAAAAGCGCAGGTATTGGACGTCCAGCTATTTGGGGAAGATCTTGACATTCTTTTATCAGTGCCTCGCCAAGGCCATTAATATAAAGATTAAAAAGAAAGGGGGCAAGCACACAACCTTGCCTGACCCCCCTCCTAATCGGAAACGGAACAGTGCACTCACCAGTGATACTATATCGTACTCTTGCTCTTGCATCAATATATAACCGTCTCAGAAAATTAATTATGTTTATGTCCACCCCCATACCCTCAAGGATCTCCCACAACTTGTCATGCCTAACGAAGTCATTCACATAGCTTTATTCGATCTTTATAAACAGACCATAAAAGCACATAACATCATTATAAAACTTCATGTCAGATATATATAAAACCTATATACAGTGTTAAAAAAGAATTAAACAATTTTACCATGATCCAAATTCCATTTAAATAAACTTTGCAAATCCAGTAAAATACCTTAAAATCAAAGTCAATCATTGTTATTAAAAGATCGTCCCACCAATTTCCTCTTTCTAAAACATGCCCACAAAAATGAGGCTACCGCATATCATACATATGGGTCCGATAAAGCCTTTAAAAAATACATTGCCACCCGATACTGTTTAAAATTATGATACCTCAAGATTGGAATTATGAATGTTTTTCTTTCTTCAGAATAATTTTTACAAAACAGTAATATAAGAGGGTCTGACTGCACGGCAATATTATTACACGGACAAGGAGACAGATCTGCCAGTTTGTATCTCTTAGCCGGATACCCCAAAAGTAGCGGGATCATATTCAAACGAAAACGCAGTAAAATAAATCTATGCTGAGTGTTATTTACGCGTGATAGGTAGTAAAAACCCTCCCCAGGTCTTGGGGGAACCAGATCGTAGGCAATGGAGGAGTGGGAACAAAATTTCTTTCCCCTTCTCTCATAATTTGCTCTCCGGTTGAATAGGTCAGTTAACGTTTTCTTTGTGATCCTTTTACAAGAATCAGGGTCTTTACATAGTTCTCCCAACCCTAGAGCATTCAGTTGGTCCTCTACATAGTTTAGCCACCCAATTCTTTTGTAGTAGTCCAACTTACAACAATCCCTGATAATAGTTTGTGTCAGATCCACCGTGGTCCTCCGCCAAATTGAAAGCCACAACAATAATGGTGCTAATCTTATACAATCACTAATGTATGGAAGACCTAATTCGAGGTGTAAAATATAATTTGGAGCTGATTGCGGTAAAGACACCCTATTTTTAAAAAGCTATCTTCTGCTTGCTGGAGCTGCTCAACATTTGCCGTCCCCCATACTCCTGCTCCATAAATTGCAGCAGACTTTGTTTTTGCAAGATAAATGTTTTTTATTATATCCAGAGGGCTCCCTCCCAACTTCTTAGCAAATCTTTTTACTGCATTAAGGTTCCTTTGCATGCCCTGCGCTCTTACCGCCACTAATCTGGACCATGTATGGTCCTTATCAAAGAGAACTCCCAGGTATGAAAATGAATTGACAACTTCAATTTTCTTTCCTGCCAGCTGGAAGTGGGGGGTTTCTCTCCTCTGGGGGCTCCTGTCACAATAATAAACGTTTTTGATTTGTTTACTTTGAGGTCAAGTGAGGCCATAAAAGTGGAATAGGCTGTGATTAACGCTTGCAGGGCTAACCCCGATCTAGCTATCAATACTGCGTCATCAGCGTACGCTAAAATCGGGAGGGGGGCTTGATCAAACTTCGGGACATCTATAGATAAAGCAGACAGGGCGGACTCTACCCCGTTTGTATAGATGGAAAAAAGAAACGGGCGAGAACACAGCCCTGTCTTACTCCCTTTTCGATTTTAAAGTAACGTGTACACTCCCCCCTCCTACCATACCGAACACTAGCGGTGGCGTTGGTGTACAGCTGACGTATGAAGGCAATTATCGGCGGATCAATGCCCATCTCCTCCATCATGGACCATAACCTTGAATGGGAAACGCAGTCAAAGGCTGCGGTCAGGTCCATGAAGGCCATATAGATCTTCCCGCCTTTTGCCTTTGTGTATTTCTCTAAAGTTAAGGAGAGGTTTAGGCATTGATCCACCGTGCCCATACCCCTACGGAATCCATATTGTGCCTTCATAAAGATGTTATTAGTTTCGGCCCATGCCTCCAATCTGGCCAAAAGGACCCTTCCCATAAGTTTGGCAGTAGTGTCATGAAGGGATATAGGACGATAATTCTTTGGTAACCCCCTCTCCCCTTTTTTAAAAATGGGTACAATAATACTCTGTCCCCATGATGAAGGGGTACCTACTGTCTGAATGCTATTAAAAATATTTGTTAGCAGAGGGACCCACAAGTGATAATTATCCTGAAATAGGTCAATAGGGATCCCATCTGGGCCTGGCGCCTTACTAGGAATGCATGCTTCAAGTGCCTTTCTAACCTCTGAATGAGAAAAAATTAACCCTCCTTGCAATGGAGGTACTGTGCTATGGAACGATTGCTTCAAGGGGATTGGAACACCAAATATATTTTCAAAATAGCTCACCCATACTTCTTCATCTACATGTACATCTAATGTAGGATCACTAGATTCTTTGAAGTACGGGGCGTTCACTATTCTCCAGAAATCTCTACTACTGCCCGAAGTGGCTGCTTGCTCAAGATCTTCCCAGGCCTGATCCTTGAGATCCTTTTCTCTGACCCTCCTAGCTAATTTATAGTCGTTGCGTAATGCACGAATATTATTTGGATCTCTAGGATTCGTTTTTAGGGCATTTACAAGAGCTTTTTAGCTTTAGAACAGGTTATATCAAACCACCCACCATTACTAATGGCGTTTGGTGACTTAAATCTGGTAAGCGCAGCTTTTATTTTGGCCAAAAGCGCACAGAAATGGGTGACCAGAAACGCAGGGGGTGTGTTGTCTCCCAGACATAGTAATATATCATCCTTAACTTGAACTAAGATTTCAGGGACTATGTTTAGCTTATGTGCCTGTGACCATTTTAGTTGATACCCATTCTTCCTAGTCAAATTCACATCTGCAGCTACCTCATTGTGTTCTTTGACTTTGGGCAAAATACTTAAATGTATAAATAGGATCGCATGGTCACTATGGGTAGTGAATAGTGTATTCATATGTGTCACTTTCCCATGTATATGTAAATGTACTGGCACTAAGATAAAATCAATATTAGACTCTTGTATGCCCCTTCTAAATGTTAGCGCTTGCTCTCCCTCTTTATTTCATTAGCTATACATAAATTCCACTTGTGTAACAAAGTGTTTAGAGTTTCACCATACTCACTATGGGTAAAGTGTAGCGATGGATTACCATGGGAGTCTTCTACTCCACATACTCTAGACCCATTAAATTTGCACATGTGGATATTAAAATCCCCCACCAAAATGAGGTTTGCACTTCCCCCCCTTCTTTGCCATATTCAATTTCTCAATCTCCATTTCTAGGGCGTCCACCACTACCTTCATATTTCTCCCAGTTTCATTGTTATAAAAATTAACAATAGTCCAGGGATCCTGGCTCCTGTAACTCAGCTGGAAGATCTGAAAATGCTTGTGTATGGGGCCAACATGCCTGACTTCAATAGATATAGTATTCGAAATCAAGGTTAATAAACCCCCCTTTGCCCTCCCCGAGGGTGACGGAAGTGCCGGAGAATAAAAAGTGCGAAACCCATGAAAGAAGACTGTGTCTTTAGCCCAAGTCTCCTGGAAAAACACTATCTCCATTGGTTGACACTTATTTAACCACTGACGGTTTCCCAGTTTAGAAGCTATACCTGCCACGTTCCATGTTATCATGTTAGTCTTAGGACCCTTACTGTTAGTCATAGGGTGTAAGGAGGTCTGAACTTGTACTGAAGTAATGGATATAGGGCTGGCATCTACCAGGGTATTAACGGGGAGTAATTTGATATGTTGAATTCCCACTTGATTAGTATTATTCTCTACTACAGTCAAGATATTTGCCTTTGATGTTAGAAAAGGGGATGAAGGAATTAGTCAATCACAGTCCTCCAGAGTTGACAGGGCTTCATATCTATTTTGTAATCTAATCCCATAATTTGCAGGAGGGCCCTCTCTCCCTCTCTCACCAGATATTAAAAATGGTTTCCTCCCCCTATAGTGCCTTTCCATTGTGGGTCCATGGCCGGTGTAAAAATACTCTAATGTTAGGGGTATTATCTGGGTGTTCCTTAGGGAAAGTGTACACAGGTTAGCTAAAAGATTAGTGGCCGTGTCTGCATTATTAAAATTTATGACCACACAATCACCGGCATAAACTTTTCTGAGGCCACCCACCCATCCTACTCTTCTTGCCATGATAATTTCGTTGGCCAACTGCTCCCTTCCCATCTCTGTTATTTTAACATTATTTGATAGCCAGTGAAGACATTTGTCCATTAATTGTCCTGTTGATTCAATTTGTTCCTCACGAAGTGGGACATTGGCTAAAACCAGTACCAATGGAACAGCAGCGGGGGGAAGATAGAGAGTTTGTTGCGGATAACCCTCACTCTGCTTCAAAGAATTCTCAGGTAGTCTTACCAAATGAGTAGCCCCTCTTGTTTCCTTCTCGGTTAGTGTAGGGTGAGATGATAACCCACTTTTATTCAACCCTTGGTAAGTCCGATTGCCTCTTGTTAAGATGGTATTAGAGTTCGCATTTAAAGATTGTACTAATACGTTATCACAATCAACCAAAGGTATTGGTGTTATTACTGTCGTTATCGCGGGAGCAGGTGGTCCTCTTGCTTCCCTCTCTTGTGCTGGGTCTATACTTCTTAATATTGCTGAAGGAGGTACGTTTATCTGGGACACTTGCTCAAGTAATGAGCGATTTTGAGCCTCTAAATCTGCCAACCGTAGTTCAATTTGCGACAGTTTGGTTAAAATGGGAGCCATTATATTATTTAGCCTGAACGTAAGTTCCGGCCAGATAATATTATCTTGCTGAGCTTGGAGGGATGGAATATTAACAGCCATTGAAGGAATTACTGATATTTTACGGTTCATTGTGTGTAACTTTTTTTGGGATGCTTTAGATTTAGTGGCGCAACTGTTTTTAGTTTGTTTTGATTTAGCACCACTTATAACACCCCCTGCTCTAGTACGCTTAGCCGGAGGTAACGGTGAGGTATCCAAAGATGATGTGTTTTCCGGTAAATGAATTGTATGGGCCCCTGGGGAGATCTCTATGTTCGTGTTGGGTGGGGGAGGACTAACCCGCTCTTGAGCAGAGTCTGACAAGGTTAATGATGGTAAAGACTGGGTAGCCAGGGAGTGATCAATAGCAGGCCCAGTAGATAGTCTCGGTATTGAGGAGCCTGGCTCGAGAGAAAGACGTCTCTCGGTTAGCTCAATCTCATGGGACAAGACACTCTGCTCTTACCAGAAATGAGTCCAGGGTAGCTCCCACTCCTACCCCGACTTTCTCCTTTGGGCCCCTTCTTTTTGCCATAGTCGCTGCTGTTGAAACAGTACCTTACTCGGGTGCAGAAGAAAGAGGGTTAGCCCAGCCCAGCCTCTTCCGGACTCCGACGGGCGTGGACGGGCCCGCCCTTGGCCGGGCTTTGCCCGGGCGCGTCCCGCGCCGCGGGCCAGCGTCGCTCTTTAATAGCGCGTCCTCGCGCTATGGATACTGGTGTTTGTGGTCCTCCTGGACCAGGCGTCGGGAGCGTGAAGAAACAAGAGCCCCAAGCAGCAGCAACCGTGAATACAAGGTGCCGCGGGCCGCCGTCGCTCTTTAATAGCGCATCCTCGCGCTATGGATACTGGTGTTTGTGGTCCTCCTGGACCTGGCGTCGGGAGCGTGAAGAAACAAGAGCCCCAAGCAGCAGCAACCGTGAATACAAGGTGCTGCGGGCCGGCGTCGCTCTTTAATAGCGCGTCCTCGCGCTATGGGTACTGGTGTTTGTGGTCCTCCTGGACCTGGCGTCGGGAGCGTGAAGAAACAAGAGCCCCAAGCAGCAGCAACCGTGAATACAAGGTGCCGCGGGCCGGCGTCGCTCTTTAATAGCGCGTCCTCGCGCTATGGATACTGGTGTTTGTGGTCCTCCTGGACCTGGCGTCGGGAGCGTGAAGAAACAAGAGCCCCAAGCAGCAGCAACCGTGAATACCTAACGCAGTCAAAAGCTGCGGTAAGATCCACGAATGCTAGGAACAGTCTACCCTGCTTTGCTCGTGTGTATTTTCCTATAATAATGGTCAAATTTAGGCTCTGTTCAACTGTCCCCAAGCTCTTACGGAAACCATATTGGATATCAGACATAACCTTGTTGGCCTCTGCCCAGTCTTGTAGACGTTCCAGGATAACACGGCCTGCCACTTTTATCAGAGAGTCCAACAATGATATTGGCCTGTGGCACCCCGGATCCTGGTGGTCCCCCTTTTTAAATATTGGCACTATGATCGATTCAGTCCACGTAGTCAAGAAAGGTGAAACACAACTTGCTCTAATTACCTGGGTTATGAGTGGTCCCCATAGTAACACATTCGACTTGAATAGATCTACAGGGACCCCGTCAGGCCCAGGAGCCTTGCCGCCTAGGCTCATGTCGATTGCCCGGTTGATTTCGTCCAGGTTAAAATGGAGATCAGAGTGTTGAGAAATAGATACCAAAGCGGTTTCCCTGTGGTAATAAATATTTGAGGCATCCTCCCTCGCCCCGCCATTATACACCTTATCAAAGTGCTCTACCCATTGTTTTTCTGTTATTGCTATTTCTATTGATGGGCCATCACCAGGGGTCAAATATGGGGCTTTCACTGCTCTCCAAAAAGCAGAGCTGACTTTTGATAAGGAGGCCTCATGCAGGGACTCCCATGCCTCATTTCTAAGGGATGCTTTCCGATCTTTGAGTGCTAGCCTATATGCCACTCTAGCCTGCCTAACATTACCCGGATTTCTTGGAACCTTATGTAATTCACTCTTCAAGTTAGCGTACGCACGAGTGCATTTCGAATCAAACCACCCATGATTTTTCTTTTTATTTCTGCTCTGCACGAATAGAGCCTCCCTTACAGCTTCTGAAATTTTCTGAAAGGGAGAGAGGACACAATCGGGAGTAGCTGTTTCGCTCAGGCAAATGTCGACCGCTGATTTACTCTTAGTTACTACTTGTTTAGTAATATTCACGGGGTCCACCTTCGCCCATCGCAGGGAATAACCATTTAACCTATTTAAGGTGAGATTTTGCAGAACCTGATTTGTTTCGTCTCTTTTACCAGAAGATCTTACCGGCATTGATATAGACACACTAAGTGGGAAGTGGTCACTAAGATAGTTACTATGGGTATGGAATGATTGAAATCTATTTGCATAGATGTTTGATGCTAATATATAATCTATGTGGAGTGCAGGCCTCTACCATTGAAGGTCTGACTCATCGTAACAGGCCTAACACATATTTCATTTGCAAACCCTAGATCAAGGCAAAACATCATCTCATTAAACAGTTCCCCCAAATTTAAGTGTCGGAAATGTGTGTAACTAGACCCATCATCATTCATGAATCCACATTGTTTACCAACTGTATCAGGACACAGGACACAATTAAAATCCCCGCCCAAAATCAGAAATGTATCCTTGGCATTGTCATTGTATACACGTTTCAGATCATTAACCATTGTTTTCCATAACTTCCCCCGTTTGGTCCGGAGGGATGTTATTGTAAAAATTTGACAATACAATGCAATGTCTCCTGTCCAAATAAATTTTTGTCAGTTGGTAGTAAATCTTCTCACTATACATCTCTATCTTGTTTATATTTAACCTGTTTGAGATGTATATGCACAGCCCCCTTTGGCCTACCGCATGCTACCTCTACAGCTGGGGTGTGAAAGGTTTTAAATCCATTTACATGGAATGCATCAATCGCCCATGTTTCTTGAAGACATAATATGTCAAAATTAGGTATGAAATCACACCATACAGGGTTGGTTAATTTAGACCGCAAGCCTGCTATATTCCAAAATGCAAGGTTGCAAGTAGTGCAAATGGGACTATCAACATTAACTGAGGGCCCTAATGATCTATAATTATTAGGGGGGGGGTCTTGGATAATGAGCGATGGCTGATTTACATCTAGATATTTGTTAGAGTTTGTGAATGTTGTGCAGATCAAACTACTAGCTCTCAAGATCTCTTTTCTGCGCCCATTTGGGACAGGCGTTAGAGAATAGTTATTCATTTTGTTTTTCCTGTAATCAAGGGAGGGTTTCTTTATGTGTGGTATGCCAGTGATATAGCCACCAAGGCCGTGCTTGTGGGTGAAGTAGATGTTTCTAGAGCGAGTTAGTCAGTCTATGTCATCTAAGTAATTTAAGGTGTCAAATCGGTTACTGACTGGAACCCTGAAGCTGTGCTGCATGTTGCTTGTATGATTCACCTCTGTGCAGTTATTCCACATGTTCTTAGCTGGTCTATAAAAGTACCCTAGTGGTACGATGTTATTCCCCTGGGTCATACTAAACTGGTTGCCCGCCCTACCAAGAATGGACTGCACCAGGTACGGGGATCTAAAAGTTAAGACAACACAGTCACCTGCCAGGTGTTTATTTGATTTGCCGACCCAGCCAATTCTTCTCGCCATTTTGAATTCTGAGAAGAGAATATCGGTTAGGCCAGTTCTGGCACTCAGTAGGTGCAGCGCTTTGTTTCTCAGAGTTGTCCAGTGCTCGGGGGCACAAGGGGGCAGAGGAGGGACATTTGTCAGCACTATAGTGTAGGGGGTTGCTTCTGGCGGGAGGTGCAAGGTCTCATTTACGTTCGTTTTGTATCTAAGGTTAGCTCTTCGAGGGCTTGGTTGATTAAAGTCACTCCCCTCATTAGCCAGTGTGGTCATCCCTGTAGCAGCTAATGCTGCATTAGGGGTATTCAATGCTTGTGCATGGGAAGCGCCTGGGCCTGCTGTCCCATGGCCTCTCTGATCTACTGGGGGGGGTACTCCCGGTTGTAAGACAGGTCCCGAATGGGCTGTTACACCATGGAGACTACCCTGAGTACTGTTGTAGTGTGCTATACTGGTGTCCAAAATAGTGACAGTTTGGTTCACCTCCGGCCTACCTCCCCAATTTAATATTGTGTCAGAGTCTCTACCCAAATGTAGCTCCCGAAGAACCGGGCCATTATTTACAAATCGCCCCTCCAAATTACCAAGTCTTTCTTCAATTTGTAACAATTTTTGTAATACAGGGTCAATTAAAACAAATACAATGGTTTCTAGTCTTTTCCAGAATTCTTCCTCCTTTGTCCCCAAGGGTAATCTAATGGATCCATCAGTTTCCGACCTTAAGCCGAAACCCTGCGCACTATTTCTGTCTGGGGTTGTTTTTTCAGGTGCTATTTTGCTTCTTGTTGCCTCTGAGGTTTTCTGTTTCTGGGGCCCCCGCCCCCTTGATTTTTTAGGTAACGGCTCACTGCTACAATCTTGTCTCGTTTTATTTTTGGTCTTCCGGCCCCTCGTAGTTGTGCTCGGCCTAGTTTTGCCATTCACTTGCTCAGAAAGTGTAAGAGTTTCTTGATCAGGTGACTTATTTAGTGACTGTATTGCCTGTACTGAGGAGTCTTGAGAGCTGTTTTGCGAAGGACAGTGTCAGGAAGCCCCTGTCATAGATGGGGGAATCATAGCTGCCAAGGTTTCAGATTGCTTATGTGTGACATTATTATAATTTCAGTGTAATTATGAGTGACATTCAACGACTATGAGTGACACTTTTTCACGAGTAAAATCAAGCAATGATGATGAGGGAAACATACAAATATCAAAAATTACATCCATTTGAGCAACGAGAAGCTCTAAGAAGATCTTAAAACTGCTGCAGAGCGCCAGAAATGGAATGGCGCTGTAGGACCCCACTGTACCAAATAGGATGTGAGAGCCCCAGTGCGGATAATCTCAGCTGCCTGCCAATAAATTATGATAGTTACTCAGTCACGATAGCCGACTCACATAGCTGCCAAGTTTTCAGACTGCATATGTGTTTGAGTGGACTTATGAGTGACATTAAACAACCAAATATGTGAAGTGACACTTAGAGTGGCACTTTTTCTCATGTAAACCCAAGCAATGAAGTCCATGGAAATAGATAAATAACAGAAATGATATCCCTTTGAGCAATGAGAAGCTCTAAAAACATTTTGAAACTGCTGCAAAAACCCCGAAATGTAAAGTCACTAATGTACTGCCCCTTTCAAGAATGACAGACCTGTAAAACAATTGGGGCCCCATGATATTAAACAAAAAGTCTTTGAAGGCAATACATATACACAAGTCAGTATTACCCTGTTTCTCTTTGTGACACACACTCGGACATCTGCAGTGATCGCATTAACCTATGAGGCTTCATAATGTTATAGCGCATTTCCCATTGATTACTATACTTGCATTTATCTTTCATTATAATATGCAAGCGGCGTTAGTTTACATGCAGTTAGCTGAATGTGAAAGACCAACTTTTTCAGACATGTCTTTCCTCAACCCTCCCCCACCCCCCACGCTCTCATATTGACTTTATTGTACTAAGGTGTGCTCGGTCGGACAGGAATGTGGGACCCCGCATCAGGCACTTGGCTACACAGCTGTTAGACCAGGTCAAGCAGCACTGAGGGGTCTGGCATGGACGAAGTTGGTGCCCCTTGTCTGCTCTGTCAGTGGCGGGCACAGCAAAGATAAACAAAGCTTCGCCCACGGTTCTGTGACTGCTTGAGGCCCCCAATAAACCAATCAAACTACCCTGCTGTGTGTTGAACTCTTATATCACCCATATAAAACCCTCTATTCCAGCTGCTTTGTTGCACAGAAATGTTAGGTTTTATGTATCCAGCTCGATCACATCTACTTTATTGACCTCTGAAAGATTACATGCTGAGTCAGCCCTGCACAGATTCAGACTGTATTTGCATGTTCCACCAAAAGAGCTGCAAAACTGACCATTTGCACAAAACATAAACTGAATTGCCTCTAGGCGCCTAAATATTACTTGGAACTGTGCCAATTTGTCCCTAGTTTATTTGTATGGCCAGAGATAAGCTCAATTAGCTAAGTTTGATGTATTATGTTGTAAGAGAAATGTCGTCATCTAGGGCTGTGCTCAGCTTGTACTAACTAGGAGCCCCCTCCTTTGAGCAGGCTTGCACTGGGGAACAGGACATAAGCCACTATGTGTTTTAAACGTGAAAAGTGCTGCCAGGGCACAAAACGGTGCTTAAACATGACAGACAACACAGCCCCCTGAAATAGCAGTCTGTGCCCAGACACGGAAGCGTGAGCCCGTCCAACGGTGAGGAGTTCACTTGACGGCCAGCCCTTGCATGAGTCATCGCGCCAGTCAGCCAAGCAAGATACACACATTAAACTGCACAACTATAACGAAACACCTGCGCAAGTTTAGCTAAACTTGCTGCCCTAATGCGCTGAGAGTGCTGAGACACTTAGAGGCCAGCTCAGCTTGATTGAAGT
Source organism: Calotriton arnoldi (assembly GCA_963921515.1). Lineage (NCBI taxonomy): Eukaryota > Metazoa > Chordata > Amphibia > Caudata > Salamandridae > Calotriton > Calotriton arnoldi. The sequence goes on along the minus strand of CAWUFW010000455.1, from coordinate 2,619,707 downwards.
GAGCCCCGGTCTGAGCGGCACCGTAAGTGTTAAACTAGCGCTGATAATGAACCACTCTCTAAAACAACAGAGACGCTACTGCTCATATCACACAGTACGATACCAAAGGGGATGATGGACGGAGCGCTAGAGCAAATCAAACACTCACCCCCAGTCAACTGATCTGGGTTTAATCCATCATCATTCTTTAGCTCACTCCACCACCCCAGTTCAGACATGGCCATATGCAAATCAGTCTGACCCTGTGCCTCATGGGAACAGTCCAGCCCGAACTGCCAAGCCATGTCTTCCCTGGACCGGAAACAAGCATCCTGGGACCGGTTTCGGGTTCAAAACCCTCATCACACAGTAAGCTCTCCTCTGTATGTATTTTATTTATTTAAAAAGGTGAGTACAGACCTCACTCGTGGCCAATAGATACTTTGAAGCACCATGTCTGCAGTGAGGCAGACACACACAGCAGCAGAGGAGACGGAGTGGCAGGCTGTAAGCGTGACTTCTTCGGACACCGGCTGTGGTGTTGGGTGCATGCGATCATGAGAGAGCAAATCACCAGGCCCCCTCAACTAATTTTAATTATAATTTCCCGATAATTGCGGCACCCGGTTAAAGCTGAAAGCGTTCCCCGCGGAGACTGGCTTGGGCGTCAATCAGAGCAGGTATGCTCTGGGGACCGACTCCGGGACTCACAATCCCTTAAGAGCTTCCCTGCTACAGCAGCTGGCTGGGCCGCCCCACCTGAAACAGCTGTCCTTCGTTCAGCCCTCTGATCCCTCTCTGTTAAAATTAAAGGCAGCTCTGACGGTCGCTGCCACCCTACTTCACCCCTTACAGCGCGCAAATGCGTGACTAATGCATTTTAATGCGGTGATGCGGATCACCACATTTAAATGCGTTAGTGTCACGTCTGATGCGTGATACTTGGCAGGGCTGGGGAATACAAGAGACGGAATACAAGGACTCCATTCTGTCTCACGTCTCTCCCCTCCTTTACTTGCAGCCCACGTTGAGTATGGTAGCTGACGTTCCATCGTCCACAATAGGAGACGAGAAAAGTGGTTGTGGTCCCTTTAGGAGCATAGCTGAATCGGCCCACGTGGGGGGACACGTGGGCTATGAGGAAGTGCGACAAGCAGTCCTGCCAAGTATCACGCACCACGTGTGACACTAACGCATTTCAGTGTGGTGTTCCGCATCACCGCACTGAAATGCTTTGTCACGCATTTTTAATGCCACTGAATTTGGTGCTACTAGCGCTCTGGCTCTGCTGCTCCCAGCAGACTTGCCGCCAGCAGGCCGCCCTGTCTGGCTCATAAATAGTTAAGGATCATGCAGCTCGCTCGAGTCAGAGTGCTGCAGTGCTACAATGTTACAATTGCGGCCTCACAGCCCGCCGGGCCTGCCAGCCTGTCTTAATTATTATTCCCGGCGGCGCCGCGCGGCAGGCTCAGAGTAACTGACTGACACTGACACAGCCCACACTCACCAGGGGTGCCGGGGCCTGCCCATTATCCCGATGTGACCTCGCGCTGTCCTGCACACTGCAGGAAGTGAGGTCGTCACCAGAGAAGCGGCGCGGCAGGGGACTCGTGGAGTCAAGTTGTGCGCTCGCCGCTGCGCCTGTTGCTGAGAAGCCGTCCCTGGCAGCCACAACCTGTCATCTGGACGGGGCTTTGTCCCGATGCAGCGTCCAAGGCAGGGAGTCCCCGAAGATGGCAGGTGTTACCGAGTAGGACACCTGCAGCCTGGGCCTCCACCCACGGTGAGTGCTGGTCTCGTACTTACGCTACACTGGCACGCTGAGCTGGGTATTGTTCTTGGTGTGGATGGGAAGGCGGCACCCACTGCAGACACTGTTTGTGCCTTGTGCATGTTTACGGGATGCCCCGCTTTTAACGAGGCTCTCAATGCGCATGCAGTCACAAACATCGGAGTGCTTTAGTCAAACATTTTTCCTTCTAAGATTTGCAACATGGGAGTGCGTTCGTCAAACCGTTCCCCCTTGGATTTGTCACCACTGCCTTTTAAATTTATCGTTGTGTGGTTACCTGTCAAACGTGCCTGTCGAAAATGTACTTAATGTGACAGTGTGAAACATGCCTTAGCTGGGCTTTCAAAGCTGCATTCTACGTCTAACAGGCCTGCTTATCTAAAGTACCCTTCTGTACCAGTTCATTTACGAGCTGCCTGCAGTCGGTGGCTGGGTGCCGCATGTGTTACAGAAGGATTGTAGTAATAGCCTGGCAGTGATCTGTTGTGTCCAAGAGCAAACCTGTTGCTTTCAGCCGTGAAGTGAGTATAAGGAAACGTGGGTGGACAATAATGTCAGTGTTTTTCTTAATTTGAAAAAGAGCAGAAAAGTCGACATTCAATTTATGAATCTTACTATGTTTTATAAGTTATTTTCTGCCTTGTTCCCAGATAGAATCGGTTGGGGCCCTTCCCTGTGCTAGAATGTTTAATTGTACATTACGACTATTTTGCACAATTTGTTTCCCATTTTCACAATTATTTTTCAAAACTGTGCAAGTTTTGTCTTCTCACGTCTTTATGTGGCCTTTAGCATGTCAGTTATTTGGACTGCTGCGATACTGGCTTCTGGAGATTACCATGCCCTCCCACTGACAACCCTGAAAATCTCTTTTCTACCCTCTTTTCTAACCTCTTTTCTGTCTCAGTTCTTTTGTCTTTCTCAACGCCTCTTCCTCCTCCTTTTCTTCCTCCCTATCACAAATCCTCCTTTTTCCTCTATTCCTACTTACCTGCCACACCCTCCCTTTGTTACTCCCTCTCTTTTACCATTCCCTTTCTGCTTTTGTCCCTCTCTTTCCTCCACTCTCACATATGCCCCTTTTTTTATATCTCTTTCCCTCTCTCACCTCTCTTCTCCTTTTGTCTACCTCCTCCCCTCTCACCACTCTCCCTACTCCCATTGCCTCCCCCTTCCCTCTCTCCTCTCCCTGCTCCTGTTGTTTCTTTTCTTCCTTCTTATCCTCAACAGTCTGTGCACGGTGCAGTCAACTGAGACAGTGGGACACTTAGGCAGCTGAGATGCCTCTGTGTGCAACTTGTTCATGTTAGGCTCTCACGCATCCTTCCTGTTTGGCTGGGTCCCACGTGGACAGAGAGACCATTTCTGGTGCTTTTTAGAAGTTTTCGGATCTTCTTGGAGTTTCTCGTTGCTCAAATGGGTGTAATTTCAGATATTTATATGTTTCCCTCGACTTCATTGCTTGATTTTGCTCGCGAGAAAGTGTCACTCATATTTGCTGAAATGTCACTCATAATTACACTGAAATTATGAAAATGTCACACATGGCAATCTGAAACCTTGGCAGCTATGGACAAGAGGAAGAGAGGAGTCGCGGAGCGGCGCGAGAAGAGAGGCGAGAAACGCCGGAAAGCAAGGAGGAGAGGCGACCTTCGTGAAGAGGGATTTCCCCGTGTCCAGGGAAGAAGACGACAAGAGGGAGAGAAGAGCGGGCGTTCCACGAGGCGGATCCGACGAAGGTGCCCAGCCGACTCCGAGTAGAACGGAAGTGTCCCGCCACGGCCCCGGAGGGTCGTGGCTCTTCCAGGTGCGTGGACGTCTGCGGGGATATCTACGGGGAGAGGCAGAAGGGGGTCGAGAGGGAAAAGGGGCACGAGGGGAAAAGATAAAAGGAGGATAAAGAAAAGGCGTTTTTTAAGCCTACTGAATGCCTTTTTTCGTTTTCCTTTGATCCGGTACACCCCCCCTCCCCCCTACCATCACTTTTGGCTGGCTTTCTTTTCCTGGTTTGGTGGTCCCCCACTTCCCTCCCTGATTGCTAACTCTAAAACAAAATACAAAAGCACTTACCTGAGCCTTTCTTCTCTCCGAGGGAGGTCATTGGCCAGGAAGACTCCGCCCAAGGCACTGACGTAGAAGACCCTGAAAAGAAGACGGAGACAAGAAAGAAACTATTAAAAGACAGTTTGGAAAAGAAATATCTTAAATAAAAAGAGAACAAATTACACTTTCTAAAGCTGTATAAGTCATTTCAAGCCCCTGCATACTACGGTTTATCACAGACAGCCAACAAAGACTGATTGTCCCTGGGGAATCTGCGGTTCCAATGAAAGCCGACGCTCGGATAGTTCAATTTCATGTATGAGGGCAGATTCAGCCCTCAACAAAAAGGCGTTGAGTGTCCCCACAACTCCCTGGCCCCTCTGATCCTTGGCAATTTTACGTCTACTCATTTTCGTGCCCCTTAATAGCTATGTATCCGATGATGAAATCAAACAGTACCTTTTCAAATTGATGGTCCATCAGCTCAGGTAACAGTTGTTAGGGGGGTTGCCCAGCCCGGCCTCCTCCAGCCGCGGACAGGCGCAGATGGGTCCGCCCTTGGCCCAGGCTTTGCCCGGGCGCGCCCGCGGTTCCCGCGAAGCGGGGACCGCAAGTTGCTTTAATGCGCCTCCGGGCGCAAAGAGTGGCGTCAGCACCTCCTGGCGCGAGAGCAAAGCAGTCTGGAGGCTGGAGTCCCCCTGGCAGGTAGGCAAGGCAAGTACCGGTCTCGGTGCGCGGTTCCAAGAGTTTATAATGCGCTTCTCTCAGACTCATTGATTGGTTGAACTGAGGGATATCTTGCCACAATCAAGACCAGTTGGGCTCCGAGATAGGTTCACCCAGGAGTGTTTCCTAGCGCGTCATGTGCTGTCGCCTAGGTGTTATTAGCTACTCTAATAAGAGTGCGTACATAGAGGAGATACAGCCTTTCGTCCCACAGCCTCTCTTCGCAAATTGTTCTATTGGGGAGAGGTCTCTAATGGCTGTCTCCCTCATGCTGGACTGAAGGACCCAGTTTTTAAGTTGGGTATAGTTAAAGAGATCTGTGTCAGGGCGGTTGAAGTTTAGTTTACACTGTTCAAAGGTTTTAATGTTCCAATTGTGAAAGAGATCAGATACCATCAAACAGCCCCCTAGTCGCCACGCCTTGAAGGGTCCCAGTTGGAGCGCTGGGAGGAATGCAGGATTAAAGTGTATGGGAGTGAAAGGGGAGGTAAAAGTAGTCCACCTCGTCTGCCTACTTTTTCGTCCCATACCCTCAGTGTGGTCCGAGTGGATGTGCTCAAATAAATGTTCGCCAGGCGGTCACTCTTTGGCTTCCAAATCAGATCCCAGATATCTTTCCACACCTCCTCTCTATCCATATACAACCAATGTTTGTCTGATTCCCTTGCAGACCATTAAGGGATCACCCGCAGTTGAGCTGCCTTATAGTAGAGGTTAAAGTCCGGCAGCACTAGACCACCAGCTGATTTAGGCAGGCATAGCACTTTAAACGATAGGCAGACTCTATGTCTTTGCCATATAAAGCAGATCACCAAAGAGCGCAAAGCTGAAAAGAACCCTCTTTGTAGCTCGATCGGAATGCCTTGAAATAGATATAGGAGCTTGGGTAATACAGTCATCTTGACGACCTGAATGTGTCCGACCCAAGACAAGTACAGTGGGGCCCACCTTTTAAAGTCTGATCTCAATTGGTATAGTCGGGGGGATAGTTGGCCATGTATAGCCCGCCAAGGCAGGGGGTAATCTTGATTCCCAGGAATGTAATGTCTTTCTTGGCCCATTGGACGTGGATAGGATAGTATTCTCCAAGGATTCCCTCTCCGCTGTTGGTAGAGTCAAAGTGAGCAAGAAGGATTTTGTCAAGTTGATATGAAACCCCGCTACCCGCTCAAGTCGGCTTAATTCCCCCATGAGGGCTATCAATAATGTCCGAGGAGAGGTCAAAGATAGCAGGATGTCATCCGCAAATGGAGAAATCTTATGCTCCGTGGAGCCACAATGGACACCCTGTATCTGCGCTGTGGAGCGTATTTTGGCCGCCATCAGTTCAATGCTCAGAGCGAAAAGGGGTGACAACGGGCACCCGTGTCTAGTCCCACGGCCCAGTTAAAAGACATTCAAGCTCACCCCATTAACTAATATTCTGGCTCTGGGTGCCGCATAGTTAGCCTTAACCATGGTAATAAATTGGTCACAAAAACCAAATTTCGGCAGAGTGTGAAACAGAAAAGTCCAGTCCTCCCGGTCAAAAGCTTTCTCAGTGTTGAGGGCTACCAAGACCGCCGGTACAGATTTCTTGGTTGTTTTCTCTACCAGGTGTATGACTGTATCATGTGTTTGGCGGGCTTTCCGAAATTGATCCACCCAGACCAATCGGGCTTTGTTAAAGCCCGATTGGTCTGGGTGGATCAATTCTGGAAACAGGGCATCTAGCCTAGTAGCTAAGATTTTAGAGTATAGTTTTACATCAAGGTTTAAAAGAGCTATAGGTCAATATGAGCCACAAGCTCTTGGGTCTTTGCCCTGTTTTGGTTTCACCGAGATAAGTGTTTCACTCATGGATGCAGTGACTCCCCAGAGACAGCCATATGGTTAAAAAGAGACACTAAATGTGGAGTGAGTGCAGAGCTCAACGTTTTATAAAACTGGGCAGTCAGCTCATCTGGTCCGGGGGCTTTATGAAGTTTAAGAGTCCCTATTGCTGTTTGGACCTTTTCCTCTATAATCAGGCTCCCCAGCAAGTCATTCTATGCCTCTGTTACTTGAGGGAGAGTGACCTCATCCAGGTAGTCAAGCTGGGCCTTTTCTATCGTCCCCTCCGCCTTGTATAAGGTCTGGTAAAAGTGACCAATTATGTGCGCCTTTTCGGTATCCACCACTGTAACGTTACCCATATCACCCCTAATTTCACCAATATTTTCCTTCTCTCTCTTAACCCTCAATTGCCTTGCCAAATGGGAGCCCACCTTGTTTCCCTGGTCATACCACACCCGTTGAAGACGCAGAAGAGTGACTTCAGCCCGATTGGTACAGATGACGTTTAGCTTCCCTCTAAGGGAAGTTACCTTTCGTTGTTGGGCTAAAGTCGGGTTCTCTTTGTGAGGCTTTTCTGCCTCTATAAGTTCTGCCTCTAATGTTTGCAGCTCCGCTGCTCTTTGCTATTCAGAGAGGAGTTCAAAGCTATACATTGTCCCCTCAGCACTGCCTTAAAGGTGTCCTGTAGGAAAGTAGGATCTGCTTTTATGGTTACCCTCACTTTTTGACTGGTGCTATGCTGTTTCTGACTAGTGTGACTGGGATGTTGCTAATCAGGACCCCAGTGTCTCTGCCTTCTCCCCTAAATTGTTATGGTAAGTACTTGGGTACATCCCAGATTGGATACTGGGGTACCCTTATAAGTCCCTAGTATATGGTGCTTAGGTACCCCAGAGGTCCCCCATAGGCTGAAGCATGTATTATGCCACCTATGGGAGACCATTCAAACTATCACTACAGGCCTGCCATTGCAGCCTGTGTAAGCTGGTGCTTGCACCACTTACGAAAGATATAGGTTTCCCTATATCTAGGGTCACTGTACTTAAAACCTTTAAGTCACCCTTACAGCAGGCCTTTTCAATCCTGAAGGCCAAGGTGCTTGGTTCGAAGTGTGAGGGTGCCCCTGCATGAGCAGGACACCTCTACAGCCTTCGGAGTTCATTCTCCCAGGTTGTAAGGGAGACAGCCATATAACATATAGAGGGGCACCGCGTCATTACGCGATGACCATCTCGAAACTGGCTGTAACGAACTCTGTCTTGTTTGGTATCAAACATGTTGGAATCACACTCCCCACACCATAAGCGGTGTGGGAGGTATGATTCCAAGCACAGTAAAGGCCCTCCGTTAGGCCCTCAGTGCTCCCTGTACCAGTCTTCTAGACCCGGACAGCACAACATGGCTGCTGCCGACGAGAGACACTATTCTGCCCTCCTGCTGCTGAGCCAAGCTTGAGCAGGGGAAGGCAGAATAATAGGCAACCTGTCACAGGGAGGTGTGACCACCTCCCAGACACGGTTTAGAGTATTGGGACAGGGTGGGAGCGCTTGCCAGCGCCACATAATCTGTGTGCAGGGCACATTTGGTGCCCTCCATGCATAGTCCAGTTCAAACCAGTTTAGGGAGCTGTTGGCTCCAGCTCTGGTGCGTAACTGGACAAAGGACAGGGGAGTATCCTCCCCCCTTGTCCAGCCCTCCTTAGGGAGGGACCCCTGGATCGTCCCAACCCTTTCCTTAGGGTATTTAAGGGCTTACCTGAGGGTGGGTCCCTAGATACGTCGTGGGACACGATCCAATTCAGACACCACTTCGACCGTCTGGGCACTCTGGACTTCGCTCTGGGCAACAAGGCTGCAACCGGGAAGATTCCTGCTGCTCCTGATCTCTTCGCCCTGCTTGTCTGCTGCAATGTCCATGCCTGTGCTCCATACAGGAAACCTTCCAAGGCCTGTGGGCTTCCAAGACACCTGAAGGAATCTTCCTTGAAGTGAAGGAGTCACTTCCCTGCATCTGCAGGCACCGCAACTAAGCTGACCGGTCTGCTGATCCTGGGCTCCCACGGACTCCGAAAGGCTCAGCAACACAGGTTGTGGTTCTTCACATCCTTTGAGGCCTGCCCTGTCCTCTCTCCAAGTTTGAGCCAACCTACCACATGTCCCAAGTGTTTGAGGGGGAGGTGTCACCCGTATTGTGAAGCTGGAACTATTCCCTGATCGACTTTCGCAGATCACCTTTAGAAGTCAATCCCGAACTAGAGATCCGGGGAACAACCATCGGCGGTATTTGGGTTGAGGGGCCTCCCAGTCTGTGGTCTCTTCCATCGGAGCATGGTCCGACAATGTGATGGGATGGTGGGGTTGTGGAGTGCAAGGCCTGAACCAAGGTGTTGCTCACAAAGACATAGTCTATACGTGAATAGCTGTGGTGTGAGTGTGAAAAAAAGTGTAGTTCCTGTCGTTCGGGTGGAGTGTACGCCAGGTGTCCACCAGACCTGATTCTCCAAATCTCTTTTTCAGGGCTCTAGGAAAACTGCCAGTGTTATGTCTGTAAGGGTGCATGCTATTGACGCTGGGGTCCCAAGTAAGGTTAAAGTCACCCAGAGCCACAATGTCGCCCTCTGCATAGCCTCTCAGCATGTCCAAAAATGTCTGCAAGAAAGGGATCTGATTAATGTTGGGGGAGTAGAGTGTGGCAAAGGTTCACAAACGTCCCCGGAGGTTGCACTTCACTATAACTACCCATCCCTCTTTATCGGTTCTACAACCCATTGGATTAAACTGCAGCGACGTGTGAAAGAAAAGTGCCACCCCATGTGTTTGGCGGTTGCGGAGGATTTGTACATCAGCGGATACTCTCTGTGCCGCAGTCTATGTTCTTCCGATCGTTTTAAGTGAGTTTCCTGAAGGACCACCACGTGGTTTCTTTGGTCTGTTATATATTTCCATATTCTATGGCATTTAGCGGGGGAGTTCAGACCCTTCACATTCCACGTTAGTGTGGTAATCCCCATATCTCAGCTGTACAGTAACAGTGCCTTCCCCCCCCAATCTCTCCCTGGCCTCAAACTCAGAATATAAAAATATCCCCTCCCTCTCACTCTCCCTCCCTTCGAATTGAGGTGGTAAAATCCCATGTACCAGTGCTAAAAACAAATGAAAACCCCAAACAGTAATATGTAGAATGAAATTTCCATACAAACATAACATTTCCATGGGAGTATATCTCTATCGGGTGCTGTGTTCAGAACCCGCTTAGGCAAATCAATGGTAGCTGATGAACATCCGGAAAGATAACTTTTTCGGAGGTATGTCAGAGGTAATATCTAGGTCCTGGGTGTTTATACCAGTGCATATTTCCCTGGTTGGTTAGTTCAAGTCCGCCGTATCACAGCCATCTCATTGTATTGCAGGGAGAGAGTGCCGGAATACCTAAAAGGTCTGTTCCTCTATAACTCTCAGCGTTTCTTTTGTGATTTTGTGCGCAGCAGATTTTGCCATTAACGTTTGTCCTTTGTCGGCTTCAAGGAGCTGGAGGACTCCCCAGTTCCACCCCCAGCATCTCGCTCTGGGCTAGGAGATATCCCCAGTAGCTTCTCGGCCTTCTGAACATCCGTGACATGATGTGGCCTGTTATGGTGCTCGAATGCCAGACCAAATGGGTAGGTCCAGCGGTATTTAATATGTTCTTGTCGCAACTTATCCGCTATAGGCCTAAATTGTAGGCGGCGGGTCAGTGTAGCCAGGGAAATGTCCTGGAAGAGCGTGCAGGATGCCCCCTGAAAGGAGACCTCCTCTACCTTACGTGAGGCTTGAAGAATAGCTTCTTTCACCTTGAAAGAATGAAGCTTGGCCAACACATCTCTGGGGTGTTTCTGTGTTCCCTCCTGCAGCGGGCCCACTCTATGTACTCTTTCAATTTTCACCTTATGATTCGTTTTGCTTAGCAGCTCAGAAAATAGGCCCTCTACGAACGCATCCAGGTCTGGGCCTTCCACTCCCTCCGCCAGATTGCGAATTCAAATATTGTCCCTACGAGACCTATTTTCTAGGTCTTCACACTTCTGGATGGTGGCTTGGAGTTGCGCCTCAAGGAGGTTTGCTGTGTCCTCCATTTTGTTTGTTCAGTGTGCCAGCTCCTGCATCTTGGATTCCAGATCTAGTGTCCTGGTACCCACTGAATCAACGTCGCCCTGAATCTTCGCCAGGCGCCTGTTGATGTCCGACTTAAGGGACTCAAGGGAGACTGTCAGGTCTACTTTCAGTTCTTCACGGAGTTCCTGCTTAGTCTTGCAGGGATGTTAGGAGATCCTCCTTAGTTAGGGCCATTGTGCCCTCTGCGCAGGAGTCCAGGGGGGCGCTACATGCTTCTGCTGGGGCAAAGTAGCTGGAAACTCTGTTCTGTTCTGTTTGGGCTTTCTTTGGTGGCATTGACCTTGCCTCTGAACCTTCTGAGACTTGTGCGGGAGCCCACCCGGTCGTGTTACACGTGGTGGACGCAGACGTCACCTGCTTATCTCGGCCTTGGCTCCTTACCCCTTCCGGGGGTCCCTTTACATTCTTTTATTAGCCCTCAAATCAGGACCATCTGAAAGCACTGCATAGGGCGCAGTCCCCCCCCCCTCGCCCCCCCGGGAGCGTCCACAGCCATACACCGTCTACTCCCCCCTCGGTGTTGAAACCGGTCCCCTCCTGTCTGCTCCACACAGGGAGGTCATGTCACTGATGTTGCCTGGGTGTGAGTGAGAGGTGAATCCCCAGCCTTCCTCAGTAACCGTGGAGCGGGTGGGGGCCAACCCACTCTGAATCAGCGGCAGATCTGCACTGTGCGCCTTTAGGTAGAGTAGTTCTGCAGGAGGTAGTGGTAGCATTTATTGTACGGAGCTACTTTTGTGAGGTCCGTCATGCCGCCATCTTAAAGTCAGGCACGGGCTGTTGGTCTCGAAGGCCTCTTCTGGGGTGGAACCATCAGTCGGAGCCCTGCTGGTCTCCCGCTGCACACTCCCACATGGTCTCAGCACATACCTTGGCCCGGCCTATCTGCTCCGCCGTCTCCCTCTTCCCCTTACTTGCACTTGCCCGCTTGCCGTGTCAGCCAGTCCTTGTCCAGGCAGGCGCCGCACAGCCTCAGCGCCTAACCAGTCACCTCTCAGGGGGCTCCGCTGATCAACCAGCAACCTCAGGAGTGGGCTCTAGCCTTAGCTCCTACTTTATATCGCAATCAAGCGGATTGGGATAAGGAGTCACCGTTGCATGTACACCTCAGCCCCAACCGAAATATCCCATTAAACGAGATGCTAAAGCATCCGTTAGTGAAATTCTGACTCAATTGGAATATCAGGGTGTAATTGAACCCTGAGTCTCGTCTATGAATAATCCTCTTTTTCCGATATTGAAACCGGACGGTTCATATCGCATAGTTTGAAACTACAGACATTTGAACAGTCATGTCCACACCTTTGCAGTACAGAATACACACAGCTCTGCGTTAGTAAATAACATTGTCCGAAAGAAATTCAAAACTACGTTGGATATTTCCAATGGATTTTTCAGTCACACTTTGCCTCCAGAAAGCTGTGACTTGACAGCATTCAGCACTCTCGGCTATCAGACGCTATGCGAGATTGCCTATGGGGTATAAGAATAGCCCCGGGGTTTTTGCGGCACGCATTGTTTCGATTTTACACGAAATGGACCCTGATGCCTTTTCATATGTCGATGATATTTACTTGACGGATGATGAACTAAAGCCGCATCTCAAGTGTGTGGATCGTAGTATCACGCATTTTTCAACTTTAGGTTACAAATTCAATTTAGCCAAATCGCATATTGCCTTTTGGGCAGTTCTTTTCCTTGGTTACGAACTGAATAATGAGGGTAGGGGGTTAGCAGCCCACTTTTTGGGAGAAATGTGCTCAATTGAAACATCCCACTACCCTAAAAAAATTACAATCTTTGCTGGGCTACTTGAATTTCGGCAGAACCTACATTCCAGATTATGCCCATCGTATCAAACCGCTTTATGCGTTGATACAACCTTCTTTTTCGTCTTCCAGTTGGCTTCCGGAACACCACAGTGCTGTCGTCTTTGCAGTCTGATCTGCTTGCAACTCAATTCTTGTTAACTAGAGATAATACCACAAATTTGGTCATAAGGATTGTACCAGGAACATTAGCATTTGCTTACGTGACTTTTAATGAAGGGGTCACGGTTCCTGTTAGACCTGGCACCATTGGCGTGGGTCTCCCTTCCATTTTTTTCGCTGTTGCCTCCTATGTTTTTGCTATGTTTTGCTGGTCTAGATGCTTTGGGGCACTTTGCTACTGCTGTTCAGTGCCAAAGTGCAAGTGCTCCCTATTGTAAATTGTTGTAATGGATTAGTGACTCCCTGATTGGCTTATTTGATTTACTTGTCAGACCCTAGTACAGTGCACCATGAGTGCCCAGGGCCTGTAAATCAAATGCTGCTGGTGGGCTTGCAGCACTGATTGTGCCACCCACAGAAGCAGCTTGTAAAATATGGCTCAGGCCTGCCATTGCAGAGCCTGTGTGCAGTCTGGGACTGCCATGTCGACTTGGCAAGGGCACCCACTTGCCAGTCCCTAAACCTTACCTTTTCTACCTGTTAGTCACCCCTAAGGTAGGCCCAAGGTACACCTATGGGCCGGGTGTATTGTATGTGAAAGGTAGGACATGCCCTGGTGTGTGTGGCATGTCCTGATAGTGAATTACAGCCAAAGTCGTTTTCCACTATTGCAAGGCTATCTGTTCCCATAGGCCAGAATGGGGAGGTGGTTTATAACAGCGTATAAACCTAACTGACCCTAGGAACAAGATAGAGAAATAAAGTTTAGTATGCCTGAACTCAGAATGTTAAAATACATCTTTTAGTGTGGGTGATTTTTACATTCTGTGTTTGAAAATACCACTTTTAGAAAGTAGGTATTTTCTTGCCTAACCATCCAGTATGCCTCTGCTAGGTTTGTGTATTACATGTCGGGTTTGTGAGTGACAGGGGGCTGGAGAGGGCTTTGGCTCCAGCAGTCTGATGAGTCAAGGCTGGGCTGAATAGGACCTGGGTTGAATAGAGAGTAGGGGGAGGAGATTTCCTTTCACTTGCCTGAGCCTAAATTGAATAGAGAGTAGGGGGAGGAGATTTCTTTTCATCTACCTGGGCCAGGTCTGCTTTCAACAATGCTGTCTCCACCTCCTGCCAGGAAGCTGCACCAGGGAGGACAGAACTGGTTTGGGCTGGGTACAGACACTCTCTGCCTTCAGAGAACAAAGAAATTGTGTGTATAAAAAGAGGGGCCCAGACCTCAGAACTTTAGATCACTTCTGGGAATCAAGACGAACCTTTGCCAAGGAAAGAAACCAAGGAAGCTGAAGGAGGAGACTGCCCCAGTGCTGGTTACTGTTTGGGGTTGGCCTGCAGTGGTTACTTATTGCCAAGGAAAGGAGAAAAGGAACTTTGTGTGTACTTTATCATCTTGAGGAAGATCTCCAAGGGCTTGAAGCTGAGCTTGCCTCCTGTTCTGAAGTCTCAGGGACACAAAGACTTCACCACCAGCTTCCCTGAATTTCCTTGCTGGGAATTCTACCTTCAGAGAGGTGCCTGCTGTTGTTTTAGGACCTCTAGAGACTGCGTGTCGCTGGGAGCTGGAAGCGCGACGCAACGAGGAAGAAGCGTGTCGCCGCTGCAGCTGTTGCCGTCGCATTGCCGAAGAAGCGGGCCGCAGCTGTTTGCCGTCGCATCGCCGAAGAAGCGCGTTGCATCGCCGGAGAAGCGTGCCACTGCCGCAGAGGTTGCTGTCGCATCACCGGAGAAGGGCCTGTCGCGGCTCAAGAAACCACCGATTTCGCCACACGGCCATTGGGCGTGCCCGCATCGTATCCAAGTTGTCGAATCGCATCAAAGACGCCATTTTGTCGCATCGCACCGGATCGTCGCATCGCTGCGCCATCTTGTCGCATCGTAACCGGAACGCAGTAAGAAACTGACGCATCACCTTCCCTGCGGCCCTTTTGTTTATATTGCGTTACGCATCCAAGGTACTTTGAGAGTAAAGTGTCGCATTTACCATCTACATTGAACTAAGCTATTTTTACCATTTGAAAGTCATATTTTTGAATACGGTATTGTGGATTTTTGTCGTTTGGTCTTGTGTTAAATCTAGATAAAGATTACTTATTTTTCTAAACTGGTGTGGTGTCCATTTGTAGTGTTTTCACTGTATTACTGTATGTGTTCACGAATGCTTTACACACTGCCTCTGAGATAAGCCTACCTGCTCATGCCAAGCTACCAAGGGGGTGAGCAGGGGTTATTTTAGGAGTGTAGCCCCCTTACCCTGACTAGAAGCAAGGGCCCCTACTTGGTCAAAGGTACCTACCTCTGCCAACTAGAGACCACCATTTCTAACCGTTCCCATTGCTTATAAATCACATTTATATACTCCTGCGGAACTGCGTTTTTCTTCTACCGAAAAAATCTTGACGGTAGTACAGATGGCAATTCCAAAGGAACGCTCTCTGGCTCAGGGCAAACGCATTTTCATGGGTTCGTCTGTGCCGCTTTAGAAGCTGTCACGAAGGCGAGTGTATCAAATTCTAAAGCTCTGCATCCTCGTTGGATACAATTGGCTAGTCCATTGGCGTCGGCTGATGTCAATTTCGTCTTTGATCCTTCTTTGCAGACACAAGAGTTCTTACAATATGAACATGTTCATCCTCTTCCTTTGTCCCTACTCCCTCTTGATCAGTACAAATGTATAATTTACACTGATGGGTCTGCACAGCAAGCTATTGGTTCTAAACATGCTTATTCTGCAGCATGCGCTATTGTGGCTGGCATGATAGTGGATGGTGATTTTAAATCCTCCTTGGTTCACACACAATCCCTAGGGGATTGTATGGCACAATTGGTCGAGTTACGCGCTTTACAATTGGCTCTTGAGTTTGCTGATCCTGAGGTGCCTACTCTTGTAGTGTGCGATTCCTTCTACTGTGTACAATCCTTTAATGACAACTTATTCTTTTGGAAACAGAATGAATTTCGTGATTCTAAGGGTAGCGCAATCAAGCATAAAAGACTTTAGGTCCGAGTGGCCGCTCTTAAAGACCATTTGCCACTCACACATGATATCCATACATTAGGACATCAGCGTGTGGGAGCACACACTGTTGGTAATTCTATGGCTGATGAGGCAACCCAATCAACCTCACTTCAGTCCTCTCCAATTTACCCCAATCTACCCCACTTGATTCTTCTCTACCCGAGATACTCCACTCTACCCCAATCTACCCAATCAACTCAAATCCTCCCCTTTATTCCTCAGTGCAGCCCAAACGACCCCACTAATCTACACCACTCCACTCTCCGCTTCCATCCACCCTACTCCAATCTACCCCACTCCAATCTATCCCACTCAAATCTACCTCAATCTATACCATTCTGCTCCAACCTACCCCACTCCAATCTTCTCCACTCCACTCCTATATACTCTAATGTACCCCACTCCACTCCAACCTACCGCACTCTAATCTACCACACGCCACTGTAGTCCAATCTACCACACTCCAATCTGCCACAATCTACCCTACTCCACTACACCGCAATCTGCCCCACCATACTACACCCCAACAAACCCAAATCCACTCCAATCCACATCACTCCAATCTTCCCGACTCTACGTCACCCCACTCCAATCCAATCTATCCCACTCCACCCTAATACACCCCAGTTCGCCCACATCCACCCCACCCAACCCACTCCAAACTACTCCATACCAATCTACCCCACTCCAAACTACCTCACTCAACTCCAACCCAATCTATTCCACTCCAATCTACCCCAATTTACTCCACTCTAAACCCAATCTACCCCACTTCACCCCACTCTACCCCACTCCACTGCAATCTATCTCACTCCAATCCGCTATACTCCAATCTACCCTGTTCCACTCAATCCATCCCGCTCCACCCTACTCCAATCTAACCCACCCCCTCTACCCCACTGCAATCTAACCCACTACAACCAGTCTGCCCCACTACAATCCATCCCCTCATATCTACCCCACTTTTCCACACTCCACTCGAGTCTACCCCACTCCACTCCACTGTTCCCCAATCTGCCTCACTCCACTCCACCCTAACCCACACCACTTCACTCCAATCTATCCCACTCCACTATGATCTACTTCAATCTGCCCCCTCCATTCCAATCCACCTCCTTCCACTCCAATCTACCCTACTCCACCTTATCTACCCCAAACTACCCAATCCATTCCTATCCATCCCACTACAGTCCAATCCGCCCCACTACAGTCTACCCCACCCCCTCTACCCCACTGCAATGTACCTCTACCCTACTCCAATCTATCCCCCTCAAATGTATCCCAATCTTCCCCACTTTACCCCACTCCCCTCTGCCCAAATGTACCCCACTCCAATGCACTAATTCCACTCCAATCTACCCCACTCCACTGTACTCCAATCTACTCCACTCCAATCTGCCACAATCTACCCCACTCCAATCTACCCCACTGCACGACACCCCATTCTACCCCAAACCACTACACTGAAGCTACCCCACTCCAATCCACCCCACTCCACTCCAATCCACAAAACTCTACCCCAAACACCCCACTCTAATTTACCCTACTCCAATCGTTCTCCCTCAAATCTACCCAATCTTCCCTACTCCAATCCAATCCACCCAATCTACCCCACTCCACTCCTTTCCAATTTACCCCAATCTACCCCACTTGACTGTACTGTACCCGAGCTACCCCACTCCACCCCAATCTACTCCACCCCACTCCATTCCAATTTACTCCACTCCACTTCAATCAACCCCAATATACCCCACTCCATTCTAATCTACCCCAATCCACTCAAATATAGCCCACTCCACCCCAATCTACAGAAACAACTCAAATCCACCCCTTTATTCCCCAATGCAGACCAAACCACCCCACTCCTATCTACCCCACTACACTCTTCCCCTTCCATCCACTCTACTCTAATCTACAGTCTACCCCACTCCAATCTATCCCACTCAAATCTACCTCAATCTACCCCATTCTGCTCCAATCCAGTCTACCCCACTCCAATCTACCCCAATCTAGCCCACTCCACTCCTCTCCAGTCTATCTCAATCTACCCACTCCATTCCACTCTAAACAATATACCCCACTCCACTCCAATCTACCCCACCCCACTCCACTGTTCCCCAATCTGCCTCACTCCACTCTACCCTAACCACACCAATTCACTCCAATCTATCCCACTCCACTCTAATCTACTTCCATTTCAATCCACCTAATTCCACTCCAATCTACCCTACTCCACCTAATCTACCCCAAACTCCCCCAAACCATTCCTATCCATCCCACCACACCCCAATCCACCCCACTCCCATCTACCCCACCCCCGTCTGCCCCACTGCAATGTACCTCACTCTAATCTACCCCATTCCAATCTATCCCCCTCAAATGTATCCCAATCTTCCCCACTCCAGTCTACCTCACTACATTCCAATCCACCCCAATCTACCCACTTCACTCCAGTCTACTCCAATCTACTCCACTCATTCTTAATCTACCCCACTCCAGTCATCCCCACTCCACTTGAATCAACCCCAATCTACCCCATTCCACTCTAACCTCCGCCACTCCACTGCAATCTAGCCCACTCCATCCCATTGTGCCCCAATCCACCCCATTACACCCCAATCCACCCACTCCAACCCACTTCAATCTAGCCCACTCCATTCTGCCTCACTGCAGTCCATCCCACTCCAATCTATCCCACTTCACTCCAATTTACCCCACTCTACTCCAGTCTACTCTAATCTACTCCACCCCACCCCACTCCAATCTACCTTGCTTCAATCCATGCCAATCTACCACACTTCCCTCCAGTCTTCCCCACTCCCTTCCAATCTATCTCTCTCTACTCCACTCTAACCCAATCTACTCTGCTCCTCTCTAATCTATCCTACTCCACCCCATGCCCCCCACTCCATCCCACCCAACTGTAACCCACCCCAACCTACCCCATTCCAATCTAAGCCACTCCAAAGTACCCCATTCCATTACAATCCAACTGAATCTACCCCACTCCACTCCACCCCACTCTACTCTAACCCCATCTACCCCACTGCACTCTACCCTACCCCAATCTACCCCACTCCACTCCAATCCACCCCTATCCAATCTACCCTATTCCACCAAATCTACCCCACTCCATTCCACTCCAATCTCTAATCTACCCCAATCTACACCACTCCTATCCACCCTACTTCACTTCACCCCAATCTACCCCACTCCATCTCAGTCTACTCCACTCCAATCTACCCCACTCTACCCCAATATACCCCACTCCACTCCAATCCATCCCACTACACCCCAATCCATTACACTCCACCCTACTCCAGCCTACCCCACCCTCTCTACCCCAGTGTATTCTACCACACTCCAATCTATCCCTTTCAAATCTTCCCCACTCCACTCCAATCCACCCCAATCTACCCCACTCCACTCCTCTCCAGGTTTCCCCAGTCTACCCACTCCATTCTACCCTAATACACTACTCTCCAGTTCTCCCCAATCTACCCACTCCACTCTATCCACTCTACCCTAATGCACCCACTCCCCTCTACCCCACTCCAGTCTACTCCACTTCACTCCAATCTACTCCACTGTAATCTACCCCATTCCACTCTACCCCAATACACCACTGTCCACTCTACTCCAATCTCTCCAACTCCATCCACTCCACCCCAAGCTACCTCAATCTACCTTACAACACACCAACCTACCCTCCTTCATCCAATCTACCCCACTCTACTTCCATCCAGCCCACTCCAATCTGACCCACCCTCTCTACCCCAGTGCAATCTACCCCACTCCACTCTACCTCTCGCCAATCTATCCTACTTACATCTACCCCAATATCGCCACTCCACTCCAATCTACCCCACTCCAATCCACCCCAACCTACTCACTCCACTCTCTCTACCCCAATCTATCCCACTCCACTCTACCCCAATCTACCCCAGTCCACTTCAATCAAGCCCAATCTACCCCACTCCACTCTAATATACCCCACTCCACTCCCATCTAGCCCACTCCACCCCAATCTACCCAAATCCACCTCATTACACCCCAATCCACTTAACTCCATCCACTTCAATCTACCCCACCCCACCTTACCCCACTACAATCCCTCACTACACTCTACCCCACTACAATATATCCCACTCAAATCTACCCCATTCTACCCCACTCCAGCCTACTGCAATTTACCCCACTCCACTCCAATCTACTTCAGTCTACCTGATTCCACTCCACTCCAATCTACCACACCCCACTGCATTTCAATCTACCCTGCTCCACTTCATTCTAATCTACCCTAATTTACCCTGCTACACTCCAATCTACCCCAGTCTATCCC
Organism: Calotriton arnoldi; assembly: GCA_963921515.1. Taxonomy (NCBI): domain Eukaryota; kingdom Metazoa; phylum Chordata; class Amphibia; order Caudata; family Salamandridae; genus Calotriton; species Calotriton arnoldi. Next base: position 2,599,897 of record CAWUFW010000455.1, on the reverse strand, counting down.
ACTCAACTCCAATCCACCCGACTCCACTCCTCTACAATCTATCCCACTCTACCCCACTCCAATCTACCCCAATGTACCCCACTCGCATTTACCCCATTCTAACACTACTCCACTCTTCTCTACTCCACTCCAACCTACCCCACTCCACTCCAACCTACCCCACTCCACCCCAATTTACCCCACTCCAATGTACTCCAATCTACCCCACTCCTCTCCACTCACCCCAATCTACCTCAATTTACCCCACTCCAATCTACCCCACCCCACTCCGCTCCAGTCGACCCAACTCCAATCTGCCCTACCCCACTCCAATCTACCCACTTCACTACACACCAATCTACCCCAATTTACCCTACTCCAATGTACCTCACTCAACCACAATCTACCCACTCCAGTCTACCCTACTTTACCCCAGTCTACCCCACTTCAGTCTACCTCTCTTGCACAGTCAACTCCTCTCCACTATACCCCAGTCTACTCAATCCCATTCCACTCTATCCCAGTCTTTCCCACTCCGCTCTACCCCAATTTATTCCACTCCAGTCTACCCCAATCTACCCCACTTGACCCCACTCCACTCCACCTCATTCCACCCTACTCCACTACACCTCCTCTGCTCAGTATACTGGGACGCAGCTCGGAACACTGAACCCAGGTGGTATCATAGCAACAATGGAGAAACATGTCCCAAAGCAGGCCTAAATCAGAATTGAGGCCAAGCACATGCAGAGATCTATGCTCCAGGTGGAAGAAGGGAAACCATGAGACAAGACAAGTGACATGGAGGTTCCTGATGCAAAATCACTTCTTCTCACTATGCAGAAAAACCTCCTGTCTACCAATAATAAGCTTGACTCCTTGACTGATTAAGTCAATCAAATTTAAAACATCCTGGGAAAACACAAAGGCTGCTTAGTAAGGGGTGAAAATCTCATATCCTCACTGTAGGATGACACTATACATATGAATGAGAAACTACTTGATATGGAAATGGTTTTCACTGTGATTAAAGCAAGGAATGAGGACTTGGAGTCCAGATCCCAACGCAATAATTTGCACCCAGTCTGAATCACTGAATCAACCAACCTGGCAACCTAGTTAACTATGTTGAGGCCCTTCTTATCTCTTTGTTTTGGACAGAACAGTTTGTGCATCATCTTGAGGTGGAGAAGGTTCACTGCTCCGTTGGGCCTTGGCCGCCACCGGGTCCACCACCTCACCCCATCATAGCTTCTCAGTGTTCGGGATTGTGATACAGCCCTGCACCTAGCACATGAGAAGCATACACTGTCATACGAAGGAATCGCTCTATCAATATACCCAAACCTCACTATAGCGATGGAGGAAGCACAACATGAGTGCCTGCCCATCAAGCACAAACTGGGCCAAATGGACATCCAATAAGCGATGTTACATCCCGCTCATTTGAGGATTAGCTAGTGTTATAAATCACACGTTTTCTCCTCACCACAAAGCGCCAATCCATTCATAAAAAAGATCACAGGTGGAGATGCTTACTGCATCACAAGCAGAAGAGACAGTATGATTGACAATGACTAACCCCTGACTCTTTGGGTTGAACAGAATTGCATGTTTCATTCACATTTTACTAAATTATTAATTGATGCCAACTGTATGTGACAAACTAACCGCCCTAATTAGAAGCTATGACTAGGTGTAGTCTGCCGTGTCCGCTGCAATCCCAGGTACTAAACTAATATGCCACAGCAGGATATTGAAGCGCTTAAGATATGTTTCTATGCAACTAAAGTAGATTTCAAGACTATTGTGACTTTCAATTGTTCCTTACATCCCCCCCTTTTTGAGATTTTTGATTAAATGTTAATCCAGCAGCTACCTGGGAGACTGGAGCTACAAACCTCTGCCTTTATTACACCTAGATATACCAAATCCAGAGCCATTTGCAGGCTGACCGAATAGCTGGATCGCTAGGACACTAATAGCCCAAATGTAATTATTTTCCCTTTGACAGCACACCCCCCTGGGAGGTGTTGGCTCGCCGGTATTCATGGTGCCCCCTGAAGTTTCCTGTAATACCCCACATAGCCCAACATACCCAGTAGGAGAGTTCTTCATGTTCTATTTGTTGGATGGGAAGGTCTGGGGAGGGTATCACCACTAGCATGTTTAGATAGCTAGTGTGGTAGGGAGGTGACAATTGCAGGATGATGGTTCCAACACACGGAGAGAGAAACAAAATATGGTTGTTTACTAGGCATTATGTGCATTCTTTGCATGACCAATATGCTTGATGTCAGAAAAATCAACAGAAACACATGCAGACACATAATCCCAAACTTTTATACACATGAAGCATGATGTGATGATACCTCTACCCTTCATTACATGGAACGTTTGAGAATTCAACAATACCCAGAAAGTCCACCAGATACTGTCATGTCGTGACAGCCACAACAAAGACATTGCACTCCTTCAGGAGACACATTTGACTAAGACATTAGCAGCTAAATTTGCAACTGAATGGAGTGGGCACTGGACACTAGCTGCATATTCCTCATATGCAAGAGGGACGGCTATAATTATAAAACAAGAAATCCCTTTTAGGTTGCTGCAAGAAGCAAATGATCCCCCAGGAAGATACTCAATGATCCAAGGGATATCATACAGTAAACACATTACTTTTAGAAGTGTCTACCGGCCAAATGTGGATGACCTGGAATTTATACTGCAGGTGTGGGTGTGTTGTTTGACAGTATCTCCCCAGACAATACTTTGGGATGGAGATTTCTATTTGGTGCTGGAGCCCATTGTGGACAGGTTCGGGTATTCCATACATGCTCATAAGTCTGCTGCGGTGGCATAATGATCACTAACGCAGGAATATGGCCAGAAGGACATTTGGGGGAACAAAAAATTCACAGTGAGAAAGGACAGTCATGTATCCTCAGTCCATGGGCAAGAATGGTCTACTGGTTGGTTATCCATGACAATTGTGTCTGGACTACAATGGTAGAACATCTACTGCATACGTTCTCTGATCATTATGTGGTAAACTAGTAATCCAATGCAGAAACAGATGCACCACAGGGTAAATAGAGGCACTTTATTTCATGAACAGTAGGAGCTGCCGACAGGTCAGCACAGCAACCTGATGCTCGACCATCTGTTAACCCCAAAGTCCTCACAACATTCCAGAGTGGAGAATGTTGTCATCAGGACAGGACAGAACACTACACATTCCCTGATACATTTGGTGGTAGCCTTGCCCGTTTCCCAGCATACAGCATTCCTGGCACCTGGCTCCCCAGGTGTTCACAGAGGAAGTTAGGGAGGAGAGAATTCATAAAAAAAAAAAAAATGAGCACTCTGGGGCCTATTTACAAGCCCCTTGCGCTGCCAGTATGTCACTTTTTCCAATCAGTGAGCATCACCAGCACTCTCTGGGAGGCCTTCAAAGCCTATATCAGAGGCTTTTACATGGCTAAGCAACATGGGATCCGTAAAACACTACAAACACACCTAAAAAGACTGGAAGCTAATTCACTAGCAGACATTAAAGAGAGGTTTCCTGAATTTCACAATGTAGCCAACAAAGAAGTTAAGCATATGTGCCAACACTTCAGTGGTAGAGTGTATGTCGAGGGTGAAAGGCTGAGTAGGACACTTGCAGCATTAGTACGCCCCCCCCCGGTCATCCCACAAAACTACAGAGAACCAAAAATGGTGGGAGTGATGTTAAATGAAGCAGCACATATACTGGCAGAATTTCTAGCATACTACTATACTGGCTGACCTCTATACATCACACAAATTCCCATCACGTAATGAAATTAACAACCTTAATTTTACCTCTCACAATCTGATAATTTCACTGTAGCCAGATGACAATACATTATATCTGCATGGTCCAGTACGCAACCTTGGTCCTGTCATCAAAACATTTACGATGTTCAGATGACTATGAGGGATTTCTATGCGCTGGAATAAGTCCACAATCTTCCCACTGACTTCAGGCATGCAGCCCTGCACTCTGGACTTCCCACTGCCTTGCTGTACATCGCAGTGTGGTATCTGGGTATAATAATTATTCACGGAAAAAATCTGATCATAATGGAGAACTATGGGGCAGCACTATCTGGGATCGAGGATAAGATGAAGTGCTGCCTCTGTCCGACACAGGCAGCGTGCTGTCCCTTATGAAGATGACTATTATGCCACAGCTACTCTACTTGTTTCACAATATTCTCATTCCCCTGAACTAGGATGACCAGACGTCCCAGATTTGCCCGGACAGTCTCAGTTGTTAATGGACTGTCCCGGCGTCCCAAAACTTTTTCCGACAACAAAGATATGTCCCAGTTTTGGAGAGAGGGTCAGATAAGCGTGCATAATAATGATAGTCTGGTGCAGGCTCATGTTTCCTCTGACCCTCTCTTCACACCAGGGACAGAAATTGAGCTTGATAAAGAGCAGCCTGCTGTGATTCCTCACCTCACTCATGTGGCACAGCAGGATTTAATGAGGGGTTAATCAACATCTCATCGCCCAAGACTGGGATCACTAGCAGAATGCTCCTGGGTCACATCACACACATGGAGAAAGAAATATATATATATATATATATATGTGTATATATATATTCACTGAAAAAAACAAAGGTTACAGGGAGGTTATAGTTAGTCTCAGATTTCACTCATAGAAAATCATTGAAATTCAGCAGTTATAGTTACCTGAGCTAACTGTAACTTGGGCAAGGTACATCAATGACATTTTCTGTCTTTGGGATGGAAGTATTGATGAAGCGAATGAATTTGTGGAAGAACTAAATAAGAACACATTGAACCTTACTTTCAGTAGTCAAATACATCAGGAACAGATTGAGTTCCTGGATCTCCAAATATGGGTAAATGGAGAACGGTTGGACACTTTCTTATATAGGAAAGAGACAGCGGGCAACAGCCTACTCCATGCTGATAGTTGTCACCCCGAGAATTTGGTCAAAAGTATCCCTTTAGGCAGTAGCGGTCCGTGGTAGGAGTGCCGGCCGGGCGGTGACGTGGGGCGGGGGAGGGGCAGGGTGGGGGGTAGTAAACCACGGATTACGACTGAATACAGGGAAGTAAACATTTAAATAAATAAAACTAATTTCGTTGCGCGCACTGCATCGCATTTGGCGATTCAGCGCTCACAACGAAATTCATTTTATTTATTTAAATGTTTACTTACCTGTATTCGGCCGTAATCCGTGGTTTACTACCCCCCCACCCTGCCCCTCCCCCACCCCACCGCCTGGCCGGCACTCCTACCACGGACCGCTACTGCCTTTAGGAGAGCTTTTGAGAGCAAAGCGCAATTGTAGTACCAACGAGGGGTTTGAGAACGAAAAGAAAGTAATGCTGGAACGTTTTCAGGCTAGAGGATATTTGCAAAAATGCATCAAAAATGCTTGCACTGAAGTCGCGAACAGGGACAGAAATGTTCTGTTACAGATGAAAGATGAGAATACAAAAGATGCAGGTACCAGTGTTAGATTTATAACTACTTTAAACAAACAATCTAATGAAGTAAGGAAGGCATTAGGAAGATTCCGGAATGTCTTAAAAACTGATCCAGATCTTGAGAAATACATTGAAGACTATCCACAAATCACTTATCGTAAAGCTAAATCTCTTAAGGATAGTATTTGCCGAACTCTGACCACCAATGAGGCGAAACGTAGCAGCATACAAGGGTTCTTTAACTGTGGCAGATGTAAGGCCTGTAAACACAGCACAAATTGCAAAGAGGTTAGACTCTCGAAGGAGTTGAAACCCTTTAAAATAACCAAACACGTTTCGTGCAACACAGAATGTGGTTTATGCCCTCAGATGCCCATGTGATATGTACTACATCGGGAGTACTATCCACAAAGCTAAAAAACGCATACTAGAGCATCGGAGGGCAATAAAACATAATGACAAGCAGTATCCAATTGCAAGGCATTTTAAGGCCACACATAACCAGAATAGTGATCTGTTGTCATTTTGCGTGCTTGACAGAATCCCATTAAGAGAAAGAGGGGGAGACAGAGTGCAAGAACTAAGGAGGCTTGAGTCTAAGCTGATTATCCAGTACCATACTCTGTACCCCCAAGGGCATAACAGCGATGAAGCATTATCAGTGTACCTTGGTTAAGGAGGAACATTTTCTGTCTTAACAATCTAGTCATGAAGCTGCTATATTGAAGAATTCATGAAAATCATGATTTTAATGTATTGAAGTTTTAAACTTGCACTGTCTTTTGGTATATGATTTAGGGTATTCCTTAGTGCACATGATATTATTATTTGTTGTATATAGATATACACATCTAACTGTATGTTTTTTGTATTTTCACAGATTTCAAAGTAATTGTGTCCTAACGCAAGTAGAAGGCAAATTGAGCTATAAATCTATTAAGCGGATTGGAAGCCCCAAGGGGAGAGAACGTGTGATGTTTTTTTTTTGATTGGCGTACAATGTGGTGTAATTTGAGTTTATTGAAGGAGACCAGGGGCGGGATGAAGCCCACAAGGGCAGGATTGTGTTTTTTTCAGTCACTGCACATTCTAGAGAAATATGTGGTGTATCCCAGAGAGACAAGGGGTAGCACCACGTGATCAAGAGACATTTGACAGCCCACTGGGGCAAGATCAATGATGTAATGATACTTTTTTTTTAAATTTATTTCTATGGTCTCTAATTTTGGTCACTAATTTTAATTAATTAGGATCATGAGACTTATTTACTTGGTAGCGCAGTGTGGCAAGTATTTAATATTTAAACATTTTCGTTAACTGAACAGCGCTGTAGGGCACAAAATGAGTGTTAAATTTGTCCGCCGGTAGCCTCGAGTAAAGCACTCGGATGTTTGAACACGACACGCTTTATTGACAAGATAGATGAAAAACATGTGCATAGCCGATGGGTTGCTCCAAACACGGTGATTATTATTATGGAATGAAGCTCACACTTGCGAACATTATAATTTTGTTAAAAGGATAAGAATTGAAACAAACGCTTCTAGTGTTTAATACTCGTACAATGTTGTGATTACATCGCAATATGTTTTCCTTGTTACAATGACTGAAATTGAAGTCTGTTTCTTGTATCCATTGTTAGAAGTGTCACATGATTGATTTAAAAACATTGGTGAAGTTCACGCCCTTTACCCGTGAGCAAGGAGCGGACGCCCCGAAACGCGTAGGGTGTTGTTGGCGAAATAAAATACACGTTGAAAAGAAGCTTGGGCTGTGGCGCTGTTGTTCGTTGGAAAGGGACGACACGGTTTTGTGGAATAATAGGGGTACGTGACCCCGTCACGGCCCGCCATCATCTAAGAGGCTTGGGTTCTTCGCGAAACTGACACTGTTGGAGATGTATATATATATATATCAGGAAAACAGGTGCTCGGCGCTTGAGGGTGCACTCGGAAGACCGCAATCTTTCTTCAGGCACAGCCAGCACTCCAACCATACGACTCATGCCTGACGCGTTTCGGACAGATTCCTTAATCATAGGCTGGTCTCAATTAATTTGTGCTGCTGCTGACACTTTATTTTAAACTCTAGTCCTCCAATGGGCTCCTTGATAAGATATCCCAATGCCTCCTGGGATTTGTAGTGTCCCGCAGCCTGACTCTTGCCCCGGTGGGATTAGGTAAGTGTTCATCACATCAGCACTCAATGGGCCGTGAAGCGCCAGTTATGCCCACAATCCAATCAGTCTCCCCACTTCCGGCGTCTATGTAATTTCGCGCCCGTGGCCCCTATGTGAATCCAAGGGTGGTGCAACCCTCCACGCCCGAAGCCGGCGTGAAAAACATCAGGGAAAAAAGGTGCTCAGCGCTTGATGGGAAATGTAGTCCACACGGGGCATGACAAGCCGATAGAGAGGCAGGGTTTCCCCAGCACCGTTATCGCACTTGCTAAATCGCGCCTGTAAAATCAAACAATTGAATGAACTGAATATAATGAAATGATGTATGCTGATGGGGATTATTGCTTTAATCTTGTGAAAAATTAGGCAGAGTGTTGTATTATTTCCACATTCACTGTTTAAAATCCTGAGAAGTCTGTTTTCACTTTTTTCACTTTGTTAATGACGATGAATGTCACATGATTTATTTAAAAACTTTATTGATTTGCATGCACATTACTCGTGAGCAAGGAGCGGACGCTCCGAAACGCGTAGGGTGACTTTGCTGAATTAAATCACGCTGAAGAAAACTTGTGGCCAAGGTGTGTTGTCCTTTTGGATTGATTGGGACGACGCTTTCGTTGGAATATATATATATATAATGAAAGTTCGAGACTTCCTCAGCCATGCTGGGGTGTGTTACAAGGAGAGATTTGTGATTCTTCTTGGGTGATGGGCTCTATAGCGTTTGATTGACCTCACAGTAAGAGACTCTAAAAAAAACTCTCCCTGGTGTCATGTGAGGGCCTGTGTCAACATGAACCTTCACAGCGCAGTGATAAATGTGCCTGCTCAGCCGACCCTCTCTCAAACTGGGCCATTTATTTATTTTCATAATAACTGCTGGGAAGTCGGGACAGTCATCGATAAAGCGGGACATCTGGGCCAATCCGGGACGTCTGGTCACCCTATCACAGATGAGTGAGTGCAGTCTGCACAATGATCATGGAAAGAGGGAGAGGACTGTGGTTGTCCTCTTGTATTTATTGGGGCATCCGGTGCCTGTGCCAATGAGAAAAGGAGAGGGCAGCGCAGAGGAATAAGGGTGTGGGAGGATCAGTGGGCCAGGCGTTTTACAGAGTTACACCAACGTTATTGACAGCTAGGACTACAACCCCAAGGAATCTCCTGCATAGCATTGTTACAGGAGGGGGAAAAAGAGAACCATCATGACACCAAAAGAGAACAAATGGAGACCAGGGAAAACAAAAGGAGACATGATGAATTTCCTTAATCTGATGAGTTATCCAAGGCCTTTGGAAAAAAGGCAGTACCCAAAAAACAGGGAAGAAGAACTTAGCAAAGGAGCTACAGGGAACGGCTCTCTCAACCTGACAACCCTGTGTGAGGTGCAAGAAATGACAAGGAGCATAGATAGAAGTTTACCTTGATTAAGTCTACTCATTTTATGCTGGAAAAGAAGATGGTTATTATGGAGAACAAGATGCAAAGAGCAGTGCAGCAGATCTCACTTTTGAAAACCACAGTAGTGGAGCTGGAACTGGTTGACAGGGAACTGGAGGAGTTTAAGTCCAGTATCATTGCCACAATGGTTCAATTTGAAACACAGTATAAAGTAAATGAAGGATAGCATGAGGTCTAAATATAAATGTCTCTTAAATGTTCCCATCAACAACAAGACAGAGGGATCTTCAGCTTCCAAAGGCACTGAAATGGAGTTTAGTAACCCCTCTGATAGACAGCTGATGCTGCATGAGGCCAGAAACAAGAGGGATACCATGCTGCATTGGAGTTATCATCAAATCATCCAGTGCTACAGTGAATCAACGCAGCACATGAAGAGACAGCTCCTCCACATTATAAAAAGACATTCTCAATTTGAGTTCTGGGTCATCCTCCTAGCACCTCAGGGTTGAATGTAATGTTGAGAAGCATATTTTCAAAACACAAAAACCTTGGAAAATATCCATGGTAGGGAACCAGAGACTACAGGGCCTCAAGTGAGCCAGCCTCCTGTTACACACAATAAAGCCATCCAAGTGATTTTCTTAAAACATTTTCTAATATAACACATTATGTAACATATTCATGTTACACCAGCCTGCTCCTAGACATACACAAAAATGTGACGCGATGTCCTCACACACCACCAGGTGTCATGCTTCATCATAGGACTCCCCACGCTCTTCAAAAACCCAGTTTGATGAAGAGCGGGCCTATGCCCTGAAATCAGGGAGGCACTTATTACTAAATACGTATCCGTGAAATATATATACTTAAATACCAATGTGGTAATCCAGTCTGACTTTTATACTATATAGGATACTGCCTGTTATTATAAAATTAAATGTTAGGAATAGGGGAACTAGTACCCCAGCCCCACTAGTGGCTCAACAGAGTCCATAGCATTCGACAGAATGAACGTCTGATACTTTGGTAGCATATATACAATGTATATGCCACTATGTCGGTGGTCTAACCCTTGTCGTCACCTTACGTTCCTAGGTACATTAATTAAGGGTTATCTGGGCCCCAGGGAGAAGGGCTCAGGAACCCCTGTAGTCACACTTAAACCAAGGTGCTCTCCTCGCCTGCCTCCTAATGGTACTGGCTCCTTCCTCCCAAGCCTCCGTCTTCATCTCAATGAGCATTCAAGAAATCCTCCCCAGCCTTTACTTGTGTGAAGATATGCTTATTGGTACACACAATAAAGGTTCGGGAGGAAGCATGACAATACTCAATCATTTCAGAAGCTGCAGTACTTGGAGAACAATCTGAAGAAATAGGACAGTTGTTCCTTTCAGCAAAGCATGAGCAGATACATGACCACTGGTCTTAGAAGTTGACAATTATTCCAGGGTTTTCAGAGTAGGTTCATAGCTATCCATTACTTATTGTACAGCTTTTACATGAATCGTCCAGAGCATTGGACACAATGGCTTTATTTTCAAAACATTTGCAGGTCCTTCTACACTATGCTGGAAGAGGTCTGAGAATATTGTGTGGAATGCCATAGATTGCCCAAACTGATTGACAAGTTTTTGGATGTAAAGTAATACATCTTCCATTCTGGAACATTTATGTGCTGCAGCCTGCATGACTAACTACATTTGTACAATGTGCTCCTAGTGGGCATGAAGTTCAAGTGGTCATTTTTGGTGTATTAACGCTTGTGTACCATGGTATTTCCCTGCCATATTTGCTGTACCATCATATGTTTGTGCTCCCTGCTTCGACATAGAAAGACAACGATGGCATAAAACATCCTTTACAATTCTAGCAATTGCAGTGCCAGTGGTATAATCAGTGTTATACAGTCCAGTACAATGCTTATGTGGGTACAGGTTTTGGTCAGTGTAACAAATATAAAAGCTCTCTTGTTCCAGACCAGATATATTCTGTGAGCCATCAACAATTACTACATATGGATTGTCACCAATATTGTTACAAATCTGATACAAAAATACATGGGACAATAACTGAAGAACTTCCTTTTTGGATGTCTGGACTGCGATATTTAGCACGATTCACTGTTATCCGCGGTTTCAAAGAAGGGCCATTTTTTGCTTGTGCACTAATAAACTGACAGAAGTTTCCATCCCTGTAATCATGACCTCGAAGTGCAAGGCCTTGTTTTGCCAAAAGAACTATTGTTTAAATTATTTTGTTAAGACAAAGCCGGGATTCTTTCTGTTATTGTTGGACTTGTTGTGATAACTGTAGATTGATTGGTTGGCCTCAATTATACTGTGCCATTTGACACAGCACATATGAATGAGCATAACTGTTCGGAGTTTTTTAACCTTTCTATTGCCTTCTTCCAGTTGGTATAACCAGTACTACAAAATGCTTTTTATGTTCTTGGAGAGCTCAATTAAATGTAATGACTTCGTTTTTGCACAGTAAAAGCAAAGCACTCCTGCCACTCTGTTGCTATAATTAAGCCAAGGGAAATCCTAGAACCATCTTCCTTGCAAATGCAGATTGTGATTGTTCTTAGTTTGCAACTGTGTTATAAATATTTGAATTCACATGGTGCTCTCGTGGTTGGTTTGGTGCTACTGTGCTTCCAAGTGCTCTCTAGCTATCCTGAAGCTGGCTGTTGATGCCGAAGAACTGTTGCGTGATTTGCCTGTGTCAGTGACAACTTCACAAAATGTTCCTGGGCATGGGACACAATCACTTGATATTTCTAAATCTGCTGCTCCAACTCCATATTAAATATCAAACTGTAGCTCAGGCGTATCATTGCACTGTATCTGATTAGATTCTGAGTTATCATAATATAGATTAACTTCAGTTGGCTGTTTCCAGATTCATTCTAGAAAAAGAAAAAAACAAGTTTGTAGCAATTGCAGTTTGGGGATATACAGAACAATTAACTGCCATTTAAAAGTTGCAAGCAGTCTTTTGTGCTCTTGCGTGCACCTGGACGTGTAATCAAAACTGAGCGTTAGGGGTAAACCTGCCTCTAGCATAAGGATTCATTCCCAAAGCAGTGTGACAGTGAGGGAACGTGTGCAAGTGTGTGCAAAGGCTTCCTATGAGGTCTATTCAGCTGCTTTATGTGTCGCCGTTAGGTTTATGCAGCAAGAAGAGCATTCTAGTCAGCAACTTACCTGACTTAAGTGTCTCAGAAATAAATATTGTATAAACAAGCAAGGCTCGGGTCCTGTCACTACCTGGCCTGGACCACTACAATATCATCAAACAAGCACAGTGACCAGGTAGGCTGTTGCGATTAAATTGGATAGAACCTTAGACAATCTGTTCTAAAGTCTACGTGCTTTATTCCACTTTAGCTTAAGAATTTTTTGACCAAAATTGGCCCAGTCATTTCATGTCATGAGATGGGCAACACATCATTTGGATACACATTAAAAAACATTTACATCCAAAATACACATGAACACTTTGAAACACCACACTTGTGATTAGACACCGTGTAAACAAATCAAAAATACAAAATTTAAACACATAAAACAATTCAAAACAATATCAATGACCAGTCCTTATTTACATACTAGCACTAGGTGAACAACAACAAATTTGATACTCAGGTATACACCTACTGTCCTGCCTGTGACATGAGTAATGGGGATACACAATAACATTGGGCGTTGTCTGTAGGGGGGGGGGGGGGAACAATTCAAACTAATTCCCTCGAGGCACGCCCTGTGTTGGTTCACCCATTCTCTAGAGCCAACGCGTTTCGAACCCCAGATGGCTAAGGGGTTCTCCTCAGGACTGGGACTGGATCGTGAAAACTGAAAACACAAAAAATGACAGGAATGTGATGTAAATAAAGCTGAGCTACCCTGTTGTCAGGCTACCCTAGTCAGTTTCAGGCATCAGATAAAGAGTGTACCTGATTGTAGCCGTTGGATTGGTCAAAGGTTGAATATAGCTGAGATGGCGATCTTGCTAATGTGTTGGTGAAGCTGCAACATTAAAGAAATAAAGAGATAAATCCCATGAGATTTTTGTCTGGCAGAAAGCTCCCTGCTTCGCTCCAGGGAATAAGTAATAAATCATACCTTGAAGGCCCCAGTCTGCACTCCCATCGAAAACTTCAGGGGACATTGCGTCTAGTTTGAAGAACGATGCGATTCACTTGTGCAATCTGCAAAAAAAACCACAAGACTTCTAATTTTACGGTTAGACCGAAGTTTCACTGCGAGTGTGCAGCCTTTTAAACCACATGTTCCATAATGCACTGGGGCATAGAATGCACAGAGAATCCATTTCGGACTTTACTTATGAAGCAGTTGGAAACTCTGCCTCCTTGCTGCTGGTCGCTCCCGCCTCTCCTTGGCACTTGAAACTATGGGCCTCATCTTTCATGGAAATATGAAATTGCACCGAAGCATTTAAACGGTCACCTTCACAGTTTTGGAAGTGGCACATCGTAAGAAGGCAAGTTCAGCTTTGTATTTCTTTGCGCTTTAACCGTGGGGGTAACTGCCTCTCCCTGCCCATTTTGGCGCTTGGAGCAGCTACACATTCAGGGTTGTGACACGGAGAGGGCTAAAATTAGAAGTCTCGTGGTTTCACACAACTTTCCCACACAAAAATGTGTGAAAAAAAGTGATTTTTTTCAGCAAAATTTCAGGTTTGCAGGGGATTCTGGGTAAGAAAACTTTGGTGGATCCACGCAAGCCATACCTCCCTGGAATCCCCCGGGTGTCTTCTTTTCAGAAATGTGTGGGTTTGGTAGGTTTCCCTAGGTGGCCGCCGAGCCCCGGGCCAAAGAGTCATGGGACCCCCCTTGCAAAACCAGGTCGTTTTCTGATAGGCAATTTTGATGTTGCCTCAATACGTTTTGGGCCCTTGCCTATCGCGCGTACTCGGGCCTCCCACCCGAGTGAGGCACCATTTTTATCGGGAGACCTGGGGGAACGCTGGGTGGTAGCAAATTTGTGTCAGCCCGGTGATGCCACAACTTTCCCACACAAAAATGTGTGAAAAAAGTAATTGTTTCAGCAAAATTTCAGGTTTGCAGGGGATTCTGGGTAAGAAAACGTTGGGGGATCCACGCAAGCCATACCTCCCTGGAATCCCCCGGGTGTCTAGTTTTCAGAAATGTGTGGGTTTGGTAGGTTTCCCTAGCTGGCCGCCGAACCCGGGGCCAAAAACTCATGGGACCCCCCTTGAAACCAGGTTGGTTTGTGATAGGTAATTTTGATGTCGCCTCACTAGGTTTTGGGCCCTTTCCTGTCGCGGGTACTTGCCCCACCCACGCGTGTGAGGTACCATTTTTATCGGGAGACCAGGGGGAGCAGAAAGGCTGTAATGGTGGCGGGGATGTGGGCATTGGTGTGCCCACTTCGGGCAGCCCCCACCCTAAAAACAAATGCGCAAAAAAAATCCCTGGCGTCAAGTGGGCTTTCTGCCCCCCCAGGGGGGCAGATTGGGGGCTACTGCCCCCAGCTACCCCCCAGGGGGGGCAGAAACTGTTATGGTGGCAAGGGCATGGGGGCATTGGCGTGCCCATTTTGGGCAGCCCCACCCTAAAAAAAATTGCACAAAAAATCCCTGGTGTTTAGTTGGCTTTCTGCCCCCCAGGGGGCAGATTGGGGGCTACTGCCCCCATCTGCCTCCCAGGGGGGCAGAAAGGCGATAATGGTGGCGGCGGGGTGGGGGCATTGGCGTGCCCGCTTTGGGCAGCCCCACCCTAAAAACATTGCACACAAAAAATCCCTGGCGTTTAGTGGGCTTTCTGCCCCACCGGGGGGCAGATTGGGGGCTACTGCCCCCATCTGCCTCCCAGGGGGGCAGAAAGGCTGTAATGGGGGTGGGGGCATTGGTGTGCCCGTTTTGGGCAGCCCCCACCGAAAACAAAACACGCCCAAAAAAATCCCTGGTGTTTAGTGGGCTTTCTGCCCCACCGGGGGGGGGCAGATTGGGGGCTACAGCCCCGGGCAGAAAGGCTGTAATGGTGACAGGGGGTGGGGGCATTAGCGTGCCCATTTCGGGCAGCCCCCACCCTAAAAAAAAATGCGTCCAAAAAAATCCCTGG